>OU343221.1:242939766-243053609 GCA_910596185.1 Chrysanthemum makinoi | reverse complement strand
TTCAACGTTTTAAATAAGTTCCAAAATAAATGGACAAACCGATTCTATTAACTTGTTTACAAAGTTTAAATAAGTTCCAAAATAAATGGACACAAATCTGGAAATAATGACAACGAAATCTGCAGCAAAAAGATACGCAGGTATGCGAGATTTCGGAGCTGCATTCGTGTCCGCAGGTCGCGAGCGGCTCGCATGAGTTCAGAAGCTTCGACACTCTTTTGGCCCAGAAATCCTGAAATAATCGCACCCCCCCCCCGTGCGCGCGCGCACGTAGGTGTTGGAGTAAAACCAACAAATCATTTGAAGGTTCATATCAAGATTTCTATATAAACAAGGTTTCACTTCTTGTTTTGGGCGATGTGGGATACTTCCACTTTTCCAATTTTGTGTTTCGCGTGGCCTCACTTTGGGTACACGATATCTCATTCATATCAACTCCATTTTTGACACTCTTTAGCTCGTTGCGAGCTCTCGTCGAGAGAACGCAAAGCTACCAAGAAATATAAATATATATAACATATACATATAATAAATAGTGTCCAAAATTTGCAAAAACTCATTTTGCAAAACTCATTTTCCAACATTAATCACAGGACAAAAGACATAACGTATGAGATTTTATATATTGCACGTGTTTTTTACGATCCCATGCGATTTTTTATGCTTGTCATAACATGTGACTCGTGATACTTGCAGACTCAGTTTTTAACTCTATACATGTGTGAAACACAAATAATTTACTCATTTCTAAATATAAATATATCACTTTCATAATAACGTATTTATATAATCATAACTAAACAAAATTAAACTAATAACATGTGATTTGTCTTTAACATGTTCTAACTCTTTGTTTTCATCATCTACATTTATTTTTTCAACAATATGAACTCTTCAACTTCATACCCTCAAGACCTTGCTTTAAAAATCTAAACGTTGCAACGCTTCAACATGCATACCTTCAAGACCTCCTTCAACACCCCAAACTCGTTCTAATCTTCATTGCTCGTCTTTTGATAAATTTGATGAATTTCGAGCTGTGATTTTTCATAATTTTGTCCGACTACGAAGATTTTGTAATGAAATCGAGTATAACTGAATATTTTCTAACGAATTTGATGATAAATGTCGATTTGATTGATGATTATGCTATGTTCTTATGTGTGGAGAGAATGTTTTTTGCCTTAATTTTGGATCGACATATGTTGAAAGTGAAAAGGAAGGAAATTGGTTTTTATATTTGACAAAAATGCCCCTTTCTTGTGTAAATTTAATATCTAATTGAAGTAACTGGATGGAAGCGGAATATAAGGCGGAGATTTCACTCTTTGATCTTTAACAATCACGGAGATTTCATTATTTTAATATCTAACGAGTAAATACCCCCGTCGCGTTGAGGGGGTTTTGAATGTATTTTAGCGACTCTAGGATTCATCTGTTTTTCGTGTTCCGCTCGTAGTTTTTTTTTTTTTTTTTTTTTTTTTTTTTTTTTTTTTTTTTTTTTTTTGAATTCGATGCAAAAAGTTATAGGTATTTATTTTGGGGGTCATAATATTGCATTTATGTCTACTTAATTTTTTAACCTAACCTCCTCAATCTTATAAATCACGCTTTAACTAATTACTCTCCTTTGTATCTCCATTCACCTACCGATTTCAAAAACCTTACGATGACTGCAATGCCAAATATTGAGGAAATCAAGGCGGCTAGTGGTTCTAACAATTTATTCCACTCGTTTAAGTATCTTTTCAGTAGCGAGGTGACTGAGGATCGTGCATTTGTCCTGCGTATGGAGTCTGAACGCCAACAGTTGGTTGTTAAAATTGAGAAGCGTAAAAGGATAATCATGGAGACTCATTGGTTTAGGCCTTTTGATGCTGATGCATGGATGGTTTTGCAAGGGCTTGCTGAGCTCCAGGGAGTCTCTACTGGACTTTATACCCTTATTGAATCGTACGTCATGGGATAGCAACCAAGGAGAACAGTTGTGGTTTATGGAGGTAAATGAGCAGTTGTCGGATGTTTAGCTTGGTTGGGTGCATGTTTTGTGAATCTTTTGGGGAAGTCGTTTGTGATGGTAGTAGTTTGTAGTAGTTATGCAGTTGGTCTAGTAGTTTAGCTTCTCATCTCTGTGTACGTAGTTTCAAAAGGTGTGTGTATCCTCTAGGGGGTTACAGTTTTGGAATCTTAAGCAACCTCACCCTGTTGCTTCATGGATATTGTAATTATGAAATTATTAATGATAAAATATGGTCAAATTTTTATGATTATTTTTATTTTTTTTTTCGTCCCTTTTTTTTTCCCTTTGTGTTGTTATTTCAATCCTGCTAGAATTGGTTTGCGGTTGCGCCGCATTGTTGAATTTTGGTGTGACAGCCAGCACTCCTTAGTCGTTGTTTGGTGCCGTTATTGTTACTGCATGCGAATAGAGTTATTAGCATGTGTATGTGTCCCTGCCAAATTTTCATGTGCTTTTATCAGCTATTGTTTGTGTGGCAGTATAGCCGATTTGGTATGTGGCGCGACCTTCTTGCTGCAATTTTGTTGTTAGTAAGGTACGGTTACTTGATTTTGGTTATTTGCGAACATGAGCTGACACATCATGTACAGGAATCCTACAATTTTATTCCAGCGATAGTGTTAGTGATGTTCAAAATTCGTGCACCACTGCATCGTGCACGTTGTGTTTTACTAAAACCATTTACAGGAGCATTGTTCTTACGGGTTTTAGGCTTTAAGGAAGCCATTTTTACAGGTAGTAGGACCTAAGTTGCTAAATAACAGTTTGTAAAACAATGTCATTGCCATACTACAAAAGTTAGTAATTCATTGCCCACCGTTTGTTAAGTATCAGCTGGTTGCAGCCAGGGTCAGTTTTTGCCCTCTTAGGGACTGAGTATTCCTATATCTTCTTCTGTGTGGTGCTGAACAACTTTCTACGCGCGCTTGAAGCTTCCTGATGCTTCATTGCTGATTCCTTTTCAACTGCTTCCGCAGAAAGCGAAGGTGGTGTTAGTATATCTGCACCGAGTTCAACAACAGGTGCGATTCGATCCGTCAGTCAACGACGTAGAAGTTTCAGCAACTTCTGGTGTTGGTAACGCAGGAACATGTAATACCCGCAACCGTCATCAAGGAGTAGCCGTGTTTTCTTTTTCTTCTCTGCCGTAACCAAAGCGGACATCAAATTTGTGCTTTGTATTTTGCAAGTCCTTGATGATAGGTGGAATTTTGTATGGATCAGGGTCGGAAACGTAACTGAGAACTTCTGAGCATGCATGAAGCAAAGAATGTGCCTATGGGCTATACCATGTGAGTGATGCTTCACCAGTATCATCATCGACGATTGTTTTGAAACAATAGCTGCAAATGTTTTGCAGCACATTTGTTGTTAGTTTTTGTATGCGGTTTAGGAGATTACAGTTCTACTATGAATTTTTTGAATTATACCTATAGTTTGGGATGACTGGCATTCCTGGTTGCTGGCAATGCCAGTGGGGCCTATCTGGTTGAATTTTCTTATTACACCTCTTGCATCTGTTTGTGTACCAGGTTGTCCCATTCTCAATTTTTGTAATGACACCTTCAATGGTAAACTTCTGGTTTTGCTGTTAAACATGGGAGTCAGTGGCATGTGCTAATTTTTTTTTAGCAAAGAGTTGTTTAATTGTTACCGTTACAGTATCTGGACTTATAGTAAGCAATGTTGCAATCTGAATTGGTTCACTGGATACGGCCGCTTCTGGCTGTTGTTGGGCTAGTAGGGGTAGCATGAGTGGTGATCCTGTTGCTAACATCTGAGTATACCTGTAAACATGGTGTGTATTAAATAATAGCATTGCGTATGGATAAATAGGCAAACTGTTATATGTTTCGGAAGTAGTACTTACGCGCCGCGTATTTCAGCTGCCTGCGATATTTCAGGGTTGAAATAATAGCTTGTTCGCTGGGGTAGCAGACAGATGAATATTACCCGCAAAGCTTTTGACCAGGCAAGAGCTTACAGCAAGGACTATTGGATGTTTAACCTGGAGGCCAACTTCTGTTTCAAATCTTGTTGCCATTTCGTTCCAAGCTAAGCTTATGCTATTTCCTTCACTGTATATCATAAGTCGTAACAGTTTATCAAAATGGAAATCTGTATATGCTAGTTTGTTATAAATAAATACATACTTTAGATTTTGGATAGCAATATTTTTACGCAATACTCTATTTCCAGTAGGACTTCCAAAAACCTTTATTGCTCCAACACGCGAATGATCCAATGTAGTCTGCAGAGATGTGCAACAGTTTAATGGCATCCTAGTTATTGTTAGGTATAGCTTAAGTATATTACCTGTTAGGATCACATCCCTGGCATCCACTCTAGTTGCAAGCTCGTTGTAGGCTATGAAATTGAAGTGGTGAAGTGGAAAATCATTATCTTCTAAAGGTGCAACCTCAGTGTATTTTCCAATTAGTAGCGTTGTGTTATTAGGTAGTGTACGCTGCAAACTATCTGTATTTTGGCACTAAACCTGCGAATCTTATAGCATCCACCTATTTGCAGTACAAGTCAACGCTTGATGTCCCGTATATCAACATTTGCCTGATGGCATTTCCTTATGCATAGTATATTTGCAAATGTTTTGTTTGGTGTTGACTATGTATGTTTCTTTTTACTACGTTTTAGAGTACTTACTCGCTTGTCTAGCAAAATTAGGCACATGCTAGTTGGGTTGGGGTCGGGCATGTTTCTTGATGCCCATTTGCGATATACTCTTACGTGCAGCTCTTTTTGCAAGTCTTGCACCTTGATATCCGTAATATCAACGACGTTTGGTTTTTTTGTAATGACCAGACCTTTTTCTTTCATATCTAGCCCGTGTAGCCTCTGTAGTAGAACTTTCAGCCGGGCTTTCCTGAGATAACTCTTCTTTCCCTTCGTCGCCCATAGGACTGCAATAGAATGCATAGTTTAATTGCAATGGTAAGAAAGCGCTGGTTAATAGATATAATTTTGCCATCGGATGTTAATAGTATATAAGTTCAAACTTGTGTGTAGCGTTGGTAAGAATGTGGTATATCTTTCTTCCTCTGTACTTGGACTATTAGCTCTCCTTTTCCTTTATCAGCCATGCTTATTTCTGTTTGGCTTAAAAGTTAGTAGAGCCATGTGACAAGGGTGCATGTTAGATTCAATTCCTATGTGACTAATTAACGATTATCATATGTAACCACTCAAAGCATGCATGTGCACAATTATGGATATCGCAACTAAAAGGCTAATGCTATTGAAAATCCAGATATCAATAAAAAGGGAAGTGTTATTGAAGCGTTACCTGTATATGTCATCTATTTACATAGCGGCAAAAAAAAATATTGCTAGACCTGTTGCATTCTTATCTTTTTTAGAAAGTCTTTGTATACTATGTTTTTGGTTGTGTTTGAAGGTTGGTTTGGATGAGGTTCGATAACTATTTTCAACCCTTTAGGAGGCTCTCTAGAGTGCCACTACAACTGACCATGCCCGAATATAGGATCCGGCAAATAGATCCCTATCTTTGAAAGCGACTGACCCTGACTTTTATTTATCGTCATGGCATAGCAACTTAACAGAATTTGTTTACGCATGAACAATGGCATCTTGTCATCCTTGACTGTTAGCAAAATCCGTGGTATGAAAACGTTTTCTCCTATCCTGGTGCCAGTTATGATTTTAGCTTCTATCACTCTAGTTAGTAACTGAGTAACAATCATTCGCGTCCCATTACACAACCCTCCAGTTAGATTCAGATTAAGCATTAGCATTACTGGTACACCTATCCTGACCTCTAAAGAGTGGGGAGGGATCCTGGCAAACTTCATAGAATGTAGGTAGTCCTCTGGGTACAACAATTATGTGGCAGCACCATCACTTCCTATTGGTATTGCATTGTCGGCGTTTATATAAAACTCTGATGTTCCAGTCACCTGCTGCAATATTTGCACGTTAATGACATCAACAATCTCATTTTTGGGGCAAACAATTGCTTTGTCTTGAAATGTCTTGACCTGTGGTGTCTGCAATGACTCGTTATCGTATATAAATTCTATCAGATCATTTAGCCCCTGATCCCTTGTTTCAAAACAATAAACATCTGGTATCCGGACCCATGAGGTATTCTCAGGGTCCTCAGGATCTTCAGTGCCGGCAACACCATCGCCGATATTTAGCAACCATTCTGAAAAGTTTTCACATTCTAGTTTCTCTTCAGCTGTCATGCCAGGCCTCTGCAAACGCATGTTTTCCAACAAAAAAAAAAACACCTCAAAATTCTGCCACAACCTTAATTCAGCTATAGATGTACCAATGATTGATTCTCTAGAAGCCCCCTCTTAACCGGCAACGTTTGTCAAAAATACCCGCCCAACATCACTGACATCCCCCCAAAAAGCAGATGGCGCTTGCCTAAAAGATCGCGCAGGGTTCTATCTAGAGCTTCAAAACACCTTTTCTCGTTCATAGGAGCTTCGTCCCATATGATCAACTTAGTTTTGCATAACAGTTCGCTTAGTTGCGTATTTTTTTTTTATCGCGCACACCGACCGTCAGTGAGTGCAACGTATTTAAACCGCGAGTGCGCAGTTCTTCCAGATGGTAATAATAGTGAGGCTACGCCTGATGAGCCAACCGCCAACACGATCCTTCCCTCTGCTCTAAGTGTTGTGATCACAGTCTTCCACAAAACGTTTTACCTGTAACGCCATGTCCAAAAAAACATCAGCTTTTTGTTGACTGTTGTGTACAGCAATGATAATCGGTCAAACTTGCCGTTGTTTTTTGTTTAGTTGCGGGAGAACCTCTGCTTCAGCTGTCATCTCTTCCCTGTTGTATCATGTTTCCTCTATGACGGTGCGATTTCTAAATAGACCTAAAAGGCCTGGCGGAGGGTTTGGTAGCCCATAATCCCTTAGTGACTTTCCATGGATGCTAAGCAGCGCTTGTAGTTCATACAGAACACAACCACTAACTCTGGGTCATTAACGAATAGGGACGTATATTTAATGCTTCTGATAGTATGTGCGGAACATCGTCAGACATCTGCCTCCAAAACATTCGCCAAAGGGTAATCGGACTTGTAACATATATGAATAACAATATTTGAGCAAAGAGCGCACGTAACTGAGCTGAAGTAGCCGTCGCACAACTCTCCTGCATCGCTGTTATCCATTCCTGATCATCCTGCAATAATCCCAAACCTCACAAAGCCTCTCTGTTCGTGTTATGCATATAACCGTCAACAGTCCTAATAGCCACAAAGGACCTACAGCCTTTTGATGGAAAAGCAACATGCGTTGATAAAAAGGTCACCCCCAGTTGGGTGCACATATGCCAACCGTCCTATCGCAGCTTATTGTTGCGCCTAGGTTACCACTCTTTATCTGCTTTAGACCACACGAACTCAGCAGGAAACTGTAGATACGTTAGATGCCTACCAATGGTATACGCTTCGTTAAATGCTAACCATTCAGTTAACGTCGTCCTTCTGGCACTTGGATTGTTGAGTATGGACTGCACAGTTAAAGATGCCCTGAAAGAAATATGATGCATGTTCTCTAAGTGGACGCTAAATTCGCACAGCGGTTATCTCTAGAAAATCAAAGCCGAAGATGCGCCAGCAAGTCTCATGCGGTCCAATATAACGCGCGTCCACAAAATTCTTTATCTCATCTATGCGCAGTCTAGGGGTGCTTGATGAAGTTGAGGCGGTAGTAGGGTCAGCCGATGCGCCCCCTATCTCTCTAGACACCCTTACGATTATTCTGTCTGTACCCTTTGAGATGTATTTGAATAAATATTTATAGCATGGTTCAACCGCAGTATTCTACATTTATATGCGCGTAGAATCTCATACATAGTTTCCTAATGTATGGCACAACATATGCGTTGTCCAGTCTAACACCACGGCGCTGCATTTGTACATGAGTGTCTCTACGCCTATAATGTGCATAGCCTGACTTGTCGAAGTATGTTGCATCACAATATTATTTTGGGAACATTTTCATGCACGTGGTCCTATCGCACATACACACAGCGTTTGGAAAAGCCCCCCCACATGGACCATGCATCATAAACTCCGTTACCACTCTAAACCCTTCTATGTCATCTTCCTGATGTGGCAACTCCACGCTAATATATCTGTCAACATCGTCAGGACTCATAGTTTCAATCTCTTCGCGATGTCCACAACTATGTGGCAATGTGGCATCCCCCGTTTCTGAAACTCCACCGTATACAGTATGAAAAAAAAGCGAAACAGTTAATTAAAAAAAAGTTAATAAATGCAAACGACCATGTCATGTTAAAAAAAATTAACGTAAGGTATCATACCTGCTTTTATTGGACCAAAAGGACGAAAGTCTCAAATATACTTAATCAAGAGTAAATCTTCCGTTCAAACACCCGATCGATCACATCAGCCTATCGGACGCTGAAAGTGGGAAAGGCATCCATGTATTCTTGTATCTCCAGCACCTAGTGTTGCACGTAAATTCACGAAACGCTGATGACATGCACCCTACAAATTGCTAGAGCATCCAAGTAGTGGCTATACATATAGCGAGGCCCCCCTGTAAACGATGAAGGTAGGATGATTCTTGAACCGACGTCTGAACCATCAGCATCACCACGTGAATCGCATCACACAACCCCGTCAAATAATCGCCTCTTATATTTGACTGGTTGGACCTTATGAAGTCCATCCTTTCTTGCTTTATACTGCAATATGCGGTAACTACATATTGCTGAAATAGTTTCCCCCACGCTCAAAAGGTTGTAAAAACCATGCCTATCGTGCAATTGATAGCAATAGAATGCCTTCATCGACATACGTTTACCCCTACGAGTTGAAGTCGTTGACACGTCGATAATGCAATCTAAATGATAGCCCTTTTCGCCAAATATCAATAACAACGGAATTGGGCCGGCATATCATGAATGCAATTTATTAACTCGTGTGGCTCCCCGAATGTGCTTCCAATATTATATCAAAGTCGCTTTCCGTCGCTCTTCCCTATCACCGAAACAATATCCAATAGAATCAGCGTAGGTAGTGCATGTTGTGATGCCTTTCCCGCGCTAAACAGCCTAACTTTAAATGATGGTACGTCATGATGCTGCAACTTATCCCTCGCCCTTCTAAAAAGCTGAACCAAGAATTATTTTGATCAAGTAATGTTATCAACGACTGTACAACATCTGGTCTTAAAACATTTCTTGAACCTTCTACAAAATGGTCCAACCTGTTAAACTTCGTTGTTCGATCGTATATATACAGCTGCAAGAATCTTGGAGATGAACCGGGAACTGGGCATAGCCTACCTATCCTATGATATATTTGGCCAGAGAATTTGAAAACATAAGGGCCTCTACCACGTTCATCGACTGTCTATATTAGCGCCTGTATAAATAAGCCGTCAAAACTTTATTTATATTTTACAATCTTCTAATGTTTTGTTCGATAACAAACGTAAAATCATTTTAACGAAACAAATAAAATGCAAAAATAGTTTGATTCAATAGTTTTGTAACACACTAACGTTTTCACCTAAAACACAAAAACAGTATAAGTTTTTATGATTTAGATACATATGTACAACAACTAGTGTTTATATATTGGCCTAACATATACTTAACTAAGTATATACTAAAATGGGTAAAACAATTTATACTAAAATGGGTGAAAACAAGTATATACTAAGGTAAAAACTAGCAAATGGTATTGACCCATAACCCATGGTTTTATATATACCACTTAACCAAGTTCATTGTATCCTGAAGATACATTGTATCTAGAAAGAAACCCATGGATCAACCCATGACCCATGACCCATAACCAAAATACCCATGGGCAAAGAGGAGCGTCCCACAGATCCCTAGCTTTGTGCTAAGACGGTCCCTTTGGGGGAGGGATCCGCGGGATCTGGGAAGAACATAGAAAATTTACTCTATAAATAGAGAGCCATTTCTTCCTTTCTACTTGCCACTTTCACACACATACTTCCCCCAAATATTATATCTCTCTAACCTCATATCCAGATATCTATGTATTTTGTCGTTTGTTTTTGTGTGATTCTCTAGGTTCCTCTTAAAGGCGAGATCACCACTTCTTGAAGTGCAAGCAAGCTCAAGTCCATGAGTTGCCATACTTCGTCATCATCAGACAACGAGGTTCTATTGTTGATAGTTCTTTCTTCCTCCTTAGATGTTGTGTTGGAGGCATTAGTGAAGGATGCCAAAAGTGTCAAGACGAAAGCATTAGTGAAAGGTGCTTATCGTTCATGTCAAAGCGTAGTGAAGAATGCTAAAGGTGTCAGACGAAGCATTAGTGAAATGTGCCAAGCGTTGTGTCAAAGGCATTAGTGAAGGATGCCTAAATCTAATCAAGTCATTAGGAAGAATGCATAGGTCGTATAATCGATGAGGTGCATCGTTATACATATAAGTATTTGTTTATTTCAAGGATGGTGATATCCTTGATGGTGTTGTAACAAGGAGTGGATCTCCTTGATATTAGGTGTTGTGTGTGATGGTTAGTAGTTCCTCCATAGTAATGGAACTAGGTGCTTAGCCTAGTACCTAATAAAGGGTAGCGACGTGTGATATGATTAGTGTGAAAGAACTCTGGTTAGCCTAGCACCATATAAAGTGGTGGGGGCAACGTTGTGTTAGGTGTGGTTCGCTTTGTGTGAAAGAACCGGTATGTAGCTTTGAAAATCGGAAAAGGTGAGCGCGTTGTGAAGGGTCTTCTATGTAAGAGATTGGTGTAGTGTTTACAAACCTCGAGAAGTGACCGAGAGGAGTTAGGGCAAGGAATGTGTCATTGTAGCCGAACCACTATAAATACTTGTGTCGTGGTGATGTGCTTCTTACTCTTTATCTTTCATTACACGTTTATATATCTATCTATCAATGTCCAACATAAACAACCAAATAGATTGACATAAGTTGATCTAAATATTTAAAAGGAAGTTTTAAATTGGTAAACTATTCAACCCCCCTTCTAGTTTTCCAATTGGCATCGAAGCCAAGTACCAAGTTTCTAAGTATGTTGTACTTTAAAGACTTGATAACGATCCGTATGTTTGAAAACTACAAAGAAGGATTTTCTTTAAACATCATATTTTCTTTTAAATCATTTTGTTGGACATTGATAGATCATTATAATAATTTTTGTTTCAAGAAATCTTCATGCTAGAATCTCTCCAAAACCTTCATTTCTATTCAAAGAATAATGAAGTCAACATTCAAGGAAGGATCTAAAAGTAATCACAACTTACGTACAACTGCACAAAGGATTACTTTAAAATCTCATGAAGTATTTTTGGTATTATACCAAACCAAGAAGCATAGAGGTATGTTTTAATTTTCATTAGATAGGTTACATGAGTTTATTATATTTCATAGTCTCTTTGTTTAATAATTGTTAAGCATCTTTAAAAGTCTCTTTCGTCATTTTTCCGTCTTATTCATCATCGGGAATAGTATTCCTTTTGATTCATCAAACTACTCCGTCGTCACATATGAACCCTCGATATGTGATTCATCAAAACCGGTCGCCCAAAACAATCTTCATCGATACTTCCAAACTATTTTTTAGTGTTAGTTTATAAGCTACTACAAAATTAATGCCAAACAACCATTTTTCGTCCACCACAGCGGACCCCTAGTTGTACTAGCCGGATCCCAAAAACAAGGGATCCGGGGAACCGTGGAACAGAACTCACTATAACGCTTTCAAAAACACCACTGATCTTTTTCCCTCTAATCACATAACACAAAAACTACTCAAACTAATGATTTCATCCTCATTGGATTCCATACTCTCAAGTATTCCTCTCTAGAACAACATTGTAAGTAATTACACTAACTTGTTCTAATTTTCATCATCCTAGGGTTTATGGTTTCACAAATCTCTATTCAATTACTTTATTGGGTTTTCAAAATTAATCATGAAAAAGGGCTTTTAACATAATTAAGATCACATCGTGTTCACAACATTGTTAATACAAATCAAAACCATAAACCCATCTCAACTAATTTTACCTAATTGGAATTTATGTTTCTAGGACCAAACCATGCCTAAAGCACCCAACAAGATCATCATGATACCTTCCTTCCTTACTCATTACTATCCGAAATGAGGAACTCTCAAAAACCCACCGCAAGGTTCAAAAAGCTTGAAAACGACTTATCCACGAAGGTCATGTAATCAAGGAATGTTTTCTTGAGGATACCGACATTCGTCCAAGTCTTCTGCAATCAATTTTGATTGTCTTCTTGACATTGATGAACAAATTGTCCTTCATCTTTGAGTTTTATAAAAGCATTAGGATCACATTCGAACGCCGATGATAGCATTTCAATCGCCATCATCAATAAACCAAACTTCACTCTCACCCTCAACACCTTTGATTCAAATTCTTCGCATTCTTGTGAAGGAATTTGTATGTATCTATTAACACCCAAAACCTTGCACTTGATCCGAAACCAATGTACCATACCTCTTGATGAACCCAAACCATCCGAGACACCATTTTCAAATAAGAGTCGGCCAATCCCGTTTCAACCGAAACAAGAAGCTCATTCACCGTAATCCCTTTCAAATGGAACTTTTCGAAATCCATCCCATGTTTAGAAAATGGGAAGAAATCCTAAGGGAAAACATCATTAGCCTAGTTGGTAACAAATATCATCCAAATGCATGCCTTGTGCAAATGATCTATTGTCTTACCCACCAAAAGCCATTTAACCTCGCCTATTACATGGTAAGGAGAATGGCCGAGGTATTCAAAGCTTCCAACATGGTACTTCCATATGGTATGCTCCTAACACGACTTTGTAAGTATGTTAGTGCATTGCAACCATCTCCTATCAACAATGATCATTTCTTTGCCGATCACGTAATGGTACGTGTAACACCCTAGGCAAATCCTACATCGCGGGCCTGAGAGAGCATGGGCTCATAAGATAACATTCACTTACAATGACATAAAGCGTTTTGTGGTCTACTGGCGGTGGAGTTCTAGGAACTGGCAGTTAAGCGTGCTCATGCCAGTAGTACTGCTTGGGTGACCACGGGAAGTCTTCAATGAGGCCACAAAAACAAAGCCGTGAGCCTGCGGGCAAAGCGGACAATATTGTGGTCATATAAAGCGGGGTGTTACAGTACGTCTTACCAAAATACCCTCTAAACGCTTCATGGTCAATGGGAAGAAACCTAAAGCTCTCTCGGACTCCTGGAAGGAAGAAGAAGAAAATGGGGAAGAAGATGTCTAACCCATAGCCAACATTGAATTAGAACCCTTTGATTACTACGAACAACTTCCAACCATTCCAAACGAAACAGCGGAATTCAAACAATTGAGGGGCATGATTCAAAATCTTGCTTACAACCTCACAAAGTCCTCAAAAAGGAAAAGAATTGATTGAAAGAGACAATAGGAAAATGCTTATTGTTTAACTTAACTTATGTGTGGATGTTTATGTTTTAGCACTTTGGTCTGTGGTAAATTTGGATAGTGTTACTTTTATCATTATTAATGAGTGTTGCTTCTTGAAAACATGCTTGTACTTGTGTTAGTTCAACGGTTTTATTAGTGTGCAAAATCGCACATCATTCTATGGAGACTCTGATCTGCATCCGGATCCCTAGGATTAGCTAGCCAACTCCTCCCTTGAGGGACCGTGGGATCCGTGACATCAGACCAGCAATACAGCATTCTTTGCATCAAGATAGCTTACTAGAATACATCACATTTGCTAAACATATGATGTTTGAAATTAACTAAGTCTATTTCAAGGATGAGAAAGGGTTAGACTCACTTATAGCTTACACAAAGATCTTAGTCAAAATGTCTCTTGATTTATCAACAAATCAAAACTCACCATAATTCCGCTTCAATACTCACAAATTATCTTTCATCTTAAGTGGACTTATTGAACAATTTAGGGAAATTGTTTCTAGTCATCTTTATCTCAAAGTGGGTTAAAAATTAGTTTTCCAATTCTTGTGATTTTTAAGGATTTTTTTTAAATTTCACCTCAAGCTAAAATCTGATCTCTAGGATCATTTATTATGACTTGACACCCACCAAAACTCTAGGCCCGTTTGTTCACGGAATCCTAAGGATTCTGGTGGAATTGGAATCTAATTCACATTTCATAACTTGTTTTGTTGAAAAATTTAAAGAATTTGGAATCGAATTTCATTCCTCGCTGGTGTTTGTGATAAACGGAATGGAATGAAATTCCTTCAAAATCTCATATATATGGAATTCAACATTCCATAGCAATATGAGAATGATTGTTTACAATTCTATGGAATTCATATTATCATTATCATTGTCATCAATGCTTATTATTATTATTATTACTATTACTACTATTATTATTATTATTACTATTATTATTATTATTATTTTATTTATTTACTTTATTTTTTTATTTTATTTATTTTATTTTTTTTTATTTTTTATTATTATTTATTTGTTTTTTTTGTTTTTGTTTTTTATTTATTTTTTTTTTTTTATTTATTTTTCTTATTTTTTATTTTATTATTATTATTATAAACGATCATTTAATTATTATTGTTATTATTATTATTTTTTATAAACAACCATGTTATTAAGATTTAAAAATTATTATTTATTTATAATTGAATTTAAATTATTATTTATTTAAATTTTTATTATTATTATTATATTTAAAAAATATTATTTTTTTAAAATTAAATATAATTTATTTATAGCTTACTTTTTTAATTTATACTTTAAAAAAATACAATTGTATTTTATATAAAAAATTATTTATTTAATATATTGGTTTATATAATATTATTTAAAAAATTATTATTATAATTTGATAAGTAATTTATTTATTAAATTATATTTAGTTTATTAATCTTAAACTAAAATTTAATTTTAAATATTTTAATATAATTGTTTTTCTCATTTCATTCTTCCAACCAAACATGCGCTAGTATTTGCAAATTTAAATTCCGTCGATTTAAATCCTAAGGATTTAAATTTCTAACATTCCATTCCTTCACATTCCAATTCCTTAAACAGATTCCAATTCCGTAAAAAACAGTCTGCGAACCAAACGAGCCCTTAGTGTTATCTTTGAAAATCCATTGGTAGTCATCTAGTCCCATTTTCCTTCCATAAAAACAATCATTTGCTATAATACTCATTACTCTTGATCATTCAAGTGTACCCTCATCTTAGGAACTTAGGAAGAGTGAAACACTCATAATAAATATAGGATTTAGCTTTTGGAAACTTGATTTCTAACCTGTCATAACTGCTGAAGAGCGGATCCCTAGGATTAGCCTAGCCGGGATCCCTCAAGAGGGAACCGCGGGATCCGGGTGACAGATTATGTCAAATATAGCCAAAACAATCATCTCAAGCTCATCTTGCTCACTCAAACACTCCATCTCATCTTAAATGAGTTCCTAGATCAGTGAAACTCTGAACTTCAACCTTGTGCATGTTAATCATCACACCTCTAAGAATCTTAGTGGCTTAAGTCTTAAATGCACTTGCTAAATTCTTCCCTTTATAAGCCATATTGCTAGAACACTTTAGTCATCAAACACAAACACAATTATCAGCAATTACAACCATCCTCCTTAGTCATTTCATCATGAGAAAGGCTCCTAGTGCTAACTCATCCACCCAAGAACCACCCAAGAAACTTTCTAGGATCATACACGAAGTTTCCTCAACCTAATCATCTCCGATTAAGTCCACAAATGCTAGGATTTCCCTACACCAAAGAAACCAATCAAACTAAAGAGGATTGTTTCCACAAGGATATCATCACCAAACTCTACTAAACCAAACATACCCTCCGCAACTCAACCAACATCATTGGTGCCTAGAGCCACCTCACAATCATCTTCACATTCTCACAATTTAGAAGACTTACCTCCTTGGCCATCTCACCTTCCACCACTACCAACAAATTCACTTGAAAAGGTTGGGCAACTAAATCAAAGTGTTGAATCAACACTTGCTCCAATATCAACTTCTCTTATTCCCCCAAATAGTCCATTTTGGATTATGAGAAGACATCAAAGTCAACCACCCGACCACATGGAAGTTGATGCTTCTTTACCTCCACCCTCAAACATTGTAGAGCCATCACTTAATGAGCCTCCACCAATTCCTCCTTCATTTGAAGATCCTCAACCCACTTTACTTGAACCTCTGCTTCAAGAAGCACAAAATCATGACAAGGATTGTTATCATTGTAAACATGTTGAAAGGTTGATACATGAACTACGTGAAGAGAAACGTTTCATGTTTTATCACCTCCTCGAACGTTTCGAAGAGGTCAACAAGCCTAAACTACAATGAGAATCTTAGTCACAAGCTCAAACTTAGAACATTTATGAAACTTTTCTCATCCTTGATCATCACTAAGCTCTTAGTTGAATCTTGAGTTTGGGTAACTCATTGGCATTAGTAGTACTTGTATGGCTAAGTTCATTCTCTTAGTTTTAGAGATTTGGTTGATTATCTCTTGTTTTATTGAATGAATATTTATATGCCATGATTATTTTGTATGTTGTGCTTATTACATTGTACATATCTCACTTCTCATTAGCATTCATTGAGACATTCTCATTGCTGAAGAAATTGTCAACAGACAGCCGGATCCCTCCAAGATGCCTAGACGGATCCCTCCAAGAAGGGAACCGTGGGATCCGTGTTACAGATGCACAAAATACTACTAACTTGAAGTTTATTTGCAGGAAATTATGCAATATACTCTTGTTTTCTAACCTTTACTTTGTAGATTTTCAAAGTACACATGAAGATTTTGACACCATAAAGCTAGGGGAGCTTTGTGTCAAACGATATTGCAAAATCATTTGCAACATAATCCGCTTTTGGATTACACTTCATGACAACCCCATTGCAACCTTGCAATCTTCAAGGGGGAGCACGTTTTCGTCACTTAGACGAACCATTTTCAAACATATTTTGCAAATACATTAGTTTATTTACGTTATGTACTTGACGCCCTCTCAAAGGGATGGACTCGTCAAGGGGGAGTTAAGACGACTATCATTCCCGTCACTTGCTCTCTTTACATTTCTTTTACATATTTTTCTTACAAAAATTGTGTTAGTTTCTTTTAACACTTTTGTTTTCGACAAAAGGGGTAGAAGAAAGTAAAAACTACTAATTCAAATTTCCTACGAATTTTAGTTTTTCCTTAAAATAATTTTATGTTTTGTCATCAACAAAAGGGGGAGATTGTTAATACAAATAAGCCGTAAAAACGTTTATTTATATTTTACGATCTTCTAATGTTTTGTCGATAACAAACGTAAAATCATTTTAACGAAACAAATAAAATACGTAAATAGTTTGATTCAATAGTTTTCTAACACACTAACGTTTTCACATAAAATACTAAAACAAGTATAAGTGATTTTATGATTTAGATACATATGTACAACAACTAGTGTTTACATATTGAGCTAACATATACTTAACTAAGTATATACTAAAATGGGTAAAAACAAGTTTATACTAAAATGGGTAAAAACAAGTATATACTAAAATGGGTAAAAACTAGCAAATGGTATTGACCCATAACCCATGGTTTTATATATACCACTTAACCAAGTTCATTGTATCCTTGAGATACATTTTATCTAGAAAGAAACCCATGGATCAACCCATGACCCATGACCCATAACCAAAAATACCCATGGGCAAAGAGGAGCGTCCCACGGATCCCTAGCTTTATGCTTGAAGGATCCCTTGTGGGAGGGATCCGCGGGATCCGGGGAACAGTAGAAAATTTCCTCTATAAAAAGAGAGCCATTTCTTCCTTTCTACTTGCCACTTTCACACACATACTTCCCCCAAATATTATATCTCTCTAACCTCATATCCAAGAGATCTATGTAGTTTGTCTTTTGTTTTTGTGTGATTCTCTAGGTTCCTCTTAAAGGCGAGATCACCACTTCTTGAAGTCAAGCAAGCTCAAGTCCATGAGTTGCCATACTTCGTCATCATCAAGACAAATGAGGTTCCCTTGTTGATAGTTCTTTGATCCATGGATCCGCTACCAAACAAGGGACGGATTGAAGTGGACGATTTAACTTCACTAGGGATGATGCAAGCTCGCCTTTTGGGGAGAAATAAAGTTAAACTCCAAGGACACGCCCTTTTTGTTTCGACGAAAGGGGGAGAAGAGTGTAAACGGAGAAGGTAATGTAAAGGTAGTAAGGATACAAGTAACCTTTTACATTTTACTTTCTATTACGTTTACATATATTTGTCATCATCAAAAAGGGGGAGATTGTTAGTGCAAATATTATGATATTTAATCTATACAGTCTCGTTTGTTTTGATTGATGACAAACATGTAACTTGTAATACATAACGTAAAATGTACAAGTTACTTGTAATCACACTTTGTCTCAACATACATTCAACACCTCTCGATGTCTCAAGTCCTCGTATGTTACAACACAGGTTCGTACATGTTTGTTATGTGGCATTATGATCAAACCCATTAACAAATCATTTAGAATGTTTAAAATACATTTAGAGTCACTAAGTATTTTAATAGGTTAACCATTCTATTTCGAACCTCATTTTACATTTTGCATTCACAAGTATTTCAAAAGGTAACTAGACATTTTATTAACTAGTTACATAATACATTTTACAAGTTTACCTTGATAAACCTTTTAATCTAAAAATGGAAATACATGTTACATCATGTCATGCATCATCTTTGAAATCCTTGGAAGATCACTTGAATATTTTGGTTAGATTGATACTCAATATATCAAATGTGATCTTAGTAAGATTTGGTAATATCTTGGAAAGATTTGAAGAAAGATTTTTAGATTTTTGTCAAGGCACCCACGGAACCCTTTTATATAAAGGGCAGAACCCTTTAAAGGGCTCCTTGGTCCGTGGACGCCTCGACCACTTTGGCTATAAATAGACGCCCATTGTTTTCCCATTTCTTCACCACTTCAAATCACATCTTCTCCACCTTCTTGCATACATTTAGATCAATCATTAACAATGTAGTAACATACATTAAACACCCTAATGATCATGATCATAATGCTTCTAACATTCATCTTTGTTGTAAGCATACTCTTTGATCAACCAAGGAAAGCGTGGAGATCTAGCCATCCCCACTCACCACAAGTTGAAGATCTATCACAACAAGTTAATGGAACTTGTGATCTTCATCATGAATGCTTCCTATCAATGGAATTTCATTTAGAAGTAGTTATTCATATCCATTAGACATTTGTGTCATGGATCATTAGTGTAAACATCATTGCATCATAACAACACTTTCACCAAACTAGATTAGATGGTTTATGTGTTTGTGCCATAAAACACAAGGTTTATTATGTTGGGCCATAAAACATATTGGGAGTGGTTGTACTCTTGTAAAAGAAATCGACATCTAGCTTAGTGTCGGAAATATTGTATAGGCGACGTTAGGTTGGTTCTACCTCGAACTAGAACCCGGTATTTAGCTTTGTACCGGAAAAAGTGTAAGCGACGATTGTAAGGTTTTCTCCGCCGAGAAGGGAGCTTGTTGATTTAGTGAAGTAACTCTCGAGTTGGGTACTCGGGAGTGAGTAGGCGTAGAGAGATCCGTGACCAAACCACTATAAATCCTCGTGTTCGGTTTGCACTTTCCTTTCTTTATCTCTTTACATTTATACTTGCACTATACTATTGTTTGTGATGTGGTTTGGTGTTCATGATTGTGTGACAATTTAGTTTACTATGTTTTATTTAGTCACAAACAATAATTGGTACTTTCATATTATAATAAGCTTCATAAGCGATTTGATACTAAAGATCTAAAGCTTTTAAACGGTAACGTGTTCACCCCCCCTCTACGTTTCCACAATTGGTATCAGAGCCACGTAGCTCGTATTTTCAAAACAAATGGTTTTTAAAATAGAGTACGATCCATGTATCAAATTACCATTGAAGCGAAAAATAATATGAAAAATGCTTTGCTTGTTATACTTAGAAATTTTGTTGTTAAATGTAACTTTGTATACAAGCTTGAAGGTTTTCTTGAAAAATAAAATAAAAGTTTCTTGAAAGAACTAGTAAATATTGTATTATGTGCTTATAGAAAATTTACGAAGAAATGTGATTTTAAAGGAGTGTTTGGGATAACTATAAATCTAGTTGAAAAATCACCTCCGTAAATGTTTAAGATAAGTTACATAAGTAAATATGTTGTTAAATATGTGTATTATATGTTTACTATGAAATCTAGTAAGTCGCACACGTTTTCTCTATGTCAAATATAAGTTTTGGTGAATCTGTCTCAGAGGACCATGACACCAAATCTTATAAAGGGCGGATCCCTTTATTTGGTTCCGTGGAATCCGTCTGTACAGTATGCAGTTTTTTTGGCAACTTCAAAAAATCATAACTAATTAACCGTAAGTCCTTATTAGAGTCAAACCACCTATCATTTTAAAGGGAATTGAGTCTACTTTCACTTAAAAATACTTTCATGGCCTGAGTCTAATTTTAAATAAGTAAAATAGACCAATTACTACAGTATGTCTAAAATATTAAGTTTCGCTTTAACATAAAAACTCAAATTTTTGAATCAAACAATTTAAGTTGGTATTCTTAGAACTTTGATACAACTTCTTTTGAAACAAATTAATTTGGTAATATTTTTAAAGGAAACTAATCAAGCTTGGTATACATCGTCATATTTAAACGCTAAATGACGAAAAGTGTTTTCTTGTCATACTATGCTAAATGACCACTTGTTTATGTTGTTTGCATATATGTTGCTTGCTTATTTTCAAATTGTTGTTTTCACTTGTTTGTTTGCATAATATAAGTGTCAATCTTGCCATGTTATTTATTCGCTTGCTTGACGATTTCTTGTTTATGCACAATAGGTCATTTGCTAGATTCTGTGCACTAAGTTGGAAAATTGTTTTACCATCACTTATAGACTTATATCACTTCTTTTGCATAGGTTATACTAACATCTCGCATAACTTATGAAATGTCATAACTCACTTAGCAATGAGTACTAAGTAAATTAGTCAAGTACTTTGAAAAATAGAGTTTTTAAGAGAGTGTTTGGTACAAGGACAAAAACAATGTTGTATGATGTCATTTATGTGTTCTTGCTTCGTAGGATGATAAACTAACTTAAAACATTAATGTATGCTAACCGGTTCATGCAGGGGATAGCACACGAGTGTTATCAAATTTTACCCATTTTCACTTATATGTGAAAATCAATTGTAGCCTTTGTTCAAAATCAATGCTCCATTATGTTTGTGTATGCGTTATTGACTGTTCCTAACTAGAAATAGTTAATGCCATATGTTTTGAAGAAAATTTCGGTTTCGAAAAGTCCCCGACACCTAAAAATGGGTCTCAGTAAGATTTCGGTTCTCACGGACCGGCCGGCACCATTAATTTGGTTCCGTCTCATGGATTTGGTACCACACATACACACAGGCGACCAGCGGCACCAATTTAAGGGTTTCGGCTGTGTAAAGAAATGGTGCCGTGAATCCTACAGGTAAGTTATTGAATTTTACTAAATCTCGCAATCTAATTTACCAAACTTCGTTTCTAGGATAGTTGTTAATGCATATCTTTCATACCTCACTCAACACATCCTCAATGGATTAACTTAGGATGTTTGACATGATTTTAGACACTTCCATCTCATTAGAAACTACCATCTTTGTATGGATTAACATCAAATCCATGAATCCTTAGTTCCATAAATCGACACATTCAAGATGATCATTTTCACACCTTCACATCACTTTTCCTCAAGCTTACCATTTCTTAAAGCAAAGTCAAAATGACTAAATCCTTAACCTCAAATAAGCCACTTAAGAAACCCACTAGGATTAGCATTCGATCTTGTTGCTTCATTAACTTGAACTCTTCATCCTCGACTCGTTACCTCTCAACATCTCATCACCCATTCAAGATGTGAACTTTATAAACTTGAGTACTCCAACTCCACCACCAAAATCACCCACCATCATCCAAAAACACCTTCACTACCAAAGTCTCCAAAGCTTGTACCTATCAAACTTTGTACAACACCACCAACATCTCCTCACCCGTTTACTTGGATGACTTAGATGACTTAACCATAACTAACAAATCTGGACTCATTATTTGCAAAGATATCATACACAAGTCTATCATATGACTATAGGTATTGTTTTGTATCTACATGTATTGCCTCACTTGGTTAACATGAAAATAATGTGTCATCCTTCAAAACGATAAGTATTTACATAGAGTCATAACTCACACGTATGTTAAAGACATACTATCAAGTCTTGTTATCCTTGAGTTCAATCTAAGCTTTATAATCTCAACAAATTAGGATTGAAAACTTAAGTATTTCATCCGAAATATTCAAGTATATGCGATTTACGATTGTAGTCATTAAAAGTCATATCCGAAAAATCAGCACCCAAGTATTTTAACAACACATGTTGAAACACTTATCCAAAACAAACAACCCATTGTGCCACTTATCCCTCTTTGACACCTACTATCCCTCTTCCATATTTTTGCACCATTAAGCGTATTTCTCATGATCTTCCAAGAGCATCCTTTAAATCAAACTTCCCCTTTCAAGGTGAACCTATACCTCAGCCCCTAAGCTTCATAGACATGACCAAAACTTCAAGCACTTCACCCACTAGTTGTAGCAACCAATGAACTATAAGAATTAGTATCCGTACTTCGTTGTGTTCAAACGTCTATGGACAAATAATCAACCTAAGTACTCCCATAGCACAACAAACCCCTACATCACCACATCCTTATTTAGACACACTAGAAGACATACCACCTAGATCAACCAATCCACCATCCTTACCATCAATTGAATTCGTTGAGTGTATTGCTCAAAAAGCCTTTGTGTCCAACACTTGTACTGAATCAAATGCACGTTTGAACAAACTCAACCATCCTTTCCCATATATAAGGACTTAGATAATTCATTATGGCTAGAACCTCAACTATCAAATAAGCATGGTGCTCTTGGTAATTGTTGTCAATGTCCACTAGGTATAAGTAGTACTGATGATGTACCCTCCGAGTAGCTCGAAGGACACTCCTCCGAGACGTGTCGAAGCCCTTCCATACGAAGGCCCAAGTTAGGATTCTGAAATATCCATAGGCGTCAAACCATTCGTTGGTACGAAGGTTACCTAAGGGGAATTCGCCACTCGAAGCCTTAAGCCCTTCGGGGTATGGCTGACGAAGGAACAATGGATAAGGAACCTCCTGACTTAGTCAAACCCACGATCTCCCTCTCTCTTTGGCTTCCCGTCAAGTCGAGAACGTGGGTCACTAACCCTAGCGGTTACCCACAATCACGGGACGCCCCATGATCTCCGATATTCATGCAAGAGTGCCTCTAACCGTATTTCTTCCACTATAATTGGGTTAGACGGACGATGATTTATGGTATGCTCATTTCACACTCATCTCTTTACTTTCACACACTTATACAACCATAACTCATACTTACTCTCATGCCGGAGGTGGTTCGCAGGTCCACCCTGCGCAATCACTTAATGTAGTGTCTTAGTATTTCTTATTCTCAGGTTACAGGCAAGCCTTGGCTGGAACACACACCCCTCATTACTTTGATCCTCATCGAAGCCCTTAGTGCAATCTTTTGCACAAACAGTGGCGCCATCCGTGGGACCACAACTATTAGTCCCGTAATCACCCAGTCCTAATACCTTAACCAACTACGCTACTTTTCCGGCATGGAACCAGGAAGAGAAGATTCACCTCCACCAGGTTTCTCTACTCTGGTCCCACTCACCACAACTAACACCGATAACCTCGCCCCCATAACAACCTCAACCTTCACCACACGATCTCGTTTGGAAACTACTCCCGTGCATCACGCCTCAACATCCGCTAACCCTATTCCGAACATCAGTCCCGCCTTCGTAGAGGCAAACTTTGAGGCCTTAGATTCTTTGCTAAGGGCTCACAAGAGACAAGTTCGTAAATGAAATGCGGAGGGAGTTGGAATACTCCAGCGAGGAGTATGACGAGGAGATTGAAGTAGAGGACAGGCCTCAACCTATGGGCAGGGATGCCGGCCTGAAATGGTTCCCCTTCATTTAGAAGGTCAAATGGAAGGACGGTGGGTTTTGAAGAAGGACTCGGAGGAAATCCGGGTAGAAGGGACAGAATGCATGGTGAAAGAAGGAGCGAGAACTCCAACGGAGGAAGCAACCCAGTAGGAAGTGGAGGGGTAAACCTGCCTCCTCTTCTAGCAAGCATATTTGGAAGAGAAGGCGGGGGCTCCAGTACCACCCTCTTATGTTTCGAGTATCGGAGACCCATCTCCCTACTCCAACATGAACCAATTACCCCCTCTGGGAATGAATCCCTACTTACCTACTCAAACCTACAACACTTACCCTCCAAATGGTCCAATCCCAAACCAGAATTACCAGCAGATGCCCTACGGACAGATCCCTACACAATCGATGGGAATATACCCTTCATACCAAACTTCCACTGCATACCCTACCTATTCACAGCCATTTCCTAACCCGTATAACCCTACACCTGTTTATCCACCTCCGTACAACCCTTACGGTGTCGAAGCCTCTGGAGCTTGCACACCCTTCGTGAAATGGATCGAGGACTACCCTTTACCTGACGGCGTGAAGATGCCTACTCATATGGGCACCTACGATGGAAAAGGTGATCCCGATAACTTTCTCCACTTATTTGAAGGCGCTATCAAAATGCAAAAGTGGGTCATGCCGGTAGCATGCCATATGTTCACTTACACGCTCAGAGACTCCGCAAGAATATGGTGGAACGGACAGAAGCTGGGAAGCATTGTGAGCCTAGATGATCTTAAGGCTAAGTTCCGGTTACACTTTAGCCAGCAGAAGAAGCACACCAAAACTCACTTAACCGTGCACACCATCAAACAAAGGGACAACGAAAGCACGAGGGCCTTCGTTACCAGATACACTGATGAAACTTTGCAGATTCTGGGTCTACACGAAGATCAGAGGATCTCCGGTTTCGTACATGGCCTCCGAACTCGAAGCTTGGTGGAATTCCTGTCCACCGATCTTCCCAACACCTACAAGGCCTTGATTGAGAAGGCTTACACCTGGATTGAGTCTAAGGAGGTAGCAGCAAACGGGGCTCCGATAGAGCCAAGGGAAGCATCTGACAAATTCTCTAGAGGGTCCTCCTGGGAAGGATCCAAAAATAAGAAGAAGAACAGAGATCGCTTCACCCCTACAACAAAGGCTCGAACCATGGATTCCTGGCAAACTTGGTTAAATCTCCCCGAGAAATCCTAGCAACAGAGAAGGCCGCAAAATCCTTCGATCCCCACCTCGGATGATAACACGAGGCAAGGCCAGAGACATGTCCAAGTACTGCCATTTCCATTAGGATCATGGACATGACACGCAACAACCTGCAGGGAATTAAAGAAGCAGATCGAAGAGGCGGTACGATCCGGACAGTTAGCACACCTGGTCAAAGGCATAAAGAAAGGAAAGGACAAATTCTCTGACACTCACCTTTGGGAGAATGGAAGGGAACAAGAAGGAAACCACGCCCGAGAAGCTCCGATACTAATGGTACACAAATGCGATACTACTTTGAAAAGGAAGGAAGCAAGAAGAAGCTAGGAAGTGTAGGAGAAATAACCTTTCCCCACATATTAGGGCAGACACCTTCGACCGATCCCGTGATCATCAAGGTACACATATCCAACAGGGAAGTGAACCGAGCGTATATGGATTGCGGAAGCTCCTGCGAAATCATCTACGAGCATTGTTTCCTTAAGCTCAAGTCATCTATACGCTCACAGAGGGTCGACTCGAAGGCACCACTAGTAGGGTTCTCTGGTGAACACTCATGGCCTCTGGGAGAGGTACCGTTGGAAGTTACCATATGAAGGCCCCTTATCCTGCACGGAGACACTCATTTTCGTCATCGTAAGGTCAGATTCTCCTTATAATTTATTAATAGGAGAAACAGCTATGCAAAAATGGAATTGTTGTTTCTACTATACATGCTGCTATTAAGTTCCAAACTCCCTTTGGAGTAGGAACTGTTCATTCTAGTTATGGAGCGGATAAGGGTGTATATGGTGTCAAAAAGATCAGAGAGGAATCGGAGGAGCCTCCGATGGCAATTCTTAGTTGTACAGATGCAGATGAGCGAGTTGTCGTAAACCCTAGCTATCCTGGCAGAAAGGCATAAGTGGTAGTAGGGAAGCAACTCCCGGCGAATTTCAAGGCGAAGCTCATAGAACTGTTACGTACTAACCTTGATGTTTTTGCTTGGAAATATTCTGACATGACAGGTGTTCCAAGAACATTGCTGATAGATGGACAGTCCTTCGGAACGGAGCATAAACTCAATGAGTACAAGCACATTGAGCCCATAAAGCGAGAAAGAGAAGCCTTGCCCCCGAGAGAAACGCTGCAGCTTGCAAAGAAGTTGATGAACTTACACAAGCGGCATCCTCAGGGGAGGTTAAATACCAAACTTGGGTGGCCAACCCGGTCTAAAAAGAGCGACGGAGGGTGGCGCATGTGCGTGGATTTCACTGACATCAACAAAGCATGACCTAAGGATTGCTACCCCACCCGAAATCGACGGAAGGTAGAATCCTTGGTAGGTTTCCGGTTAAAATGCTTCTTAGATGCCTACAAAGGGTACCATTAGATCCAGATGGCCAAGGAGGACGAGGAAAAGACAGCCTTCTACACAAGTAAAGGTGTCTCTGTTACAGAAAAGATGCCCTTCTCGGTTTGAAGAACGCAGGGGCTACTTACCAACGTCTCGTAGATAAAGCCTTCAACAAACAGATAGGCAGGAATCTCGAAGCCTACGTTGATGACATGGTTATCAAGAGCAAGACTCGAGGACCTACTATGTATGCAGAAACATTCGATCAGTTCCGGGCAATCAACATGAAGCTGAACCCTAAGAAATGCTCCTTCGGTGTCGAGGAAGGACAATTCTTAGGACATTTGATCACTAAGCAGGGGATACGAGCTAATCCCTCTAAGGTCAAAGCCATCTCCGATCTCCAAGCCCCTAAGTGTCTAAAAGATGTGCAGAGCCTGAATGGGAAGTTGGCAGCCTTAAGTCGATTTTTGTCGAAAGGAGCTGACAGGTCCCTACCCTTCTTCAAGACACTCAAAGGATGCGCGAACAAGAAAACTTTCCAATGGAGCCAGGAAGCTGAAGTAGCCTTTCAGAAGATGAAGGAGTTCATTGAAATACTTCCAACACTTACAGCCCCAATCAAAGGCGAAGTGTTGTTTATGTACTTGGCATCCTCAGCTAAAAGTATTAGCGCAGTCCTTATGGAAGAGAGAGAAAAGCGACAGATCCCCATTTACTTTGTTAGCAGGGTCCTACAAGGAGCGGAGGTCAACTACCCAACCTTGGAGAAGTTAATGCTCGCCTTAATTTACGCAGCAAGGAGGCTCCGACGCTATTTCCAGGCCCACCCAATTACAGTCTTAACCGATAGGCCACTGAAGCAGATCTTGTCTAAACCTGAAAAGTCTGGGAGGGTGGCTAAATGGGCTATTGAACTCGGAGAACATGAAATCGAGTTTAAAGGACGTAGTTCTATCAAAGGGCAAATTCTTGCAGACTTCTTGGCAGAAACACCTTCCGGACCCGATGAAGAAAAAGAAAAGCCCAAAGCTAATCTTTCTCAAGTGCAGGTTGAATGGAAGCTTTACACAGACGGAGCATCCAGTTCCGATGGCTCAGGAGCAGGTCTAATGTTAGTCAGTCCTGAAGGGAAGGAGCATACATATGCTCTTCGGTTTGAGTTCGAAGCCACAAACAACGAAGCGGAATACGAAGCGCTACTAGCAGGACTCCGACTAGCCAAAGATATGGAGGTCAAAACTCTCGCTGTCTTCGTAGATTCCCAATTGGTGGCAAACCAAGTGACAGGTTCCTACGAAGCAAGGCAACCTGTCATCAAACAGTACTTGGAAAAGACAAAAGAGATGCTCGAAAACTTCAACTCCTACACCATCCAACATGTTCAGTGGAACCGAACAAAAGGCAGACGCACTAAGCAAGCTAGCTTCCATGGCTTTCGCTCATCTCACTAAGGAGGTTCTCGTGGAAGTCCTTCCTGAAAGATCCATCGTTCTCAAAGTGGTTGCCGATGTGATTCACGAAGAAGGAGATACATGGATGACTCCCATAAGGGAATATTTGATAAGTGGTCTTCTCCCTGAAGATCCCAAGCTTGCAAGAAAGATTCGGGTTAAGTCCCCGCAGTACCGGCTAATAGGGAAACCCTATAGGAGGTCGTTTTTGTCTCCTTGGTTACGATGCGTAGGCCCCAAGCAAGCTTCAGCATCAGCCGAAGTCCATGAAGGATCTTGCAGTCTCCATGCAGGACCTCGCTCAGTTGTCTCGAAGATAATGAAGTTGGGCTACTATTGGCCCTCGATGCACAGGGACGCAGCCGAAATCATCCTCAAGTGTGAAGCTTGTCAGATACACTCAAACGTTCCAAAAATGCCGAAGCAAGATATGAAAAGTGTGACATCCGCGTGGCCCTTCTCCCAGTGGGGCATCGATATTGTAGGGCCTATGCCTATAGCTCCCGGAGGAGTCAAGTTCTTGCTAGTAGCGATCGACTACTTCACCAAGTGGGTGGAAGCAAAACCCCTAGCCTCGGGCGACAGGAAGACAGATCGAGAAGTTTGTATGGGAACACATTTTGTGCAGATTCGGAGTGCCCCACATCATCATATCTGACAACGGGAAACAGTTTACCGAAGGAGTCTTCTATGACTTCTGTCAAGGGCTCAACATAAAGCAATCCCGGACATCCGTCTATCACCCGCAAGGTAATGGACAAGTGGAGGTTACAAACAGAGAAATCGTCAAAGGGATCGAGAAAAGGCTAGGTCGAACTCATCATGGATGGGTGGACGAACTCCCTCAAGTCTTATGGGCTCACCGGACACATCCTAAGTCAAGCAACGGAGAAACTCCCTTCAGCCTAACATACGGAACAGAAGCGGTCATCCCTTCGGAACTAATTGTACACACGGAGCGTGTGGCAACATATGATGCCTCCTAAAATGATGATAGGATCAGGGAAAACCTTGATCTCCTAGAAGAAAGAAGAGAAATAGCCTCCATCCGAGAAGCAATACACAAACATAAGATCGAAGGCTACTATAACAAAAGGGTCAGACCTTCCACTTTCAAGCCCGGAGAATATGTACTGCGCCTCAACAGTGCAAGCAAAGCAGAGTATCAGGGAAAACTGGGACCAACTTGGGAAGGACCCTACATGGTAGATGAGGCCTATGACAATGGAGCATACAAACTGGCCACTCTTCTTGGAGAACCCATCGACAGGACATGGAATGGTACGAACCTTCGAAAGTTCTATGTTTAAGAAGTACTTTAACTTTTTTCTTGTAATCAAAAGCTTCTCAGGGGAAAGCACACATTATTGGTAGTTGTCTTAGTTTTCATTTCAAGAATGATGTAATCCTCCCTACCAATTCAATGATAAATAAGACATTTCCCACAAATCTCTTGCTTCATTTCTTAAACACAAAGATTTGTTCAACCAAGTCGTTAATGAGTTTCAATGTCGAATGGCTTGAGGTGTAACATATGCCTTATCCAAAGCCAACTTAAACATTCACATTAACTCTCCTAGTAGATTTTGGCGCTTGTAAAAAAAAATTTTTTAAAAAAGCCATGCTATGTAAAGGATTTGAGATAGAGTGGGTCGCGAACCTCTATCAATGGTCAAGTTGGCCATTATATTCTTGGTGTTGTAATTTACACACAATTAGGTTGTTGAACCTTAGGTTGTAAAATTTAAGCGTCGCAAAAAGGGCGTAAGAGAAGTTTACATAACAAACTTAAGCTAAGAATGTAGAGGTATGTCCTCTACACTAGTGCATTCAAAATATGGGCTACCGCCCTTATACCTACATGAGGAGCCTAGACTCCCGTCAAATTGTTCTTGGCCCATGGCCATACATCACAAGCATTTAAATTGTTTGGGAAACAAGACACACATTGTCACATAAAATAAATTGTCTTAAGGGTACATGCCACCCTTTGGAACCAAATGACTGCTAACAGATCAGCCTTCATTCTTGCTCCTTCGGAGAAGGAGTGGAGGAGGGTTGCACTGAGACTGGCTTAGTAGACATGGTCTTCTTGGTTGAAGTGGTAGGTTTAAGTTTCCGAGGTTTCTTAGACAGAGATCTTGAGGGTGCCATTGGATCTTTGGTTGCCTCAGCAAAGGAAGGAGTACTGCTGCAGTTGCAAATGCATTTCCTACCTCATCATATTCATCCTTCGAAGTGGGACGGTAGCATTCAATCTTGGAGAGGTCCACAGGCTTACCCGTTTTGGCGGCCTCCTCCAGAGCCAAACACCGTCCATGAAATAGGGCTGACTTGATGACCTTCCACATCTGAGCTCCCAACTCATCATTGTGGTAGAGTTCCATGGCTATGTAAGGCACCACCTTTGAAAAAACTTCTGCACGATCTTTCTGCAGCATCTTATACCTCATTTGCAGGCCATCGATCTCCTCCCTCAACTTTACCTCTACCTCTCCAAGCCTAACCTTCTCACTTTCCAACCTAACGCACTTTGCCTCGAGAGCAGCATTCTGACCAGTGAGAGTAATAACCTTGGCTTCTTCCAGTTTGAGATTGCCACGTTCCACGGTCAACTGAGCTATCTTTTCTCGAAGGTCCTGGACGACGTGGTTCTTCTCAACGTTCCCCTCAATCTTGTCACACTTCGCTTCTAGCTTGGCCACGGTTCTGAGCAACTCCCTGGTCTTGGCATTCAAGTGGTTATCCATCACTGCCTGCCTCGTCACCCCATTATCATGCATATCACAGAACTTCTCAATGGACATGTTCTCTAGCATACTCTTCCACTGTGGAGGGGTCACATGGTCAACAATCCGATGACAGGCTAAGGCATTTGGAAGCTCCTTCGTCTCTGGAAGACCTACGAGCAACAAAATATACACGGGTTAGCATAACAGTTATATTTTTACCTTCACAATGTCTCATAAGACAAAAATACTTACCATGAACCTCAACGGATTCATCGGGCAATTCCAAGGCGACTTGATAAGCTTTCTGCCCTCGGTACTTTTATGCTTCACAACTCTACTCCCAGAGGTAGGCAGGGGATTCTTCCTTTTGTTGGTGGATTTCACAGCCTTGGCCGCTGTCCCTTTCCTACTCTTTAGCCTATCAGCTATTCCTGTTGAACCAACGACGGGGACATCCTCATCCGCAGGATCGTCCGAGTCAGCAATGTTCTCCACCAGTTGGGATGTGTCCTCCATAGCAGATTGTGGGGGTGCTGATGAAATAGGCTCTGGAATGCTTACCTCATTGTTATTCAAAGATGTTGAAGGGGAGCCAACGCCATAAGACTCCTCAGCTTTCTCCGCAGGCATGAAACTTAAATCTTCATCAAATTCTTGGAACATGAAGTTTCTGAACGACATCTCTGCAAAATAGAAGCAAAAAGAAATAAATATCAGTGCTACATTGGTCCTATTTAAATAAAAGTGGATAAACATACTTTGTCCTTGGTATATGATCATAGGCTTCTTGGGAGACCCCTCCCAACTCTGAGCAATCCCAGCCATGTATAAGATGGCTTCAGGAAATACTTGCACATCCACAGGGTACTTTGCCAAACGCAGGTAACAAGGATCACTCCGAACCTCGTAGGGTAGGGGGTCATTATACCGTTTAGCATTATACCTATTCTCCTTGTTCAGCAGCTCTGAATATGTAGGGGGAACAATATTGTCTTGCACGTAGAAAAAGCTACCCTTCCAACCTGATATGTTTGTGTATACTTTCTCAAACAGATTGGGTACATCTGACTCAGGTCTTTTTGCTAGTGTCAACCAATTGCCCCCGGGGTACAAGTTCAAGAATCCTCTTAAAACTGTCAAGGTTGGTTCATATCCGTAGGCTTTGCACATCATTATGAATGTAGTCAATTTGGTAAACCCAAAAGGATTGAATCTAGAGATATGAACTTTATAGTACTGCATAAATTCCAAAATCAATGGGTGCAGCGGAATCCTAAGGTTTGAGTGACTAAATGCATGGGTTTACAACCCTACGAAACCTGGAGGGGCATCAAAGATACCCTGAGTGGGTTTGGGTAACATCACTTTATGTTCTATTGGAATAGGATAATCGGATAAATGATCATGCAAATCTTTAGCAGATAAAGTGCACTTTTGTTGTTTTATAATAAACTTAGAATCCATGTTCCTATTTTTTGAAACAATCTACAAGAGAAGAAAAGTGTTTACCTTGGTTTTCGAAGATGGGGCTTTGAAAGTTTACTGCGTATAAACGAAGACGGAGAGAGTAAAAGTATTTTAGGGTTTCATCATATTCCCCTTAAATACCCCTTTTTACCGTCTCCTAATTCACACATGTGTCCATCTAGATTACTCTTATCCAAGCCAAACCACTTTTAAAATTTTAAATAAAGACTTTTGGTCTCCGGTTTGGGGATAAGTGATCACTGTAAGGCGGCATCTGGATGATTTAATTAGCATTGAATGCGCTTGGTTAGTTGCGTAGTTCTCTCCCAACTAGCATATTTAGCAGCGTGATGGTGTTTTTCGAAGCATGAAGTCGAAAGCAATGCCTCCTCGCTCATATGCATCACTTTCACTGTGGGGGCTTGATGATGTACCCTCCGAGTAGCTCGAAGGACACTCCTCCGAGACGCGTCGAAGCCCTTCCATACGAAGGCCCAAGTTAGGATTCTGAAATATCCATAGGCGTCAAACCATTCGTTGGTACGAAGGTTACCTAAGGGAATTCGGCACTCGAAGCCTTAAGCCCTTCGGGGTATGGCTGACGAAGGAACAATGGATAAGGAACCTCCTGACTTAGTCAAACCCACGATCTCCCTCTCTCTCTTGGCTTCCCGTCAAGTCCCAGAGGCGTGGTCACTAACCCCTAGCGGTTACCCACAATCATGGGACGCCCCCATGATCTCCGATACTCATGCAAGAGTGCCTCTAAACGTATTTCTTCCACTATAAATGGGTTAGACGATATGATTTATGGTATGCTCATTTCACACTCATCTCTTTACTTTCACACACTCTATCAACCATAACTCATACTTACTCTCACGCCGGAGGTGGTTCGTAGGGTCCAACCCCTGCGCAATCACTTAACATAGTGTCTTAGTATTTCTTATTCTCAGGTTACAGGCAAGCCTTGGCTGGAACACACACCCCTCATTACTTTGATCCTCATCGAAGCCTGGTAGTGCAATCTTTTGCACAATCAAGTACTACCTTCACAAATTATCAAAGTATTAGTAATACTTTGTCGATAAACTCTGATAAATTTCGTTAAAACCTCAAATCAACATTTTAACAACATATGTTAAAATGCAATCTCAAAGCCAAAATCATACACCCCAAGCAACAATGACTTTTGAGGAGTATACATAAGAAACTCTAGTGAATTCCTCTTGTCATCATCTAGTGAATATAATCTTGAGACCAAGTTTATTTAGATGGGACTATCCGATTCAAACACTTTGGCTTCATATCTTCATTTAGGAAAACATGATGTTTTGAAGAACATTATGACTAAGATTCATGTGTTAAGCTTTCATCTTGTTAAAAGGATATTGTATATCCTATGCATCATTCTTGCGACATAAATAGTTGTGTTACAAGAGATTTCATTACACCTCATTGGCTAAATGATCTTGAAACAAACATCTACAAGTTCTATGAACTAGCATATCCAATTCTTCTTGTCATACTTGTTTTCATAAGCATGATAACTTTATCCCATGGGATAATCTCATTTGTTGAAAGATACTATTTGTATCTATTTTCTTTTAAGCGTACATCATAACCTAATCTTGCTCAAACCGAGTGCACATCCAAGGTTAAAACTACACATCTTTAGAGCATACACAAGATCTATTGAAGTTGGTAACCTCACTTAGATTCTTGTTAAATAAAATACCAAAGAGCTTTCTTGAGAACATTCTTAGTTTAACATATTCCATTCTCTAGTCTTAGATGATCAATTCACATTTAAATTACACACTTCAAACTCAACATAAAAGATGTCATCCATTAGATCATACAATTAGCTGTATAATTTGAACAACTTTAGATTCTAAACACAAGATTCAAACACATTGTTTATCAAACACACCATTGTTAAAATTCATGTGTATAACATGACGTCTTCATCACCTTAGTTATATTGCATATTAGTTAAGTCATATTAAGCCAAGTATTGGTAAACTATCATCTTTTATGCACTTTAATATGCAAAAGTAGGAGTTACCATCTTTCTAACATGAGAATGACTACTGGAGAACCTATTGCACTAGAAACTCAATTTGACCTAACGGTTGAATTGCTTCCGGGAGAGAAGTTGGGTATGTGGAATCACCCGTAAAAATGGTCGTGTTTAGCCTTAATTGATCACCGCTAGTAATAGTCTCATATTCATTCTCCAACTTGAAAAATCTGTATTCCTATACTTGCCTAAAGTAAGTGTTAAAACATTGATAGTTTGCCTCGCTTTAGGAATACTAATCAAACAAGTAGTATATATGATTTTTTTTAAACAACTTGCATTACACTTACATGTGTTGATTACATGTTCTTGTTTGATACGATAAGTTTATTTGACATTATCTTAGTGTTTGATAACTAGTCAAATGTGTAAACCTTAGTACGGTTTTATCTTTATAATGCTTGTATCCTTGTTTCATGCTACTAAACGTTTAAACCTAAACTTTATTTGCATGATACTTACTTTGAATTATTTTTAGCATGATTAACATGTTGCTTATGAACTCATAATATGTCATTTTGATACGTAATAATTTTGATATGATATATTTGTGTTTGAAAGCTATTAGTTGGCATTCATTATATCTATGTGTAGTACGATCTAAATGATACATGCTCCAAATTGTTATGTCTTAAACATGGCTTGCATGACTCTTTCATCTTGTTTCTTTTGCTTCTTGTCACACTATTTATTTACTACGTGTGCACATATAATATGTCAAAGTGCTTTTGGTATGAAAAACTTTTAGAAGCCTTTTTATCTTACAAATTAATCACATAGATTGTTGTGTTAATTTATAAGCCAAGTATGCTTAAGCGTCTAAGTCTAACGACAAAACAATCTCAAAATGAAATGTCTTGAATAAAGTTGTATTCTTGCATAATATGATTGTCTTGATGCTATCTTGTCTGGTGATTTCTTTTCTACTAAAGTGCAATGTGTTGTTTTTGCTTATATAATATGTTATCATTTGATTTCTATCATGTTAACATCTTTTGTCACTAACAAATTTGTTTTGTAGGTTGATACCAAATTATTTGTTATCTCAATTGGTTCTAACTTTTATATGCTCATTTTGCATAATCCCCTTTATTGCTACGTAAATTAGTACTATGCTTTATGGGACCCCTACACTTTCATATAGTTTAAAAGCATATAGAATTAAGTTCTAGAGGGTTGGCTTTGCATTTTTGTCTTTCAACCGACCTCTTTCCAAATCTCATTTTTGCTTCTGCTTTCCAAAAATCATCTCCATCATTATTTAGTTATAACAATACTCTAATCCTCTTCACTTCCTATTAGGAATCCACATGCCTAATCATACGATCATCTCGATTAATCGAGAAGAGTGGCGTGACTTTAAGGATGAAGTTCATTGTATGCTAACCATCATCCAGAAAAAAACATCACTAAGCTCACCTCTTTCATTAACACCAAATAACCTCCTAAACACTTTGTTGTCATTCCTTATTTGATACATTACACATTATGTTGGATGTCCACCAAGGGGAGAGAAATTCATTCACATAATTGTCTTTTGTCAAATTTTATGTCTCTTAGACTCTAAAATACCAACACATAGGTAAACACCACTTAAAACCGTTCACATGAAACCACAACTAGTTCAACCTTTTTCGCACCAATACCTCATCAAGTGAAAAACGCATCATGTGTTTTACAAAACGTCTTCATCTCCACATATAGGATTTTCCTTAAACTAGCACCTTACAACTTTTCTATCTAGAACACCATCATAGGATCTTATCCTTTTCTCGCTTATCATGCATGTCCTTGTTAGTGCAAACGATATATTAATCAAACAGCCATCTCCAACACGTTGGTCCATCCAACTCTCACTCATATGATGTCATTCTCATCCTCACATAGGTACTTATTATTAGTATTTTCCATATTGTCTTCACTTCTTTTCAAAGTGATAATCATCCGTGTCGGTCAAAACCATGCTAATACTACATTTTCCATTGTCACCTAGAATAGGTCATTTTTATAATTCGTGTCAATCAATGAACTAATTTATCTTCATCACTTTTATATCTTTTGGTATCTTCATTATAATATTTTTAGATAGAACGCATTATTGATTACTCTTGGGTTGAAGCATATGAGAACTTGCTCAAAACAATAGGTTGTTAGCATCAATAAATCATTCAAATCATAACCCTTATGCATCATTGAAATGCAATGTCCATTCACATTTTTTTTCTTTTCCTCTTAGCTTTGGTCACTTGACATGACGAAAGGATTGCATGAGTCCATATTTTTATATTTGCTATACATACGAGTTTCTAACTCCTTAATAGCTTCCTACCTAATCACCACCACCTTCCATCCACTTTCACCAATCATCACCACCATGGATTAGTGAAAACTTACTTTTGTAAATATCGAGTCATCTACCATCACCACATGAATCCTACTAGTAAACCCACACCAACACTAGCACCACTAGTGGCATACCCGGTGGAAGACTTCATATCTTCTTTCTAGGAATTATTTTGTAGGCTTTTATCATATTATATTCTCACTTTTCTTATGATTGTAATTAGGAGAATACACTTCATGAGATCTTTGATTATATCATTTTTCACATATATACATCTTATTTTTCTTTGTGAAAAGATGAAATATATTGCACTAATGTTTTTCATTGTAGGTTCATCATCATATACACTCGATTGTATATAACTTACTCATCTAAGGATGAAGTTTGCATCAATTATTTTTCTTATTTTAGGTGCCTCTTGACACCCTCAAACAAGGAGGAATATCCTTTAAGCACTCATATTGCATCGCCTATACACTTGGTTGTATATGACATATTTGTCTAAAGACAAAGCTTCTATTATACTAATATTTATTTTGAAGGTTCATCTTGACATCCTAGAGCAAGGGGAGCTTCCGTCAAGAATTTATCAATGCATCTTATACACACTTTGTTGTATATCACTTACTCGTTCAATGACGAATATAGTTTTGCACTAATATTTGTTTTGTAGGTTTTAATCATACCTCGACGCCTCAAACAAGGGAGCAACCACAGTCAGGGGAGCATGCACGCATTTAGCATCATTCTCACTTTTCAACAAGCATTTGTGCTTCGATAAAAGTGGAGAAAATAGGCTAACATTGCTATGCATTTTTCTTTTTCATATATTTCTCATAATTTTTGTTGCATAAAACTAACCTTGATGTAGGTTAAGCCTCTTTATTTGATCCATGGATCCGCTACCAAACAAGGGACGGATTGAAGTGGACGATTTAACTTCACTAGGGATGATGCAAGCTCGCCTTTTGGGGGAGAAATAAAGTTAAACTCCAAGGACACGCCCTTTTGTTTTCGACAAAAGGGGAGAAGAGTGTAAACGGAGAAGGTAATGTAGTAGGATACAAGTAACCTTTAACATTTTACTTTCTATTACGTTTACATATATTTGTCATCATCAAAAAGGGGGAGATTGTTAGTGCAAATATTATGATATTTAATCTATACAGTCTCGTTTGTTTTGATTGATGACAAACATGTAACTTGTAATACATAACGTAAATTGTACAAGTTACTTGTAATCACACTTTGTCTCAACATACATTCAACACCTCTCGATGTCTCAAGTCCTCGATGTTACAACACGAGTTCGTACATGTTTGATATGTGGCATTATGATCAAACCCATTAACAAATCATTTAGAATGTTTAAAATACATTTAGAGTCACTAAGTATTTTAATAGGTTAACCATTCTATTTCGAACCTCATTTTACATTTTGCATTCACAAGTATTTCAAAAGGTAACTAGACATTTTATTAACTAGTTACATAATACATTTTACAAGTTTACCTTGATAAACCTTTTAATCTAAAATTGGAAATACATGTTACATCATGTCATGCATCATCTTTGAAATCCTTGGAAGATCACTTGAATATTTTGGTTGGATTGATACTCAATATATCAAATGTGATCTTAGTAAGATTTGGTAATATCTTGGAAAGATTTGAAGAAAGATTTTTTAGATTTTCTGTCAGCACCCACGAACCCTTTTGTATAAAGGGCGGAACCCTTTAAAGGGCTCCTTGGTCCGTGGACGCTTCCCTCTGACCACTTGGCTATAAATAGAAGCCCATTGTTTTTCCATTTCTTCACCACTTCAAATCACATCTTCTCCACCTTCTTGCATACATTTAGATCAATCATTAACAATGTAGTAACATACATTAAACACCCTAATGATCATGATCATAATGTTTCTAACATTCATCTTTGTTGTAAGAATACTCTTTGATCAACCAAAGAAAGCGTGGAGATCTAGCCATCCCCACTCACCACAAGTTGAAGATCTATCACAACAAGTTAATGGAACTTGTGATCTTCATCATGAAGGCTTCCTATCAATGGAAGTTCATTTAGAAGTAGTTATTCATATCCATTAGACATTTGTGTCATGGATCATTAGTGTAAACATCATTGCATCATAACAACACTTTCACCAAACTAGATTAGATGGTTTATGTGTTTGTGCCATAAAACACAAGGTTTATTATGTTGGGCCATAAAACATATTGGGAGTGGTTGTACCTTGTAAAAGAACTCGACATCTAGCTTAGTGTCGGAAATATTGTATAGGCGACGTTAGGTTGGTTCTACCTCGAACTAGAACCCGGTATTTAGCTTTGTACCGAAAAGTGTGTGCGACGATTGTAAGGTTTTCTCCGCCGAGAAGGGAGCTTGTTGATTTAGTGAAGTAACTCGCGAGTTGGGTACTCGGGGAGTGGAGTAGGGCGGAAAGGAGATCCATGACCGAACCACTATAAATCCTCGTGTTCGGTTTGCACTTTCCTTTCTTTATCTCTTTACATTTATACTTGCACTATACTATTGTTTGTGATGTGGTTTGGTGTTCATGATTGTGTGACAATTTAGTTTACTATGTTTTATATTAGTCACAAACAATAATTGGTACTTTTATATTATAACAAGCTTCATAAGCGATTTGATACTAAAGATCTAAAGTTTTTAAACGGTAACGTATTCACCCCACCCCCCTTTACGTTTCCACAAATGCCTAGGTTGTATAATTGATGAGGTGCATCGTTATACATATAAGTATTTGTTTATTTCAAGTATGGTGATATCCTTGATGGTGTTGTAATAAGGAGTGGATCTCCTTGATATTAGGTGTTGTGTTGTGATGGGTAGTAGTTCCTCCAAAGTAATGGAACTAGGTGCTTAGCCTAGTACCTAATAAAGGGTAGGGGACGTTGTGATAGGATTAGTTCTCCTTGGTGTGAAAGAACTCGGTGGTTAGCCTAGCACTGTATAAAGGGTAGGCGACGTTGTGTTAGGTGTGGTTCGCCTTGGTGTGAAAGAACTCGGTATTTAGCTTTGTACCGGAAAAAGGTGTAAGCAACGTTGTGAAGGCTTCTCCGCCATAAGGAGATTGGTGTAGTGTTTACAAACTCTCAAGTAGGTGACTCAGGGAGTGGAGTAGGGCAAGGAAGGTGTCCTTGTAGCCGAACCACTATAAATACTTGTGTCGTGGTGATGTGCTTCTTACTCTTTATCTTCATTACACGTTTATATATCTATCTATCAACGTCCAACATAAACAACCAAATAGATTGACATAAGTTGATCTAAATATTTAAAAGAAAGTTTTAAATTGGTAAAACTGTTCAACCCCCCCTTCTAGTTTTCCACAAACGCCTAAAGAAGTCATAGCAAACATTTGGTTGTAAGCTCTTATGTTTTCCAGTAAATGTTGACTTGAATAAAGATCGTTCACAATTGGTGGGTACTCTCTCACAGATACCAACCGAACCCTGCCCTCCAAACAACACCGATTATACATCGGTCCTCTAGATACAGTTGAAGCGCTTAGTTTCTCCTCATCCCAAAACATTGCACTACAGTGGCGGCAAACACGATTGCAGGGACCATACCTCATGTAATCACTCGGTGCACCTGATCAACCACAAAAGCATCATTAGCCAACACAGTCTCTTGACATAGTAAAAGTGTTCATAACGTAAGCAATCAATACCACCATCATGTACCTGACGCGACTGAAGGACCCGGCCGGGGTTCTTCCATATGCGGCTGCTGCACATCAAGAACGTTTGCCATTAAACGACGACGTTTCCTGCTGCGGACACTTCTGGAAATTTCAGGTTCCATGTCTGCACGCCGGAAAGAGTTTTCATAGCCATAAAAGCTACCATCCGGCTGCAAGTTCAAAGCCGCAACATTTGGTACACCACTTGTGCCAACAATGGATACACGAGCAGAACGAAAGTCCAAATACAAAGGAAAACGACGCACATCTACAACGCAAACATGAGAAAAAAATGCATCAGTGAAACTTCAAAACACAGGCTTCAGCACTTGTAACTTCAAATCTAAACTTTTAACAATCATACCTGAGAAATTATCAGGTAATATCCCACCATCCTGATGCTCAGCTGGTTGCTGTGGCAAAAAGCCACCGGTAGGACCTCCCAAATCTAAATCCGTTTGGCCAACATTCTCAACCATGTTGGAAAACTGTTTCACACCCTCACCATGAGAAGATGCACCAACGCTAACATGTCCACCATCTACCAGCAACCTCCTCTTTTTAAACATACCACCCGACGTTCCCTGTCCCAAGGTATGCCGCGCATCTAACAACACACCACAACGTCCCGGCAAACCTGCAACCATACCCTGCGAACGATCATCTAAGTTTGGAGTAAATAACACATTTTCTGCATCAACTCCTACTGTCGAGCCGCCTACAATAAGAAACACGAAAACGCTACATTCATAACCATCGCAACCCAACAATCTAAAAAAAAATATGAAAAAATTAAAAAAAAAGAAACACGCACCTGACAAACGTACACTAAGGTGGCCAACACTTTCCAACGCATGTGCACTAACAGTCGAAGTACAAACCCTTTTGTTAGGAAGGTCACATTCTTCTGGACCACCAACTACCAAACGACCAACCTTCCTTTTCAAATCCTCCTCCTCCCAGCAAAGCAACACGCACAACATCCAAACGGTTACCATCCAATTGCGATCTACCCACATCACTAAAAGAACCATGCACACCAACCAAACTAAACGACTCAGAGGAGCCACCACCTAAATTTCTATCGGGGCTAGTCACTTCTAAATTTTGAGAACAACCATCATTACCACCAACTCGCTTACATGCAATACCTTTAGTCCTCATACCTACAACTCTAACCACAACACAACATTGTAACCTAAAATCACCAAAATACTACTAAATCCTACCCAACATTACATATCTTAACAATAAAAATCCATAACAAAGAATCTAAAATCAACATGCAGCAACTAATCACAACCAAAAGAACATAACATGCATGAAGAAATCCGTCTCACCTACTCAAATAACGCAAACAGATAAAAACATAAAAAAACAACAAACGACAAATACCTTCGCAACAAACAACCTAGAATGAACATGCAGCAACTAATCACAACCAAAAGAAGATAACATGCATGAAGAAATCCGTCTCACCTACTTAAACAAGGCAAAGAGAGAAACAATGATAAAACCTTCTTCAAAAGTAAATGAATAGCCATACATATAACGTCGTAAAAAGGCCCAAAACCGTAGGAACACAGGCCAAAAGCAACAGCCCACGCCCCGCCCAAAGCCCACCAAACCCCGCTACTCCACTAACGAAAATAATAATTTTATAAGTCACCGACGTTCGTTTTTATATGTATAAGAGAATTGTGTCGACTGGCATTCAGTTGGATCATATATAAAAAATGATATATATGTTTCTTCTATGAACTATGCTACAACTACAAAAGGTTTACAAAAAAACATTCACTGAAGGAGATATTATGTTTTGATTGGGTTAATAGAAAAGAAAAGATAAAAATTATTGCAAAAGTTACCGATCAAAACATAACACTTTTTTATGAATTTTTGTAAATTTTTTTTACAATTGTAGCATAGCTCTTCTTCTATACCGGTCTAATTTATTTTGACAACCACATTATCGTGGCATATAATTTACTCCTAGTAATTTTTACTTCATATATCAATAGTTACATGTGTCATTATCACATTATCAATAGTTATATCAATAGTAATTTTTACTCCCAGTAATATTTGTCTAATTTATATTTTTTAAATTGGTTTGAATAGGTAAGCAGTAAACGAAGTCAAGGGTCTTGTTGGACATAAGCTATAATATTCGACAAGGTTGGCACCTCATTTTGACCTTTTCCATTCATTTTCCCTTTCAACTTAGGTGCGTTTGGTTGGGGTAATTTAAAATTCCAGAATTTTAAATTTTAGAAAATTTAAATTCTTGAGAATTTAAAAATCCGAAATTTAAAATACCTTCGCATGTTTTGTTGACAGAAATTTATAAATTTTTTTTTTATTCTTTTAATATAAATTTCATAAATATTCTATTTAAAAGTTTATAAAAAATTTATAAAAAAAGTTTATAAAAAATTTATTAATAATTTATAAAAAAAAAAGTTTATAAAAAATTTATAAAAAAAGTTTATAAAAAATTATTAGAAATTTCTAAAAAATTTATAAAAAAAGTTTATAAAAAAATTATACAAAATTTATTAAAATAGTCTATAAAAAACTTATAAAAAAAGTTTATAAAAAATTTATAAAAAAAGTTTATAAATAAAATTTATAAAAAAAGTTTATAAAAAAATTTCATAAATATTCTATTTAAAAGTTTATAAAAACAATAAGAAAAAAAGTTTATAAATTTTTCTATCAAGTAAATTAAAATTCTTCACTTTTTGGAGGCATTTTAATTCTCTTCATTTAGGCAATTCATGGAATTGTAAATTACTTCAAATGTCCTCATTTGAGTTACCAAACTGGATAATTAAAAAAAAATGAAATGCAAATACCCTCAATATACTTCAAATTACTCCAACCAAACGCCCCCTTATGCTCTCCCTATCAATCATAATATAATACTGCAATTATTTGTTACTATTGTCTTAACATGAATCAAGTTTAGATCATAACTAAGCACCATCTACCATACATGTCTCGAAATAAACAAAATAGATTCTTAGGTTTATACATCATATGAGAAACATTTTGCATAAATAATCATTGCAAACTAAACTAATGCACACTCACAATGGGTCAAGTTGGTTAGCTTTTTCGCTATTTTAAAAGCCTTTTAGAGGTGTTTTGTTGGCATTGCATCAATAAGCTTTTCTAAAACTTTATACAAAGATTAGACAAACATCAAGTCTTTCTCAAAAGCTTTAGCTAATAAATATAGTGTGCATTAGATGCATTAAATGATTCAAGTAATTCAAGACTTGGAGCATTATACGTCTTCTTAGAGCACCCAATGAGTCAAGTTGGCAATGTTCGCTATTTTAAAAGTCTTTTAGAGATGTTTTGTTGCATTGCATCAATAGTTTCTAAAGCTTTATACAAAGACTTGACAAACATCAGTCTTTCTCAAAACTTTAGCTAATAAATATAGTGTGCATTAGATGTATTAAATGCTTCAAGTTATTCAAGACGTGGAGCATTATCGATGCTCTAGAAAGCATCAAGATATCTTAAATGAACGTGTTTTGATGGGACCAGGGTGATCCCACCGATATTCACATTTTTTGAGACTAAATGAACATGCTTTGTATAGTGACAGAATGTTGAAATGTTAAAGAACATAAATTATAAGGTTGTTAAAGATTATTGGAGTTTGTTTTCCATAGTCTTGGCCAAACCGTCTAAACGGGTTTCTAAATTTAAAAATGAAGAATGTCACAATCATTACCTATATAAAGATGGAGTTGTTAAGAAAGTCGTCTCAGTGACACCAACCATATCTAATTCTCAATTAGTGTCTGTCCTGAACAACTTTTTTTTAATATACAATAGTGGTCTCAATGATTCAAACAATCTTTAAACCCTTTTAACTATTGAGTCTAGGCATTGTAAAGGGACCAAAAAACACGCAGAGAGCCTTCTTGAACTTTGTTATGCACGAGTGTAACCAAATAAAAGAACAAACACGAACACTTAAACGAATAGATTCTTGTTTATGTGTTGTTTGTTAGAAAATGAGCCAGGCATGTCCTTTGGTTAACACAACAAAATGGTAAACCAGCACAGATGAGCATACAACACACATAAACGAAGGGACAATAACAAACAAACGTTCACTAATGAAACAACAAAACTTTCATCTTTATTCATTTAACTAGACGATTATTTGTTTATCAAATAAACAAACTTCTGACCAAATAGTTTAAATAGTTCCTTAAACGTTGGTTCGTCCCCAGGTGTAGCTCTTAAAATTTCAACAACACTGGGTGAAAATGAATATAGAACATAAGAACTTGATGTTTCATGAATGTGTGCCTTTCAAAAACAACAAAATGCTAAATGACCCAATAAATCTCATCAAACTTGATGCTTCAACTTTACAAAAGCAATAAAACATGTTTATTAATTATTAGTGCTCCATTATAAAATTTGATCAAAAAGTTAGTTCCATTTCATATATACCTTGGCATACTCCATCTCAGTTTGTTCTTGGCATTGTTTAAACTTTAAACACATAGATATTAAAAACTAAATTCTGCAATAACTTCTCATTGTTGTCTGCTTTTTCCTGTTACTATTGGGAGAATAACCACCAACAAAGTATCATAGTGATCTGGCACTACTTAATGTCCTTATAAGATGTTTGAGGTTCAAACCACACTACCATACATCTTGAGAGTGACCATTGCGACAACAACCACCACCAAGATAGCCTAGTGGTCAAGTTCTCATATTTAAGTAAAAAAAACTCCCTCTTAAGTAACTTAAACAACGAAAACCTTATCCGTTTTCTTTGTTCTTGTTAGAAATTGGAGTTAGGGTGTGATGATAAGACAATCAAAGCACTCTATTTCTATTTCTAGGCACAGGATTTCTATTTCTAGGCACAGGAGAGCAAAACAAAGAGAATTGTTTGTTTTTCGCGAATCTCAAATGAGGCCAAACATCTGTTATAGAAGATGGCAGTTAGAAACGGTTGGATCCCAACAGTCATGATTGTTGGCCGACAGTTGCGTCGGTTGGTTTTGGTGGGAAGAACGGGTAACTCAAACGAGTATATACTCCACAATTCCCTTACTCGTATCCGAGCTTAATATGAAATGACATTGGTCTCTAGTAAATCACGATTAACTAAAATAGCTGATGACACTAAAATCACCAACAGTTCTCCAATTTTATACTATAACTAACGTAAGTTTTATTAACACAAATTGTGTGGATAATAGTATGAGCAGGAAATTTAAGTAAAAAATATGTGACAGTGCTCTTTGGTGAGTGTTCTGCGTTTCATATTTATCAAGCTATCTTTTGGAAACATAATTTATAGACATGCTATTGTTAATGTAACAGTACAAAAACAAATAAGAATCATAGTGGCAAATTGACAATTTACCTCGGAGTAACCAATGAAAACAACACCATTCTTGTTTCCAAACAGACCAATTAAATGCCTTTTTCTGGAAATTTACAAAACAGGCAATTGTTCTTCTTCATAAACCTTAAATTAGTTCCTAAAAATAGTTAACCAAACAATCAAACCCCCCAAACACCCCAAATCCTTTCCCCAATAAAGCTAAGAATCTTTCTCACTGACCCTTTTTCAGTCACAACCTCCTCTTCGCATTCACACTTTTTCACCTCATCCTGAACCGGCGCGTGACTCTCACGCGCCACATCACCCGTCGGCGCGTGGAGCGCGTGAGCAACATACACACCATTAGAACCAAAACCCTTGTTGGGTTTTTTCTCTTTTTTAGTCTTACCACTTTTTTTACCATGAACCAATCCATCTTCGTAGGCATCTATGATTTCATGTATCTTTTTCCTATTAGGTGAAGCATCCCAACGTACCCAAAAACTTGTGTAGCATGTAAAACAGTTGCATGTAAACTGTGGTGCATGGTCAACGCTTGCTCCCGTTGACTTTTGGCTTGTTGGTTTGTTACCAGTTAATATAAGATAAGCCAGGGTCTCTTGATCTTCCGGCGAAAGCACGGCTGCTAGGGTGGCGATGGCTAGTGGTAGTAAGGACAAGTGGTGGTTTACGGTGGTGGATGATGGTTGTGGTGGTGGTGGTGGTGGTGATGGGTGGATTTTGCCTTTGGTATGGTTGTAGAGTTTTTTCATGATGGATGGATGGATTCTTTTGAAAAAAATGTGGAGGAATTTGACGCTTTAACTTTTCTATAAATTTAGGTTACCAAATAAAGAGCTTTATATATAAGAGTGTTGGATATGGTATTAAAGAAATGAGTAGGTGAGCCAACATATACTTTTATCGAGGCCCATTCGCGTTTTTTTGGAAGGTGAACTTACTTGAGTAAGAATATTCGCTTATAATTTTGCGTCATTTGATTTTTCTTCAAGATAAATGTAACCTTTCATTAGGGTTCAAGGCGGCTGAGTGGTGCTAAGGTAGGGCTACAAATAAGTCAAAATTTTTTATCAAACAATTCGTGCTTGGCTTGACTCGATTGAGTCGAGTTTTTATATAGCTCGAGCCCGAGTCTAATAAACTATCTCGAAACACACAATGTGTCGAGCTCGAGCTTTCAATAGTTCGAGCTCCAGCTTTTATTAAGTTTTTCGAGCTTTCATGTACCTATTTTCAGTATTTTGTATTATACGGTATATATTTATACAAACAACCTAAGGTGTTAATGTGAATATTGATATAACAATTAAAATATGCATCTTAAGAGGACTTTTTAAACCCTAATGATCCTGAACATCTTATTATTATTAGTTGCGTTTATCAGACAAAGAAACTTGATTTCTCTGATAACTTTAACATGGATCATATTTTTGTTTACCCGCTTGTTTTCACTAGGGTGTTCAATGACTTCGGGTTTTGGGTATTTTTGTTTGGATATGTCGGTTTAGGAATTCCTCTTGGCCAAATCGAAACCGAAGTTTTGTGATTTATGATGGGATACAAGAATGGGATACAAGAATGGGATATTGACACAAACTAAAATAGAGAACATGACAAATTTCTTTGGTATCTTTGTTCTATGTCAATATATGGTAGCTATGAGCCTATGAGTCGCTTGGTATGTATACTTTCATTAGATTTTTAGATTGGTTTTCGGTTGACTCATATTTGATGACATAAGGTTTTTTTTTTTTTATTTATATGTATTGGGAGTATCGTTGATACTTGATAGTTGAAATGCAATAGAGGAAAATAACTTTAATGGTACAAAAAAAGTTTTGACAAAAGTATATATGATAATTATGAAGACCAATGGAGTATTAGTCCAATGGTTGGAGTATTTGTGCTTGAGTCAATTGACCCAAGTTCAAGTCCCATCTTTGGCACTTCATACTGTACCCACCTCCGAAAACCTATGGGCACACCTGAGAGACTTTGTGGAATAAGAGCTCACGGGTCCGAGTCTTGGCTCTCTGCTCACTCCAGGTGGTGCCACACTAGACGGAGAGTTGCTTGAGCTATTCTTTGGGGTGGACAATTATGGTGGTAAAATACAGGTAAGAGTTTCCGCCTAATCTACACATTTGTGGAATTATGAAGTTCACATGGAAAAATCATAGAAGTTACATGACATTTCCCAATGTTCTAGATACCAAATATCAAAATGAAATGGGTACAAATAGCAATAGTATTGAGTTATTGACATTCACACACAACATGCAGCAAGTGATAGAATCTAAAATGAAAATATTTTCTACAGTTATATTTACTATTAAGTGATTTGCATGTACATATCTTTTGACTGTAATCCGAAAATATTATTACAAACTTAGAGTGATTTATTTTAGGAGCAGGGTTATTTTACATACCAAACTTTTCTTAAATACTAAAGGACTCATATTCACTATCCATTTAAAAAGAAATCAATCAATGGAGATTAAAAGTATTTTATTATTTCACCTATTTTTTGTAATTTAAATATTTTTTAAACCGTTAATCGTTAAGCGAAAATATTTACACCGTCGCGACGAGCATTTAATTATCTTTCTATAGACGGGCACTTTGAAATACTTTCGAAAAAAGAAAAAAATTACGCTTTACTAGTTTATTTAACTGTATACATTTGTCTTTCAACGTTTAATAACTTTGTACAAAATTACGCTTTACTAGTTTATTTAACTGTATATATTTGAATATATTTTCGACGCAGGTGGTGATGCCGATGAATGCAGGAGGGAATCATTGGGTCACATCAGTTATTGATCTAAGGATATCCAATTTTATGGTTCTCGACTCTTTGCCTAGCATGAATCGTTGTGATTATTTTCGAGGGTATGTTCTAGAATGGACCGGAGTTCTTAACAAACGTTTAGAAGAGCTAGGACATTTCACAAGAACCCGACGTCTGCACTACAATTTCGAATTCCATTACAAGTTTACAACGACCAAAAATTTCCGATCCCACACCAAACTAACACTCGAGATTGTGGAGTCATTACTTGTTGGCTCATGCATGAGTTTGTTACTGGTAAGTTTCCACCACGATGGAGTTTTGATGTTAAAGGCTTTTTCAACAATGTTAGATATAGCATGTCTAAGATGTTTTACGATTGTCGTTGCGAGGAGACCAGGATGTGATATGATGATTGACATTTTAATGGAAGTTGTATATATTTTTATATTTTATGTTTAACTTATATTTGATGTAAATTCAAACTTTTATTCAAGTAAATCAACATTACATAGAGATGACGTTGAGTAAAATAAACATTACATAGATAACATTACCTAAACGTAGGAAATGAATATGTAAAGATTCATCCAATAAAAACAGTATCCTTGTCGAAAATAGCAACCATGTTCCTCAATGTAATGTTAAGAGAATGGGGTGTTGATTTTGGGGTAAACACCGAAACATTACGAAGTACCAACACAGCTCCGACTTTGATAGAGTTTTTTTCACGTTTTTTCGTCTTTTTTTACGTTACTTGAAATTTGCATGAAAAAAAATCATATATAATTAAACACTAATTTGAATATCACATGTGATATTAGTGTTAAATCATATATGATATGTGATATCACATGTGATATGATATGTATATCATATGTGATATTACACTAATATCACATGTGATATTACATATCATATATGATATAACACTAATATCATATATGATATAACACTAATATCACATGTGATATTCAAATTAGTGTTTAATCATATATGATTTTTAATGCAAATTTCATTAATGAAAAAAAAAAAAAAAAAAAAAAAACTTTAAAAAAAAAACGTAAAAAATACGGGAAAAAAAATTGTCGAAAGTATATCAAAGTGTCTATCTATAGAAAGATAATTAAATGCTCGTCGCAATAATATTTTTTTTCCGCTTAACGAATAACGGTTTGAAAGTTATTAATATTTGAAAAAAGAGGATGAAAGTGGGTTTTTTAAATTGTTGGAATTAATCTCATCCATTAAATCAATTAAAAATAGATGGTGGAGATTGATCCCTTGGTTTATAAATAATCTTTTGTCCTGAAATGATCTTAAATCTTATTTTAGAGACAAAAGAAACATAAAGATTTTGAAAAATTAATCCTAGCCATTTATTTTTAATTAAAATAAAACACCCACTTGTATCATTCATTTATCTTTTTTAATTAAAATTCACTTTTAATATTTTTAAAATATAATATATTTTATAAACCGTTAATCCGAAACAAATTAACCGTTACGGAAAAGCTTTTAATTATCTTATAATAAAGATGCACTTTCACATATATTCGACAAGCTTTTTTTTTAAAGAGTTTGCATAAATATATAACATGTAATATAACATTAATCTGTAAATTTAACATTCAACATGTTGTCGTAAGATGTGCATAAGTATTTGTGTAGAACTTCAATTGATTCACCAGTTGTTCCCGTTTCACAATCTTATAAAAACAATTAAAGCAATAAACCAACTGATTGTAAACAATGCCTGAAATAATGTAAGTAAAAACACACTGAATAATTTTCAACTTATATTATCTTTATTAGAAACAAATCAAAAAGAATACATTACCCAAGTACTTGCGGAATAGTACTTGGGATTGAAATGACAAAGTATGGATCTCACTGCTCGCTAAGTCCGAGCACAACTACAAAATAACCATGAGCTATCCCAGGGGACAGTTGTATTTGGAGGAGTGGAAGATACTTGTGTGTGCGTTTTACAATTAATCCACAAGCTTGAAATCTTCCACTCCAACTCTTAGGGGGGTGTTTGGTTCGCTGTAATTCGTTGTAATTGTAATCGGAATTACATTCCAATCATGTTTGGTTGGCAAGGTGAAAGGAATTGTAATTCAGACACATTACAGTGATTTAATTTGCATTGTAATTGTAATTCACCATTACAATTACATCAAATGAGGGAATCTAGATTACATAGGAAGTTGGATGGAAAGTTTTGAATTACGTCGTAATTCAGAATTTGTTTAATTTAATAATAATAAAACTAATAAATAATAATAATAATAATAAAATAATAATAATAATAATAATAATAATAATAATAATAATAATAATAATATAATAATATAATAATAATAATAACAATAAAATAATTATATAAATAATTAATAATATTAAAATAATTAAAATAAATAATAATAATAATAATAATAATAATAATAATAATAAATAATAATAAATAATAATGAAATAACAAAAATATAATATTAATAATAATAATAATAATAATAATAATAATAATAATAATAAAATTAATAATAATAATAATAATAATAATAATAATATTATAATAAATAGTATTAATAATAGTAATGAAAAATGATAATTAATAATTATAAATAATAATATTAAAAATAAATAATAAAATAATAATAAATAACAATAATACATTATTATTATTATTATTATTATTATTATTATTATTATTATTATTATTATTATTATTATATAATATTAATAAATAATAAATAATAATAATGATTATTATTATTATTATTATTGTTATTATTATTATTATTAAATATTATTTAATAATAATAATAACAATAATAATTAATATAATAATAATAATAAATAATAAATAATAAATAAATAATAAATAATGATAATATATTATTATTATTATTATTTTATTATTTATTTTTCATATTATTATTATTAGTTATTAATTATTATTATTATTATTATTATTATTATTATTTTATTATTATAATAATAATTATTATATTATTATTATTATTTTATTTTTATTATTAATATTTTATTTTTATTATTACTGTTATTATTATTATTTTATTATTATTATTCTTTTTTATTATTATTATTATTATTATTATTATTATTTTATTAAACCTCACTTCATTAGAAAAATAAAATGATTTACAAAAAATTACAAGAAATATTATTAAACCTCACTTCCTATGATTTACAAGAAATTATTTATTTTTAATATTATTATTATTTTATTATTATTATTATTATTATTATTATTATTATTATTATTATTATTATTATTATTATTATTATTATTATTATATTAACTTTTTAAGTTTTATAAAAAAAAATTGAATTACATTACGTTGCGAGTCAACCAAACACCTTGACATATTTCATCAATTACAATTACAACACATTCCAATTCTTTAAATTACAATTACATCAAATTACAATTCCTTCCAAAGATTTAGGGGTGAGCATGGGGCGGGGTGGGGCGGTTTTATGGTAAAACCAAAAACCGAACCATATATTTCGGTTTTTGAAAACTACAAACCGTTTGGTGTCGGTTTTTTCGATTTCGGTTTTTCGGTTTTGACATTGAATTGTTCGCTCGGTTTTATTCGGGTTTTTCTAGAAAACAAGCTATTTTTAATCTTATATAGTGTTTACGATTCCTAGATTTCAAGCAAAAATATTTAAACAAATACCAATAATAGCATAATATCCAAAAATTCAAAGCTTCGAAAGAACGTACAAAACAACCAACCATGAATCTAAAATATAAAATGCATGTCTTTATACTTGCACTTTTATCAAGAAAAACATTCAAAGAACACTATTGCTCGAAAACAAAGATATAACATATATTAATATAACATATTTGAATGTATTAATAATAAACAACACTATTACTTTTTTTTTCTCTAATAGAAAGTTGCATGTATACTCAAATCTTTAAAATTAAATAGCATAGCTCTTATATAGATAAATATAAAACATACATAAAGGTGGGGCGGGGCGATTTTCTCGATTCGGTTTTTCTTATGAAACCAAAAACCGCCCCACACATTTGATTTTTAGAAAATTCAAAACCACCACCACCGGTTTATCAAATGGGGCGGTTTTTTCGGTTCGGCTTTTTCGGTTTTTTCGGTTTCAATTCGGTTTTTCGGTTTTTATGCTCACCCCTACAAAGATTACAATTCATTCAAAAACATTCTGTGAACCAAACGCCCTCTTATGCTATTTATACAAATATGGTTTTTAACTCTATCCTAGAGGACAAACTGACAGGCTACAGAAGACAAAATACTGATATATTTTGTCTCTGTTTACAGAGGCTATATTTGGTAAGGGACAAAGCCTTTTCTGCTTGTCAGATCGATGCTGAGCCTTTCAAAGGAAAGTTGACTTCTTGAGGATAAGCACTCCGTCTTATTTGCTTCAAGCTTAACCGCTTTGTCCGCCCATTCTTCACTTTTCAAATTCTTCGCCTTGCCTTTAGTTTCTTCAAAGTGGTAGTAGATGTGGAGGAGTTTGGATTCGTGAGTTATTGTCATCACTCATGAATCCACTATCTTCTTCTGAATCAGCTTCACCCCTTAAGTTCTCCCTTACTTAGTGGAGAGACTTCTTCTTTGTCTCTTCGAGTATCCTGAAGACACCACCGAGTGACTATGCGCCAGGACTTTGTTAGTGGGGATTAAACACTTAGGGTATTTTCTATTCAAATCCTAGACTTAAGGGATTTGGGTATTTACTGAACCCAACATCACCTTTTTCACATTTAAAAATATGAATAATTAGTTTTTTAACCATATATCACACATAATTCTTAACTTTCAAATCGATACAACTTTTTATAGAAAACTATATGAAGTTTTTTGTTGCTGATATTCAAACACGCTTAATATATCACATGTGATATAATACTAATATGCAGATTCGAAGACTAAGTCGTAAAATTTACATAAGTATTATTGTTCAATAAAAAAAATAGTGAATCTTCGGAGTTATATACAAATACGATCGGTATGCGACATATTTGACCTGTCACCACTCAAAAAATGACACTATCTTATTTTTTGACACTTATTATTCTTATACTCTAATGCAACTTTAGAAAAAGAAAATCTTTTTCAGAATTTTTTTAAAAGTTGCGTTATTCTTATATTTATACTTTACAAAAACTTGAAGAAAAAAATAATAATAATAAGAGTTAATTACATAAATCCTTGTGGTTGGTTACCACGGGATTCGCCTTTTGCCGTTACGTTTATGGCTGTTTATTCGATCTCTTCGACGCCGGTCCCTGACCTCTTGCAAATACTCGCTGGGGACTCAACATCATTTGGTTTTAACGATCGGAGTTAACAATAAATGCTTTGGTGGTAAAAGTTACCTGTCTGTGGTTTATTATAATATTTAAAAAATCGTATTTTCTTTTAAAAATTAATTTTATTAAAATTAAAATAAAAAAAAAACAAAAACTTTTTTTAATTTTAATATAAAACGGATGAAGCGTATAAAAACGTTTTATACGGTTTCTCTATTTTTTCATTTGTTTTTATACGGTTTCGTTCTTTTTGTATGAAAATGTATGAAAACATTTTTGTACAAAAATTTACGTTTTTGTATGAAAACATTTTTTCATACAAAAACAAACGAAATGTACAAAAATGTACGTTTTCGTTCGTTTTTGTATGAAAAAATGTTTTCATAGTTTTTCATACAAACGACATTTTTGTACGAAATGTTTCATACATTTTCATACAAAACGAACAAAATGTACACAAAATGTAACGTTTCGCTCTTTGTATGAAAAAATGTTTTCATACATTTTCATACAAAAAGCAGACATTTTACAAAAATGTTTCATACATTTCATACAAAAACGAACGAAACCGTATAAAAACAAATGAAACGTAAAAGTAGAGAAAACCGTATAAAAACGTTTTTATACCTTCATCCGTTTTACAATAAAATTAAAAAAAGTTTATTTTTTTGTTTTTTTTTTTAATTTTATTTTAATTTTTTTAATAAAATTAATTTTTTAAAAGAAAAATGTTTTAAAAAATATTATAATAAACCACAGGGACAAGATGCGTAACTTTTACCAAACCACAAGGACGATTTATGTAATTAACTCTGATCGTTAAAACCAAAATATGATGTAGTCTCACGCGTTATATTTGCAAGGAGGTCCTTTTTTGGGACCGGGTCGGATCAGTGACAAGATCCGTAAGATTTGTAAACCGACCAAATCTAAAAAAAGTATAGGGACCAGATCCGTAATTTTGACCAAACCACAAGGACGATTTATGTAATTAACTCTAATAATAATAATCTTGTATAAATAAATGAAAAAAAAGTAAAAACATTTTTTTTTCTAAATGATGCATTAAAGTATATGTATACTAAGTGTAAAAGTGAATAAACAAAATTATCACTTTAAAGTATATGTATAATAAGTGTAAAAGTGACAGTTATTATAATTTTTCTAAGTGGTAACCGGTTAGACATGTCAAATATTGATCATATTACGTACTACCTCCGTCCCAAAATAATTGTCCTCTTTTGACTTTTTGAAGTCTTATTTTTTCAACTATAATCTTAAATATTTTCGTCTGTGTTATATAATTGTTGTTGTAAAATATAATAAGTATATGAAAACTTAATATATGACTTGATACAAATGATTTTTATATGAATTCTCACACACATTTTGTTAACAAACAACCATATAATAAGTATATCACATCAATAACGCTAAACTAAAGGCTCTATGGACTTTTAGACAAATTTTTAACTACATGCGCCTTGAAAATACACATCTAAACAAACTATTCTTTGAAAAAGTCCATTGTCTACAATCATTACTAGTAACACAAAATGATAGTTGTTATAGAAACATAATAAATTTAAAAATCCATTTTCAAGATATATATATAGTTTTTCAAAAGTATATGAAGTATATGAAAAATATAAAGTATAAATATATATAGAATGTAGAAGAAGTGTGAGATGGAAGAGCGTGGGGTTAGTGAAGTGGGAATCAAACATTTTGAGGAACAACCAAAGCAAATAAACACCTTTCGGCGAGACATACCACCGTCTTATTTTATGTGACTCACCTTAATTGTTTTTCTTCGGTCCCTAACAAAACATCGAGATGTTCAAAGTTGCACTATTTGTATGTTTTGCACCACTTCTAGTTATTATCATCTATGCGTCTTAGGAGCTTTTTTTATTTTTTATTTATTTATTTATTTTTATAATTAAGTGCTTTTTTGATAGATGTCTAGTTTATTTTCTTAGTGAAGAGAGGAAGGTTTTGTGGGTCTCTTCAATAAAAGAAATAATGATCTAGGCTCACATATTAAAAGGAAAAGAAAAACCACCATTAATAGGTATATCATGATTCATTTTCAAGGTAAAATATTTCCAACCCTCGATACAAAATCAGACAGCATATTTTCTAAGGCGTCGAAAACATTTGTCATGTGATTATTGGAAGAAAAAGGATAGATAACTAAAATCAAAACTTAATGCAAACAGTTTTTGGCAACGCTGATAGGTACATAGATTCCGTCATGAAAACAACATATGAGAGAGAATTTTTATTTTTCCTCCAAACTGAGTGATTAATTCGCTTGTAACAACATCAACACATACTTAAAAACACTAATGAATCCACAAAAATCTCTAATTTGGAAAATTGCTATGGAACTTGTGTTCAAACTACCGCATATTCTTGCCGAATTTTTATTTACGTAATGACGCTTTTAACTTAATATTTTGTTGATGTTTTCATAAATATATTTGGATATTTTACTTTAGTGCTCTAAAACATAGGGCTGATCGGTTTTACTGTTAACCAGCTCGTTTATCAGAGCTAGTATTGAGCAAATAACTGGTTGAGCCGAAACTAATTGAAAACCCAGATTTTAAGACATGAAAAAAAATGACCGTATAAATCACCCTAAGTGTGCAGCTATGGTGTCCCATGCACCTTTTCTTATAATGAAAAAATAGACTAATATTCTGTGTATCATATGTTTATGATAACAACTTTGGTATGGTTTAGAACTTTTATAGAGAAAATTGTTAAAATAGCTGACAAGTGAAACAATAGTCTATTTTCTTGATTTTTTTTCTTCTTTTAAGATAGGCCATTGCGATTGATCGATTATGCGACTCCATTAATATTTTAACATGTGTGCCCTTTTTAATTTGAAAAGCACCGGAAATAGAAAAATTGTCACTGAAAAAGTGTTACAAATATAAAAAAAAGTGTCACTAAAACATTTTGTGCTTCTCTCACACTTGAAAAAGTGTAGGTGCAAATCAAGTAGGTAAATGTATAAAAAAGTGCGAGTAAATAGTTTTCGCATTTTATGACACATTTTGTCTATAAAAAGTTTCATTAAATTTCAAATTTTAGGGTTTTGCTCATATTTTTTTGAAAGTGTCACTAAAATGTTAGTTTTACTAGCATATTTTTGTAGGGATAAGTGTTTCTAAATGTATCCAAGTTACCCTGTTTTACTAAGTTGTGTATCAAAAAATTAATCCTCCTAAACAATGCAAACAACTTACTAATCATACTATTATATACATATTTTATCATTTGTTTAGAGATATTTACATAAATCATCCTTGTGGCTAGGACCAAATTGCAATCATACCCTAAAGTAATTTACATAATTCGCCCTTGTGGTTATCCCGCCAAAGAACGGTCAATCGACATCGTCATCACCCGAATTGCCATGTGTCATAATGTCGGGTAGGATAAATTTTTGATCTCGGGTCGATTCGGTAAACGGTCGGGTTGCCACGTGGAATGAAAGGTATTGCCAAGGCATTGGTAAAATATACCACACACACTTTGGATTGGCCTAGGATTGAGCAGGTTATTTGTGGCCCAGGAAGCCAAGCACGCCTAACTGGGCTAAGCATAGCTTCAATAATGTTACCCCTAAATCAATTACATAACCCTTCCTAAAATTTAAAGGCCCAATTCAATAATACTAAAATGTTCAATTTAGTTTTTGGCCTATCAATTTAAGGAGTTATATTGAATGTAAAAAAATAAATAAATATACCGTCGGACTCGTTTTTTCGTGCTCTTTCCAATGGTATGCTCGGGGAATTTTTTCGACTTCGTTACAACCTCTAAAAATGCAAAAACGTCGTTGAAAAATGTGAAAACTTCCTTTTCCGAGGTTCAAAGGAAGTCGAAAAAATTCCCCGAGAATACCATTGGAAAGAGCACGAAAAAACAAGTCCGACGGTATGCTCGGGGAATTTTTTCGACTTGGTTTGGACCTCTAAAAATGCAAAAACAAAGGAAAAAATGGTGATTTTCGCATTTTTCGAGGTTCAAACTTAGTCGAAAAAATTCCCCGACAATACCATTGGAAAGAGCACGAAAAAACGAGTCCGAAGGTATATTTATTTATTTTTTGATAGTCAATATTCCCCTTAAAATGGCAGTCCAAAGTTGACATTGATCTTTTATATGTTGAGTCCATATCCCCTTAAACTTGGTTAAATAAAGGAAAGAGAATAATATTAATGAAGGTATGCACCAGCGCAGATGGTGCGTCCTTCGCTTGTGACTCAAATATCCTGGGTTCGAATCCCAGGCGAGCCAACAACGAGTATTTATACTCGGTGTCACGTGTCACCACCTGAGTGGTCCGCGTGGCAACCCGACCCGTTGACTCACCAGACCTGACCCGAAATTGACACGTGGCACCACTGAGGTGGTGACACGTGGCGTTGACAACCCATTGACATGCTAATCACAAGGACGATTCATGCAAATAATTTTAACTGAAAGTAAGGACCTTCGTTGCAATTTGTTCCTAATCACAAGGACGATTTAGGTAAATATCTCTTAACAAATGTTAAAATATGTATATAATAGTATGATTAGTAAGTTGTTTGCATTGTTTAGGAAGATTAATTTTTTGATACACAACTTAGTAAAACAGGGTAACTTGGATACATTTGGAAACACTTATCCCATTTTTGTATCATTAGAACCTGTTATGAATGTCTATCTTGTAGTGGCAATCAAATTTTGTTAAAATCTATATACAGTTACCGCAAATAATCATCTACTTTTAGAGGAATTTTCAAATGCTTACTCTTATTTTGGTGCTTACCAAGGGACAATCCTCACCATCCATCTAGTTTGATCTAATGGTGAGGATAAACCTAAGATTTAATATGGAAACCTAAGTCATGTTTTTTTTTTCTCCTTTTTCTTTGTCTTTCTTAATTATTTTTTTTTTTTTTTTTTAATTCACTTTTTTATTTGAAATTCATTATTTTTTTATTATTATTATTTTTTGTTCACGTTTTTTATTATTCTTTTTAATTTTAAATTCAATTTTTTTATTCTAATTTTTTTTTTTCGCTTTCATACGCTTTCATCGGGGTATTCATACGTTTTCGTCCGTTTTAAATTATTTTATCGTTTCGTCAGTGTTCATATTTTTTCGCTCTATTTTTTACGTTTTCTAATTTCGACGTTTTCAGTTGTTTTCATCCGCTTTTAAATGCGTTTACATCCGTTTCCGACGTTTTCGACGCTATATACGTTTCCTGTTTTCAAACGTTTTTGTCCGTTTTCATACGTTTTGCGTCGTTTTATCGTTTTCGTCGTTTTCATACGTTTTAATGCTTTTTTACTTTGTTTTCCGCTTTACATCCGTTTTCATACATTTTCGTCTTTTTTACTTGCTTTTTAAGTCCATTTTCTTACGTTTTTATTACGTTTTCACGTTTCCATCCGTCTTCTTTCATTTTCGTCCATTTTTCATACGTTTTCATACGTATTTTTACGCTTTCATATGTTTTCTGTAGTTCTCTTACGTTTTCGTTCGTTTTCTTACGTTTTCTGCCATTTTCATCCATTTTCATACGTTTTTGTCGACTTTTTTAGCTTTTCATGTATTTTCGTCCGTTTTAGACGTTTTCCTTACGTATTTTACGTTTTCATGTATTTTCGTCCGTTTTTATACGTTTTTGTCCGTTTTCAGACGTTTTCATACGTTGTCATCCGTTTTTTTACGTTTCCGTCCATTGTTAGACGTTTTCGTATGTTTTTACACGTTTTCGCCCGTTTTTATACGTTTTCGTCCGTTTTCATACGTTTTCATCCGTTTTTATACATTTTTGTCCGTTTTCATACGTTTTTATACGCTTTTCATTCGATTTTATATGTTTTTGTCCGTTTTCAGACGTTTTCATTTTGATATTTGTAAGTGACATTTATTTATCTCTTGTGATATAACATTGTAAGGAAGATGAAAAGTATTACATTCGTCATCATGTATGTGTTATCAGTTGTGATACTCAACTAAGAATGTGATTGTTGTGTTTTTGAAAATATTTAGGAAGATTTTTGTGTTTTATGATATTATGAAATATTAGAAAAGTTGTTCAACTGAAAACAAGAGATGTTATGATACTTTTGTTAGACTTGTGGTTGATTTTTCTATTTAATGGATACATTGCGCATGTTTCAGTTGGTTTTATAGCGGATTTGAAAATATCTATGGTTGAATCAACAAACTAAATAAGCTATGGTTGAAGATAGCACACATCTTTATAAAAAAACTGAGGAAGCTCAAACACCTGTGATATCACCTCACTTGTGATATCACACGTGATAACACCGGTGATATCACCTGTGATATCATGTGTGATATTACCGATAATAGCATGTGTGATATCATAGTTTATATCGCTTGTGATATCACCTGTGATATCATGTGATATCACCTGTGATATCATGTGTGATATCACCTGTGATATCATGTGATATCACCTGTGATATCATGTGTGATATCACAGGTGTTTGAGCCTACTCGGTTTGTCTGTAAAGATGTGTGCTTTCTTCAACCATAGCTTCTGTAGTTTGTTGATTCAACCATATATATTTCTAAATCCCGCTATAAAACCTATCGAAACATGCACAATGTATCCATTAAATAGAAAAATTCACCACAAGTCTAACAAAAGTTTAATAAAATCTCTTGTTTTCGATTAAACACCTTTTCTAATATTTCATATTATCATAAAACACAAAAATCTTCCTAAATATTTCCTAAAACACAAATAAGAAAAATGAACAGAATAATCACAGTAATATAATAAGTGATGTTTATTATCATTTCTCTCATATATACTTGGTAAAATACAAAATTCTTATCACATTTGGTATGAATTTAATATTTCACATTCTTAGTTGAGTATCACAACTAATAACTTATACATGATGAAGAGTATAATACTCTTCATCTTTCTTACAGTGTTATATCACAAGAGATAAATAAGTGTCACTTAAAAATATTAAAATGAATAAAAAGGAAGCAAGCTATGAAAATAAAGACTTGACATATTCTCAAAATCAACAAGTGTTGCATTAAATTAGCATTTTTTTGAATAAAATAAGAATTCACCTAAAGAGACTTTAACCCTTTTATTTATACTAAGAGTGTAATATTACAAATGATAGATAACATTGGTTGCATTAAAAAATATGCGCTTGTCAATTGCGATGAAAGGCACAAAATCTATCTTGTAACTAAAAATTATAAAAATATTAGAAAACACATAGGTGATAATATATAAAATATACAGAGCAATGAAATATCTCAGGTGATATTAAAGGTTTAAAAACATACTTGTTTGTTTATGAAATATCACAAGTGATATTAGACATTAACTTTTTTCTTAATAAAATATCACAATTGATATTAGACATATAATATAATAAAGTTTAATAATAAGCATAAAAACGAGTAGGAAAATAACTAAAACGTATAAAACAAAACTGCAAAAACGAATGAAAACATACGAAAACGGACAAAAACGTATAAAAACGAATGAAAAACGTATTAAAAAGGACAAAAACGTCTGAAAACGGACGAAAACATATAAAACGCATGAAAATGGACGAAAACGTATGAAACCAACCGAAAACGTTTGAAAACGACGAAAGCGCCTAAAAATGGATGAAAACGAAAACGGACGAAAAGTGTATAAACCTATGAAAACCGTTGAAAACGTTAGAAAACAGAAATAACGTAAGAAAAGCAGGCCAAAACGTATTAAAACGGACAAAACGTAAGGAAACAGATAAAAGGGTATGAAACGGACAAAAACGTAAGAAAACGGACAAAAACGTATGAAAACGTAAGTAAACGAACGAAAAAAATAGGAAAACGAACGAAAACGTAAGAAAACAGGCGAAAACGGACAAAAACGTATGAAAACGGACAAAAACGTAAGAAAAAGGACGAAAACGTATGAAAACGGAAGAAAACGGACAAAAACGTAAGAAAACAGAAGAAAACGTAAGAAAACATATGAAAACGTAAGAAAACGTAGAGAAACAGACAAAACGTATGAAAACGACGAAAATGTAAGAAGCGACGAAAACGTATGAAAACGGATGAAAACGTAAGAAAACGGATGAAACGTATGTAACGGCGAAAAAAGTATGAAACGGACAAAAACATAAAACGGACAAAACGTAAGAAAACAGAAACGTAACAAGACTTAAAACGGACGAAAAACGTATGAACGACGGACGAAAACGTGAAAACGGACAAAAAGTAGACCGAAAAGCGAAAACGTAAAAACGGACGAAAACGTATGAAAACGGACGAAAAGTAAGAAAACAGACAAAAATGTAAGAAAAGGGACGAAAACGTATGAAAACGGACGAAATGTAAGAAAAACGTATGAAAACTCAATAAACGATAAAAAGCGGAAAAACGGACAAAAACGTAAGAAAACGTTTGAAAATTACCAAAAAGAAAAAAGAAGTAAAAAGGAAAAAAAAGCGTGAAATTGAAAAAAAAATAATTAAAAAATGACAAATAATGATAAAATAAAGATAAAAACATAAAAAACATGGACTTGGTTTAGGCATATTAAATTTTAGGTTAATCATCACCATTAGATCAAAATAGATGGAAGGTGGAGATTTATCCCTTAGTATGCAAAGATTTTTGAGTATGCAAAATAAAATGGCTCTCTAGTTTTATTAATGTAAAAATAACAGTTTGGACACCTTGCTTCTTTCAAAGTGCAACTTTTGATTCCTATATATAAGACAATACCAACGTTTTTCTCGATGGATTCCCTTATTTCCTTTCTGAAAAAAGGTTGATTAGCTACGAGTATAAAATAATACACAATCATGCTTAAAATAATATGCACGATAAGCTTCCAACATTAATTTAATTTTGTTTTGTGCTCTTCTTTCAAAACAAACAAGTCAAAACTGCTACAGTACTTAGTTTTGTTGTAAATCAAACAGATGAAGTTGAATGCTTATATTTTTGTAAAACTTTTTCACACTTATTAGTTACGTAGTACATGTTTTCCGTTCGGGTCGTTTTCTAAACCTATTTATTGACCTTGGGTCAAGATTCTAATATTTGACCACTTCATTTTACTAGTGACATTGGGTACACTATAATCCTTGAATGAGTCTAGAGCTTGCGCGTTTGAGAGTGACTAATGAAAATGGCACTACCTCTAAATAAAGCCACACGTACTCATTTACCATTTTGACTTTGACTTAACTCCTAAATACAACCAAGTATTTTTTGTCATTTTCATTTAATTTTCCGTAATGTTTGGGTTAACTAGTGATGTGGGGCCCAGGAACGGGCCATCATGTATCTTTGGAGGCTCAAAATCATGCGAGAAAAAGTCTCACGAAATCTGCATAACTTGTACTACGAGGCTCCGTTTTTTAATTTTGTTCGGATTTATTTTTGAGCTAGTTTATAAATTATTTGCATTTTTATGTTTTTTTCCTAGTTTTGTTCGGCTTTGTTTTTGAGCTAGTTTTTTTGCCCATTTATCTTTTAAAGCCCATTTCGACTTTGTATGCCTATTTAATAAGTGTATTGCCATAGTGGTTGATCACTTTTGAGAAATACGAAAAGTCTATTTTTGGCAATTTGTTAAGAATTTTCCTAATAGTCGGTATTCTATTGAATCAAAGATTGTTGGAAGAATTGTTCCTGGTATTCGTTTGAATCAATATGTTCGATTTGTGTTATCTCGCTTTTAGTCTACATCAACTAGTTTATCACGTGTGACCGAAGGTGCCCATAAACCACATAAACCTTTCTAGAGTAGCATAAAACCTTTTAAAAAATTACTAGTTTTTCTGAAATGCACCATATCTCAAACATTGTTCTCATAAAAATTCACCTCATAACTTCATGTCTTCGGTCCGCAACTGTAGTTAAAGAGACCCACACGATTTGTCTAAATATGACTTAGATCGATGTTGAAGTTGATAGCATCAACTGAGATTGAACTCCAACAGTGATAATTTGTTAAACATCATGATGGATAACTAAAGGGCTTATGTCATTATGCTACCTCATGTTTTGTGAGAAGCTCCCCAATCAAATGGTTGTGGGTTCAAGCCATACTTACAACGTGTGAGATAAATTGTGCGAGATAAATAGTTACCATTCAAAAAAGAAAAAAATAATAAAAAGAACAACATCATGGATATATATTTCTCTGTTTGTTCAAGCTACGGAAAACTAATAAAAGATGCTATAAAAGGTTTAGTATATGAAATTGTTGCATGTATATTTCTAGAAAAGTTGTACTCATGTCGTCAAATTTAATGGAGTTTACATGACCATGTGGCGTATTAAAAATAATTAACTGGTAATTAAATGCCTCTATTGTACTCATGTCGTCGACGTTCCAACAATTTTGTTGGGAAGATAGTACTTAAAAAGAAAAAAGAAAACAAAAAATCTACACCTGTGGTTCTGAGTTCAAGTAACACTGTAAAACAATATGTGGATTAAATAGATGTAAAATATGTTAAATGGAAGAGTACTTACGTGTGTCTTTAGCTTTCAACAAAAAAAACTGCAGCCATTAAAGAAACGAAAAAGTTGTAACTTGTTTTAAAAAATATTGTTTTCATTTACTCACGTCGATTTTGATCCACTTTTATTGTTTTAGGGCATTCACTATGCTGATTTCAAAAAAATGTTTAAAACACATGAAAATGTTTATAATTTGTTTTAACCATAGTGAGTTGATGTTTCATATCTATATATAATGAAGAGGTTTGAAATTTTGAACATTTTTATAATTTACTACATGGGTAATTGTTAAGCATTTTATAAACTTAAAAAAGTTTATATATAGTGCAACAAGGTTTATTAAATCAAAACTTTATAAATTAATAATTTAATAAAAATTTAGACCTTTTAAAAAGTTCATCATTGTGGATGCTTATATTGATTTTTTTTAAACGACAAACGAACGTAAAAATGTTCAGGTTTTAACTCTCTTTTAATTTTCGTTGGTAGAGGATTAACCTATTTGTAGAAGACATCATCAACAACCCAATATAATGTAAAAAATGCAAGGATTGTCCTAAAATCTCGAATGCCTATAGCGAAGTAGCAAACAACCTATTTATGTTTGTTGTCTGATATAGATTAATCTTTTTAGGTAATCATAGCAATAAAACTAAAAAGAAGATTCATATATATTCTTCCAAACCAATGGTGATGACCCGAGTTGGAACAATAGTCATTTGCCTACGCCTTCTTATGGCATGCTCGCTTTTCGTCAACAACGTTGATGCTACAGAAGATGGACATGGTGCAGTTGAGACTGATAACATGAAATATTTCAAGGAACCTAAAAATGGTAGACCAAAAACTCAGAAGTTGGCAAGGGAAGAATCAAACCCTTATCGAAGACCTTGTACTAAGGCTAACCGTTGTGATAGAGGCTGATCAAGATAATTATATACAATTTCGTAGGGTTTGACAATTTGTTTATTCGCGTATCATGTACATACATATCATCAAATAAATTTAGATGTAAAGAAATTGTACAATTGCAAGAAAGTTTGTCTATGTAATAACTAATAAGAAAGATTGGAATATATAACTTACTGATATATGTAATCACAATTTGATGGATAAAATTGCAACACATAAATCCAATGTGACAGGTTGGGGTGCACATCGACCCTAATAACTCGAGATAAAACATTTGTACCTGTCCCGTATAGATTTTCAGCTAGGGCCGAGAAACATTAATCTGTATACTTGAACATATATTGTTTTACCAGGCTCATACATTCTCCACTTTGAGGCGTGAAGAATCATATAGCAAATTGATATAGATTTGAATACTAATTATTTAATTTATAAGCATTTCACCAAAATTCAACCTTAACCAATTCACATACATATCTAAAGCCTAACAAAAATCACTCATTATACTACGCAGTTGGAGCGGGAGGACGTAGAACGTTCAAACTGGTCCGAAATTCATCAAACAGGACAAACAGAACACCCTTAGTGAAAATACCGGCAGACTGATAGCGTGAAAGAACATGCAAAACGTGAACTTGTCCTGTAGCAACCTGATCCCGAACAAAGTAAATGTCAATCTCGATATGGTTCGTGCATTGACGCTGCACGAGATTAGAAGAGATAAACCGCATTGACATTATCATAATAAACAATAGTAGCAAATGTAGAGGAGAGTGAAGCTCTCGAAGAAGATTCCGCAACTAGGACGTCTCAGCCACAACATTGGCAACACCACGATACTCAGCCTCTCCACTAGAACGAGACAAAGTGAATTGTATCTTAGATGACCAAGATAGTAAATTATTGCCAAGGAAAGCACAATAACCTGAAGTAAAAAGACGAGTAGTTGGCCACCTACCCAATCAGCATCCGAATAGGCAACCAGAGAAGATGCCGAGGAAAAATACAACGGAAGACCATAATCCAAAGTGCCGCAAACATAACGTAAAATTCTATTAAGAGCAGCAAGATGGGGCTCTTGAGGATCATGCATATAGAGACAAACTTGCTTAACCGCATAAACCAAATAAGGTTTAATGAAGGTGAGATACGGTAAAGCCCCAACACGGCTCCTGTAAAGTTTCAGATCAACAACCGGAGTGCCATCAACCCCCAACTTGAACTCCGTATCAACAGGAGTCCTGCACGAATGACAATTGCGCATACCAACCCGCTCAAGAACCTCGGATGCATACTTTTTCTGGCAAAGAAACATCCCCTTGGTGGTGCACGTGATAGAGATGCCCAAAAAATAGTTCAGCGGACCAAGATCAGTCATAGAGAACCCCTAATGTAAAGAAGCTATAATCCTCTGTAATAATATTGTAGATGAAGCTGTTAGCAAAATATCATCCACATATAGTAATAAATAAGCAACATAGGAATCTTGTTTATAAATAAACAAGGACGAGTCACATCTGCTCTGAGAAAAACCAATACGAGTAGCATAATTCGCAAACCGCTGAAACCAGGCACGAGGTGCCTGTTTAATGCCATATAACAATCGTTGAAGAAGACAAACATGATCAGGACACCGAGGATCCCGAAAACCCGGAGGCTGATGCATATAGACGGTCTCAGATAAATACCATGGAGAACAACATTCTAGACATCGAGCTGATGAACAAGCCAATGGCGAGAAGTAGCGAGACTGAGAAACATCCTAATAGTTGCCGGTTAAACCACCGGGCTAAACGTCTCATTGTAATCAACACTTAACTGTTGAATATTCCCATTATCGACAAGATGGGCCTTGTACCTCCTTAAAGATCCATCTGCAAAATACTTGTGCTTAAACAACCACATGGAATAAACAATATTCGTGTCAGGTTGTCGTGGCACAAGAACCCAAGTATTATTTTTAATTAAATCATTGTATTCGTCAAGCATAGCGCGTTGTCAATTAGGATCTTTAAATGCCAGACTGTATGACTTTGTAATGGAAGAAATGGTAGACACATGACGATTATAGCGTGCTTTTTTTGTTAGACCAACATGAAAAACGCATGACCATGGGATAAGTTGAGGTTGGGTTTTTGTTGGTCCAAAATAATTGAGTAAATCTTGATAAAAATAAAGAAGAATTTCATTAAAAAAGAAGAACAATTATTACAAGATTTCTCAATACCAACTAGACTACATGATAACATCCTCAACTTTTTACGGGGATAATTTCGGTATATTATCCCCATTGAATGACAAATAAACTCTCATTGATCCAAGCTATGCTTGTGTTTCAATGAGAGGATGATCCTAACAACTAATACTATGTATTGTGTTTGTTTAGAATACATACCTATCTATTACAATACAAACATTATATAGGAAAAGAATAAAGACATGTGATGATGGTGACATGTGGTTCATCTTCATTATACAGGAAACAAAGACTTGTATTGGTCCTTCATGTGATCCATCTTTCTCTTTTGTGTCATATAATATTCTCACTTCTTTTGATAAAGTCTTGTACTTGTTTGACTTCTTCTCTTGAAAGTTCCACCATATATTTCAGTCTGTATGTAGAGATAGGTCTTCAGGATCACTGAGACATTTGTCAAAATCTCAGTGTCACTGGTGTTGTTTGTAACTCATATATTTTACTCACTGACACACGTATCGAAGTAAAGAGCACCTGAACAACACTCAAATTTCTTTTATCAGTGATTCACTCACTATATTATTTAGTGAGTTAGGCTATTTTATTTTCAAATCTTGTTCAGGGTGATTGGGTCAATTTATTGGACCCAACAATCTCCCCCTATTTGAATATACAAATAGCCTAAGGTGATTGGTAAAAGGTATAGGACTGAGGGTTCAGGTTGTTCAGTGACTGGGGTTCAGTGACCATGGGTTCACTTTGATGCTAAGAGGGACCTGGTTCATTTTAGATACATCAGTGTCCATTCTCTTTTGCAATCCCCTTTTTTGACTTACATGATGACACATGTTTTTTTTCACTGATAAAGCAACCAAGGGACCTGGTTCAATTTGATACATCAGTGTCCACTGTCCACCTTCATACATTCAGTTACAATATGAGTTTCCCAGGTAAGTGATAAAAAATTACATTTCATTTTAGGCTAAGCCTAAAGATATTACACTTACAGACGCCACCAGGGTCTCTGGTTACCAGGTCTTCGGGGTCTCATTTTTTCAGTGACTCGGTTTTAGTCACTACGAGCTCAGTGGCTCGGGTTTCAGGGACATTGGTTTTTGAGCTTCATAAGTCACTTTGGTTTTAGGGACTGTTTCAGAAGCTTCTTCATGTTCAGGCATTCTCTCATTCCCTGATGCATACTTTTTCTACATCTTCCTGATGTTCATATGCATACAAGCCCTCGACCCAATCATTTGCACAGATTCAGTCCACTGATGTGTTTGTGACTTTGCGAGACTGGTGACACAAGATTTTCAGTGGCTCTGGGTCAGATTATATGGACTTGCACCAATCTTCTTAAGTCCACTCTTATTACCATTCAAGACTCTCCATGACAAACGACCCTCTCTCGAGGTCACAGCAAGTCACAACTGGTGTCACATAATCATCAGGCTCAGGAAGAAAACCACATACTCCCTGATGTTGCAACAACCACACTCGGCCCAGAAACTACCAACACACATCCTTATCTATTCATCAAAACACGCTGAAACAAATTTCAGTCCCTAAGCATTTTCCTCAACCTAAACACTTGAGACCCACTGATATCCACTTAATCAGTTTGTTGAGATGCAATAACAAAACTCACTGAGTTTTGTGCTTAGGGTTTAGGTTAACATCATAACCACCTTCGCCCCGCCTATGTTGAGCCGCTGCCATTGTATCCTCACAGAGTTATACCCCGTATCATCATTACGACTCACTTGACTTCACACACTGACAACCAGTGTCATACACAACAACTCCCTGATAACACTTTTATCAGTCACCGACAACAAAATACTCACTGAGTTTTGTATTTAGGGTTTGGGTTAACACCATAACAACCGCTTCTTTGAAGACAAATATCACAACTTTTAATCCCGAACCACAAATCCAGTCGAACCCATATACCATTTTAGTTTCTATTAAAGCTGAACAACCTCAACATCAGATCTTCTTATCAAACTTAACAACCAACCGCAACAATAAATCTTGTTAATACCATAGTTGCCATCGTTGAAGGTGTCGCCGGATCTTGGGTTTCAAATGGTTTTTTTTTGGTTCGTTTTTTGTTTCTGGGTTTGTAGATGGAGTACCAGTTTTTGTTGTGATAATTTTTGTGTCGTGTGTTTGGGTATGTAATAAATCTGAGTTAAGATTGAGCTTTTTTTTTGTAGATCCGGATGTAACATTTTGTGGATGTAGGTGATGATCGATTGTAGTGTGTCTTGGTTATGTTGTTTGTGCCATCTGAATTTTTTGTGTGAATAGATCTGGGTTTCGGATCTGTTATTTTTTATGTTTGTGGTGGATATATGAAATTTTGTATGGATAAAGGATATGTGGAGGTGTGTGTGTGGTTTTGTGATTTGTTTTGTCATTTTGTCAAATATGAGTGTCTTCTCCCCCTCAAAAATTGCTTTAGCAGTAGCAGTTTTTGAAGGTTCACACATGACTTTTTTTTTACAGGTAAAGGATGTTATCAGCAGCCATGAACGGATCTGGATTAGAGAAAAATCCACCCGCTCTGATACCACTTGTTGGTCCAAAATAATTGAGTAAATCTTGATAAAAATAAAGAAGAATTTCATTAAAAAATAAGAACAATTATTACAAGATTTCTCAATACCAACTAGACTACATGATAACATCCTCAACTTTTTACGGGGATAATTTCGGTATATTATCCCCATTGAATGACAAATAAACTCTCATTGATCCAAGCTATGCTTGTGTTTCAATGAGAGGATGATCCTAACAACTAATACTATGTATTGTGTTTGTTTAGAATACATACCTATCTATTACAATACAAACATTATATAGGAAAAGAATAAAGACATGTGATGATGGTGACATGTGGTTCATCTTCATTATACAGGAAACAAAGACTTGTATTGGTCCTTCATATGATCCATCTTTCTCTTTTGTGTCATATAATATTCTCACTTCTTTTGATAAAGTCTTGTACTTGTTTGACTTCTTCTCTTGAAAGTTCCACCATATATTTCAGTCTGTATGTAGAGATAGGTCTTCAGGATCACTGAGACATTTGTCAAAATCTCAGTGTCACTGGTGTTGTTTGTAACTCATATATTTTACTCACTGACACCGTATCAGTAAGTAAAGAGCACTGAACAACACTCACTGATTTCTTTTATCAGTGAGTCACTCACTATATTATTTAGTGAGTTAGGCTATTTTATTTTCAAATCTTGTTCAGGGTGATTGGGTCAATTTATTGGACCCAACAATCTCCCCCTATTTGAATATACAAATAGCCTAAGGTGATTGGTAAAAGGTATAGGACTGAGGGTTCAGTTGTTCAAGTGACTGGGGTTCAGTGACCATGGGTTCACTTTGATGCTAAGAGGGACCTGGTTCATTTTAGATACATCAGTGTCCATTCTCTTTTGCAATCCCCTTTTTTGACTTACATGATGACACATGTTTTTTCACGATAAAGTAACCAAGGGACCTGGTTCAATTTGATACATCAGTGTCCACTGTCCACTTCATATATTCAGCAATATGAGTTTCCCAGGTAAGTGATAAAAATTACATTTCATTTTAGGCTAAGCCTAAAGATATTACACTTACAGACGCCACCGTGGTCTCTGTTACCAGTGTCTGGGGTTTCATTTTTTCAGTGACTCGGTTTTAGTCACTACGAGCTCAGTGGCTCGGGTTTCAGGGACATTGGTTTTTGAGCTTCATAAGTCACTTTGGTTTTAGGGACTGTTTCAGAAGCTTCTTCATGTTCAGGCATTCTCTCATTCCCTGATGCATACTTTTTCTACATCTTCCTGATGTTCATATGCATACAAGCCCCTGACCCTGAATCATTTGCACAGATTCAGTCCACTGATGTGTTTGTGACTTTGCGAGACTGGTGACACAAGATTTTCAGTGGCTCTGGGTCAGATTATATGGACTTGCACCAATCTTCTTAAGTCCACTCTTATTACCATTCAAGACTCTCCATGACAAACGACCCTCTCTCGAGGTCACAGCAAGTCACAACTGGTGTCACATAATCATCAGGCTCAGGAAGAAAACCACATACTCCCTGATGTTGCAACAACCACACTCGGCCCAGAAACTACCAACACACATCCTTATCTATTCATCAAAACACGCTGAAACAAATTTCAGTCCCTAAGCATTTTCTTCAACCTAAACACTTGAGACCAACTGATATCCACTTAATCAGTTTGTTGAGATGCAATAACAAAACTCGCTGAGTTTTGTGCTTAGGGTTTAGGTTAACATCATAACCACCTTCGCCCCGCCTATGTTGAGCCGCTGCCATTGTATCCTCACAGAGTTATACCCCGTATCATCATTACGACTCACTTGACTTCACACACTGACAACCAGTGTCATACACAACAACTCCCTGATAACACTTTTATCAGTCACCCACAACAAAATACTCACTGAGTTTTGTATTTAGGGTTTGGGTTAACACCATAACAACCGCCGCTTCTTCTTTGAAGACAAATATCACAACTTTTAATCCCGAACCACAAATCCAGTCGAACCCATATACCATTTTAGTTTCTATTAAAGCTGAACAACCTCAACATCAGATCTTCTTATCAAACTTAACAACCAACCGCAACAATAAATCTTGTTAATACCATAGTTGCCATCGTTGAAGGTGTCGCCGGATCTTGGGTTTCAAATGGTTTTTTTTTGGTTCGTTTTTTGTTTCTGGGTTTGTAGATGGAGTACCGTTTTGTTGTGATAATTTTGTGTCGTGGTTTGGGTATGTAATAAATCTGAGTTAAGATTGAGCTTTTTTTTTGTAGATCCGGATGTAACATTTTGTGGATGTAGGTGATGATCGATTGTAGTGTGTCTTGGTTATGTTGTTTGTGCCATCCTAATTTTTGTGTGAATAGATCTGGGTTTCGGATCTGTTATTTTTTATGTTTGTGGTGGATATATGAAATTTTGTATGGATAAAGGATATGTGGAGGTGTGTGTGTGGTTTTGTGATTTGTTTTGTCATTTTGTCAAATATGAGTGTCTTCTCCCCCTCAAAAATTGCTTTAGCAGTAGCAGTTTTTGAAGGTTCACACATGACTTTTTTTTTACAGGTAAAGGATGTTATCAGCAGCCATGAACGGATCTGGATTAGAGAAAAATCCACCCGCTCTGATACCACTTGTTGGTCCAAAATAATTGAGTAAATCTTGATAAAAATAAAGAAGAATTTCATTAAAAAAGAAGAACAATTATTACAAGATTTCTCAATACCAACTAGACTACATGATAACATCCTCAACTTTTTACGGGGATAATTTCGGTATATTATCCCCATTGAATGACAAATAAACTCTCATTGATCCAAGCTATGCTTGTGTTTCAATGAGAGGATGATCCTAACAACTAATACTATGTATTGTGTTTGTTTAGAATACATACCTATCTATTACAATACAAACATTATATAGGAAAAGAATAAAGACATGTGATGATGGTGACATGTGGTTCATCTTCATTATACAGGAAACAAAGACTTGTATTGGTCCTTCATATGATCCATCTTTCTCTTTTGTGTCATATAATATTCTCACTTCTTTTGATAAAGTCTTGTACTTGTTTGACTTCTTCTCTTGAAAGTTCCACCATATATTTCAGTCTGTATGTAGAGATAGGTCTTCAGGATCACTGAGACATTTGTCAAAATCTCAGTGTCACTGGTGTTGTTTGTAACTCATATATTTTACTCACTGACACCGTATCAGTAAGTAAAGAGCACTGAACAACACTCACTGATTTCTTTTATCAGTGAGTCACTCACTATATTATTTAGTGAGTTAGGCTATTTTATTTTCAAATCTTGTTCAGGGTGATTGGGTCAATTTATTGGACCCAGCAGTTTTGTTGAGGATTAGGCGCGGGTGGATTAGGCACGGGAGGAGGAGGTGGGTTAGGGTTGACAGGTGGTGTTGGATCGGTAGTTGGAGAATATGATGAGTGATAAAGTTTCGGGTGGTATAGAGAAATGATAGGAAAGGGTTAGGGGTTGGTTGTTGGAGAATATGACGAGTGATAAGGTTTGGGGAGGTATCGAGAAAGGTGTAGGAAGCGGCATCATTAGGTGTAACGGACCCAAATGCAAAAATGGACTCATCAAATGTGACATGATGGGATACCATATAAACTTGTGTGATTTCCTTTCACTGAATAATGAGTTTGGGTAAAATATGAATGATGTTAAATGATTAAATAGGCTTGACCTAATACAAACAAGTAAGAGTAAATACTAGTTCACTAACAATCAAGTAGGGGTGAGCAAAACAAACCGAAAAAATCGAAACCGAACCGAAAACCGAAAAACCGAACCTAAAAAACCGACCGAAACTAAAAACCGATGGTTCGGTTTTAACTTTTTCAGAAACCGAAAAATGCGGTTCGGTTTCGGTTTTCGTCCAAAAACCAAACCGCAAAAACCGAACCGAACCGATTTTATTATATAATAATATATAATTAATATAATATGATTAAATAACTAAATAAATTATTAAATTTATAAATTCATATTCATTTTATGAGTAGATTTATAATATATTTATCTTAACGTTTATATTTATATATGTGTTTGTAGTGTCGTGTGTTTTGTGTGAATATATTAATAAATATTTGATAATGATTATACTACGTCTATGTTCACTTGTATGTGTATGTCTCATTTATATGTTTGTAATTGTAGAATTATGCAATAAACATTATTATGCTTAAATTGAAAAAAAAGTAAAGAAGAATAACTATTTTTGTGCGTAAAACAAGTTTGTTAGTATAATTTAGCCATACCCAGATATTAACGGTTAGAAACCGAAAAAATCGAAAAACCGAACCGAAACCGATAACAAACCGAAAAAACCGAACCGGCAAAAACCGAACGGTTTCGGTTTTGAGTTCTACAAAAACCGAACATTGTGGCTCGGTTTCGGTTTTAGCCAAACACCGACCCAAACCGAACCGTGCACACCCCTACAATCAAGTGCTTTCTTTTAAAAGCTACAACCAATAGACAAATGACTTTGTAATGTCTCGCTGTTATATACCACAAAGTCATCACAAGTTTAGAACTTATTGCGACTTTAGAACATAATTTGAAGCAGTATTGATTTTGGATCTTGTCGCAATTTCAGCACAGAAAATGCACCAAGTTACATTAAAAAAATAAATAAATAAAAAAACCCTTTATTTCGTCTAATATAAGTTAAAGAGTAAACTACACCATTCGTCCTTGTGTAATACGTTGACCATCAAGTTTCGTCCTTTGACCAAAAAAATTGCACCGTCGTCCTTAACTGCGAAACGTTAGTCATCGTTGGTCCCTCACTCTAACTGGCGTGAGTAACGGGCGTTAAGCCTATTTAAGTCGAGGGCATATTTGTCTTTTCCCATAAAATATTTAGCTATTAGTCAAAGTCTTAGACAATCCCAAAAGTTGGTCAAACATCATGAACAAACACACATTGCCTCTGAAATGCCAACTCGCCCAATCAACTCATCATTTCCCAATATTGTGTTATGTCAATCTCAAGAACAACATAATCACAAGTATATAAACCTGCGTTCTACCACAAGAACCACAAACCTATGGTAACAAAAACCACAAACCGGTGGTAACACCTAACAACAACACAAGCGTAAACAACCAAATCTTTTACCAAAACCACAAATCTGGTTCTACCATAAACATGCATCATTGGCATTAGATCTCGATTTTCCCAACAAAATCCTCAAACCAAAAATACAAATTCCCCTAACCGGGGCGATAAGATCTCGGTTTAACAACAAAGAAACACAAACACAAATCACCAGATGCACAAATCCAATCTCGATAATGCCGGAGATGGCGGCGTATTAACGCCAAGATGGTTATGGCGGCGAGCTTTGAAGAGATGGTTGAGCGTGTTCTACAGTTGTTTATAGAGAAATCACAAGTGGTGGTGGTGGTTTTTAGATCCACAAAATTGTTTACAAGATAACACCAACACCCATATGGGTTTCTTGAGTTAAACCGAACCAACCCCTATGGGGTTTCTTGACTCGCCAGGTAATCAAACAAACACCCCTTTGAATATGGTTTTTACCACAAGAGAAAAAGATTCAAAATTTGTTTTTAAGGTAAGTTTCATTCCACGAAAACTTTAATAACGATTTGGTAGTCGGTTTTTAATCAAAAGAAAATAACAAGGTCGATTGTGTATCGACATACCATAAGGATCGAAAAAGATGGAGAGTGAAAAGTGGGTTGGATTCTGATATGAAAAGTGGGGTGAGTCAGGGGATGCTCGGTGGTTTTAGAGAAATGAAGACGAGGGATTTTTTTTAGAGAAATGAAGACGAGTGATTTGATGGTTTTGAAGATGGGGGTGGGTGGGACTCAGGGATTAGGGGTTTGAGTTTTGAAGATGAAGATGATGTATGGTGTGGTGGGGAGAGGTGGAAAAGACAAATATACCCTCAATTTAAATAGCTTAACGCCCGTTAGTCCAACCGTTAGGTATGAGGGACCAACGATTACTAACGTTTCGCAGTTAAGGACCAACGGTGCAATTTTTTTGGTCAAAGGACGAAACTTGATGGTCAACGTATTACACAAGGACGAATGGTGTAGTTTACTCTAAGTTAAATAGCACAAACTGAAACATTCAAAACAAAAACGACGTTATCCACTTTGTCAATCATACATACATTGTAACAAACAAATTTTGTTGCCTAGACAAAAGGGATGAATACTTTTAGGGTATGAATAACCGTCCTCTCCTTTATAGATAGAAGAAAAGTTTAAATTATATGTGAATTATATAGATGTAAAACATCAGTGCTACTTATAAAGAGTATATGTGTTTTTTTGAAATCTAGAAAATTAAATTAATATAGTTTGTCTAAATTACCCGTAAGTATCCTTTAATATAAATTAAGCTTGGTCAGATCTAAACTTGACGACTTTTCATAGAAACACACTATATTAATTATAAAAAAATAGATGTTTTGTATATCAAAAAACACACGCTTTGCATCAAAGGTCGAAACATAATTACGATTTCGCAAATATAATTATTTACCGCTATAAACTGTCATTTTGCGTGGGTATTCATCTAATATTAGATTAAGCATGTATGTTTCTTTGGCTTAAGAAATAAATGATAATGCACTCATTAAAGAAATGTTTTTGGATTTGGCTGGTGGTAGGGGTGTCAAATGGGTTGACCCGAACCCGACCCGAACCCGATAAGACCCTATAGGGTCGGGTTGATTCAGGTCCAACTTAGCTTATCGGGTTTATCGGGGTCAACCCGATAAACCCGATAGCCTTATAGGGTCGGGTTAGGGTTTAACTTGGTTCGTTATCGGGTCAACCCGATAAGACCCGAAAATCAAGTTATGCTACTGCTATAGAACTTTGCTTTCCTTTTAATAAGATATTCAACTTGTGCTTTGCATTTTTAAGATATTCAACTTAGAAAGGCTACTGATATCACTTCGTTATATTTAATTTGGAATGGCTACTGATATCACTTCGTTAACTGTCAAATTAGTGTTTAACATATGTATATAACATATTCGGATTAAAGATAGTGTACTCCTACTATAACATACTCGTATACAACATATTCTACATCATACAGTAACCTATTGTTAATCATTTTTAAGTTATCAAAAATTAATTGGCAAAGATAAGTGTTTAAGCTCAAATATTTTTTTGTTAAATTAAATAAGCCAACCCGATTAACCCGAATCACCCGACCCGACAAGACCCGACCCGATACCAACCCGAACCCGATAACCCGACTCCTTATCGGGTCGGGTTCGCAATTAGCTTTTTCTAAGCAAAACCCGACAAGACCCGATATCCCGATAACCCGACCCGATAACACCCCTAGCTGGTGGTACGAACTACGAAGGTGTTGCCTTTTACACCATTTTTGTTTGTTACAATTTTATGGTCCATTGGGCTGCTATTTCATTAATCAATTATGTCATGCGGGAATTGGGCACATCCAAAATAGAAAATATCTATAGTGGTCAGTTGTCCTCACTTATTCCTATTTACCTATATATGCTATTCTTTACATGCAGGGTTGTCCCGTGAATTTTAGGTGCCCTGTTCCATCATAGAAAATTGTGCCCTTTAAACACAAACAACGCATGGCTCTATTTGAACATACTTATACATAATTCCATACTGAGACTTATCGCGTTGTTCGCTTCTTTGTTTCTCTAAACACTTTTGATATCCAGATTTTTGTTTCTTAAGGCATAGTTTGTCTGAAAAATATTAAAGCTAAAAACGACAAGATAACTAAGTGACTAGTGCTTTAAACTTATAGTTATCACACATTAAAAAAATATTAATTGGGTAATGGTTATGTGTTGATTATATAATATTTGTTTTCAATCAGGGTATTTGCGCCTCACCTCAAAGCCTAGGAATATTTATTTTCTATACAATCAATTTCAAATCCTATATTAGACTTAATTCTATTTAATAAATCGAAAGATATTGGCAATTCACTGATGTAATTTTTGGCGTAATGAATTAGAAAAACAAGAACGAAATAGAAAACAGGGCACTTCAGAGTATTTTATTTTCAATGCTAATGTATCTTTTCTTTGTTAAACGTCTTTAAAACTTAAATAAAATAAAACAAAAGCATAGACCAACGAATAAAAAGGGATATCCGGTGAAAACTGAAAAGTTGTTTGTGGTGAGATGGTCCAGAAAGTCAGAAACAATAAGACTTTAATTTATATAGTTGGACAAACAGAAAAAACAGGATATGACAATACAAATTTGTGATGGACTAGGATAAACTTTGGGCCTCACACCTAACATACATATTAGTTATTTGGTCCTCTTAAGAATGATGGCCCTATTCCATCGCACATTATGCATACCCATATATCCGGGATAGCCCAAATGAAACGACGTCGTTTCATGTAGGGCTGAATAGTAGGGCAAAAAAAGTCCAAAACGACGCTCAAAACCAAATAAAAAATAGACAAATTACAAAAAAGGTCTTCAAACTATGTAATGAGCTATGAAAATTATCCTAAACTTTCTACTCGCTCCATCCCAAAATTATTATCTTCGTTTGATTTTTAATTCTTTATTTTTCAACTTTGACTCTAAGGATTTTTGATTGTGTTATATAATAATTGATGAAAATTATATCAAATTTAAATACATTTAAAACTCAATCAATTCATATATTTTAGATCAAATATTATATAATACAAACAAAAATATTTAAGGTCAAAGTTGAAAAAGCAAGACTGAAAAAGTCAAAAGAGGACAATAATTTTGAGACGGAGTGAGTATCATTTATGACTTTTTACATAAAAAACTTTATTTATTAAATATTTAACAATATTTAGGCGATTTCTTTAATAAAAAATGTACTGACAAAAAGGTCTCTGAATTACGAACAAAAAGAGCCAAATATTGATGTGCTTTTGACGCACATACGAGTTTATATAAAATGTTGAAGCTTAATATATATTTGAAAAAGAAAAAGAAACTTTCAAAACACACCCTTAACCTACCTAATAATTTTAAAAATTATCTTAAAGACTATTTAAAAAGAGATTCGTTAAAAAAAAGTTACGATGACCACCCAGTACTTCTAGCTATTTACGGTTTCTTTAAATAACAAACTTTACTTATCGCATATCTACCGAATATTTACCGATTTCTTAATAAAAAAATATGCTGCTAAAAAAGCATTCAAATTGCGAATAGAATGTGTCCAATGTTATAATATTTTTGACTTACGTATGATTTTATATAAAATCTTGTACTAAAAAAATCTGTAAAAAGACATTCTGAAATCGAACATTGACAACAAATTGGCTTCCGCAACGCGGATAGCTATCTACTCGCTTTTTTATTTATCAAAATATAAGTAAATTACGAGTAAAATTATATTAATCATGTATATCTTTTTTTCCTTTTATTACTCTATTATAAATTAGGGGTGCGGACGATGCCGTTTTAGGTGTTAAAAGAAGGAAACGACGTCGTTTTGTTGTATCATATGTCGTTTTGTTGTTTTATCGGTGCCGTTTGGTTGTTTATTGGGACTTTTTTGTTTTTTGGTTGTAACTGGCTCATTGTATTTTTTGTGTTGGCTCGTTCTCGTTATAAAGTAAGCAACTGAGTTGTTAGCCTTAATAAATTAGCCAAGAAAAATTTTGTTAATACAAATAATGTCAAAAACGTTATTTATATTTTTCGACCTCCATATGTTTTGATAATCACAAAATGTAAAAACACGCTACATAAAAATATACGTAAACAAGTTTTTAGTCGTAAAAGTCCATTTCGACACAATATCATTTAAGGTATGTACAAAAAATATACCATACTTGTTAAGTCATCAAAGAAATATTTTTATCCCTAAAACTCACATTTTTATAAATGTGACAAAACCTTTTTACAAAAATAAATTATACAAATTATTTTTGTATTTATAAAGAAATGTTTTAATAAAAAAATTATTCAAATCTGATTTTTCCCACCCAAGGAGATAGTACCTTAACCAGAAAAATATTTCACCACAACAGGACAAAATCAGGAGCGTCCTAGGGACGGTCCCTTATAGGGGCGACGATCCCTTAAATATAGGGGACAGTCCATGCTTACGAGACCGTCCCCCGCTCCTCTAGATGGCTATTGATTCGTTGTGAAGTGAGTGGTGAAAAACACAATATCAACGTATATCAAAATAACCGTAAAATTCGACAAATTAACCCTTTAGGAAAAAGGTCAACGTGCCAAACCTCACGGGTGTGATAAAGTGATACCGGAAAGTGATTTCCGGTCGCGGTCCCAACGAGGTGTGAATGGAAGGATTCGTTGAGTTTCGTGATTTAAACTTGAATTGGATTTTAATGATTTGTTGATTTGAATTACGAATTCTACAAATTAATTAACGGGAAGGTAATTAAGGCAAGGGAACCCTAATAAACTAAAAATAAACTATCACTAAGCCTAAGGAATGATAAAACGAAGCTACACTAAGTCCTAGGGTGCAAAAACGCAAAAACGTAAAAAACGGGAAACAACCCGAGCCATAAACGTAAAAATTTTGCAATTTAAGGGCTACGGGTGTGAAATCAATTTTCCTACGTTCTATTTGACTAAAAATAATTTTAGGAAAAAGCCGGGTATTTTTTCGACTTTTATTTTATTTATTACGAATTAAAAACAATTTTTATAAAAACTAATTATTAAAAATAGCTAATGAATTTGAAAAATTACCAAAAAATCCAGAAAAGTACTTTTTTAAACAATAAATAAGAGAAAATTAAAAACCATAAGCTAGCTTAATCCTATAAGCAGTCATATTCGAAAAGAGCGTTAAAGCTTATTTTACTAAAAACGTATTTAAGAAAATACTAGTGAAAGGAAATGACAAGAAAGACAGATAGAACAGATGGTAGGAGGGGGCAGGTAAAATGGGTAATTTTGGGTTTCGGGTTTGTTTTTAGGTTTGTTTTCCCACTCTCATTCCAAAACATGTCCCGGGCTCTAAAAATGTAGAAAATCCACTCCCGGCTCCGTCCGCAAAGCACTTTTTCTGATTTCGGCTCGGTTTTGCTCGTTTTCGCTCTGTTTTCCATCTTTTTTGTACCTGCAAGACATAAAACACACTCCGAGGATATTTTTAACATAATTTGATCGTATTTGAGTGTTTTTTGGTCATTTTTGTAGTCTTAGGTGGGTAAAAACGATGAGTGAATAAGCACTCATCAGCTATAAATACTCGACTTTTCAACTGATTTTGACACCTCATGAGCACACAAACTTTTTGTCTTCTTAATCCCTCTTCTTTGATCACATTAACTAGTTGTTATTTGTTTATAAGTGATTGCATTCTTTCTTCCATCAAAGTGCAAAGAAAAGAACGCTCGTATTCGCCAAGAAACGAAGTGTAATAGAATAGGCATTACCCAAATAACCTTTTGTTACGATTCTCTTCTTGATCTAACTTCTCTAAATCTCCATTCTTGTATATTGATAGATCTGACTTGTGTGTAAGTCGGGAATCATTGTGTAAGTGTAGATCCGGACGTTGTGTAAGTTCGTGTAGTGTTGTGTAACACCCCCAAAAATGACTCAGCGGAAGCATACAAGTATTGGAGTGCTACTAAATTGGTATCACAACATAAGCATAGAACAACGGATTTTTATAAACAAACTTTTATTCATTTCTTAAAAACAATGTTTACATTTTTGATTTGATGCGGAAAATGACCCATTATAAACAAGTGGTCCCAATACATAAATCAGAGTCATCTATGACCATGCCATGCCTTTGCCTTATACCCAAAGATAAGCTATCACTTCAAAACCCTGAAGATACATGCTAAAAGGGGTCGCTACGGCCACGGCTGAGTTCATAGGTTTATTTAAAAAAAGGATTTCAGTACATTGTTTCAAATTTGGTTTTTGATGATCATTACGCCTTGCATAATGTCATAAAGTTTATGATTTCAATTCATAAAAGGATTTCATAAAAGAGATTTCATTAGTGGACTATAAGTAGGGTATATGTACATTACAACGAATATAATGTCATATATTGAATCTATTACGCTAGCACTAAGTTCATGCAACCGAAGCTACAACAGTTTATGTATGCACAAGGAAGTCATACAAATGCGGAGCCCATGGCGAGTGTTTATCCCAATACACTCGGTCCCTACATGCTATATGCTTCGCCTTGACCCAAGCGGGGTCAACCGAGCAGGGGAGTCACCCCCAATAGATATATTTATAACATTCGCGCTTCCCAGCAGGAATTGGCGGTTCATGAAAAGGGCAATTGGGGATCTAAAGTCGTAGGCTAAGCTGCGTAATATTCTAGGTCAAAGGTTTTGGTGTGGTCCTTAAAGCATCTAGGTATGATGTATCTTAAAACATATCAGTCAAAGGGCATAGTATGCATAGAATGCAGAATTTTAGTAATTAAATCATTTAAGTAAAAATGAGCATGTATCTTCCCCCAAAACAGTTATAAAACAAGTAAAAGTAGGGGCTATGAAACTCACCTTGGCAATGTGCAATATGAAGTCTAAAGGGAATTAATCAAGGAGTGATAGTGCACGACTCTGACACGCAACCTAATTAATACGGCAATTTTGTCTTTATGTTTAAGACTCGATAAAGTTTAACTAACTTTATAAGTTTTTAAATGTTTTCGTTGTTGTTGTTGTTGTTGTTGTTGAAGTGGCATCATTTATCTTAAAACAATTTACAAGATTTGGATGGATCTCGGCTTAAGAAGGATGACATGGAAGAAATCTCAAGGAAAGAATTTAGACTTTGGTTTAATGATGACCAAATGATAATACTTGGAATAGTACACGCAGAAAAAGATATCAAGGATGAACATGACTTCGGTTTGATGATAACCGAATGACGATGTACGAAAGGTATGTACATCCATTAGGACATTATCGGGCTAAGTTGATATTATGAAGGAGATATAATTTAAATGTATTCATTTTAAAGGAAGATTTAAGTATTAAGTTAAATTTAATCAAGCTTGTAAGTGTCATCATAATTATTCCCGTTGTTTTTGAAAATATAATTTGGCTATAAAAATATATTTGCATGTTCGTATAGGAAAAATATCATGTAGAGTCTTAATAAACATATTCCAAATACTAAAATGTTTCGAAAGGTTTTATATAACTCGTCTCATACACCTTAGGGAATATATAGTATAGATTTTCATGAATTATATCTCGTTTGGAAACTGGTGAAGAGAAATATGTTTTTAGAGAATTTGGCACGAACTAAGTATATATTTTCTATTGGTGATGTGTCCAAAAATACTATATCGTGTTTTATTAGCCGGTTGAAAATATATGTTTTCCAAATCTTATGACTTTATATAGTTAAATGTGTGATATATTTTTGTTGTAAATCTTGTTGCGATATTTAAAAGTTACCTGTTTTAATGTTTTTCGTGATCAAGCATTATTTCGTGGCAATGATAAATGTCGACAACTTTTGTATGCCATATGTGCAAATGGGAAAATCGAGAGTTAATGGTGGATCGAGTCGTGACGAGACGGAGAACGATTCGAATAAGATGAGATTAAGTCGAGGGAAAAACTCGAGACTACATATGGCTTCACACGCCTTAGTGACTGTTTAGTTGCTAACAGACCCCTTGGAAATTGAATGGGCTTCGCAGCCCAACAAGCATACTCAAACTAACACTTATTCTACCCTTGGCTTTGGGCCCATATACCAGCTTTTATTTCAAAGTAGTTTTGAGAAGAAAACGGTGAGTGAGATGGCCTTGACACTAAGGAAAACAAGTCAAAACGAAATAATAAAAAAAATGGAATTCGATAACTATCATAGGGAGGCTCTAAGTATTTCCTGAGAACTAGTGTAGACAGTGTGACAAATACTCTCGGGATGTATCGTTGTGACTCGAGGTAATGCAAAACTATACCCCGATAAGCTGGGGACAAACAAACTGAGGGTGTTTTCTTGATGACTCAAAAGAGCACAATTATTACACTCTTGGGAGTCTTACTTGTATACACCGAAAGACAAACACGATCACTGAACATCACCACTTTACCTCGCCTAATGATTATAACAGTATGGTACTACTCTAATTACTAACAACAGGAGGATGTTTGTGTTGCGCATAACGGGTACAACCCGGCATGGGTGAAGGACTCGATACCAAATTACACCCCTTTCGGGTCTGGTGTTGACACGGTACGCACAAAACGAGACGAACAACCACCCCTAATGTGGGTTCTCTTCTCAGCCGAACAAGACCGAGGCCACCTTAGCCTAAGAAGTGTTTACAGTTACAAAAATAAACTGAAACACCATGACCGGGTGAGATGGGACATAAGCCGAGATAAGCACATTAGTAAATAAGCCGAATATAATTATAAGCCGAAAATCAAAACTTAAAATGTTTCTGGTTTCCTTTCTTGGTTCTCGACAGCAACACAACAACAACAAAAGCAACACTATTTTCAACTTACCCATTTTATTACCAACATTTTAATATCCTTTTAACATCTAATAATTAATTTCAATTGACACAAACAACAATGTAAATTCGAAATACAATTTAATGTAATTACAACTCATTAGATAACAAAAAAATAATAATAAGGGATGTGTTCTTACTATGAACCCAAGTAGCTATTAACACCGAAACCCATGAGCTCAAATTGGAGAGGACTTGGGTCGAATGAGAGCAATTGACGAGTGGTATAGCTTCCTTATGCATCCGGTAACAAAACCCCTCTATCAATTTTCAAAAGCCCCTTCATTCAAGAAACCCTAATTCTAGAATCCTAATTTCTTTAAGTGAGTCTTTAAGAAGAACTTGTGCAAATCCTTGATGGTTTTCGAGGTATTCATAAAGAGGAGATTAGAGTAAGTCTTGACCCAACTTTCTTGGTCTTGAGTCTTGTGAGATGACTTATATGGCTGCTATCCCTTTCAACACCAATCCCTTTTGTATTCTTGTGACTGACAATGAGGATGAAAGTGATGTTTCAAGCTATCCAAGACTTAGGCTTGAGGGGTTGACCTTAGATGGGGCGTGCGTTGGTAGCAGAAGGAGACATGGGAGACAATTTGATTCATGTTTTTGGGGAGTGAGATTATGAGGAAGGAGAAAGGTGTTTGCAGGTTTTCCATTTTTATGTTTTCCTGTACATGGCTCGATTAGATAGGGAGGGAGGAAGCAGGTAAAAGAAAAACGTGGGAGAGAGAGTGGGGATATATTGGGGGCTGTTTTGTTTTATTATACAAGGCAAGATAATTCCAGACTGCGGTTTTGTCGAATCCTCGAATAAACATACCTTCTCGATTCCAGAAAAATATAGGAATTATATTTTCGGAAACGATTTCTTAGACGTAATAATATGACATCATTATTACTTAGAAATTTGATTATAACTGTTTGCCGTTATTAATTTGGTGTCGGTATGCGTGCGGTGCCATGACTTTATAAATTCACGAGATAAACTCTCGTTTTCTTTCTTAGATTGTTAGTGATTGATAAAAAGTGTATTTTTCTCTTATCTCAGTATTTATTTTTAGTTTTGTATGCTACTGCGCTGCAATATACGGAATAACTAATGGATTAAGCTTATGTATGTTTAAATTTTAACTTGGACAATAATAAATTTCCCATTTATTATATAGATACTTAGTGAACAAGTATCGTGTGTGTGGTGTTTTATTTATAAAGAAACGGGATGACCTCTCGTTTTTAAATTTAAATATTGACAACAGTCAGAAAATAACCGATTTGAATTTTCTGACGTTATAAATATTATTATAATAATCCGGAAATTTACAGGTTGTTATAGTCTACCCATTTTACGTGAGATCCGGCCCCGGATCTCAGTTTACGCTACCGATAGGTGTCGGGAACGAGGTGATGGTATTTGAAATAAGTTTTGAATTTTCCCTAGGTTGTTCTAGGGTTTCCCTTTTGGGTATTGGTACTTAGGTGTTATGCCAGTAGCACATCCTCTATCTGAGGAGTCATGATTTTCCGGGGTAGGTTCTTTGAGTGAGAGTTCTAATTCTTGATGCTATGAGGTTTCACTATTTTGTTAGTGTGGGCACTTCTAACTTCTCATGGTTTTATCAAAATGTACCCATTTCTGGTGTTTAATGGTTCTAAAGTATATGGGTTGATTCTTAAGGTTCGCTATGGGTTTGTGTGCTTTCTTCTTTAAAGGGTGAAGAAATATTTGTTTTCGAATAAAGGCTTACACGAGTTTGACCAAGAATATATTTCAAAATCGATAATGTGTAAAATGACACATTTTCACAAGATTGTAATAATCGGTTCTTAATTATGGGGTGTATAAGGGTAGTTCGCGAAACTTTTAGTGTGTCAGCATTTTTTCTCATTTTAACGAGGGATTTGGAAAGTATTATTGTTGGATTAAAGGGAAATCCTCTAATTTGAAAATTATATTGTAGCAAGGATGTGTAGCAGGATATAACATTTACCCATAGCCACGGGTAGGGTTTAGTTGTCTAAGTTGGGTAGGATTGGAGGTTTAATAGTTGATGAACCTCATGGTTATCTATGGTTTTAGTGAGGTGTAGGATACATCCTAAGGTCAGCTTAGCTATCAAGGTGGACATTGATCATTTCTGCTATGGGTATTAACTTAAAGTACATTTCGAGGAAATAAGTAACCAATAGAGTGGTTCTGGAATACCTTTCAAAGTATTAAGGAACACTTTATTTTGGTAAGGTATGGGTAGAATTGTAGTTTATTTTATGGTGAAATGGTAAGGTGATAATTTGGTTTGTAGAATGATTCATGAAGTATTTTGATTATAATGGTTTGAGGAATAATCGGAAATAGTTTGTATGGCAACTCTTTTATTTCGTTTGTAGGAAGGTAACTAGGTAGGCATTGTTATTCTTAAGAGGTAGGTGGAGCTTCTAGGTTTTTAATTCTCAAGGTAGGGCGTAAAGTTTTCAAGTTCTGTGGAATTATAGGTCCTTTATCATGCCCTTCTAGATTTCGTCAAAGGTTTATTGTTCTTTCTATTGCCTATTCCCACTAGGGGATCTTTCTCATAAGTGCTATTGGAAGGTTGCTCCTAAAATGGTTTGATTCGTCCACGAAATGTAAGGTTTGGGGTAGGAGTGACTATAACATAACCCGATTGTGATATGGAATTATAAAGTTTATGATTAAGAAGTAGTATGACGCCAGTGAGTGGTTTATGATGAAGGAATATTGTGACGCCAGTGAGTGGCTTACGATTAAGGAATGCCAGTGAGTGGCTTATGATTAAGGGATAGTGTGACGCCAGTGTGTGGCTTTTGTGTAACCGTCAATGTGTGGTTTATTAAAATGTTACATGTTTATTAAAATATTATCATTTTCTCACCGGACATAAAACTATTATAACTATCCTAAGTACTGCAAAATTCACCTCCGAAGCCCGGACATAGGTGATCAGTGCTATGTCCCAATCGCCCCCGGTTGAATATAGGTGATCAATCTATATTCAACCGAGGTTCAATGAATTTTGAAATACTTAGCTTAGTTACGTTAGTAATATGTCACAATACTTTTAAAGGTTGTCTTGTTGGATTATAACAATTATTCTCTTTATATGAGGGAAAGGTGCAAGGTCGTGGATAATGTAAGTGTACGTGATAGGGAAAATAATGTTAACCTACAATGAAATTAGGTGAAAAGGATAAAACATGTATCTTATCAAGTATGATCTCGTAGGATCATAAGTGAGGCATCACGGCGATTGTGCACGCGGTCTGGCCATAGGGTTAAGTTTTTGTAAAAGTGGTTATAGTCTAGGTTTTAAAATACCCAGCTCTTTAACCTAGGCTCGATGCCAATCTGAACACCCCAAAATGACTCAGCGGAAGCATACAAGTATTGGGGTGCTACTAAATTGGTATCACAACATAAGCATAGAACAACGGATTTTTATAAATAAACTTTTATTCATTTCTTAAAAACAATGTTTACATTTTTTATTTGATGCGGAAAATGGCCCATTATAAACAAGTGGTCCCAATACATAAATCAAAGTCATTTATGACCATGCCATGCCTTTGCCTTGCTTCCAAAGATAAGTTATCACTTCAAAACCTCAAGATACATGCTAAAAGGGGTCGCCTTTTACTGTGAGTTCATAGGTTTATTTAAAAAAAGGATTTCAAGACATTGTTTCAAATTTGGTTCTTGATGGTCATTACGTCTTGCATAATGTCATAAAGTTTATGATTTCAATTCATAAAAGGATTTCATAAAAGAGATTTCATTAGTGGACCATAAGTAGGGTATATGTACATTACAACAAATATAATGTCATATATTGAATCTATTACGCTAGCACTAAGTTCATGCAACCGGCTACGCTTTATGTATGCACAAAGGAGTCATACAAATAAGGAGCCCATGGCGAGTGTTTATCCCAATACACTCGGTCCCGACATGCTATATGCTTCACCTTGACCCAAGCTGGGTCAACCGAAAGCAGGAGTCACCCCCAATAGATATATTTATAACATTCAGCGCTTCCCAGCCAGAATTGGCGGTTCATGAAAAGTGGCAATTGGGATCTAAAGTCTTAGGCTAAACCGCGTAATATTCTAGGTCAAAGGTTTTGGTGTGGTCCTTAAAGCATCTAGGTATGATGTATCTTAAAACATATCAGTCAAAGGGCATAGTATGCATAGAATGCAGAATTTTAGTAATTAAATCATTTAAGTAAAATGAGCATGTATCTTCCCCAAAACAGTTATAAAACAAGTAAAAGTAGGGCTATGAAACTCACCTTGGCAATGTGCAATATGAAGTCTAAAGGAATTAATCAAGGAGTGATAGTGCACGGCCCGAACACGCAACCTAATTAAGTATGGCAATTTAGTCTTTATGTTTAAGACTCGATAAAGTTTAACTAACTTTATAAGTTTTTAAATGTTTTCGTTGTTGTTGTTGTTGTTGTTGAAGTGGCATCATTTATCTTAAAACAATTTACAAGATTTGGATGGATCTCGGCTTAAGAAGGATGACATGGAAGAAATCTCAAGGAAGGAATTTAGACTTTGGTTTAATGATGACCAAATGATAATACTTGGAATAGTACACGCAGAAAAAGATATCAAGGATGAACATGACTTCGGTTTGATGATAACCGAATGACGATGTACGAAAGGTATGTACATCCATTAGGACATTATCGGGCTAAGTTGATATTATGAAGGAGATATAATTTAAATGTATTCATTTTAAAGGAAGATTTAAGTATTAACTTAAATTTAATCAAGCTTGTAAGTGTCATCATAATTATTCCCGTTGTTTTTGAAAATATAATTTGGCTATAAAAATATGCTTGTATGTTCGTATAGGAAAAATATCATGTAGAGTCTTAATAAACATATTCCAAATACTAAAATGTTTCGAAAGGTTTTATATAACTCGTCTCATACACCTTAGGGAATATATAGTATAGATTTTCATGAATTATATCTCGTTTGGAAACTGGTGAAAAGAAATATGTTTTTAGAGAATTTGGCACGAACTAAGTATATATTTTCTATTGGTGATGTGTCCAAAAATAGTATATCGTGTTTTATTAGCCGGTTGAAAATATATGTTTTCCAAATCTTATGACTTTATATAGTTAAATGTGTGATATATTTTTGTTGTAAATCTGGTTGCGATATTTAAAAGTTACTTGTTTTAATGTTTTTCGTGATCAAGCATTATTTCGTGGCAATGATAAATGTCGACAAATTTTGTATGCCATATGTGCAAATGGGAAAATCGAGAGTTAATGGTGGATCGAGTCGTGACGAGACGGAGAACGATTCGAATAAGATGAGATTAAGTCGAGGGAAAAACTCGAGACTACATATGGCTTCACACGCCTTTAGTGACGCTTAGTTGCTAACAGCCCTTTGAAATTGAATGGGCTTCGCAGCCCAACAAGCATACTCAAACTAACACTTATTCTACCCTTGGCTTTGGGCCCATATACCGCCTTTATTTCAAAGTAGTTTTGAGAAGAAAACGGTGAGTGAGATGGCCTTGACACTAAGGAAAACAAGTCAAAACGAAATAATAAAAAAAATGGAATTCGATAACTATCATAGGGAGGCTCTAAGTATTTCCTGAGAACTAGTGTAGACAAGATGACAAATACTCCTGATGTCTCTGTGACTCGAGGTAATGCAAAACTATACCCCGATAAGCTGGGGACAAACAAACTGAGGGTGTTTTCTTGATGACTCAAAAGAGCACAATTATTACACTCTTGGGAGTCTTACTTGTATACACTGAAAGACAAACACGATCACTGAACATCACCACTTTACCTCGCCTAATGATTATAACAGTAGGGTACTACTCTAATTACTAACAACAGGAGGATGTTTGTGTTGCGCATAACGGGTACAACCCGACATGGGTGAAGGACTCGATACCAAATTACACCCCTTTCGGGTCTGGTGTTGACACGGTACGCACAAAACGAGACGAACAACCACCCCTAATGTGGGTTCTCTTCTCAGCCGAACAAGACCGAGGCCACCTTAGCCTAAGAAGTGTTTACAGTTACAAAAATAAACCGAAACACCATGACCGAGTGAGATGGGACATAAGCCGAGATAAGCACTTTAGTAAATAAGCCGAATATAATTATAAGCCGAAAATCAAAACTTAAAATGTTTCTGGTTTCCTTTCTTGGTTCTCAACAGCAACACAACAACAACAAAAGCAACACTATTTTCAACTTACCCATTTTATTACTAACATTTTAATATCCTTATAACATCTAATAATTAATTTCAATTGACACAAACAACAATGTAAATTCGAATTACAATTTAATGTAATTACAACTCATTAGATAACAAAAAAATAATAATAAAGGATGTGTTCTTACTATGAACCCAAGTAGCTATTAACACCAAAACCCATGAGCTCAAATTGGAGAGGACTTGGGACGAATGAGAGCAATTGACGAGTGGTGTAGCTTCCTTATGCATCCGGTAACAAAACCCCTCTATCAATTTTCAAAAGCCCCTTCATTCAAGAAACCCTAATTCTAGAATCCTAATTTCTTTAAGTGAGTCTTTAAGAAGAACTTGTGCAAATCCTTGATGGTTTTCGAGGTATTCATAAAGAGGAGATTAGAGTAAGTCTTGACCCAACTTTCTTGGTCTTGAGTCTTGTGAGATGACTTATATGGCTGCTATCCCTTTCAACACCAATCCCTTTTGTATTCTTGTGACTGACAATGAGGATGAAAGTGATGTTTCAAGCTATCCAAGACTTAGGCTTGAGGGGTTGACCTTAGATGGGGCGCGTTAAGCGTAAGGAGACATGGGAGACAATTTGATTCATGTTTTTGGGGAGTGAGATTATGAGGAAGGAGAAAGGTGTTTGCAGGTTTTCCATTTTTATGTTTTCCTGTACATGGCTCGATTAGATAGGGAGGGAGGAAGCAGGTAAAAGAAAAACGTGGGAGAGAGAGTGGGGATATATTGGGGGCTGTTTTGTTTTATTATACAAGGCAGTATAATCGGTACTCCGTGTTTTGTCGAATCCTCGAATAAACATACCTTCTCGATTCCAGAAAAATATAGGAATTATATTTTCGGAAACGATTTCTTAGACGTAATAATATGACATCATTATTACTTAGAAATTTGATTATAACTGTTTGCCGTTATTAATTTGGTGTCGGTATGCGTGCGGTGCCATGACTTTCTAAATTCACGAGATAAACTCTCGCTTTCTTTCTTAGATTATTAGTGATTGATAAAAGTGTATTTTCTCTTATCTCAAGATTTATTTTAGTTTTGTATGCTACTTGCTACCGCAAGATGGAATAACTAATGGATTAAGCTTATGTATGCTTAAATTTTAACTTGGACAATAATAAATTTCCCATTTATTATATAGATACTTAGTGAACAAGTATCGTGTGTGCGGTGTTTTATTTATAAAGAAACGGGATGACCTCTCGTTTTTAAATTTAAATATTGACAACAGTCAGAAAATAACCGATTTGAATTTTCTGACGTTATAAATATTATTATAATAATCCAGAAATTTACGGGTTGTTATATGTTGTGTGTAGATCCTGACGGTGTGTAAGTCCACGAGGTGTTGTTGTGTAGATTCGGATGGTGTGTAAGTCCGTGAGGTGTTGGTGTGTAGATCCGGATGGTGTAGAAGTCCGTGAAGCATTGTTTGTAGTGTTGTGTAGATTGATTCTAGCTAGGATTCGAATTCGACATTTTGCTTAGTGTCAGAAATTGGTGTAAGCAATGGTGTATGGTTTTCTCCGCCTAAAGGGAGCTAGTTAACATAGTGATTGTAAATTCTCGAGTGTGATACTTGGGGAGTAGAGTAAGGCGAAGAGAGAGCTTCGAAATGAGTCAACCACTATAAATCTCTGCGTATTGGTTTGTTCATTCTTTCTCTTTATTTTCCTTACTTTCATACTTTATAATTATTTGTCGTTTACATTTATTGTTGATTGATATCACATAACTTCGAATCGAAAAGATTTTCAAAAAGAATAAACTTGTATTAAAACGTAACTTAAAATGGTGAAACTATTCAAACACCCCCCCCCCCCAATCTAGTTTCTACACGTTTCTCATTCGAGAGCTATGTGTCTAAACCCAAAATTGTCTTTTAGATCCACACATTATCAAAACATATGAAAACCTTATCTTTCTTTTTAAATATAGACACACTAGTAGATTCATTAAGCTGGATTGGATTTGAAACAATGGTGATTGTTTAGTGGTTTAAGTGGTGGTGAATGTTTAGTGTTTTTGGTTGTTCAACAATCGCGATAGACATCTCATTGTCATCTGATTGGTTGACATATGGTATTTCGGTGACTTTCTTTAGTTTGTATGCTATTAGTGGATTTCTGGATATGTGTGTCTGTTTGTTTACACTTTTGTGATAAGCATGATATGTCTTTATAAGTGCTGATTTTATATAATGTGCCACAAGTTGTGTTTTATTTCGCTATAGATATGTGTTTCTGTTTGTTGAAGCTTTGTGATATGTTTTCAAGTTTGATGTGTGGCCATAAGTGCTAAGTTTATGCACTTTCTATAGTTTGGTGTCATATGATTTTGTGTTATGTGTATAACTTGTGGTCATGATTGATGATTTCATAAGTGCTACAACGTGTGTTTTTTTTGTCAAATGATCTTTCGATTTATTTTTATCTTTTGGTCGGTAAAATGGTAGGATGGTTAAGTCCGATTTTCTCATTGGCAATGATAGCGAATTTTGCAAAACCACAAATTTTTGCAATCCTCCCGTGAAGTTTACCTAGTCGTTGTAGTGTAGTATAGTTAGGACATGGGATTGATTGTTCTCTATGGGAATAGTGTTTGAAGGTCAAGTGTATGTCGAGATAGGTCTAAAGGTGAGGGATGAGTCTTTTTGTATTTTTTATAAATTTTTAGAAAGCAAATTAAAATCTCAGGGTTTGAATAGTGGGCATTTTAACTAATAACAAGCTAAAACAAAACTAAATTAATTAAAATTAAACTACGTGCAAGAAAAGTAAATTGGTGACAACTCTTATGATAGGAAAATATGTTTACTTAAATTTCTTTACTCCCTAGTTATCTGTTATTGATTAGCCGAATTGTCATGTCTTTTTTTTAATTGGAGCATTGTATTTTTTATTATTAGTCGTAGGGAGGTGCCAAATGCCCTAACTCTATGAACGTATAAGTCTCCCTTAAGAAGCTTAAAGTCTATTAAGTCTTCTATGATTTACAAGCCGCAATTCACGCAATAAATACAACGTGAAAAAACACTAGTGCACTCTAGGGTTGCGAAATATATATAGTATTACAACTGTGACGACGTTACTTTATGACTGTGACGCCATCAGCTCGCCGCCATTAGGGTTTCGTCCTTTGCAAGTTGTTGTTGTGACGCCGTAGCCTTTGAGTCTCGACGCCGTCGAATGTGTCTTGACGCCGTCGCTTATTAAAAGATCTGAGCCGTCACGTATAAATTTTAATCTTAATTATGGTTTTCAAATACAAGTGACGCCATCAGGTGTTAAGGTCTTCAAAATTTCTGAGCCGTCGCTTGTAAAATTTCCATCAAATCATCACGTCCAAATGCAAGTGACGACGCCATGTGTAGGTGTGACGCCGTGGGCCCTTTTCCATGCATTCACGACTTTGTTGTTTTCTTCACATTCTTGTCCATTTTAGCCCAAAATACGCTCGTTTCTGTATTTTGCTTCCCAAGTACTTAAAATGTGAAAATGAACGATTTATGGTAATAATTGATTATAAATGTATGAGTTTAGAGCTAAAATAACCCTCTAAAAATGCATGTTTTTAATCCTTATCAAGCAACCACTATTATCGCAGTCAAAATGATAAGTGTAATTTGTGGTCATATGAATAAGCTGCATGACTGTTGATTTAATAAGTGTTATAGCCTTTGTCTTTTTTGTTGTAATGATCTTTATTTTTCTGTGTGTGAAATGGTAGAATGATTGAGTGTGAGATTTTCTCTCGGCTTTGCAACCACTATTACTGCAGTCAAAATGGTAAGGTATTAGTGGATATGTGTTTGTATTTTTTTATATTGGTGTTGTCCGTATGGCGTCGTTTTGGGCAAATCGTAGTCACTTTGAGTTCTTATAAGTTATATATGATTATAATTGTATGAATTGTGTTTTATTTCGGTGTGGCAACATGGAAGTAAGTCTTGATCATGTTGTGATGTGATATCTTTTGAAATTATGTGTACTAATTGTGTATAATTTGTGATCATAAGTGCTGATTTTATTGGTGTTGTTTTGCTGTGAGAAATGGAAAGATGGTTAAGTGCAAGTTTCACCTGCCTTATCAACCTTTATGATCGCATGCTAAAAATTAATTTATCTGATATATCATTGAATTATTGAACAGGACACGTATATTGCTTGATTTAATAGTCCCAAACGATGGTGGCTTTTAGCAGACTCAAATATAAGTGTTTTGATGTATGGTTGTCTTCATACGTTGTGTTGAATTGCTTATAAGCTATGATAATAAGTGTAGACTGTTTATGAACCGCAGTTATCAGCCGTGTATGAGCTTTGTATAAGCTATGGTCATAAGTGTTATAACATGTGTTTTCTTTGGTATTCATGATCTTTTAGGTTTGTTGCTTTGTAGCGAAATATAGAAGGGTGGCTGAACGCGAGGAAAACTCGGATTAGCAACCTCTATGATCACAGTTGGGGCATTAATTAAGTTACGCCAAATTTTTCGGTTATTTCTTTAATCAAACTTCATGCACAGTAACCTATAATCTTATATCTTACCATAATAGATTGTGACAAAAACGACTATGTTTGCAAACAATTTTTTAAGGTTGCTTTTTGTATGAAAGGGTAACGTAGGAGGTTGTGATGATTAAGTTTAAATGTTTTTTCTATGACTTTGGGACAAAGTGCGATTATCTGCATCTTGTCGGGCAACTTACTAAGTTTACAGCCATGACTAATTGCTCCTTTTTTCGTTTTTTACGAATCTAAGACTCATCAAATGACAACTATGATTTCGCCAGCTATCGTTTTATGCAAATAACTTTTCTGATTTGGGTAATAGTTGATTGGCTATGACGATTTGCTCACCTATTGGGTTGTAATTTTGGTCTGGAAAAAATTGGATCGCATAATATGCAACCGATTTTGGTAGCCAATAGTACTCTAATAATATATATCTGAGCAAAAGGTGAACTATACTGAGTCGGATTAATTTTCGGGTCCAAAAGTGGCGTTTACCTGAAGGGGCATACACAGAAATGTGGAACTAATCAGTTATTTACTTGAGCTTTTCTGTTTGTCTTAGCTTTTTGTCATGTATGTGATTGTTTTCTTGGTTGAAAGTAAGCCTTTATATGAAAAGTTTGTATTTTTTATTGTTTTTTTGTTGTTGTTTACTTGCGTCTCTAAACTTTGATTCATATGCATGACATTTCTAATTTGCGTAAAAATACAGAAATGTTGTTAAAGATGATTGCTTCATAGTTTTTCTTATATCGTTGCATTCTGTTAATTTATGTATGCTCAAAGGGTGTTTGTGTTGTAGATTATTTTGTCATGACCATGTTACATTAGATAACTAAATAAGAAAAAGGGAATAGGTGTGCAAAAGTATCCCTTATTTCTATGTGTGCCACAAACAGTTAAAATGGTTTTCTATTCTTTGTTCAAAATATTGATTTGTCGTATATGTTTCCAGGCGATGTATAGTTTTCGGGTTATTTTTAGGTCATAGTTATTGTTATATTATTGAGTTAGCTAGTTATGTTCGGTTGGGTCAGACCTATTTTAGTTTTAGAAATTAGAAACGTTTCATTGGCTTAAACTATCATTTCTGCGTATGAAAAATATTTACAGTATAATATCATTGGTTACAATTAAAATAGCTAATTAGCTATAATCGTCCACTAAAATTACACAAAAAAAGATTCAAAGACCTATGAAAATGACTCAAAGACCCATAAAAAAACTCAATAACCTACAAATTATAGCACAAAATTTTAGAGAGTTGGCTACACAAAATTATAGCTAATGTATTACTATTCTATTGTTGCCGGTGCACTCATGCAAACCTTTCTCACATCCGTGGAATTAAAACTACTTTCAATCATGGCCATCCTAATTCATTAATTATCCATATTAACAAACTAAGAGGTAAAATTGGTAATATAACATGTGCAAGATAAATATAAAAGGATAAATGTGACTTTTTTAATATGGATAAGTGTAAAACTAAAATATCCATAACAACCTTCAAATTTTATATTCAAAATTACGTAACTCAAATTTTGATTCAGTTGGTAAACGAAACCTTGCACATCATTATAAATAGAATAGTAATGAACCAGTTTCATTTCTTCATAAAATGCAGAGGATTCATGATACTTCATTTATATAATAATCAAGCATTCAAAATAAAGGTATACATAAAATGTTTTCTATTGGATCCATTATATATCGAAAGTGATAATTTTAATATTTGATTTATTTCATTTACACAAATGAGCAAATCAAACAACGTGTTTGCTAACATAGCAACCAAGAGCGAAATAACCGGCAAGCGAAAATGAAAGTCAGTGAAAAAATCAAAATTAAGTTTATGACTACTTTAACACCGTACTTACAAAAATATATATTGTGACGAATAACTAACATTTTCTTCCTCCTTTGGGTAGAGGATCTAGAATGTCGAACTATGTATTTATGGGTTGTTTTATAAGGTAACATTTAATTATATTTTATTGTCGTTCAATTTCGCTTTTCAATGAAAAATAATATATTCATATATTTTATCTTTCATTCCTTTAATCGTAACATGACATTATCGCGAATTTGGATAGCTGTTTTTTCGTTGCTTGATGAGGTGAATCACACATGTAAGAAAAGGAAAAGGGAACAAAACTTTGTAACATGAAAATTCTACGATTTGAACACTTAATAATACTTTAAAAGCATTAATTGACATTGCTAATTATTATATTTAATAGTATGTCTAATCTATATAACATCATATTATTGATGACATGAGAAAAGTCATTTTTTAACAAACTACTGAGTAATAAACTATTAGCACATCAATTTAGGCACAAAAGTAATAGTATTATTAACTGTACAAATAATGTATAAACCGAATATAACTTCATGTGGAATTTTCTATTTTTTTTTATCTATTTGTAAGGAATGGAGGTGGGTGGGGTTTTATTATCGGACAATATTGTCAGTAAATTATTTAATTGTTTGTAAAGTATGTATTTTATAAAATACGTTCAAAACATTATTTTTATAGGTTTTCTTAAATTATTGAATTGTTATATTCGAGCAACTCACGAGTATGTACGCACGGGTATTTCACTTTAATATTTTGTTTCCACTTGTGTTAGTTAATGTGTCTTTTTTTTTTTTTTTTTACTCACAGTTTTTAAATAGTTTTTTGTAAATTATGGAATCATTATACCCGAGCATCGCACGGGTATTGTACTACACAAAATTTTAGAGAGTTGGCTACACAAAATTATAGCTAGTATATATTTTTTTTTATTAACACTAGTGCATACTTTATACAATCGAAAACGTCATATAATTATAGTAAAAAAAATATATAAAAAAAATCAAATATAAGATATCATTAATCATACACAATCACAAAAATTACAAATATCCTTTATCATTTAATTTAATTGTATTAAAATATGTTTATATATTCAAAACATGAATTAAAAGGGTACTTTTGGTTTTAGACTTTTTTTTGTTAAATCACATTGTAGTTTTTGTTTTGTAAAATATGTCTTATTGTTACAATCACACGGAGTAATAAATAAGTGTTTTGGTTGAAAAATGAAAAGGAAAGAAAAAGAAAAAGAAAAAAAAAAAAAAATACATAGAACAAGATATGGTACGATTTATGGATAAGTGGCCTAGACAGTTGGCGACACGTATCGATGGCTCTTGGACCTTTGATTGGTCACCAGTACGTAACTAGCATGTCCCTTTTATTTCCGCATGCAATAAACGAGGCATAATAGACACCCTCACAATTTATAACGCATCATAAATGGGAAACGAAATGAGTAGATGCAACCAAAACTCTAGATGTATGGCTATTAATTTATGTTTGGTAAAAATAAATTGTGACGATTTGCCACAAGCAGATACTCTGCTGGGTTGGTTACGAAAAAGATTATAAAAGAGATTATTTTTATGTCATAATGGAAGAATCTTTTATTTTCGAGATTATGAAAGATTATTTTTAATAATCTCTATAAGTTTCTGTTTCACAACAAAGATCATTTTTTAAGCAGCTTAATTTAAAAAAAAAATAATCTTAAGCCTCAATAATCTTTCATAATCTCTGCTATCAAACATAGATGTACATCAACCACTAACTAATCGAGAAACAATCGCTTCACACAAACTAATCGAGACGACTTAACAATAACATCAACCACTAAAACTTACTATCCAAGCCCTAACTATATACAAATTAGAATAAATTATCACAAAATGACACACATAATGTGTCGTCCAATAACGGCTTCAAAACTAATTTGAAACATCTTAAATCAACGTCAAACCCTAATTACATTCAAATTTATACAACATATCACAAATTAATTCACTCTAATGTATCGCTCAATCAATGGCTCGTGAAACTAATCAAAACAAGATATTTAACATCCAAGCCCTAATTCATATACAAATTTAAACAACATATCGCAAAATAGCTCATAATTATGTATCGCTCAGTAATCGCTCCTTGTAAACTAATCAAACAGTTTTAAATCAACGCCGACAAGAAACTAATACCAAGCCCTAATTTATATACAAAATTTGAATAAATTAACTCACAATGATGTGTCTTTCGATTAACCGATTCTAAAAGTAAACCGAAGATTAAATTAACTCACAATCGCTCCTCCACCTCACTGAAACTATACAAACAAACAAAACAAACAGATCACATAACAATTAAATATATATATATATATATATATATATATATATATATATATATATATATATATATATATATATATATATATATATATATACAAGCATAGTGATGATGATGATGATGATGAGTGAATGAAAGCTTACTTGAACAATTCATGGTGTGTGTATGTGTGTTTTTGTGTGTGTGAGGTTTAGGGTTTTGGAGGAGGATCAGTAGACCTAGTATTTTGATTTTGTAGCTTTTTTATATAGCTTAATACTACACTTTTTTTTTTTTAGAGTTTTGTTTCCACAATTATAAATGCTTTTTATGCAGCTTATTTTACATTCATAAGTGTAGCAATTTTTTAAGTGTTTTTTTACATTTATAAGTGTGGTTTTTTAAAAATTTATTTTACTTCAATTATAAGTGTAGAATGTTATTATAATCGGTTTCACACTTATATAATGAGTATTTTTTAAAATATTTGCATTACTTATAAATGTAAGAAACTATGATTCATATAAAAATTCCACCGGCCGAGATATGCCGTGCAAATAAATGCTGTAATTCAACTTTTTTTTGTAGTGTGTGTTTCGAAACCTACGTTAGAAGTATTAATTATGACTACGCATTCTATAGTTTCGTTTCAAGTTTCAGTAACCATAATAACTTTACCTCGTAAATTCTACGAGACCATATTCGCTACTTAATTATTCATCACACAATGCATAAATATATCATATACTGAACAGTGTTTGTACTACATCTAGGTTGTGACTCACACAGTTATATCTAGATTAAGACTCATTAGATTAACAAATTATAAACAGTATAAAATTTTGTGCTTTATTTTCTTCCGGAACGGCATATTCTCTAAAAATAAAAAGCTAGCCAAGTATTGATATAAGTAGATATAAGTTTTCCAAGAACGTAAAAACGTCTCGACTTCCTTGCTTAAACGTGAATCTTTCAATTATCGAAGACTTCCTTACGTGAAGGTTTTAAATCAAAACAAACACGGTTCGTTCTTATATATCTCCGATCCAACATAAAATCCACAATATAAATCTCTAATGATTGTTATCCTCTTAGTCATTTTGTTATTTGTTTATCAATACCCATATTACAAGTCTTTTATGATTGTTGTCTTGTCAACTACGGAGTATGTATCTATTTCTAATTCATGTTTGGTTTGATCCTTGCTTATTACGAGTATTACTTTATAAGCGTTGTTCCATAAGAACAATGTACGGAGTAAATATTAGATCATGCTGTGAAAATCGAACATACATACATAATAAAATTAATGTCACGAACGTTAATAAATGAATGCACTTTCTCATGTATAAAAAAACAAATATAGTCTTTTCAAGACAAAGAATGGAAGTGATACAGTACAAACATACGCAAAACACACGTATAAAAAGATAAGCGCGCTGATAACAAGTATGATTGCAGTATAATAAATTTTTTGAAGTTTGATTGCAGTATACCCTAATACCCTAAGGGTGCCACGTCACCTCTATCCAATAAAAACCTTCCAACTCAAAACTACCCCAATACTACCCTAACATTACCCTAAAGTGACGGAGAGTACCCTAAGACCGATTTTTATTTTTTGTACCTGCACTGTGGTACCCTTCTTCTTCCATGCTAACCCTTCTTCTTCCTTTTTTTGGTTCCTGTACCTGCAAAAACAAGCAAAAAAAAGACAAAAGAAAGTAATAAATACAAACACAATACACATACTCGATCGAGTTCGGAACTCGATTTTGCTACCCGCTTGGCTCGGCGCAGTGTAACCGCTCGGGTTCACGAGCTCGCATGTGTACCCGAGCTCCACTCCGTCTGCTCTAATAAACAAGAAGATAAACACGAAAATGTGCCAACATTGTCACGTCAACGACAAATATAAAATGAACGTTATCCATATTTGTCTTCCAATAATAACTACTGATTCCACTAGATATATCTAATCCAAAACAATTTACATTGACACCCTCAAAATACATCATAATTACTATGACATGCCACTCAACATTAACGTTTTCAAGTTACCAACCACATGCATTCTCTCAACCTGTTTCCTACAATAGCTTTTAACCGCTGGTGAATACTCGAACCCTAGTAAACTCTGACCGTCGATGCTGACCGATGTAGCTGCACATGACGGCTGAGCATTTGCATTTGTTGTTCTTTTGTAGGATCCAAACCATTTTGATTGCATGTAGCCATTTTTCCTCCATGGAGAAATTGTCATGTTTTTGGTTTTTAAGGATGTTCTCATTGCGGCACACATTAGCCTTACGATTTTCTTAAGGTTGTTTGGTTTAATGACTGTTATTTTAGGTATTGTTTCGAGTAGGGTTTGGTAGGTTTTTGTTGGCCGTGCTATTGTGAATTCGGATTCGAGTGATACTTCGATGATGTAACGAGTGTTTTTGGAGATTAAAATGTCGATGTATTCGTATTCTCCTGCTGGATGTCGTCCGGTTTTTGCCCATCGAGACTTGCATAGACCTGGAAACATAGATATGAAGCTTGTATCAGAAAAAACACAACGTAAGAAATAGGTTTTGAATTTGGTTATAAAGTTACAAAATATAATAATTTAATCATTTGGTTTTTAAAAGCAAAAGATTAGCGTTAAAAAAAAAAAAAAAAAAAATTCTGTAAAACTGATTAATCGCTGCCTAGGCGCCTATGGGCCACCAAAATTTTCTATTCGTACAAATCAATCTACGATGGTTAACTGTGGTCAAAGGTGATAAAACTTATTGAAAACCCATAAATGATGCCGGAAATACTATGACCACGTCAAAATTTGCTTTCTACCTAAAACTCAAAAATACCAAAAAAACCTCGTCAAAAATACCAAAAAGTTTTTGAAAATGTCAATTATTAACAATTTTTGCAACTTTGGGCAAAATAATTTTTTAAACAATACAAGTAGTTTAAACGTTTGAAGTGATTCTTACCAGCATCATATCCTCTTTGACGTAGTAAACTCATTAAGCTCCTCTTAAAACCCTCGGAGGAACAATCATCCAAATTCGAGCACAGACCCTCCACCTCGTTACAAATCGCACGCTTCGTACAAACATCATCATCGTCATCGATATCATCCGAGCCACCCTCAAACAAATCAACCAACATTTCCTTATCTTCCAAATCAGTACAATTATAACCATTCACCTCCTGATCATCCCGTATCTCATCCACAAGATCACTCTCCACTTTTTCACCCCCTCGATGATCACAACACCCCGCTTCGAAAAAAGAATCAACCAAATCCGATAAATCTGTTATCGAATTATTCGACGAATGCTCACTTCCACTACTTTGACATAGCCTTGCCCTAGCATCATCGTCAAACTTAGTCATGATCCTTTTAAACCTCATTGCCATTTTATTTGCCACAACTTTTATAAAAGGTTGATAACCTTTAGTATTTTAGGTACACCAACACAAGGGATGTGCACATATATATATAGTACACATATATTATTATTAAGATAACGACAAAGTGTGAGGAGGAAACTTGGAAAAGTTTTTTAACGACGTTAGGTTTAGGTTGTGTTTTTTTAACTTTTTATGCATGTGGACTTGTTTTTGTGAAGTGGTGCATGAAGGGTTTCATGTGATTAATGTAACGGTGAGTTAACGGTAACGGTGAGTGGGTGAAAATGGTGAAAAAGTAAACGGTGGTTAATTAGAAGTGTACAAGTGTCATGATTGATAACACCTCGTGCTATACATGGCATTTCACGTGGCAATGATACTCCTTACACACGATGTTGATCATTTTATCTTACGATTTTTTGCTTCTATCTGCCACCAAGATTGTTTTATTACCGATTCGCTAATTGATTTTGTTTTTATCTTTAAGTTTAGGTTTTGCCAACGATTGAATTTTAAAATTATTGTAAGAGTAAAACAAGTGTGTGTATATAGAATCACAAAATATTTGTCACTTTTATTCGCTTATATTGTGCAAAGATTATTCGACGCGTGTTATGTCAAATATATGAACACCATATTATATAAACTCACTACGGTTATCCACTTATCCATAAGATCTCTATGATTATTTATTCTATACTACGGAATATGCCATATAGAATACTAGTTTTAGTTTTAGGTATCTGCTTTATAAGAAAAATTCTAGATGTTCAAGTATTATATACATAGCTTATTATTTTTCAGTATTCCATAATATATTTAATTATTGAATGTTTATGAATTATGACTAGTTTAAGCTTTTGTAATTCTAACTATTATCATAAGAAATATTCAAAGAAAGGAACATTGTTAGTGGGAAATGTAAACAAAACAAAACAAAAGCAAATCTAATCATATATTGATTTTATAATCACAGAAGGATGTAGTCGTTTATTGGTGTTATATTTATAAAAATACATATATATCCCTCTCCTGTCTAATAATCATATATATTCTTTTACAGATGTGTTTTTAAAGACATAGTACAATTTTAATTTCGCTTAAATACAACTCATAAAATTATCACTTAATCAAAGTCTTAACAAAAAAAGGGATGGATATTGATCGTTAAAATCAAACCTCCACTGTGGCAATCGTGATCCATTGGCCTCTTGAATTTCGGTGTTTAGAATAAAAAAAATTAAATAAATAACATTTGTGGAACAAATGTTTTTTAATGCTTTCTGAGAGAAATTATTGTTTATCTACAGTATATATATATTTGTAAAAATGATAAAAATATCATAATAACTTTCTAAATCTATCCTTGTCGTTAAATGCTTCAACAAAGAAAAGGCTTATCCTCTTAACTTATGCCTCTAAAAGCAGTTTGATACTAATTAGTATCGATAGTAGCATCTTTTCATGCGTGATGCAAGCCCATAAGAAGCAAGAAAAGAAAACCAAATATATTTAATTGACAAAGGCTTTCTACTTTCATTAATTGACAATCCTTAAATAAACACTTATGAGATAATCTCATATAAACACAAATACTTATCCTAAAACAACTGAAACACATATCCTAAACGACTCACACAGTTATCATAAACATAATAAACAACGATAATTATCCTAACCCATTTCAAAGTCCTTGTGCCAAACCGAACAACTGACACACACAGGGACGGAACCATGGGTTTTCATGCCCAAAACCCTCTACGATTTTTTCTAACGTAGATAATTTTGAAAAACATCAATTTTTCTTAATGCATTCGGTCCATTCGAAATGTGTTTCTATATTACGGTTTCAATTTTTTTTTTGCACCAAATCATATTTTGCCCTTGTTCCGTCACACGCTTTGTTCGCACTTCTTCCATTTTCTCAGGCGTAACACTCCCTCCTCCTTCAAAAATAACCTTGTCCTCAAGGTTATAAGACGGATAAGCTTATTGAATATCGGACAACCATTCCCATGTGGCTTCTTCTGGTGACCCTCCAACCTACTGTACCAAAACCTGTTGGACCGGAATTCCCTTCTTCAAGACTATTCGAGAGTCACTTATAGCTAACAGTTGTTCCAAGGGTTGCTCATCTCAAATTTCCTCAAGAAGACTTGAAACAACTTCATTCCCAGTACCTTTAAAGGTTTTACCCGAATTTGTAGTAGTAAGAGAAACCCATGAAGGAGTAGGTTTGTGTGTCTAGGCAACTATGGTGATATCAATGGGATTTAGCGATGGCTGTGGTGGCGCACTGATCATCAAATCGGGCCTCGGTGATACGGGCTAAGGAGAAGGCTTCTCCTAAGGTTGTAGGGTTAGACACTAATAACTCCCGTTGTAACGCTAGTTTTAGTCCCGAGATGTAAAACAATATGACTAAACATTGAAACAACGGTAACTCGATTCATTAGTTTCTCAAATTTACTATGGTACTCCGCTACTGTACCGGTTTGTATGAGTTTGGAAAGTGCACCTTGCGGATCTTCATACTTTCATGGCCCAAATCGATTAAGAGCACTTTCTAAAAAGCACTCTTAGCTGTTGATCAGCTTATTGCGTGACATCTAGCGAAACAACTCTGCAACGTCCCCCTCCATGTTGAACCCAACGACCTTTAACCGTTGTTATGTCGACATTGAGAGGAAGTCAAAGTATTCGTTGATGGCGAATATCCAACGCTCTGGATCAACACCATTAAATTTGGGAACATCCAAACGTATGAAACGAGGTATCGCCAACCGCGACGCCTGATCCATGACGTGTGAAACCCATCCCCTTGGTTGCTTGTAACTCTGCGTGTAACGCAGCAAGTTGTGCCGTAAAAGCATCAAATTGTTCTTTCAAAATCAAACAGATTGCTTGTTCTTCCATTCGCAATGAAAACAATGAAACAAGATTCATGAATAATGAACAATACTGATGAACAAGAAATTCTTGCGATTTAAAAGACTCAATGAACAAAGAATCGATGAACGATCCTTTTTTCACCCTAGAATTGAACAACTAATCAATGAAAGCACCAGTTGATACGACTAGTATCGATAGTAGCACCTCTTCAAGTGATGAAGCTCCTGGAAGAAAGAAAAGGAAGACCACATATAATTTAATTGACAAAAGCTTCCTACTTTCATTAATTGACAATCCTTAAATATTCTCATATAAACACAAATACATCCTAAAACAAACAAACACATATCCTAAACAATGAGTCATACACATATCCTAAGCATAATAAACAACGATAATTATCATAAACCATTTCAAAGTCCTTGTACAAACGGGACAACCACAAACACTTTGTTCAGACGCCTTCCATTTCACCCATAATAAATTTCAAAATTCATCTCTATACATGCATCGTAAATACCAAGATATGACATTACAGATTTCTGAGACAACCCTAATAAATTTAGAATTCATCCTTTCACAAATGTCATTGCAAAGAATCGTCCTTATCTTAAATATGTGACTATTTGTGTAATAAACATTTACAAAAGGTCTCTTTAGTTATCTATTGATTTTTGAATCTGCCCGAAGTTAAATTAGAGATTGTCTATGTGTAAAATATTACATAAATAGTCCATGTTAGTTACCTTACTATTTGGCTACCAAATACTTATTGTTGAATATTTATTTATTTTCACTGCAATGCGTGGACAAAAGGAGAAAGTGGAAACTTTTCTAGCACAAAACTCAATAACTCAACAAAACTTTTTATAAAGAAAAAATATTTAAAAGTCTAAGAAATAGCAAAAGAAATATGCAAAGGAGAAAACAAAAAAAAGATAAACACATCAAGAAAAACATCTAAAAGATGCATTAAAAGGAGAAAGGAAACATGCAAATCACCTTAAGTGATCACAACTCCTTGAGGTTAGCACACAAACGGTCCAAAGAGATTTCTTTAACAAGTATCTCTTAGATCCAAAGCAACAACAATCTTGGATAGCCTAAAATATCCTTCGCCTTGACAACATCCGAGAATAGCGCGTTACACACCTTATTTCTCCATCTCCTAAATACCATAACACAACTTGATAGACCCATGAAGAATTTCGAATGCATGGATTTCTAGAAATGGAACACAATCAGAACCATGTAACTAATAAACGGAGGGCAACGACACTCATGTCAACTTCCACCAACCTCCATTTTGCGCCATAAAGTTTAGACTAGAGAGCATTTAGAAAACAATGATCAACAATTTCATCATCGATCTCGCGCAGCGGGAACACTTTCGAGGTCAAGGAAATCTCCATACCACAAGATTACGAATAGGGAGCCTATTGAGAGGCACGCCAAGAACAACGTTGATTTTTATTGGAACCCAAGAATTCCAAGCATGATGTTCTCGAGGTTATAATCGACAAGAACTTTGTCTTGAATTTAACTAGAAAGAGCTTTGACGTTAAGAACACCAGGCATGAAGCGGATGATGACATGTAATTGTAACCTTTTAGGGTCATTAGCCTCTAAACTCGCATAATCTTAATCGATTAGTACCCAAAATTTCTTCTCTTCGCTTTAGGTACTTGAGAGCAAATTCAAAACATACAAGTTTTGGGCTCGATTGATGAAGAACGAAGAAAAACTACAATTTCGCCGCGACCGGGAGATCCGACGCGCTGTCACCAATTATGTCTAGAAAGTGCAAAATCGAGATTATTTGTGACGGCTCACGGTGGATATGACCTTCATAACGGCCATTAAGACCCAAGCAACGACGCCACAACCAGCGTGATGCCCACTACGGCGGTGGAGACCTAAGATCGATGAAGGCGATGACGTCACAACATAAAAAAGTATATTTTTTGCATTGTTTTCATTATTTTGTGTGGAAATTTTGGGAGCTTTTGTGCTCTAACTTTAGTCGACTCTATCAGCCTTTTTAGGCCTTTTGGCCATTGAAGATCCTATGTATTGAAAAGATAAGTTCATTAATTAATCAAGCAAATGATGTTTACCCTTTATTGTTTGTTTTGTTCTCATTCTTTATGTTAATACAAATAAACCGTGAAACATTTATTTTAAATCTTATCATCTTTATGTTTTGTTGATAACAATCAATCATTTTAATCTAAATAAATAAAATATGTAAGCTTTGAGCCAATAGTTTTCTAACTCATTTCACTAAACAAATAGACCATCAAACATGCCTAGTTAAATAGTTTATACAAAGCCAAAACTATTTTAATAAAACACTTAATAAGTAACATTTGTTACTTACACTTTTATAAAAATACATAGTTAAATAAACATGTAAGTAAATAGTTTGAACTATCCATAACCCAAAACCCATGAACGATGACCCACAAACCCATGACCCATGCATTACATCAAGTTGGTAAAGTGTAACCCATGACCCAAAGTCCATAATCGATAAGGATTTATAACATAACGCTTTTAGAGGGTCATTTAAGCCCTAAATCGATTACATTTTATATCCATTACTACATAAAATCGCTCATTTTACATTTTAGGTCTTTGGAAGCAAAATGCCGAATCAAGCACATTTGGACAAAAGGAGCGAAAACATGAAGAAAATGACAAAAAAAACAAGCTCATTTTTGTAAGCCCTTTGTACACCCATCCAAAGGCGGCACGTCGATAAGGAGGATTTCTAATTAAAATTCGCCGACGGATCGTATGAAATTGGTCCTACAACATGACGTCATGCTATTTTCCGAAGGCGCCTCTTTGTTTTACCCACCGCCCAAGAACCATTTCAAGATGACGCCCCTTATGGACATGTACTCACACATCTCAATCGGAGCCATCCCAATGACGACCAAATGAAACTCCATACCGGTAACCGACGACGTCACTAACAAAAGCGCATTGTCGCGATTTGTAAATCTATATTTATAATTCAATTTTTCCGCATTTAGTGAGTAGTATTTTGGAGAGCAAACCCTAGTTCGTGTGTAGTCCAACTTGGACAGTATTTTAGGGTTCCAAACCCTTCTTTACACCAAAAGATAAGTTTGTTAATTCATTATATCACCATGTTTATCCTATGTTCAATTTTCAGATGCTGCATGCTTATCCATTATGAGTAGCTAAATTACTATTTTGTTTGCTTAGATCTATGAAACCTAGTTGTTAATTATTGTTAGGTTGTCTCTTGTTTTAATTGGTAGACGCTAGAGTAAGGAAAATTGGCTTCTTTAATTGTTAGGAAGTGAACGCCTAAATAGCACAAAGTTTGAGAGCGACTTGAGCCATCATTGTGTTTATTATGGAGTTGTAGCTTTAGGATAATAGAGTATTTGGGGGAGATAGTGCGGTGCCGCATCCCGGTAGTCAGAGGAGAGTTACAATTCATAGAACTAGGGAATTAGGCACCACCCCTATGACCACACGGAATACAAAGCACCAATTAATGAGGGATGTGACAATTCAACGACCAATAAGAGATAACTAGGGAGTAAGAACATCTAAGTAAACATAATTTTAACCATCAAAGAACACACTAATAAATGCATAGCTTATCTTTTCCTTTTCATTAGTTAATTAGTTATTAGTTTTAATTATTAGTAAGTTAATATTGGTAGAAGTACCACCCCTCCTATACCTCGAGATTTTACTTGTTTTAAAAAAATATAAAAAGCTAAAAAAGAATCACCTCAACCTCACATTCTCGTCATATATATCCTACTAGTATCTCTATTCCCATAGAGAACGATCAACTCCCTGGGCTTAACCATACTACACTACAACGACAGTACAATCGCCTAGTGTTTTGTAAAGCTTCAGGAAAAGGAAGTCTTTCGACCCTAACCCGCTATCAAGTTTTTGATTGCCACGAGAATAGAATAGCTAGTTAGTTTTCTATCTTGATTAGGTCTACTCGCTTGATTCCTATCAATTGAGATTTTTTTCCTTTTTCCTTAGCTTTCTTTTAGTCTATCCCCTTCTTTGTGTTTTGTTCGTGAACCTTGTCATTTTTCACCATGGGTGACAATCCACCAAACAACGATTCACCACATCATCCACTACCACCACCCAATCAACCACCACTTGACCCGCCAAGAGGTCAGACTCTTTGTGAATATTCTAGACCGAGCCATCAAGGCATATAGAAAACCATTAAGCTTCCGCATCAAGCTCAAACTAGGGCTCCCATGATACACCATCCGGGTTGGTGCAAAACGGATGTGCATTCCATGGACTCTGCTCAAGATCTAATCAAGATCTCAGGGATTTCCTTTAAATCGCTGAATCCATTGACCTTGATGTTACCACTAAGAGACCATGCGATTCGGCTCTTCCAATTCTCTTCACGGGACCAAGCTAATAATTGGCTTGAGCGATTTCTCGCAGGATCCATCTCAAGTTGGGATGATCACCACCCGCTGCGTCTCTAATTTTTCCCCAGGGGAGAACCACCAAGCTAGGCTGACATCTTAATGTTCCAACAACGCCATAAATCTATGGCGAGACCGATCTGGTCTTTGACTATCAAAAGTCCCTCACCTCGACTTTGGCTCCAAGTCCAAATTTCTATCATGTCAATTTCCCCTCGATCGAAAGCGCAATGGAAGACTTAGCAATCTTAATACGAAGAGTCATGGAATATCATCAAGAGTCGCCGGCCGGCCTTAGGGATTGAGTGATCCTACGGAGACCCTAATAGTGGTTAAGCATGGGCCATCGCACTTTGTAGTTCTTCTAACATCATCGAACAACAACTTTTGTGTCTTGAAAACGGATCACTATTTAGTCGAAGAAAAGAAAGTGCTCGACCAACTCTTCGATCACGGTCAACTCCGCTACACCTCAACAAAATAACCCAACACCTCTGACCGCTTAGCTGCGAGAGAAAACCTCGCTTCCTAAAACTCTTTCGCTCTTCCTCACCACCACTTTCACCAAGCTTCAAAACACAAATGAGAGAATACATGGCACTCATCGGAAGATTAGCTAAACAGGAAGAAGTTTATAAACAAAGGGAAGAAATGCAGGCGGAGATGATTGAGATGATGAACTTAGTGAGTACACTGGATGAAGGTTCCCAGAAGGTGTTAGTAAGAAAAGATGACCGCGCCGCCCCACTATGTTTGTTAACGCCATTTTCATTGTTCGTGATAAGGAGATCACAAAACAAACTAGTGGTAAGATGGGGTAGTGGAGGAAAAGGATACCGGATGAAGAGAATAGCTTGAATTTTAAGGATAAAAGGGCACAGAATTAGATAAACCTAAGACTATAGGGCACTACTTAAACATGAAGTCCATAAAGAAACCATTATGAACCTAGTAAACAATTTTAGATACAATGATGCTCTTAGGAAGACCTTCTTAGGTGAGATAAAGGGGGAAGAATATGATACTATGCCCATGGCCTTTGTAAGGCAATCTTAAGAAACCAATAGGTAAGAAACAAGAAATTTGTGGGAACTTCATAATACCATTTGGCATTGGTGACTTAGAAGATATAAAAGCCTTAGGTTTCCACTGTGATCCATGTAAGTATAATGTCGTTATCAATCTATAATAAGTCTGAATAAGGAGAAACCAACCAAGACTAATCTTAGATTTTAGCCAATCATTCATATATGTTTACCCCTTAGGCATAGCGAGAGGATGTATTGATTGAGGTTCTCAGTAAGCATCCAGAGAATTTGCAATTGTAGATATTGAGGAAGATGAACACATGCCTCTCATTCTGGAACACCTTCTTGCGCCAAAGCAAAATAAATGCGAGGGTGTTATGGTACTTAAAAGTCAGAAAAGCAAAGGATACCTATAGCCCAAGACATCCTTTGAAGTTTGGGAAAGAGACGGGATGATCATGATTCGCAAGTTCGCGAGAAGCGCAACTAGAAAAATCATTGAATGTGAGGAAAAGATTGGGAGCACAAGGATAATGATAATGGAAACAGATAAACACATTAATCTACACCACGCCACGGAAATATCTTATTGAACCACAGAGATATGATATCAGGACGGCCAAGGAGTCAAAGAGCCCTAAAGAGTATGTGGAAGGAGATAAGGTGATCTTGTTTAATTCAAGATTAAAAGCACCCAAAGGAAGGTGTAAGCCAAAATGGTGTGGCCCTTATATGGTGAAAGGGGAAAAAAGAGGTGGAACCATTGTATATTCATCAAGAGATGGAAAGGATTTGAGTAAACATAATGCGTGTGAAACACTACCAAATCAATGATAATGACCTAGTGAATAAATGAGATGAAGGTAATGAAGTTACGAGGTACGACTTCGACTCTAGCTACAAGACTCATAAATAAAGAAAAGCGCTTCTTGGGAGGCATCCCATGTTTAATTGTTTTTGCTTGTTTTGTTTTCAATTTGTTTTGTGAGTTTATATATCTTTTCATTGTTGCTTAATTCTCTTGTTTATTTTGTAGAATGCTTTATTTTGTTTTAAACCTCGCCTTTAATTGCATATAAAGGTATTTTACAAAAAGATAAGTGTATGGAAGATCACATATGTTTTAAGAACTTGCATGAATATGAGATTATCAAAAATTGGAATTGTATGTATTTGTGTGTTTGTTAGAGTCAAATGATTGAACCAACTATCCACCCAATGGATAAATTATATTAAGTTGATGAGCATCAGCTTAATGACAGGACCATATTACATAAGAGAGATCATTCATGATTCTTGTAACTAAGCTCAATAGCAAAGTCTAGGTAAAATACGCTTCATACCTAAATTTGTCTCTTTGTGCTTTACAAGAGATTATGATGCAATTACACTGTGAATTTAATTTCATGCTTATTCAGTCCTGAAAGTGCTTCAAACTTACAAGGGTCCCATCCTTAGTCCTAAAATTGAATTGATGGCCCAGGTATGGTTGTCAAACAACCAAAGGGACTCATGTCTCCAAACCCTACTTGTAAAAAAGAAAAGGGAAGACTCATACTCGGTACTTAAAACCAAACCAAGTCCTAAGGCCTGAGGCTTCGGAACACAACCTAAAAGGCCAAAATGACCTCTACACCAAGACACCCAAGAGTAACTGGTAGCAACACCACCCCTGAATTGAGGGTACCATTCAGACTCCACCCCTGGTCCCAACTACTACTCCACAATATCTAGAGGAAAAAGACACAGTTGGTAGGGAGCCACCTTCTCTGCTCCTTGATGATAGCACGTGAAACTCCCACCTTGGAAAGACACCGAGAAGACTGTAGGAGAAGAAAACCCCCACAATCACGGAACTCACAATCCACTGACACAGTGATGACATCAGGAAAAACCCATCGCTAATCGAAGGATCCTTGGGGACAAAGACTCAGGAGACAAAACCACCATACGTAATCTGAACCCATACCCCTTTCTCAAGTCGGACATTTCCAAGTATATGTTGAGCTTTTCTTAAATCGATGAAGAGCTTTAAAATGAAGTACGAGGAAGTTTTGCTATTGGTGATGATATGGACACTTATGTTCAATCCACTGAACAAGAGCATCAATCTCTTGAAAAGAACCGAAGAGTCACCCTTCTGAAACATGATGATTCCTCGACTCTAAGCA
>OU343221.1:242836991-242939666 GCA_910596185.1 Chrysanthemum makinoi | reverse complement strand
AATCCTTACTAAAGGTATGCAATGTATTTTGACGTAATGCATTATATTCCAAGGTTAGTTTAAGAGGTTCTAATACTAAGATATAAAATATAAGATGTTTTATTTCATGAAGGAAATCGGATTACATTGATAAAGCGTGAGTACAAAAGGATTGATCCTATTTGAAACACTACTAAGTTCCTTGAGCTGCTGCTATAAGGATCATCAAATGGTTGATGAGTGTTAGGAATCTGAAGAAAGTCTTCATGAGAGATATGAGCCAGTTCCATCATCTTGTTCACAAGTACGCATAACGGACTTTGAAATTGAGGATGCATGACGCTTAAGAACATTCCATAAGTGATGAGTTTATTCTGGAGCCTGAAGATTTGCAATTCGCTTGCGAAGTAGGGCGAGATTGTATGGTTGTTGTGTTGCAAACAATGTATACACTTATGTGAGCACAACAAGCGATTTCTCGAAGACTAAAAACATTTTCACGTGAGGATGAGCGGGCTTTGTACCGGATGTCCCTGTGTAAAGATAATGTTTGGATAGGGAGTAATATGGTCAGGTTTGCATTATTATGCGATAAATCCTGGAGGGTATGTGAGAACAATATATGGACTTCACCAGCCGGAAGAGAGAATCAAGAGACCAATCTAAAGGCACATTGTCCATGATTTGGAATCCGAGGATGCGGCGTTGCCCGGTTGGGAAGCAAACTTTGGTTTTGATCCAAAACCAAAGAGATAGAGAGCGATCCTCGCTACTAACAAGTTCAACTTGACTCGGAAGATTTCCATTATGAACCTTGGACATATCTTCTCGTTGATTTCAAGAAGACATTCTAGTCCTATGGCTCGAAGGAGGTATTTGATACCTTCAATTGTAGAGAGGTGTTCTACGATTTTACTTTCGACGTGGAAGTGACGTTTTTCGTGATTATTGAACCCACGAACATGATTGCGCCGTGTTGGCTCCGGGAGATGTTTGGAGTGTAGACGCTAGGTAGTGAAAAATCAAACTATATTCATGCCATAGTTGAACCTAGAGAAGAGGGGAATAGAAAGTGGTATTTTGTGATCAACCAATGATTTAGAAACTAGAAAACTTATAATGGGGTTTTTAACACTAATGACACTTTACTCACTATGGTTTTGACATTTGGGGAATATTACTTAGAAAGAAGGTGTTTTATTTTGCATGAAAAAAGGGGTGTAAGGAGGAAACGGGACCTGGAAGAGGATACGGAGTCCGGAGAAAGTAGATGAAGAAAAAACAGAGATTGATAAAAACATAGGGTTTAGATCTTATAGTTTTATACCAAGATACGGTTTAGCCTACATTTTTATTTAGCATGCAGATGACTTTCTAATGTATCAATAGATGAAATAAATCAAAGAAATGGTAAACACATATGAGAATAAACCTAGTAAACTCACTATTAGTATATTTCATTTCAATGCTAAGAATGATACAAAGGATGGGTAATACCCCAATGTAGATTAACAAAACAAAGTAAATGTCTCCGTATGAGAACTTCGTCATATGGAACACAAGAGCGATGAGTGTTAAGGCGATGAGCACGAGGGCTTTTAACCATGTTGAAGACTAACTTTCTTGGTTTTGGTTTGAGATGGAATGAGGAGGAAGATGGAGTTTTGAAATAGAGTTAATTTTTGAAGTGCAAGATTTGAAAAGTAGGGATTTGATAGTTGAACGACGGATTGTTTATTTATGGGGAAGGAGGAATTTTTGAAATTTGTGTTTTATTGAAAGATATGATGTTTGGATTAAATGAAATAAACATAATTTTATATACCACACTTTATCCGAAAAAAATAACACTATGTGAGAAAAGCTTCCTAATGAAGCTTCATGTATCATGTATATGCAAAAAAGATAATCATATAAATACCTATGTAGGCATACTTAATTATCAAGCTAATGTCATTTTAGAGATAAGTAAAGAATCATACCTCCTAACGCCTTAGGAATGTCTTTACAAATGACACAACAAATGTCACTAGACAAATTTCGGCTCCTTTGTGTTTAGATACCTTCTTAGGGAAGGTATTCTTGTTACCAGAGGCTATTCCTATAGCTTGGTGGGTATGAGCTTTGACTAATCAACATGACAAGGAAGATTAGTGCATTTAAATAGAAAATAATAAAAAAAAAATGTTGTCATCTAATTAACATCCAAACAAAGAGTTTTAAAAGACATGGTGTTTGTTTTTGCGAAAAACCTTCTTTGTAGTTTTCAATTACCCATGGATCGTATCAAGTTTTAAAGTACAATATACTTCAAGAAACTTGGTAACGAAGCTCTGATGCCAATTGTGGAAAACTAGAAGGGGGGGGGGGGGTTGGAAAGTTTTACCAATTAAAACTTGTTTTAAACTATTTAGATCGACTTATGTCAATCTATTTGGATGTTGATAAAAAAACATATAAAAGTATGTAATTAAAGGATAAGAGTAAGAAGCACAAAACCACAACGCGAGTATTTATAGTGGTTCGGCTACAAGGACACCTTCCTTGCCCTACTCCACTCCCCGAGTCACCTACTCGAGAGTTCGTAATCACTACACGAAACCAACTCCTTATGGTGGAGAAACCTTCACAACGTTGCCTACTCTTTTTCCGGTACTAGGCTAACCACCGGGTTCTTTCACACCAAGGTGAACCACACCTAACACAACGTCGCCTACCCTTTATCCGGTACTAGGCTAGATACCGCAGTTCCATTGCAATGTAGGAACTACTACCCAACACTACACCAACGACTAATCCCAAAGGAGACCAACTCCTTATTACAACATCATCAAGGATATCAATATCCTTGGATCTAGTACTAATCTATCTTGTACATCGAAACACACCATATCGAATGTACATCTAAGACACCTTTCACTAATGCCTTTAACTAAATCTTCAAGACACCCATCACTAATGTCTTGTGACTTGACTTCTAGGCACCTTTCACTAATGCCTATAATACGGACGATCGACACCTTTCACTAATGTCTTCGTCTTGACACTTGAGACATCTTTCACTAATGTCTTCAACACTACACTTCTTAGAAGAAAGAAAAGAACCATCAACAAGAGGACTTCAGTAGTCTTGATGATGAGGAAGCATGGCAACTCATGGACTTGAGCTTGCTTGACTTCAAAGGTGGTGATCTCGCCTTTAAGAGGAACCTAGAGAATCACACAAAAACAAAACTACAAACATAGATCACTTGGATCTGGGGTTAGAGAGTTTTAAACTTAGGGAGAAAGTATGTTAGAAAGTAGTGAGAAACAATGAAGAAATGACTCACTATTTATAGAGGAAAATGTTCACTGTTCCCCGGATCCCACGGATCCCTCCCACAGGGATCCGTTCAGCGAAAGCTAGGGATCCGTGGGACGCTCCTCTTTACCCATAGGTATTTTGGTTATGGGTCATGGGTTATGGGTTGATCCGTGGGTCTTTTACTATATAGAATGTATCTTAGGAGTGCAATGCACCTAGTCACATGGGTATGGGTCAATACCATGGGTTATGGATATTATCCATATATGATATAAGCATGATGTCATGCAATGGGTTATGGGTCAAGCTCCATGGGTCATGGACTTTAGGTTGTACCCAACTACATTCAATGTATTTGGTCAATGGGTTATTATACTTAAGTTTCTACCCATTTATATTACCCAATATACTACATACTAGTTATGTGTATATTTTACCCAAATATGTAAACACTAGTTATTGTACATATGTAATACTAAATCATAAAATCACTTATACTTGTTTTAGTGTTTTATGTGAAAACGTAAGTGTGTTAGAAACTATTGGTTCAAACTAATTATGTATTTTATTTGTTTCGTTAAAAATGATTTTACGTTTGTTATCGACAAAACATTAAAAGATCGTAAAATATAAATAAACGTTTTTATGGCTTATTTGTATTAACATAATTTATAAGCATTTCACCAAAATTCAACCTTAACCAATTCACATACATATCTAAAGCCTAACAAAAATCACTCATTATACTATGCAGTTGGAGCGGGAGGACGTAGAACGTTCAAACTGGTCCGAAATTCATCAAACATGACAAACGGAACACCCTTAGTGAAAATATCGGCAGACTGATAGCGTGAAAGAACATGCAAAACGCGAACTTGTCCTGTAGCAACCTGATCCCGAACAAAGTAAATGTCAATCTCGATATGGTTCGTGCGTTGATGTTGCACGAGATTATTAGAGATAAACGGCATTGACATTATCATAATAAACAATAGTGGCAAATGTAGAGGAGAGTGAAGCTCTCGAAGAAGATTCCGCAACTAGGACGTCTCAGCCACAACATTGGCAACACCACGATACTCAGCCTCTCCACCAGAACGAGACAAAGTGAGTTTTATCTTAGATGACCAAGATAGTAAATTATTGCCAAGGAAAACACAATAACCTGAAGTAAAAAGACGAGTAGTTGGCCACCTGCCCAATCAGCATCCGAATAGGCAACCAGAGAAGATGCCGAGGAAAAATACAACGGAAGACCATAATCCAAAGTGCCGCGAACATAACGTAAAATTCTCTTAAGAGCAGCAAAATGGGGCTCTTGAGGATCATGCATATAGAGACAAACTTGCTGAACCGCATACACCAAATAAGGTTTAATGAAGGTGAGATACGGTAAAGCCCCAACACGGCTCTTGTAAAGTTTCGGATCAACAACTCCGTATCAACAGGAGTCCTGCACGAATGACAATTGCGCATACCAACCCGCTCAAGAACCTCGGATGCATACTTTTTCTGGCAAAGAAACATCCCCTTGGTGGTGCACGTGACAGAGATGCCCAAAAAATAGTTTAGCGGACCAAGATCAGTCATAGAGAACCCCTGATGTAAAGAAGCTATAATCCTCTGTAATAATGTTGTAGATGACGCTATCAGCAAATTATCATCCACATATAGTAATAAATAAGCAACATCGGAATCTTGTTTATAAATAAACAAGGACGAGTTACATCTGCTCTGTGAAAAACCAATACGAGTAGCATAATTCGTAAACCGCTGAAACCAGGCACGAGGTGCCTATTTAATGCCATATAACAATCGTTGAAGAAGACAAACATGATCAGGACACCGAGGATCCCGAAAACCCGGAGGCTGATGCATATAGACGGTCTCAGATAAATACCATGGAGAACAACATTCTTGACATCGAGCTGATGAACAGGCCAATGGCGAGAAGTAGCGAGACTGAGAAACGTCCTAATAGTTGCCGGTTAAACCACTGGGCTAAACGTCTCATTGTAATCAACACTTAACTGTTGAATATTCCCATTAGCGACAAGATGGGCCTTGTACCTCCTTAAAGATCCATCTGCAAAATACTTGTGCTTAAACAACCACATGGAATAAACAATATTCGTGTCAGGTTGTCGTGGCACAAGAACCCAAGTATTATTTTTAATTAAATCATTGTATTCGTCAAGCATAGCGCGTTGTCAATTAGGATCTTTAAATGCCAGACTGTATGACTTTGTAATGGAAGAAATGGTAGACACATGATAATTATAGCGTGGTTTTTTTGTTAGACCAACATGAAAAAAGCATGACCATGGGATAAGTTGAGGTTGGGTTTTGTTGAGGATTAGGCGCGGGTGGATTAGGCACGGGAGGAGGAGGTGGGTTAAGGTTGACAGGTGGTGTTGGGTCGGTAGTTGGAGAATATGATGAGTGATAAAGTTTCGGGTGGTATAGAGAAATGATAGGAAAGGGTTAGGGGTTGGTTGTTGGAGAATATGACGAGTGATAAGGTTTGGGGAGGTATCGAGAAAGGTGTAGGAAGCGGCATCATTAGGTGTAACGGACCCAAATGCAAAAATGGACTCATCAAATATGACATGACGGGATACCATATAAACTTGTGTGATTTCCTTTCACTGAATAATGAGTTTGGGTAAAATATGAATGATGTTAAATGATTAAATAGGCTTGACCTAATACAAACAAGTAACAGTAAATACTAGTTCACTAACAATCAAGTGCTTTCTTTTAAAAGCTACAACCAATAGACAAATGACTTTGTAATGTCTCGCTGTTATATACCACAAAGTCATCACAAGTTTAGAACTTATTGCAACTTTAGAACATAATTTGAAGCAGTATTGATTTTGGATCTTGTCGCAATTTCAGCACAGAAAATGCACCAAGTTACATTAAAAAAAATAAAATAAAAAAACCCTTTATTTCGTCTAATATAAGTTAAATCGCACAAACTGAAACATTCAAAACAAAAACGACATTATCCACTTTGTCAATCATACATACATTGTAACAAACAAATTTTGTTGCCTAGACAAAAGGGATGAATACTTTTAGGGTATGAATAACCGTCCTCTCCTTTATAGATAGAAGAAAAGTTTAAATTATATGTGAATTATAGATGTAAAACATGTGCTACTTATAGAGAGTATACGTGTTTTTTTGAAATCTAGAAAATTAAATTAATATAGTTTTTCTAAATTACCTGTAAGTATCCTTTAATATACATTAAGCTTGATCAGTTCTAAACTTGACCACTTTTCATAAAAACACACTATATTAATTATAAAAAAAATAGATGTTTTGTATATCAAAAAACGCACGCTTTGCATCAAAGGTCGAAACAGAATTACGATTTCGCAAATATAATTATTTACCGCTATAAACTGTCATTTTGCGTGGGTATTCATCTAATATTAGATTAAGCATGTATGTTTCTTTTGCTTAAGAAATAAATGAAAATGCAGTCATTAAAGAAATGTTTTTGGATTTGGCTGGTGGTACGAAGTACGAACTACGAAGGTGTTGCCTTTTACACCATTTTCGTTTGTTACAACTTTATGGTCCATTGGGCTGCTATTCCATTAATCAATTATGTCATGCGGGAATTGGGCACAACCAAAATAGAAAATATCTATAGTGGTTAGTTGTCATCACCTATTACCTATTTACCTATTATCATTTGTATAATATACTAAAAGGCGTACACACTTTTGTGTGCAAACCTTGCATTAATTGCAAACTTTCTCAATTTGGCAAAAACAGTCCTTGAGGTCCAAGTGGCACTGCAAAGTAAGTCTAAACATTAAATGCAAAGTTTCACAACTTGGCAAAAACAGTCCTGAGGTTTTAAGCTACGTTGCAAAGTAAGTCCTGTAGAATTAATTGCTAACTATAGCAACCTGGCAAAATTAGTCCATAAGGTTTAAGTGTCGCTACAAAGTAAGTCCTTTGAAGCCAATCCCGCTGCATCGCGCGGGTTTCCACACTCGTATAATACTAAAAAGCGTACACATTGTATGCAAAGCAAGTGCAAGCAAAGCAAGAATTTAATGCAAAGTTTCCTAACTTGGCAGAAATAGTCTTTGAGGTTCAAGTGGCGCTGCAAAGTAAGTCCAAACATTAAATGCAAAGTTTCACAACTTGGCAAAAACAGTCCCTAAGGTTTAAGGGGCGTTGCAAGGTAAGTCCTGTAGAATTAATTGCTAACTATAGCAACCTGGCAAAATTAGTCCCTAAGGTTTAAATGTCGCTACAAAGTAAGTCTTTTGAAGCCAATCCCGCTGCATCGCGCGGGTTTTCACACTCGTATATGTTATTCTTTACATGCAGGGTTGTCCCGTGAATTTTAGGTGCCCTGTTCCATTATAGAAAATTGTGCCCTTTAAACACGAACAACGCGTGGCTCTATTTGAACATACTTATACATAATTCCATACTGAGACTTATCACGTTGTTCGCTTCTTTGTTTCTCTAAACACTTTTGATATCCAGATTTTTGTTTCTTAAGGCATAGTTTGTCTGAAAAATATTAAAGATAAAAACGACAAGATAACTAAGTGACTAGTGCTTTAAACTTATAGTTATCACACATAAAAAAAATACTATTTGGGTAATGGTTAGGCGTTGATTATATAATATTTGTTTTCAATCAAGGTATTTGCGCCTCACCTCAAAGCCTAGGAATATTTATTTTCTATTCAATCAATTTCAAATCCTATATTAGACTTAATTCTATTTAATAAATCGAATGATATTGGCAATTCACTGATGTAATTTTAGGCGTAATGAATTAGAAAAACAAGAACGAAATAGAAAACAGGGCACTTCAGAGTATTTTATTTTCAATGCTAATGTATCTTTTCTTTGTTAAACGTCTTTAAAACTTAAATAAAATAAAACAAAAGCATAGACCAACGAATAAAAAGGGATATCCGGTGAAAACTGAAAAGTTGTTTGTGGTGAGATGGTCCAGAAAGTCAGAAACAATAATGGATGTTGAAAAAATAAGACTTTAATTTATATAGTTGGACAAACAGAAAAAACAGGATATGACAATACAAATTTGTGATGGACTAGGATAAACCTTGGGCCTCACACCTAACATACATATTAGTTATTTGGTCCTCTTAAAAATGATGGCCCTATTCCATCGCATATTATGCATACCCATATATCCGGGATAGCCCAAATGAAACGACGTTGTTTCATGTAGGGCTGAATAGTAGGGCCAAAAAAAAGTCCAAAAATACGCTCAAAACCAAATAAAAAATAGACAAATTACAAAAAAGGTCCTCAAACTATGTAATGAGCTATGAAAACTACCCTAAATTTTCTACTCGCTCCGTCCCAAAATTATTGTCCTCGTTTGACCTTTTAATTCTTTATTTTCCAACTTTGACTCTAAGGATTTTTTATTGTGTTATATAATAATTGATGAAAATTATATCCAATTTAAATACATTTAAAACCCAATCAATTCATATATTTTGGATCAAATATCATATAACACAAACAAAAATATTTAAGGTTAAAGCTGAAAAAGCAAGACTGAAAAAGTCAAAAGATGATAATAATTTTGGGACGGAGTGAGTATTATTTATGACTTTTTATATAAAAAAAATTTATTTATTAAATATTTAACAATATTTAGGTGATTTCTTTAATAAAAAATATACCGACAAAAAGGTCTCTGAATTACGAACAAAAAGAGCCAAATATTGATGTGCTTTTGACGCACATACGAGTTTATATAAAATGTTGAAGCTTAATATATATTTGAAAAAAGAAAAAAGAAACTTTCAAAACAAACCCTTAACCTACCTAATAATTTTAAAAATTATCTTAGAGACTATTTAAAAATAGATTCGTTAAAAAAAAGTTACGATGACCACCCAATACTTCTAGCTATTTACGGTTTCTTTAAATAACAAACTTTACTTATCGCATATCTAACGAATATTTACCGATTTCCTAATAAAAAAATATGTTGCTAAAAAAGCATTCAAATTGCGAATAAAATGTGTCCAATGTTATAATATTTTTGACTTACGTATGATTTTATATAAAATCTTGTAAAAAAAATCTGTAAAAAGACAATTCTGAAATCGAACATTGACAACAAATTGGCTCCGTCGCAACGCGCGGATAGCTATCTACTCGTTTTTTTATTTATTTATCAAAATATAAGTAAATTACGAGTAAAATTATATTAATCATGTATATCTTTTTTTTTCCTTTTATTACACTATTATAAATTAGGCGTGCGGACGATGCCGTTTTAGTTGTTAAAAGAAGGAAACGAGGTCGTTTTGTTGTATCATATGTCATTTTGTTGTTTTATCGGTGCCGTTTGGTTGTTTATTGGGACTTTTTTGTTTTTGGGTTGTAACTGGCTCATTGTATTTTTTGTGTTGGCCCGTTCTCGTTATAAAGTAAGCAACTGAGTTGTTAGCCTTAATAAATTAGCAAAGAAAAAATACAAATAATGTCAAAAACGTTATTTATATTTTTTGACCTCCATATGTTTTGATAATCACAAAATGTAAAAACACGCTACGTAAAAATATACGTAAACAAGTTTTTAGTCGTAAAAGTCCATTTCGACACAATATCATTTAAGGTATGTACAAAAAATATACCATACTTGTTAAGTCATCAAAGAAATATTTTTATCCCTAAAACTCACATTTTTATAAATGTGACAAAACCTTTTTACAAAAATAAATTATACAAATTATTTTTGTATTTATAAAGAAATGTTTTAATAAAAAAATTATTCAAATCTGATTTTTCCCACCCAAGGAGATAGTACCTTAACCAGAAAAATATTTCACCACAACAAGACAAAATCAGGAGCGTCCTAGGGACGGTCCCTTATAGGGGCGACGATCCCTTAAATATAGGGGACCGTCCATGCTTATGAGATCGTCCCCCGCTCCTCTAGATGGCTATAAATATTGTACTTTTCAACTGATTTTGACACCTCATGAGCACACAAACTTTGTGTCTTCTTAATCCCTCTACTTTGATCACATTAACTAGTTGTTTTTTGTTTATAAGTGATCGCATTCTTTCTTCCATCAAAGTGCAAAGAAAAGAACGCTCGTATTCGCCAAGAAACGAAGTGTTATAGAATAGGCATTACCCAAGTAACCTTTGTTACGATTCTCTTCTTGATCTAACTTCTCTAAATCTCCATTCTTGTATATTGATAGATCTGACTTGTGTGTAAGTCGGGAATCATTGTGTAAGTGTAGATCCGGATATTGTGTAAGTTCGTGTAGTGTTGTGTGTAGATCCGGACGGTGTGTAAGTCCATGAGGTGTTGTTGTGTAGATTCGGATGGTGTGTAAGTTCGTGAGGTGTTGGTGTGTAGATCCGGATGGTGTAGAAGTCCGTGAAGCATTGTGTGTAGTGTTGTGTAGATTGGTTCTAGCTAGGATTAGAACTCGACATTTTGCTTAGTGTCAAAAATTGGTGTAAGCAATGGTGTATGGTTTTCTCCGCCTAAAGGGAGCTAGTTAACATAGTGATTGTGAACTCTCGAGTGTGATACTTGGGGAGTAGAGTAAGGCGAAGAGAGAGCTTCGTAGCCGAACCACTATAAATCTTTGCGTATTGGTTTGTTCATTCTTTCTCTTTATTTTCTTTACTTTCATACTTTATAATTATTTGTCGTTTACATTTATTGTTGATTGATATCACATAACTTCGAATCGAAAAGATTTTCAAAAAGAATAAACTTGTTTTAAAACTTAACTTAAAATGGTGAAACTATTCAAACACCCCCCCCCCAATCTAGTTTCTACACGTTTCTCCTTCGAGAGCTATGTGTCTAAACCCAAAATTGTCTTTTAGATCCACACATTTTTAAATATAGACACACTAGTGGATTCATTAAGTTGGATTGGATTTAAAAGAATGGTGATTGTTTAGTGGTTTAAGTGGTGGTGAATGTTTAGTGTTTTTGTTTGTTCAACAATCGCGATAGACGTCTCATTGTCATCTGATTGGTTGACATATGGTATTTCAGTGACTTTCTTTAGTTTGTATGCTAATAGTGGATTTTCTGGATATGTGTGTTTGTTTGTTTACACTTTTGTGATAAGCATGATATGTCTTTATAAGTGCTGATTTTATATAATGTGCCACAAGTTGTGTTTTATTTCGCTATAGATATGTGTTTTTGTTTGTTGAAGCTTTGTGATATGTTTTCAGGTTTGATGTGTGGCCATAAGTGCTAAGTTTATGCACTTTCTATAGTTTGGTGTCATATGATTTTGTGTTATGTGTATAACTTGTGGTCATGATTGATGATTTCATAAGTGCTACAACGTGTGTTTTTTTTGTCAAATGATCTTTCGATTTATTTTTATCTTTTTGGCTGTGTAAAATGGTAGGATGGTTAAGTTCGAGATTTTCTCAGCTTGGCAATGATAGCGGAATTTTGCAAAACCACAAAATTTTTGCAATCCTCCCAGGAAGTTTACCTAGTCGTTGTAGTGTAGTATAGTTAGGACAAGGGGGATTGATTGTTCTCTAGGAGAATAGTGTTTTGAAGGCCGAAGTGTATGTCGAGATAGGTCTAAAGGTGAGGGATGAGTCTTTTTGTATTTTTTATAAATTTTTAGAAAGCAAATTAAAATCTCAGGGTTTGAATAGTGGGCATTTTAACTAATAACTAGCTAAAACAAAACTAAATTAATTAAAATTAAACTACGTGCAAGAAACGTAAATTGGTGGCAACTCTTATGATAGGAAAATATGTTTACTTAAATTTCTTTACTCCCTAGTTATCTCTTACTGATTAGCCGAATTGTCACGTCTTTTTTTTAATTGGAGCGTTGTATTTTTTTATTATTAGTCGTAGGGAGGTGCCAAATGCCCTAACTCTATGAACGTATAAGTCTCCCCTAAGAAGCTTAAAGTCTATTAAGTCTTCTATGATCTACAAGCCGCAATTCACGCAATAAATACAACGTGAAAAAACACTAGTGCACTCTAGGGTTGCGAATAATAAGATGGACAAGCTAGTTACATATAAGAATTAAGCTAGTTTTTCTTACCCTAACACGAGGCAACCAATTAAACAAGAGACGACAATCAATAATTAATAACTAGGTTTCATTAAATAAGCAAACACTAATAAATCTATCCTAGCATGTTAAAGTGAAGAGAAGAAAAACATATAATTAAACGACACATAGACATATTGAATGATTAAAGAGGGATTACTTAACTTCAATTAAACATGAGCCAAAGTGGATGAAAAACCTTAACAAAAGCTGTGAAATTCGTCTAGGGTTTGCCTTTCCAAAGTGTTACACACAACAATGAAAAACATGCGAAATATATATAGTATTGCAACTGTGACGATGTCACTTTATGACTGTGACGCCATTAGCTCGCCGCCATTAGGGTTTCGTCCTTTGCAAGTTGTTGTTGTGACGCCGTCGCCTTGAGTCTCTGTCGCCGTCTGAATGTGTCTTGACGCCGTCGCTTATTAAAAGATCTAAGCCGTCACGTATAATTTTTACTCTTAATTATGGTCTTCAAATACAAGTGACACCATCAGGTGTTAAGGTCTTCAAAATTTCTGAGCCGTCGCTTGTAAAATTTCCATCAAATCATCACGTCCAAATGCAAGTGACGACGTCATGTGTAAGGTGTGACGCCGTCAGGGGCCCTTTTCCAGACAGATTCATGACTTTGTTGTTTTCTTCACATTCTTTTCCATTTTAGTCCAAAATACGCTCGTTTCTGTATTTTGCTTCCCAAGTACTTAAAATGTGAAAAGGAATGATTTATGGTAATAATTGATCACAAATGTATGAGTTTAGAGCTTAAATAACCCTCTAAAAACGCACGTTTTTAATCCTTATCAAGCAACCACTATTATCGCAGTCAAAATGATAAGTGTAATTTGTGGTCATATGAATAAGTTGCATGACTGTTGATTTAATAAGTGTTATAGCCTTTGTCTTTTTTGTTGTAATGATATTTATTTTTCTGTGTGTGAAATGGTAGAATGATTGAGTGCGAGATTTTCTCGGCTTTGCAACCACTATTACTGCAGTCAAAATGGTAAGGTATTAGTGGATATGTGTTTGTATTTTTTTATATTGGTGTTGTCCGTATGGCGTCGTTTTGGGCAAATCGTAGTCACTTTGAGTTCTTATAAGTTGTATATGATTATAATTGTATGAATTGTGTTTTATTTTGGTGTGGCAACATGGAAGTATGTCTTGATCATGTTGTGATGTGATATCTTTTGAAATTATGTGTACTAATTGTGTATAATTTGTGATCATAAGTGCTGATTTTATTGGTGTTGTTTTGCTGTGAGAAATGGAAAGATGGTTAAGTGCAAGTTTCACCTGCCTTATCAACCTTTATGATCGCATGCTAAAAATTAATTTATCTGATATATCATTGAATTATTGAACAAAACACGTATATTGCCTGATTTAATAGTCCCAAACGACTGTGGCTTTTAGCAGACTCAAATATAAGTGTTTTGATGTATGGTTGTCGTCATACGTTGTGTTGAATTGCTTATAAGCTATGATAATAAGTGTAGACTGTTTATGAACCGCAGTTATCAGTCGTGCTTTGTATAAGCTATGGTCATAAGTGTTATAACATGTGTTTTCTTTGGTATTCATGATCTTTTAGGTTTGTTGCTTTGTAGCGAAATATAGAAGGGTGGCTGAACGCGAGGAAAACTCGGATTAGCAACCTCTATGATCACAGTTGGGGCATTAATTAAGTTACGCCAAATTTTTCAGTTATTTCTTTAATCAAACTTCATGCACAGTAACCTATAATCTTATATCTTACCATAATAGATTGTCACAAAAACGACTATGTTTGCAAACAATTTTTTAATGTTGCTTTTTGTATGAAAGGGTAATGTAGGAGGTTGTGATGATTAAGTTTAAATGTTTTTTCTATGACTTTGGGACAAAGTGCGATTATCTGCATCTTGTCGGGCAACTTATTTTTTGTTAAATCACATTGTAGTTTTTGTTTTGTAAAATCTATAATACTATAATCTTGAGCCCCTTAATTTAATGTGCAAGAGTGAATGTGCACAACAATTTGTACGGTACAATCCGTTTAAAGCCATATGATTTAATACCAAGAAGTGAAATATGTAATCCTCAATGAAAGCCTCTAGCTATAGGAGACGAAAAGTTTCATCTAATGGCATGAATGCAATAAGCTGAACAATCGTATTTGTGGTTACATGAATACATAATTTGGTACAAGATGCGTTTGAACATGAAAGGGCTGCAGTTATGCGCCCTTAAAGAAGCTGAAACACTCATCAATTACATATCTATTAAATGGAAACTCCATAAATGAGGGATCAAGCACAATAGGCATAAAAGCAACACACTCCAGTACGTGTGTTATCATGGCTGCACAGGTTGGATGCTCGAATGGTGAGTTGTTCCTAAACGAATTGACTCCTGAATCAACTGGTACCATAGTGTTGATGTTGTGTAGAATGTGGGATGTAAATACTGCAACAGGCCGGTATTTGAGCACCGATTTCTTGATGTCTGATGCAAAGGTATATGCATATGTACCTTCCCAATACCTGAGTTATAAGAATAGATAATAACTGATTAAAAATTGTATGTATTATTCAACAACAACTTTTAACATGGTTCTATTGCAGGGTAATGTTATCCATTGTACCGCCAAGGCAAATGTGGCTCACAATTTCTTGAGGTTAAAAGAGGGAGGTGTTTACACTGTTAAAAATTTTGTTGTCATGCATAACAAGGAAGACTTTAGAGTTAGGAAGGATGATCCCTTTATGATAGAGTTTGATGGATCAACGTTAATAAGAAAAAGTTTGGTTATATCTGAAGGGTTTGTCAGACATCCTTTTCAGTTGGTGGATTTAGATCAAATCAAACCTACGGATAACAAATATCTCATTGGTAATTTTATATTTTGTATGTTTGACCAGTTAATTTCCTGTTAAATAGTGTTGCCATAAAAGCTGTTACCTCTTAGATGTCGCAGGTTATGTGACGAATGTTGGAAGGATGAATCATACGAAAGCAGGGTCAAAAAATATTGATTTCTACCTGACAAATCAAAAGTTCGTATACATGTTATTTGCAGTTGGTGCTGTCAATTTTATAAATTTTATTTGGCCAGCATGTTTATTGAAACTAACCGTTTGTTTATTTTTTCCGCGTGACATCAGAGGTCAATCGATACGGGTGACTCTATGGGGAGGGCTCGCTGATATGTTGATTGAAAAGAAAGCAAAACAGGCAGGCGTGTGCGCTGTAGTTGTTACGTCCACATCTGCAAGGCATTATAACAGTTAGTCATCTTGGTCTATTTACCTTTTTCATATTATACACCTTTATCATGCTAAGTTGGTTTTTAATTTTACCTCTCAGATAAGCTCTATTTGTCGAGTAGTTCAGCCACACAAATACTAGATGCTGTTGACATTCCTACGATCAGTGCCTTGAAAAAAGACACCGGGTATGAAATTGTTTGAATATAAAATCTATATGTGATACGATTCAAACTAATATTAACTTACCAAGATGTTTTACCTGTTTGTTAGAAGTGTTGTGTCTTCAACATCATATTTGGGTGCACACCTATCAGAACCCAAAGATGGGACAATAGAGAATCTGCTCATGTGGGCACGCAATCGGAAAAATGATGTCTGTTTCTTTTACCCCCGTCATCTATGTAGCCTCATTAAAATGCATGATATTGATGTATTTTATTTATGCAGTCTGCGACTTTCCTATGTAAAGCCAAGATTGATGATGTGTGTACTAGAAAGGGATGGAATTTTCCGTCATGTGGAGGTGACAGTTGCAAGAAAGGAGCTACTAGGAAGGGTGGCCGTTTTTGGTGTGATTCATGTGAAAGACCGATTGAATACCCTGTGATAAGGTGCTATTATATTTGTGACCCATATGTTATACATTTGTATACAGTATATATAATTATTGACATTCATACTTACTATTCACTGCATGATCTTTACAGGTATCGCCTTGAGCTTGGTATCTCGATGATACCCGTAGTACTGTTGTGGTCCTTTTTGATGAGGCTTCAGTTAACTTGATAAAGTTTCCAGCTTCGGCATTGTTGACGGACGAAAAGAGGTACAGTGAAATTTTAGACTTTATTTGCACCCTACTCCCCCTGCCCCATTACTCATTATTTCCTATGTAGTGTCTCAATGATCACGCCAACTTGCCTTCTCCCATACTCGATCTCATTGGCACAACACACGAATTTGAAATCAAAAGTCATACATATTATGAGTATGGGAAGTTTGAGAGTTTTACATGTTGGGCGGTGGACTCACCTCATCCGTCTATTGAAACTGAAAGCTCAAGCACAATTGATAATGAAACTTTTGGACCAGTTGCATCATCCAATACCTTAACCCCGTCTCCATCCGTTGTTACCCCGTCCAAACCTACTGAGAATACAAAGAAAAATAGGTAATAAACGCCTGTAATATACCTATAATAAAAGTGTTTGTTCCTTTAGGCCTTTTGCTAATAAAAAAAATACCTAATATGAATGGTTTTTTTATTTTCAGGGTGGAACCCGAAGATTCAGACGTTGATGATGAACTTAGGCCTTTGGCTGCTGTGGAATATACTGATGCTATCAATGCGAATACTAAGGCTAATGCGCCATCGGACCCAACGTCCAAACGGTTGGTCAAGTCTACTCCTGCATGTGATAGGAAAAAAAAAGGTGATCGCGACATAATAAGTTTTGTGGCAACATAAATATCAAACATTCAAATGGTTTTACCTTATACATATTACTTACACAACAGATCTAGCATGACAAACATTGGTTGAATATTTTCAGGGTGGATATTGAACATTCAAACGTGGATATTGAACTTATATCCGTAGATGGTGACCAGGATGGTCAGGACGGCACCACAACTAACAAAAATAAAATGAGACGGTAATCACATGTTGTATACCATAATTGGTCACATATGGTTTTATATCTGCCCATATATTAATACATGCCACTTTGTATATTTTGTGGTCAGGTTAGTCATGGATGATTCAGAGTGACCCTGAGCCAGCAGTACCCGAATAATCCTTATCAAAATAATCTATTATTACATTAATAATGAACTGTATTAAAACATAATTTGGGATCATTTGTTTTTTATGTTTGATAGGCACAGAACTGTTACAATTTGTTCCATCAGATTCTATTTTGGTTGTTATAATTTATTCTACTTTTCTGTCATGCAAAAATTTGGTTTTTTTCTGCTTGACTTTGTTTCAGGTACATCCAATATAAACCGGCTGTGACATGGACGCTTTCCACAAGATACCATATGGAAATTCCTATTAATAATTATTGTAAAAAAATCATTCTTTTGGCAAATAACTAATGCAACAAATTATGAATTATATGGAGTACCCTTTGTTACCATTGTCTTTAAAAGTCCAACAATATATTGTTTCAATGTTCATATAGTAAACACATGGGGTTCAAAATGGAAATCGTACCACAATACTTACACACACTTTAATATACGGGTAAAAATGCCTGTGTTGAATTTCGTATTTTTTGGATATAATTATAATTTTTAACAAACAATATGCGATGGGTTGTAAAAAGCAACCACACACTCACATACTGCAAAAGTATCATACCCGCATAAACCATATTATAAGAATAACTTGGATTATCAAAATATTGAATGTGTTTATGCTAAATGCTACATTGAACAAGATTGCCTTAAATTATATTTGTAGCATCACCAACAAACTAGACATTACATGGTACATTATGATATCTAAAGCTTTGTGGTTATGGTATATTAAGTAATTACAAGTTTTTTATGTTATGATTGGGTTTGGCAAACAACAAATTGTGAATGTTTATATATGATATTTCATCGCCACTTATTATTAATTATACGAGTTTCCAAACCTCTTTATATTTGTATGTTTTTATGTCCTATCATACATCTGTTTCATTTTCATGTAAATTATTTCCTTTAACCATAAAAATGGCCTTACAAATAATTGCATTATAACAGTGCAAAGTATGTATTGTGCTCTAATCATTATATAACTCAACTTTATAAAATTGTCTGCTCACGACCATTTCACCCACACTTTGATACATTTTTTGAAATGTCGTTCGCCAAATGGTTCTCAAAATCGACCACTAAATGACTTCCAAAATTAAATCGTATAAATCACCATATTAAAAATGTTTTGTAAACTGGTACTTTTTAAATTCATGTAGACAATACTTTAATTTAAATATAGTATTTTGAATCACGTTGTGAGTATAAGTAACCAATGAGATGTGACCAAATGAAGTTGACTTATGTTTTTTCCAATTAGTCTAAAATGCGCTCATACTAGCCTTTTTAACCAAATTTTTTCATAAATATCAGTATCATTATTATAACTCAATAAGAATCTGTATTACATATAGAGAGGTACCATGAACTATAAGTATATGCCTTTTCATTATACACCACACTTATTGCATCAGTTAAATAGTAGAATCCCAATAGGTGATATACTAAACTTATTAATTCATTATACTACCAGATCTGCAATATGATATGTTGCAAAGTTTAATCAGGTCATTCAAGCATTAAATGGATACAGGTACAATTTACTTTTATAATTTACATACCTGCCGATTACGTATGTGATTAAAGTTGTATTTGTCTTTGCATTGCAGTATCACACGCTGAACAGTCTGAAACTCCATCCCTGTCAGACATATTGAACAAAACTTTGTTTATTCATTCAAGAACTGTAATAAATGACAGTGGAAAGATGCAGAGTTTCTGTGGTTTACGGATGACACAACATGTTGGACCATCTACAGGTCCGTCCCATTTATAAGACTTTACTTACATTATGCAATTACATCAAATCTGCAATAATGCATACCTGCTTTTGCATGATCAACATACTTTGTTAGGACAAGAATCACACTCGGTTGGCACTTTGACAGACATGACAGTGAACCAAATAGCTTCAACCTCCAAAATTCCCTTTGTTTATAAAAAAAGAAGATCGGCAGGTAATTACTACTAAAGTTGCAAGTTTATCGATTTCATAATATTGAATATTACCGTAATGGTTATTCCTGTAGGAACACTTTCTCATCGTGCAGCTAAAAGTATCCCACATGGAGCTGCACATGCATCTGCAGGTAATTAATCATGTTATCAGTCTTGCATTCTGTTAGTTAACTTATTGTAATGTGGTCCTTATCACTGATATTTACCTTTTATTTGCAAGGTATTCCTGTGGTGTACCATGATATTGGCCCACCAACATTTGAATGTCAAAATTGCAAGGCTCTTATGTGGTACCAGGAAAGATCTAACGTAACAAAAACCGTGGTAAACCCAACATTCTCTGTTTGCTGCCAAGGGGGAAAAGTGATTCTTCAGATATATAATGAAACACCTTCGCCCCTTAATGACCTTATGGATTACAGCATTCCTGCAAACACAAGTTTCAAGGAACAAATCAGGGTGTATAATGGTATGTTTTGTTACACATCTTTTGGAGCAAAAATAGACCATTCAATTAACACATGTAGGGGTCCATATACCTTTAGAGTAAATGGGCAAAGCTATCATCGAATAGGTTCTCTGCTTCCTAAACAGGGCGATCAGCCTAAATTTGCGCAACTATATTTTTTTGACACTGAAAATGAACTTAAGAACCGAATGGGAATTTTTGCAAGCAAAGATAGTGGAGAGTGCGTGGATGCAAATATAGTATCAAGCCTTATGAAGATGTTCAATCAAACAAATCCAATCACCAAGGCATTTCGAATGGCAAGGGATTGGTCTGAGACCCATAATTCAGCCCACTTTGAACTACGACTACTAAGTGGTCGAGGTGCATCTCGGCAATATAACGCACCGTCTGTACCGGAGATTGCAGCTTTGATTACTACAGATTTTGGTGATGGTATTCCCACAAGAGATATTGTTGTAAGAAACAAGGAGGAAGGGCTGAAACGTATATCTGAGCTGCATCCGGAATACATGGCACTCCAATATCCATTATTATTTCCATATGGAGAGGATGGGTATCATGAGAAGATACCGTATCACAACAACAAAGGTGTGCGCAAAACCAAAAGGCCTTTTGTTACAATGAAAGAGTACTACGCATACGTCATACAACATCGAAATAACCAAGGAACTACATTGCTAAGAGGTGGCCGGTTATTCCAACAGTTTTTGGTTGACGCATATGCGGCTGTTGAGGAGCAAAGGCTTACATGGAATAGGAAAAATCAAGATACGTTACGTGTGGATTTGTATCACAACGTGTGTGACGCTGTAACAAGAGGTGATACAAATGCGGCAGGGTTGGGGAAACGAATTGTCCTACCAAAAAGTTTTGTAGGCGGCCCAAGGTATATGATGCAAAACTACCAGGACGCAATGGCTATATGTCGAACATATGGAAACCCAGACCTGTTCATCACTTTCACTGCTAATACGAAGTGGCCTGAAATATCAGAAATGTTAAAGCACATTCCGGGCCAAAAAGCACATGACCGTCCAGAGGTGTCCACGCGCGTTTTCAAGCATAAACTTACTGAATTGTTAAACGATCTTACAAAACGCCATATTTTTGGCAAGTCCCGGGGAGGTAATGCACCTTACTTAATAATGGCAATATGTCTGATTCTTTATAACAAACTAAGGTATTATCTTATTTGTTTCTCTGTTTTATTTCAGTTGTATATGTAATAGAATTTCAAAAACGTGGTCTACCTCATGCTCACATCCTACTATGGCTAGAAGAAAGATTAAAACGAAAATCCCCGTCCCAGATAAATGATATAATTACGGCAGAAATACCATGTCGAGAGAATGATCCAGACGGGTATAAAGTGGTAACTGAATTTATGTTACATGGTCCTTGCGGTAAAGATGCTAAACATGCACCATGTACATCTGAGGGTAAATGCTCCAAACATTTTCCTAAACTTTTCGTTGCTGAAACAATGGTCGATAGTGATGGTTATGCTATTTATCGCCGGAAGGATAATAAAGCTTACCATATAAAAGGAAAATTCAAATATGACAACAGATACGTGGTTCCTCACAACCGTTATCTCCTTATAAAATACCAAGCCCACATCAACGTAGAATGGTGCAACCAATCAAAGGCAATTAAGTACTTATTCAAGTACTTGAATAAAGGTCCTGATAGAGCCACAATTGTTATACAAGAAAATGTAAAAAACAATGGTGGTCAGGCAGATGTCAAGATTTTGGAGGTGGACGAAATAAAGAATTATTTGAATTGTCGTTTTTTAGCTCCATGTGAGGCGGTATGGCGTTTGTTTTCCTATGACATCCATTACTCAGATCCATCAGTGATTAAACTCAATTATCACCTGCCAAATCAGCATGCAATCACACTTCGTGATTCAGAAAGCTTACCAGCACTAATTCAAAGGGAAGGCATCGATATAACCATGTTCACTGATTGGTTTGACTTAAACGTGCGTGATACAGAAGCGAATAAATACACGTATTCTGAGATACCTGCACATTATGTGTGGCATGAGAAAGACAAAATGTGGAAAGAACGAAAACAACATAAATGCATTGGGAGGATTGTTTACTCCCATCCGGCTTCTGGAGAACGATACTATCTTCGAATGTTATTGAACATTGTCAGAGGACCTCGATCCTTTGAGAAACTCATGACTGTTAACGACATATTATGTTCCACGTTCAAGGAAGCATGTTTTGCATATGGCCTTTTAAATGATGACACAGAATGGACGCATGCAATATCTGAAGCAAGTGTGTGGATGTTCGGACCACAGCTCCGTGACATGTTTGTGACAATTCTATTGTTTTGTGATGTCAGCAGACCTTTAAAATTGTGGGAAGAAAACTGGGAATATTTAGCAGAGGATATCCTACACAAAAAAAGGAAAATGTTCGATTACCCTAACTTGGAACTGACAGATGAACAGCTTCGGAACTATTGTTTGCTTGAAATACAAGAGTTGTTAAATTGTTGTGGAAGATCTTTAGGAGATTTTCAAGATTTACCACTACCAGACCCAATGTTGCTAACCAATATGGACAATCGTCTAATAAGAGAAGCGCTGGCTTATGATATGAAAGAAAGTAAGATTCAGCATCAACAACTCCATTCATCATTAAACACCCAACATCGTCTAATCTATGATGAGGTTATTGAATCTGTAAATGGTAACGAAGGGAAATTTTACTTTGTGTACGGACCGGGAGGAACCGGAAAGACATTTTTATACAAGACTATCATCTCAAGGTTGAGATCAGAACGTAAAATAGTGCTTGCCGTCGCATCTTCAGGTATGTATTTATACTAAATTTAACTAAACAAGTAACTTACACATTTAAACAATTATGCAACTGATAAGTGTCATTAAATTGTATAGGCATTGCTTCATTGTTGCTACCAGGCGGGAGAACGGCTCATAGTCGTTTTGTTATACCACTTGAACTATTAGAAAACAGCACGTGCGGCATAAAACAAAACACGCATATGTCAGAACTCATGCAGCAAGTGAAATTAATTATCTGGGATGAAGCTCCAATGACACAAAAATATGCTTTTGAGGCGTTGGACAAGACTCTGAGAGATATCTTAGGATATCATGACCTTGGATGTAGAGAACGAATATTTGGGGGCGTGACGGTCTTGCTAGGAGGCGACTTTCGTCAAGTGTTGCCAGTTATACCAAAAGCAAGCAGGCCAGTCATTGTTCAATCATGTATAAACCAGTCTGAGTTGTGGAAGCATTGCAAGGTATTTACCCTTACACGGAGTATGCGGGTGAATGAGTATAGTGAGAATGGACTGATTGATACTCGAAAACAGGATTTCAATAAATGGGTATTGGCTGTGGGAGATGGCAAATTGCCAGCAAAATGCAAAGAAGATGAGGACGATCCATCTTGGATCGACATTCCTGAAAATTTCCTAATCCAATCGTGGGACTGTCATATCGAGAAAATTGTAGCTGAGACATACCCTGATTTTACAACAAGACAGACTGACGTGGTGTATCTCAAAGAAAGGGAAATCCTAACTCCTCGGAATGATGATGCTGATACTATCAATGATTATATGTTTAAAAAATTAAAAGGGGACTCTGTTACATACAATAGCGCGGATGAAGTTTGCAAGGCATCTACAGACAATCTAGATTAGCATGACCTGTACCCGATTGAATTTCTAAATTCATTAAATTTTCCCGGGATGCCCCCACATGAACTTCACTTAAAAAAGGAACTACCCATTATGCTATTGCGTAACATCAATCCAAGCAAAGGTCTGTGTAATGGAACAAGATTGATCATAACAGATATAGGCCAATTTGTTATTCACGCAACGATCCTTACAGGTTCTAATATAGGAGACAATGTCATTATACACAGGATTATACTAACATCAACGCAATCCAAATGGCCATTTATCCTAAAACGGCGACAATTCCCTGTAAGAGCATGTTATGCGATGACTATCAACAAAAGTCAAGGCCAATCACTTACTTACATTGGTCTCTATTTGCCTACTCCTGTGTTTGCACATGGACAACTTTATGTGGCGCTGTCTAGAGTTACCACTCCTGACGGACTTAAGATACTAATGATTGAAGACAAAGACCCTAGACTTAAGAACTGCACACGTAACATTGTTTTCAAAGAAGCTTTCAGCAGCCTGTCTTAGCATATTTATGTAATGTTCAGATATTAAATATAATAAGGTGTTACATTTTATTTCATATATGCATTGTTTGTGTTTCCATATTCAGATACAGAGAATAAAATTTGAATGGCAACACCTATGGATAGTTCAGCACATTTATTTATTATAACTTTATTACTTGCCACAAACACTCATAAACTTTATAGTATTGGCCCAATTATTAACAGTGGTCCATTATCTATATTCTCATGTTAAAAGACACATAATAAATTGTGACCACCCATATCAAAACCTAACTGCATACTCATCAAGTGCTATTATTGCATATAATATTAATAATATGCACAAATGTTGACATAAATATATAATAAATTGATTTTATGATTTATTAGGAGTTACATGGCCTTTATTAATTTCAAGTCAGTTCAAAAGTTTGATAAGACATTTAAAAACCAACTTATCTCAGTAATATACACATCTCAACTCCTATTTTATCATACAGAAATCATATATACACATTCTAAAACTATGTCATTCAGCAGGGATGTCGTCTCACACTACTTTCATATGCCCTTACACCGAGCTGCAAAATGCTTTCATGTTAGTTCGTCCCTTTTTAAAGTGCAGTGTCGATCGGTTGGAATTAAATCTTGGCCATATCGAAAACTTCTCAGTTTAGAAAAGTTAATTAACTATTTTCAGGTTAGCAAATAATTGACAATAAATTTTGTTTCTGTTTTTCATACCACAAACCTGATTTGCATATGCAATCTTAAATGTTTCCAGATAAAATAATTATTTCAATCTTAAAAACATGGTTTTGCCTATTCGTTAATATATACATATTTTAAGTCACAACCGTTAACAGTTAACTATGCTTTTTATAGTACGCATTAATATGTTTTCTATATTGTGATATCCAACTTGGTTTTCATAGGGCAAGGAAGGTGATTCAAATACTAATGAAAGTATGCAAGACATAATTACAAAACCTGCGGAAAAAAAAGACGGATAAAGGAAGATCCAGCCTTAGCAATTACGAATAACACGAAAAAATTAAGACGACGTTTTTTCAAAGCTACATACAGGAAAAAAAACATATCAATTTGGATTTGTCGTTATCACCGCCAATAGTTCTGGATGTGGAACCGTTGCAAGTTATATATCCTAACAATCATTCAATCTGTGAGCATATATAGTTCTCTTATGGCAGCAACTATACGGAGCAATAACAATCGAAAGCTTATTGATACCTAAACTCAAGTGTTCAAGTAGTATTTTTAACAAGTTATTTTCATAGATTTCTTTCTTGAGGTTTGGTATGTTATTCTCTATGTTTTTTAAATGAATAATGCTTAACCTGCAATTTGCGTCCTTTTTTTTTGGTCAGTTTTAATAATGCATACCCCAACTGTTGTTATTATAATACCAGTTAAGTCAGCATAAAATATCAAAAGTCAAAAACTAATAAACTGCATACCTTATTGACTGTTAAGCGATCAGTCGCAGGCATTTTGCACCGCTGTCTCATTGACGAATTGTCTCATTATTTGCGTATACGAAACCAACACACCCATCAAGCTTGCAACATCGTTATAACACCAAATCTCATATCATCACAATATCCTCGACTCCCCCATTATTTGCATCACCTCAAGCCACATCGATATTCACCTACCCACTGCATGTATTAGATCAATTAATGAGGCGTAAATTATCCAACAAATACGCTTTCCTATGCAAGTGACTAATACCCTGATCCTCGACCAAAAACGAATATTCTCATGACTTCAACTAAATCCAATGTGTCACGTCTCACCGTTATTCAGTCCCCTATTATCTATATCTAAACCAAGAACAATATTCAAAACAAAATGAAAACAAATTAATATTTCAGTTTTGTTCAACACACTTTAATATATTTAAAGATCTACAAATATCTCATGTTCTTGAACTCATAACCTCATAAATTTATAAGAAGACAAACTTATGTTTTACAAAAAAAAAAACGAAACAAGACAAAAACCTTCGCCTACCTGATACGTCATTAGTCTTTATCGAAACTTAGCTTCTATATATATCCAAAAAATTAAAAGGGAAAGCTCAAAACATAACTTTCTAACTTCCCTTTCATTCGGTTTAATCATAAACAAAACAATAACACACTTAGAAACAAACTTGAACTCCTCCAAAGGATCTTGCAGCAATAAAGGTTCTTTGTTGATAGACTATGCTACATATGACAAACTAGGTAAAGGTATGGTGTGAGTTAATGTTTGTGGTGTCTGATTCGTATAGTGCATGTCCTGATACATATCTTGGAACAAACTAAGCTTTTTTTCATGTTTCAAGGTGCTTATTTGAGATAAAATTGAATGGCTTTTATACCCGTAAAAATCTTAAAATACACAAAGACTAGCTATCCTGTCACGTTTTTCATCCACATAGCATCTTTTACAACATAAGCATATCCAAACACTATTTCATGAAGTGCTTATTTTTAGTTGCTTATCAAAAATATAAATTAAACAATGCCAAAACATCTATAATGCTTCTAAACTTTAAGATGTAAAATCATTTAACCCCGAAAAAACTCAAACCCCTAACTGGATTATCACTAAAAAATCAAAATTGATCTTACACTTATTCAAACCCAGTTCAATGATTACCAATCTCAACATAAAAACAACAAAAAAATTCGAGCTTTATAATGCAAATTTAATAAACTCTGATCAAATTATCATTTAAACATATACTTGCTTTTCAGGATTGAATCGAAACTAACATAACACAATATCAATTATAAATCAACAAACGGCCTAAAGTAACAACCTTGCAATAAATTATAACGTTTAAACATTCACCCTTTCAGGCTATCATATTCAAATAGAATACCTGAGATATTAGGCTCAATGAGTAGATAATCAAGCACTTAATAATAGCCCTCAATAATATTTTATTGCGTAACATTTATTTTGATTGATTTTTCGATTGATTGAAAACCCTAGGTCGGAAGTTTGAATGTAACTGTGTGTTTGAACCGAGTAAAAGTGAGATATATGTGTGAAACACTTAAAGTCAACACACACACTACTTGACCATTTTATAATAAAAGTAAAAAACTAAATAAAAAAACTTGCCTTCTTCAAGTAATTACTAGACCATCAAATCTAAAACCAGAGAACTGATGATTCATCAGTTTACTCCATTCATAAATATATATACTGAATAGTTAAGATAAAAGAGTAGATTAATAAAACCATACATACAACCAACACTGAAAACCAACAATAAAGATTATTACAACAAACAACAATCAAAACACAAAACCCACCCCCACATCTTCCTACGCTTCATCTTCTGAATCATCAGCCTCATCCAAGTCATCCAGAAAATCCTCCTTCTCTGCCAAACTCCGACGACATAGCACCAACAACTGAGCAAGCAAGTCATTCTTCCTTCTGTCCTTTAGCTGGATCTCACGAAGGGCAAACTCACCTGTTGCTGCAACTGCATTGAAAGAAGGAAACAATCTTCTAGCCTCATCGATTGTTTCTTCTTTTTTGGCAATAGTCTCTCGGAGAATGGTGCTCTCTTCTCCCAGCTTCTCAATCAACTTCTTCTCCTCTGCAATGTCTTGCATAATCAAAAGCCTGAAAGCATCACTTAGTTTCCCTGATTCTGTTAGAGCTTTCATTTCGTCAATGTTAGGTGTGGAAGACATTTTCCGATTAGGGTTATGTTATGATGGTCTAGGGTTAACCGGTTAAGTTATGATGGTTGTGTTTATGGTTTTGTAAGTATACATAATTACAATGTACTAACTCATAAATTGCACAGATAATTACAAAAAAAATACACTCAAAAGTCATTGAGAAATTTAATTTCGGTGTTACTGTAGCCCTTTCATATTCTTCATGCAAAAATCTGATATGCAATATTTAGGAAGTTATCTCATTTTGCAATTCAAACCCTTCATCTTTTAAGTAGATATAAAACAGTCCTTATATATACAATGCTTTGGCATTAACATCCTAATTTAAAAAATAATAATAATAATGTTAATAACTTATATATTATCTTTATATTTATATACTAACATTTCAACTATATGTTAAATGAAACTTAAAATAAAATTAATCTAATTTAAATACACCAACTATATCATTTGCCATGAAATAAATATATATTAATTTGACATATCATCGTTTCAAAAACAAACAAAACATTCGAATTATTAAAACCAACCAAAGTACCTAAACCCAAACAACTACTTAAACTCATTCATCTTAATGGCATTAGCTTCTTCCTCACGGGCACCCACTTTCGCTTCATCTAGCAAATAGTTTAGCTCTACAAGCAATAACCGATGTCTGTCTTGGGTTTTTCTTAAAGCTTCAAGTGACTCCAAAGCAACTCCATTAGCACCATAAGCTTCCATGTTTGCTATCATTGTATGGTTCTTAACTATTACCCTCCTCAAATGTTGGCAACAACCGAATAGCATTTTGGATAATGCATCATCTTCACATGCCTGTTGCACAAACCACAAGCGCATGCAATTACGCAATTTTGAAGAACCTGCAATATTCGATAAATTACATATCAACTCAAAATTTGCCATTGAAAATAAACTATACAACAAACCAATTGGTACTATAACTCATTATGAAACATGCACCAAATAAATAGGCTAAACATTATTTATGTAACCTACTAATATTAAAGTGTTACATATGAAAAGTCTTTTTTTAAATGTAACATATTAACATAAACCTCTTCACATATACTCTTATAACGTTAATTGTCTATCTAAAATAATAGTAACTTAAATTAATGAGAGGGTAAAAAAAATTGTAGTCATTTTACAATTTAGGCCATTGACCAAAAAAAAAATAGTCAACATTATTATGTACTCATCTACAGTAGAGATGAAGAAGCGACTTTGTCGAGAGTTTACCTCCGCCCTACGATAACAAAACTTATGATACCATAAATTTCAATATCTTATATTTAACTACTTCCACACAATATTACATAAAAAATATTATACATTCGGTCCATACCAACACAGTGCAACGCACGGGCTTACAATGCCTCGTATGTCTTATTGTTACAATCACACGGAGTAATAAATAAGTGTTTTGGTTGAAAATTTTGAATTTTCATTATTTAGCATGTGTTGAATGCTTTGTGTTGAATGCTTTATAATTATATTTGAAAAATGAAAAGGAAAGAAAAAGAAAAAAAAAAAGATACATAGAACATGATATGGTACGATTTATGGATAAGTGGCCTAGACAATTGGCGACACGTATCGATGGCTCTTGGACCTTTGATTGGTCACCAGTACGTAACTAGCATGTCCCTTTTATTTCCGCATGCAATAAACGAGGCATAATAGACACCCTCACAATTTATAACGCATCATAAATGGGAAACGAAATGAGTAGATGCAACCAAAACTCTAGATGTATGGCTATGAATTTATGTTTGTCAATAATAAATTGTGCTGATGATGGTGCAGATACTTGTGCTGGTGTTGTTGCTGAAAAAAATTATAAAAAGATATTATTTTTATAAGTTACATGAAGTAACATTTTATTTTCAGAGATTATGGAAGATTATTTTTTTAATAACCTCTTATAAGTTCTGTCTGCCAAACAAAGATTATTTTTTAAGTAGCTTAATTTAAAAAAATAATAATTTTAAACCTCAATAACCTTTCATAATCTCTGCTGTCAAACATAGATGTATTTCGAAACCTACGTTAGAAGTATGAATTATGACTACGCATTCTATAGTTTCGTTTCAAGTTTCAGTAACCATAATAACTTTACCTCGTAAATTCTACGAGACCATATTCGCTACTTAATTATTCATCACACAATGCATAAATATATCATATACTGAACAGTGTTTGTACTACATCTAGGTTGTGACTCACAAGTTATATCTAGATTAAGACTCATTAGATTAACAAATTATAAACAGTAAAAAATTTTGTGCTTTATTTTCTTCCGGAACGGCATATTCTCTAAAAATAAAAAGCTAGCCAAGTATTGATATAAGTAGATATAAGTAGATATAAGTTTTCGAAGAACGTAAAAACGTCTTGACTTCCTTGCTTAAACGTGAATCTTTCAATTATCGAAGACTTCCTTACGTGAAGGTTTTAAATCAAAACAAACACGGTTCGTTCTTATATATCTCCGATCCAACATAAAATCCGCAATATAAATCTCTAATGATTGTTATCTTCTTGTTATTTTGTTATTTGTTTATCAATAAAACCCATGTTATAAGTCTCTTATGATTGTTGTCTTGTCAACTACGGAGTATGTATCTATTTCTAATTCATGTTTGGTTTGATCCTTGCTTATTACGAGTATTACTTTATAAGCGTTGTTCCATAAGAACAATGTACGGAGTAAATATTAGATCATGCTGTGAAAATCGAACATACATACATAATAAAATTAATGTCACGAACGTTAATAACCGAATGCTCTTTCTCATGTATAAAACAACAAATATAATATTTTCAAGACAAAGAATGGAAGCGATACAGTACAAATATACGCAAAACACACGTTTAAAAAGATAAGCTGATGATAACAAGTATGATTGTAGTATAATATTTTTTTGGGATAATAATAAAAAAAAGTATTATACTTGTCACCCTTTCTTCTTCAGGGTAGCGAACAAAATTTTTTGCTTCTGCGGGTATTATACTTTCAAATTCATCCTCTTTAAGGTATTTTGCAAAAAAGTCGGACATTTTTGCCCCTCTTTCCCACAAGAGCAAATGATGGCAAGTATAATATATATATATATATATATATATATATATTTTTATCATTTGCCTTAGTTTTTATTATGTTAAATTTTGAATTTGTATTAAGATAATTTATTTAGTGATTTATAATTGTGTTAAATCTATTATAAAAAAGTTTTGTTTTAAGTTTACACTATTTACTTATTAATCGTATTTGTAATAATTTAATATATACTTAAAAAAGGGGAAATTAAAATCATTCGGACAATTATAAAAAACAAACAACACTTTTTCATTCAGATTCGGACATTATATCTACCTCTTAATAGTAAGATGTGGTAGTCAGATTCAGATGCAATAGTAAGATTCAGATGTGTAACATCTTAATCAAACAAACACACCCTTAATCTAGTCATAGTATACTCTCTAGTCTATGCTTCAACAAGTGACGAACAGAAATTTATATGCAATGTACTTACATGTTGTGATATAATTCCTCCTAATTTAGCAGAAGCGTTAAACCTAATTCGGTTTAACGCTTGAAGCGTTAAACAACTTGAAGTGAATTAGGGCAAATGATAAAACAAAACATTTTTATCATAGATTTAACACAATTATAAATCATTAAATAAATTATCTTAATACATATCCAAAATTTAACATAATAAAAACTAGGGCAAATGATAAAAAAAAAAAAAAAAAAATATTATACTTGCCATCATTTTTTCTTGTAGGTAAGAGGGGCAAAAATGTCCGACTTTTTTGCAAAATACCTTTAAAAGGATAAATTTGAAAGTATAATACCCGCAAAAGCAAAAAAATTTGTTCGCTACCATAAAAAAAAAAGTATTACAAGTATAGTATTTTTTTTTATTATTAAACTTATTTTTTTTTAAGTTTGATTGCAGTATAATAAATAAGGGATTGTCTAACCAATGCCCTAAGGGCATTGGTTAAGGAGGGTATGGACCCACAAAAAAAGACTAAAAAACGTTTTTTAATTTGAAAAGTGTACTTTGTGTGTGGGTCCCTGAGTTAAAAAACGTTTTTTTAGTCCTTTTTTGTGGGTCCATACCCTCCTTAACCAATGCCCTTAGAGCATTGGTTAGACAATCCCAATAAATAAACAAGAAGATAAACACGAAAATTGTCACGTCAACGACAAATATAAAATGAACGTTATCCATATTTGTCTTCCAATAATAACTACTGATTCCACTAATCTAATCCAAAACAATTTACATTGACACCCTCAATATACATCATAATTACTATGACATGCCACTCAACATTAACGTTTTCAAGTTACCAACCACATGCATTCTCTCAACCTGTTTCCTACAATAGCTTTTAACCGCTGGTGAATACTCAAACCCTAGTAAACTCTGACTGTCGATGCTGACCGCTGTAGCCGGGCTTGTCAGCATCGACGGCTGAGCATTTGCATTTGTTGTTCTTTTGTAGGATCCAAACCATTTTGATTGCATGTAGCCATTTTTCCTCCATGGAGAAATTGCCATGTCTTTGGTTTTTAAGGATGTTCTCATTGCGGCACACATTAGCCTTACGACTTTTTTAAGGTTGTTTGGTTTAATGACTGTTATTTTAGGTATTGTTTCGAGTAGTGTTTGGTAGGTTTTTGTTGGTCGAGCTATAGTGAATTCGGAATCGAGTGATACTTCGATGATGTAACGAGTGTTTTTGGAGATTAAAATGTCGATGTATTCGTATTCTCCTGCTGGATGTCGTCCGGTTTTTGCCCATCGAGACTTGCATAGACCTGGAAATATAGACATGAAGCTTGTATCAGGAAAAACACAACGCAAGTAATTAATAGGTGTTGAATTTGGTTATAATGTTACGAAATATAATAATTTAATCATTTGGTTTTTAAAAGCAAAAGATTAGTGTTACAGAAAAAAAAAGTCTGTAAAATTGATTAGTCGCTTCCTAAGCGCCCATCGGCCACCAAAATTTTCAATTCGTACAAATCAATCAACGATTGTTAACTGTGGTCAAAGGTGATAGAACTTATTGAAAACCCGTAAACGTCGCCGGAAATACGATGAACACGTCAAAAATTGCTTTTTATCACTTATAATATTTATATCTATTACTCCCTCCGTCTCAATTTAATTGTCCATATTTTTTTTTTAATGTATCAAAAAGATTGTCCACTTTCATTTTTTTAGTAAAAACTAGAGAATCTAAAGATGAAATATTCTATTCGTGTGGTTAAAAATTAAAGTGACCCCAACTTTTATTAAACTTTGTCAATTAAATTGAAACGGAGGGAGTACAAATTATCGGTAGGGAGAAAATCTTACCATAAATACCTAAACTCACTAAAAATACTCAAAAACTTGTAAAAATACCAAAAAGCTTTTGAAAATGTCAATTCAATTCATAACCGATTAATCCCTAAACCATTACAAGCTACAAGAGTTAACCAAACTTGTACGGATTAACGATTTTTGCAACTTGGGCAAAATAATTAAAACAATAAAAGTAGTTTAAATGTTTGAAGTGATTCTTACCAGCATCATATCCTCTTTGACGTAGGGAACTCATTAAGCTCCTCTTAAAACCCTCCGAGGAACAATCATCCAAATTCGAGCACAGACTCTCCACCTCGCAACAAATCGCACGCTTCGTACGAACATCATCATTGCCATCGATATCCGAGCCACCCTCGAACAAATCAGCCAACATTTCCTTATCTTCCAAATCAGTACAATTATAACCACTCACCTCCTGCTCATCCCGTATCTCATCCACAAAATCATTCTGATCCATTTTTTCACCCCCTCGATGATCACAACACCCCGCTTCGAAAAAAGAATCAACCAAATCCGATAAATCCGTTATCGAATTATTCGACGAATGCTCACTTCCACTACTTTGACATAGCCTTGCCCTAGCATCATCGTCAAACTTAGCCATGATCCTTTTAAACCTCATTGGACTCTTTGCCATTTTTCCCTTTTATAAAACGTTAGATTAACCTATAGTATTTTAGGTACACCAACACAAGGGATGTGCACATATATATAGTACACATATATTACTATATTACTCCGTATTAAGATAACGACAAAGTGTGAGGAGGAAACTTGGAAAAGTGTTTTAACGACGTTAGGTTTAGGTTGTGGTTTTTTAACTTTTTATGCATGTGGACTTGTTTTTGTGAAGTGGTGCATGAAGGGTTTTATGTGATTAATGTAACGGTGAGTGGGTGAAAATGGTGAAAAAGTAAACGGTGGTTAATTAGAAGTGTACAAGTGTCATGATTGATAACACCTCGTGCTATACATGGCATTTCACGTGGCAGTGATACTCCTTACACACGATGTTGATCATTTTATCTTACGATTTTTTGCTTCTATCTGCCACCAAGATTGTTTTATTACCGATTCGCTAATTGATTTTGTTTTTATCTTTAAGTTTAGGTTTTGCCAACGATTGAATTTTAAAATTATTGTAAGAGTAAAACAAGTGTGTGTATATAGAATCACAAAATATTTGTCACTTTTATTCGCTTATATTGTGCAAAGATTATTCGACGCGTGTTATGTCAAATATATGAACACCATATTATAAGGGTGTGCATGGTCCAAAAACCGGACCGGACCGGTCAAGACCGGATCGGACCGAAAACCGATTTCGGCATAAACCCTAGACCGAGACCGGACCGAATGTGGTCGGTCCGTTCCCCGGACCGTCGGTCCGTCGGTCGTCCCTTTCGTCAGTCCGTCCAACAAGGCCAAAATCCGGACCGGACCGGACCGAAGACCATTAGCTCCGACGCGGACCGAACCAAATGTGGTCGGTCTGGTCTCGGTCCGTGTCGGTCCTTCGTTCGGTCCGATCCGTTCGGGTCATATGCTCACTCTTACCATATTATATAAACTCACTACGGTTATCCACTTATCCATAAGATGTCTATGATTATTTATTCTATACTACGGAATATGCCATATAGAATACTACTCCCTCCGTCTCATATTTATAGTCCTCATTTCTTTTTTGGGTTGTCTCAAATTAATTGTCCACTTACCTTTTTAAGTAAAAACTAAAGAATATAGTGGAGGAATATTCTATTTAAGTGGTTGAAAATTAATATGGCCCCACTTTTATTAAACTTTGTGTTTTCTCTCTCATGACAATAATTTTGAGACGGAAGGAGTAGTTTTAGTTTTAGGTATCTGCTTTATAAGAAAAATTCTAGATGTTCAAGTATTATATACATAGCTTATTATTTTTCAGTATTCCATAATATATTTAATTATTGAATGTTTATGAATTATGACTAGTTTAAGCTTTTGTAATTCTAACTATTATCATAAGAAATATTCAAAGAAAGGAACATTGTTAGTGGGCAATGTAAACAAAACAAAAGCAAATCTAATCATATATTGATTTTATAATCATAGAAGGATGTAGTTGTTTATATTGGTGTTATATTTAGGCAAAAATACATATATATCCCTCTCAAAGTGAATAATTGCATATATATTTTTTGTACAAGTTTTTTAGCACATAGTACAATTTTTAATTTCGTTTTAAATACAACTGTTAAAATTATCACTTAATCAAAGTCTTAACAAAAAAAAGGGATGGATATTGATCAGTTAAAATCAAACCTCCACTGTGGCAATCAGATCCATTGGCCTCTTGAATTTCGGTGTTTAGAATAAAAAAAATTAAATAAATAACATTTGTGGAACAAATGTTTTTAATGCTTTCTGAGAGAAATTATTGTTTATCTACAGTATATATATATATTTGTAAAAATGATAAAAATATCATAATAACTTTCTAAATCCATCCTTGTCGTTAAATGCTACAACAGCAAAAGGCTTATCCTCTTAACTTGCGTCTCAGAAACAGTTTGATACGACTAGTATCGATAGTAGCATCTTTTCATGCGTGATGCAAGCCCATAAGAAGCAAGAAAAGAAAACCAAATATATTTAATTGACAAAGGCTTTCTACTTTCATTAATTGACAATCCTTAAATAAACACTTATGAGATAATCTCATATAAACACAAATACTTATCCTAAAACAACTGAAACACATATCCTAAACGACTCACACAGTTATCATAAACATAATAAACATGATAATTATCCTAACCCATTTCAAAGTCCTTGTGCCAAACCGAACAACTGACACACACAGGGACGGAACCATGGGTTTTCGCGGGTGCCCGAAACCCCTATGGATTTTTTCAATGTAGTATTAATTTTTGAAAAAAAACATCAATTTTTTCTTAATGCATTCGGTCCATTCGAAATGTGTTTCTATATTACGGTTTCAATTTTTTTTTTGCACCAAATCATATTTTGCCCTTGTTCAAGTACCGCGCTTTGTTGCTTAGCTTCTTCCATTTCTCGAGCGTAACACTCCCTCCTCCTTAAAAAATAACCTTGTCCTCAAGGTTATAAGACGGATAAGCTTATTGAATATCGGACAACCATTCCCGTATGAGAAGCTTCAGGTGACCCTCCAACCCTCTGTACCAAAACACCATTGGACCAGATTCCGCTTCTTCAAGACTATTCAGTCACTTATATACAGCTACTTGAGTTGTTCAGGGTTGCTCATCTCAAATTTCCTCGAGAAGACTTGAAACAACTTCATTCAGTTACCTTTAAAGGTTTTACAATTTGTAGTAGTAAAGAGAAACCCATGAAGGAGTAGGTTTGTGTGTCTAGGCAACTATGGTGATATCAATGGGATTTAGCGATGGGTTTGTGGTGGGCATGCTTGATCATCAATCGGACCTCGGTGATACGGACTAAGGAGAAAACTTCTCAAGGTTGTAGGGTTAGACACTATAATCGGATTTATACGCTAGTTTAGTCCCGAGATGTAAAACAATATGACTAAACATTGAAACAACGGTAACTCGATTCATTAGTTTCTCAAATTTACTATAATTTACTCCATCTCTTGTACGGTTTGTATGAGTTTGGAAAGTGCACCTTGCGGATCTTCATACTTTCATGGCCCAAATCGATTAAGAGCACTTTCTAAAAAGCACTCTTAGCTGTTGATCAGCTTATTGCGTGACATCTAGCGAAACAACTCTGCAACGTCCCCCTCCATGTTGAACCCAACGACCTTTAACCGTTGTTATGTCGACATTGAGAGGAAGTCAAAGTATTCGTTGATGGCGAATATCCAACGCTCTGGATCAACACCATTAAATTTGGGAACATCCAAACGTATGAAACGAGGTATCAGCGAACCGTGATCGCTGCCTGATCCATGACGTGTGAAACCCATCCCCTTGGTTGCTTGTAACTCTGGCGTTATGTAGCGTAGGTTACTGGTTAGCCATTCACAAGTGGCTAGCTTGTGTGAGGTAGCTTGACTGTTTTCAGCACAGATCACTTGTTCTTCCATTCGCAATGAAAACAATGAAACAGTACCCGATGAATAATGAACAATACTTCGGGATGAACAGTAAATTCCGGTGATGAACAGTACTCAATGAACAGTACCGATGACCGATCCTTTTTTTCACCCTAGAATTGAACAACTAATCAATGAAAGCACCAGTTGATACGACTAGTATCGATAGTAGCACCTCTTCAAGCGTGATGCGAGCTCCTAAGAAAAGAAAAAGGAAGACCACATATAATTTAATTGACAAAAGCTTCCTACTTTCATTAATTGACAATCCTTAAATATTCTCATATAAACACAAATACATCCTAAAACAACTGAAACACATATCCTAAACAATGAGTCTTACACATATCCTAAGCATAATAAACAACGATAATTATCATAAACCATTTCAAAGTCCTTGTGCCAAACCGGGACAACTGACAAACACTTTGTTCGCACGTATTCCATTTCTCAGTCCATAATAAATTTCAAAATTCATCTCTCTCTTACATGCGATTGCAACAACAGTATTATCTGGTTAATTTGCGTATCGGAGACAGTCCCTAATAAATTTCGAAATTCATCTCTTTCGTCAAATGTCATTGCAGCAACTGTCCTTATCTTAAATATGTGACTATTTGTGTAACAAACATTTACAAAAAAGGTCTCTTTAGTTATCTATTGATTTCAGTAACGGTTCCGAGTTAAATTTAGAGATTGTCTATGTTGCAAAATATTACATAAATAGTCCATGTTAGTTACCTTACTATTTGGCTACCAAATACTTATTGTTGAATATTTATTTATTTTTCGCCGCAATGCGTGGACAAAAGGAGAAAGGGAAACTTTTCGTTAAGCACAAAACTGAATAACCTGATTTTTATAAAGAAAAAATATTTAAAAGTCTAAGAAATAGCAAAAGAAATATGCAAAGGAGAAAACAAAAACAGTACAAACACATCAGAAGAAAAAACATCTAAAAGACAGACAAAAAGGAGAAAGGGAAACATGCAAATCACCTTAAGTGATCACAACTCCCAGGTTAGCACACCAAATGGTCCAAAGAGATTTCTTTAACAAGTATCTCTTAGAGATCCAAAGCAACAACAATCTTTGGATAGCTTGAAAATATCCTTCGTCTTGACAACATCCAGAGAATATGGCGAAGCGTTGCACACCTTATTTCTCCATCTCCCTAAATACCATAACACAACTTGATAGACCCGTGAAGAATTCTGGAATGCATTAGATTTCTAGAAATGGAAACACAATCAGTAACCATGTAACTAATAAAACGGGAGGGCAACGAGACACTCATGTTGAACTTCCACCAACTCCAGACCTTGCGCCATAAAGTTTAGACTAGAGAGCATTTAGAAAACAATGATCAACAGTTTCATCATCGATCTCGCAGAAAGGGAACACTTTCGAGGTCAAGGAAATTCCACAGTTCACAAGATTCACACGAATAGGGAGCCTATTAAGAGAGGCACGCCAAGAACAAACGTTGATTTTTATTGGAACCCAAGAATTCCAAGCATGATGTTTCCTGAGGTTATAATCGACAAGAACTTTGTCTTGAATTTAACTAGAAAGAGCTTTGACGTTAAGAACACCCGAGGCATGAAGGGATGATGACATGTAATTGTGTAACCTTTTTAGGGGTCATTAGCCTCTAAACTCGTACACTCTTAATCGATTAGTACCCAAAATTGCTTCTCTTTCAGTTTTAGGTACTTGAGAGAGCAAATTCTGAAAACATACAAGTTTTGGGCTCGATTTGATGATGAACGAAGAAAAACTACAATTTCAGCTTCGTGACCGGCATCCGTGACGTGGTCACCAATTATGTCTAGAAAGTGCAAAACTGAGATTATTTGTGACGGCTCACGTGTGGATACGACCTTTATAACAGCGTCAGAAGACCCAAGCAACGATGTCACAACCAAAGGCTGACGCCCACTATGGCGGTGGAGACCTAAGATCGATGGCGAGCTGATGACGTCACAACATAAAAAAGTATATTTTTTGCATTGTTTTCATTATTTTGTGTGGAAATTTTGGGGAGCTTTTGTGCCCGAACTTTAGTCGACTTCTATCAGTCTTTTAGGCCTTTTTGGCCATTGAAGATCTCATGTATTGAAAATATAAGTTCATTAATTAATCAAGCAGTGATGTTTACCCTTTATTGTTTGTTTTGTTCTTATTCTTTATGTTAATACAAATAAACCGTAAAACATTTATTTAAATCTTACGATCTTCTTATGTTTTGTTGATAACAATCGTAATCATTTTAACGAAATAAATAAAATATGTAAGCTTTCGAGCCAATAGTTTTCTAACTCATTTCACTAAACAAATAGACCATCAAACATGTCTAGTTAAATAGTTTATACAAAGCCAAAACTATTTTAATAAAACACTTAATAAGTAACATTTGTTACTTACACTTTTATAAAAATGCATAGTTAAATAAACATGTAAGTAAATAGTTTGAACTATCCATAACCCAAAACCCATGAACGATGACCCACAACCCATGACCCATGTGCATTACATCATGCATGACATCAAGTTGGGTAAAGTGCATGACCCATGACCCAAAGTCCATAACTGATAAGGATTTATAACATACGTTTTTAGAGGGTCATTTAAGCCCTAAATCGACACATTTTATATCCATTACTACATAAAATCGTTCATTTTTACATTTTAGGTCTTTTGGAAGCAAAATGCTGGAATCAAGCACATTTGGACAAAAAGGAGCGAAAACATGAAGAAAATGACAAAGTCAAGAAACAAGCCTGTTTTGCAAGCCTGACGGCGACCCAATCCAAAGGGCGACGCCGTCGATAAGGAGGATTTCTAATTAAAATTCAAGCGACGGCTCAGGTATGAAATTGGTCCTACAACATGACGGCGTCATGCTTATTTTCTGGAAGGCGTCTCTCTTTGTTTTACACCAGCCGTCCAAGAACCATTTCAAGATGACGTCCCTTATGAAGACAGACGGCGTCACACATCTCAACTGACGCCGTCCCAATGACGACTTGGCCAAACGAAACCCTAATAACGGTGACCAGACGACGTCACCAGCAAAAGGCGACGCCGTTGCATTTGTAAATATATATTTATAATTCAATTTTTCCGCATTTAGTGAGTAGTATTTTGGAGAGCAAACCCTAGTTCGTGTGTAGTCCAACTTGGACAGTATTTTATGGTTCCAAACCCTTCTTTACACCAAAAGATAAGTTTGTTACTTCATTATATCACCATGTTTATCCTATGTTCAATTTTCTGTGTGTGTGCATGCTTATCCATTATGAGTAGCTAAATTACTATTTTGTTTGCTTAGATCTATGAAACCTAGTTGTTAATTATTGTTAGGTTGTCTCTTGTTTAATTGGTAGACGCTAGAGTAAGGAAAATTGGCTTCTTCTTTAATTGTTGCGAGCTTGAACGTCCTAAATAGCACAAAGTTTGAGAGTGCACTTGAGCCATCGTTGTGTTTATTGCGTGAGTTGTAGCTTTAGGATAATAGAGTATTTGGGGGAGATAGTACGGTACTTGGCAATCCCGGGTAGTCTAGAGGAGAGTTACAATTCATAGAACTAGGGAATTAGGCACCCCCCCTATGACCACACGGAATACAAAGCACCAATTAAGACGAGGATGTGACAATTCAACCGACCAATAAGAGATAACTAGGGAGTAAGAACATCTAAGTAAACATAATTTTAACCATCAAAGAACACACTAATAAATGCATAGCTTATCTTTTCCTTTTCATTAGTTAATTAGTTATTAGTTTTAATTATTAGTAAGTTAATATTGGTAGAAGTACCACCCCCCTCATATACCCTGAGATTTTACTTGTTTTAAAAAAAATATAAAAAAGCTAAAAAAAGAATCACCCTCAACCTCACCTTCTCGTCATATATCTCTACTAGCATCTCTATTACCCTAGAGAACGATCAACTCCCTAGGCTTAACCATACTACACTGCAACAATTAGGTACACTGCCTAGTGGTTTGTAAAGCTTGCTCGTGGAAAAGGAAGTCTTTCGACCCCGAACCCGCTATCAAGTTTTTGACGCCGTTGCCGGAGAATAGAATAGCTAGTTAGTTTTCTATCTTGATTAGGTCTACTCGCTTGATTCCTATCAATTGAGATTTTTTTTTCCTTTTTCCTTAGCTTTCTTTTAGTCTATCCCCCTTCTTTGTGTTTTTGTTCGTAACCTTGTCATTTTTCACCATGGGTGACAATCCACCAAACAACGATTCACCACATCATCCACTACCACCACCCAATCAACCACCACTTGACCCGCCAAGAGGCCGTACTCTTTGTGAATATTCTAGACCGAGCCATCAAGGCTATAGGAAAACCATTAAGCTTCCACATCAAGCTCAAACTAGGGCCCTGCGATCCGACACCATCCGGTTGGTGCAAAACGGATGTGCATTCCATGGACTTCGTTCTGAAGATCCTAATCAGCATCTCAAGGATTTCCTTTAAATCGTTGAATCCATTGACCTTGATGCTACCACTCGAGAGACCACGCGATTGCGTCTCTTCCAATTCTCTCTACGGGACCAAGCTAATAATTGGCTTGAGCGACTTCTCGCAGGATCCATCTCAAGTTGGGATGATCTCACCACCCGTTTCCTAACCCAATTTTTCCCACCGGGGAGAACCACCAAGCTAAGGAATGACATCTTAATGTTCCAACAACGTCAAGGCGAAACTCTTTATGAGGCGTGGACTCGATTCAAGGACTTACTCCATAAAGTCGCTCACCTCGACATTGATCTTTGGCTCCAAGTCCAAATTTTCTATGATCATGTCAATTTCCTGACAGAGCGGCCAAGGGAAGACTTAGCAATCTTAATACGGAAGAGTCATGGAATATCATTGAAGAGCTCGCCGGTCAGTCTTATGAAAACTGGAGTGATCCTTATGAGACCCCTAATAGTACGGTTAAGGCCATATCGGTACCTCGTAGTTCTTCTAACATCATCGAACAACAACTTTTGTGCTCTTGAAAAACGGATCGACTATTTAGTCGAAAGAAAAAAGAAAGTGCCTGGACCAACTCTTCGATCACCGGTCAACTTCGCTACCTCAACAGGTAACCCAACACCCTTCTCTGAATCGCCTAGTCGCGAGAGAAACCTCGCTTTCCTAAAACTCTTTCGTTCTTCCTCACCACTACCACTTTCACCAAGCTTCAAAACATAAATGAGAGAATACATGGCAGCTCATTCGGAAAGATTAGCTAAATTTGAGGAAGAAGTTTATAAACAAAGGGAAGAAATGCAGGCGAAGATGATTGAGATGATGAACTTAGTGAAGGAGTACACTAAGATGAAGGTTCCCGAGAAGGTGTTAGTAAGAAAAGATGACCGCGCTGCCCCCACTATGTTTGTTAACGCCATTTTCATTGTTCGTGATAAGGAGATCACAAAACAAACTAGTGGTAAGGATGGGGTAGTTGAGGAAAAGGATACTGGGATTGAAGAGAATAGCTTGAATTTTAAGGATAGGGGCAAGGCTAAGGAATTAGATAAACCTAAGACTATAGGGCACTACCTTAAACATGAAGTCCATAAGAAAACCATTTTGAACCTAGTAAACAATTTTAGATACAATGATGCTCTTAGGAAGACCTTCTTAGGTGAGATAGAGGAGGAAGAATATGATACTATGCCTAAGGGCCTTTGTACAAGGCAATTCTTAAGAAACCAATAGGTAAGAAACAAGAAATTTGTGGGAACTTCATAATACCATTTAGCATTGGTGACTTAGAAGATATAAAAGCCTTAGCTGACCAGGGATCCGATGTAAGTATAATGTCGTTATCAATCTATAATAAGTTGACTAAGGAGAAACCAACCAAGACTAATCTTAGACTTTCCTTAGCCAATCATTCATATGTTTACCCCTTAGGCATAGCAGAGGATGTATTGATTGAGGTTTCAAGTAGCATCTATCCAGTAGAATTTGCAATTGTAGATATTGAGGAAGATGAACACATGCCTCTCATTCTTGGAACACCTTTCTTAGCCACTGCCAAAGCAACAATCAAATGCGGCGAGGGTGTTATGGTACTTAAAAGCTGTAAAAGCAAAGTTAGGATACCTATAGCCCCAAGACATCCTTTGAAGTTTAAGGAAAAGAGACGGGATGATCATGATTCGCAAGTTCGCGATAGCGCAACTAGGAGAAAAATCATTGAATGTGAGGAAAAGATTAGGGAGTACAAGGATAATGATAATGGAAACGAGATAAACACATAATCGGGCATAACTACGCCACGGAAATATCTTATTGGAACCGTCATGAGGAGTATGATACTAAAGGACGTGACCAAGGAGTCAAGAGCCCTAAAGAGTATGTGGAAGGAGATAAGGTGCTCTTGTTTAATTCAAGATTAAAAGCACCCAAAGGAAGGTGTAAGCCAAAATGGTGTGGCCCTTATACGGTGAAAGGGGCAAAAAGAGGTGGAACCATTGTGTTATTCGACGAAGATGGACAGGAGTTCACGGTAAACATACGACATGTGAAACACTACCAAATCAATGATAATGACCTAGTGAATAAATGAGATGAAGGTAATGAGATGACGTAGGGTACGACTTCGACTCTAGCTACAAGACTCATAAATAAAGAAAAGCGCTTCTTGGGAGGCATCCCATGTTTAATTGTTTGCTTGTTTTGTTTTTCAATTTTGTTTGTGAGTTTATATATCTTTTTCATTGTTGCTTAATTCTCTTGTTTATTTTGTGAGAATGCTTTATTTTGTTTTAAACCTCGTCTTAATTGCATATAAAGGTATTTTACAAAAAGATAAGTGTATGGAAGATCACATATGTTTTAAGAACTTGCATGAATATGAGATTATCAAAAATTGGAATTGTATGTATTTGTGTGTTTGTTAGAGTCAAATGATTGAACCACTCATCCACTGAACAGATAAATTATATTAAGTTGATGATGGCATACTGCTTAATGACAGGGACCACTGTCGACATAAGAGAGATCATTTACAGTGATCTTGTAACTAAGCTCAATAGCAAGTCTAGGGTAAAATACGTTTCATACCCTAAATTTGTCTCTTGTGCTTTACAAGAGATATTGCGATGCAATTACACTCAGGAATTTAATTTTGGCGTTTTACCTGCCGTCCTGAGTGCTTCAAACTTTACAAGGGTCCCATCCTTAGTCCCTAAAATTGAATTGATGGCCCATATGGTTGCTGTAAACAACCAAAGGGACTCAGTGTCTCCAAACCCTACTTGTAAAAAGAAAAAGGGGAAGACTCAGTCTGGTACTTAAAACCAAACCCAAGTCCTAAGGCCCTGAGGCTTCTGGAACACAACCTAAAAGGCCAAAATGACCTCACACTGACAAGACACCCAAGAGTAACCAAGTAACACCACCCCCGGTGACAATGAGGGTACTGATACGTCACACTCAGTCCCTTTGGTCCCAACTACTACTCCACAATATCTAGAGGGAAACAAACGACACGTTGGTAGGGGAGCGCCTTCCACCGTCCTTGATGATAGCACTGTGAAACTCCCACCGGTGCTTGAGGGGACACTGAGGGACAAAGACTCAGAGGGAAAGAAAACCCCCACAAATACGGAACTCGTCACAAAATCCACTGATACTAGTGATGACACTAGGAAAAACCCATCAGTGTCTGAAGGATCCTTGGGGGACAAAGACTCAGGGAGACAAAAACCACCCGCTGATACGGAACCCATACCCCTTTCTGGTTTTACTTCTGTGGCATATGTTCAGGCTTTTCTTAAATCTGATGAAGAGCTTTAAAATGAAGTGATGAGGAAGTTTTTGCTATTGGTGATGATATGGACACTTATGTTCAATCCACTGAACAAGAGCATCAATCTCTTCAAAAGAACCTGAAGAGTCACCCTTTCAGGCTAATGATGATTCCTCTGACTCTGCAACATGTTTTTGCCCTGAAGAACTAAAGAAATATGATAATGTTCTTCCTCTCACTGAAAGACAGCTGATCAAATTCTTAATGAACGCTACTCAAAGGCTTTATGATGGTGTTACTGATGAACTCTGGGATCAACATGTGGAAGCTGCTGCCAGTTATGTTGACCTCAAGGCGTCTGTTGTTGAAAATTTCAAAGATAATGGTGAACACAGGGAAATCATGTACCAAGCTCTTGACACCCTGGATGATCACTTGAAGAAGTTTCTCAAAGCTTTTCAGGATGCTCACACCAAACTTGACAACATCAAAGAAACTGTCAAAGATGACCCTGCACTTAACAAGAAAGTTCTTGAGGCTGCTAACACTTATGTCAAGAATTCATCAAACCTCATTGAACTCATCTTAATGCTGAACAACTAAAATGTTTAGGGTCTCAGTTCATCATTAGAGGAGATCAAGTCCTCTTTTCAGTCTGTTGGAAAAGCATATGGCAGCTTGGGTTATTACTTCAACTTTTATAGCCTGGAATCTTGGGCCTAGAATGACAGCTATCGAGACCTCTCAGGACAATCTTGAGGTCAAGTTCACTGGTCTTCAGCATGACACTTTGGATATCAAGTCAATGGTAACTGAAATTTATCAGGCCTTCAAGGTGGGTCAAGCTGCTCCCTCAACTTCAGTGCCCGAGCCAACTCTTGCTCTTACTGAGTTCCCAGCAACAGTTGAGGGGGAGAGAGTCACTGAAGCTGGTAAAAGTGAACCAAATCCTTCTCACACTGAGGGGGAGTATAATGAAGCTGCCAAAAATCCAAATCCATCTGTTCCAATCTCATTTGTCCAACCTCCAATCACTGAAGCAACTCCATCATCATCAATCCTCCCAAAGACAAAGGCAAAGGCATTCTCACAACACATGAGTCTGAGCAACAACCTACATTGGTACCTGATTCCACAAGCGTCATACCAGAACCTGATGAACCAATATGGATACATTATGTAATCAATGGCAAATTATAACATCTGATTGCGGAAGAAATGAATGCTCATCTTAAAAATGAAGAATTGACAAAGAAAGCAGCTGAAAAAGAAAGGATAAGCAGAGCTGCTTTGATCAAGGTTGTAAATGAAGAAGCTGAAAAGCTCGGAATTGATCCAAAAGCACTGGCAGGAAGACAAGTTGGTGAAAAGTTCAAAAGGCCTCAGGATGCTAAATTGCTAGCTCTTAAGAAGAAAAAGGATAAAAGGGTAAAGAGGATGAGTGAACTGAGAAAGCAAATGATTGATCATTACAAATGGGTAATGACAAGCAGAAAGAGGCCTGAACCTATATCTGATATAAAAGATTCATCCAAACACCAAGCCTGATGTCCTTAGTATCTATAGAGGAAGTGATAAAAGAACCTTCGAGGTTTATGATTCATTTAAATTTTCTGACTTTGGAATCACTGAGCTGGATGAACTAGGTCTTATCATCTTGAAGAAGAAGAAGAATACAATTGTCAAAGATCTCATAGACTCACTGAGCAAAAGATATGAAAGACTGAAGAAAATGCCTGAAGATCTTGGCATCCAATCTCTTCTTCCAGCCTCAGTAAATTAACCTGGCCCCTCTAAGTCCTCTAGAAGAAAGAGGAAGACCTTGGAGCTGGAACCAGAGGTCAAAATTCATGGCTTAGACTACAACAAAGCCCTCCCTAAAGGAGTTACATTTGTGAACCACCTAGCCATTGAACAACTTGAGAGAGGTCTGTTCTTCACTGATGAATTCGGTAATCCTGCCTTCCAAAGGTGGAGCGATATAGACTTGGCAGGAACTGAAGCAATAGTTGGCTATTTGGTGATGGCCGCTCAGATTCAAAGTCAAGAGAATGTGAGGTTCAGTCATGGCCTGAGGATCAAGATAAATGCACACCCTGATCAACAGAAGCTAAAGTCCAAGAAACCAAAGCTTGAAGCCTTTGGATACTAGTTGAATTAAAACTACATCTGCTGCACCACCACTATCTTTTATTTTCTCATTGTAACTTTAAGATCATGTAATATATTTTAATGAAAAATGATGTTTTATGTTATCCAATGTACTTTAGTTGCTTTGTAGAATCTTCAGTGTGAGAAGAAGACCTTTGCTCACTCACACTGAACTAAAAAACACTTAAGCTATGTTTATATCCAAATAGGGGGAGACTGTTGGGTTAGTGAATTCCCAAACTCCCTGACACAAGGATTTGAAGATAAAACAACCGAAGTATTTGATAACCTTGAATGTAAATAAGTCACTGAATGAACAATTGTTCAGTGAGTCATCTTTAAGGAGCTCAGGACGAGCATAAGAAGCAAGGTTCTCCATTTAGTGAGGCGTGACTCAGTGAATGATACCTGAGCTAAAGAAGAAGATGATGGATTTAGTGAGTGATGACAATAGCTCACTGAATCCCCAAACTTCTCACCAACTACGAAGACTGAAGACGTAAAGCCTGAAGACATGAAGACTGTAGCAAAGGCGGGATAAGTTTGAATGGAAAAGGGAGTCTCCTTATCTTGCAAAGGTCAACTTACATTGAATAGATGAAAGACCAAGAGTGTATCAACACTGACACAAGGAAAGCATACCTGGTCTTTACTAGAAATAGCTTTGTGTAACAAAGACAAAATACATAAGGTATTTTGTCATCTGAAGCTTATGTCAGTTTTGTCTTTAAGGAAAAAGGTTGTATCTTATACTTGTATAAATATCACCCATAAGGTGGAGTAAAAGGGTTAAGCTTGTACACTAAATGCTTAGACATTCACAAGCCCTTTTACTCCTCCAAATACAACTAAGTCCCTGAGGTTAGCTTAGTTGGTTAACATAGTTGTACTTAAGCTTAGCTTAAGTTTGGTGAGGAGTACACCATACTTGTAATTCAATACCAAGTGTTGTTCCGCAAACACTTGGGTAATATATTCTCTGATTAACTTTCTAATAAGAATATAAACGTCGAAAAATCTCTTATCTATTTTACTTCATGTTTTAACTTGTTAAACTGTTTTTCAAACAATATTGCTAAGCCATGGAGCTTGGATATATTAACTTTGTAGTTAATTCTAGCCAAGTTAAAGGGAACAACAAATATGTTAAGTTTAGTAAGTCTTTAAGCTTGAAAAGAAACATGTTTTATCACGACCAAGCTAGTGGTATAACAACTTTGAGTAAAAAAGAGTCCATTTTAGTTTTTGTGGTAAACAGCTCTTGTTTTCTGTTTTTAGGCTAAATTTCTTACGTTAACTTATGTAGAACATCATTCTGAAAAACTTTTGTGTTTTACACTTTTGCTAATTCTTACCAGAAATCGGTCAAAGTAGTAGTCTTTTACTAGTCATATCTTTTAATCTAATCATTTTAACATGATTCCAAAGGCTATAGTTTTGTTTTAATTTCCTCTAGAACTACATAAGATTATTGGTCATGGTTTTATGGTTTGTCATTTTTATAACATAAGTTGCCTTGTTTTACTATTTACTAACATAAAGTTTCACATAAAATCATAAGTAAGTTTTACTTGTGTTTTAAGGTTGTATACAACATGATCAATATAACAAGCATATAATGAGTAGGAAAAACAAAAGAATGAAGAGAAGCATAATATTTCTTAAAACTTTTGGCCTTAAGAAAAGGAAAACAAGAACTAAGAACAAGAACACTAACTTAATCTTTCAACCAAAAATCCTAGCTTCCAATACTCCAAACCAAGTCTTGAAAACTCTTGATAATTAGTTAAGAACACTTATAAGAATTCTTGAAAAATTTCCAAGAAATTATCCTTGTGTAGCTTGCAAATTAACCATGAAATGAAAGTTTGGGAATTTCAGATTTGAAGATTACAAAATCACGAGCAAGAATGAAGAAAGAAGAAACAATGAGGGTCTATTATGTAATAGTTTGCTTAGCTTTTCTAGTAAGCTAAGCTTAGGGTTTATGTAACCTCCCTTTCCTATATAAAGAATGTAGGAGTTTAGGGTTAAGGTATTCCTTTCATTAATCCTTTTCATTTTATTTCATAGTAGACATCTCCCAATGAGAGTCTAGACACACGATCATAGCATGTGTATATTAGTAGTAGTAGTATATTAGTTTCTTTATGTTTTAATAAAGAAAACCTTATTAGTAATGTTGATTGTGTTATTCTATTCCATTGTGCATCCAATCAATCAATGTTACTCATACCCTAGTTGAGTCCGGATCTTGGATTCTACAATTGGTATCAAATCAGCATCAGAATTAAAATAGTCTACCAGTAGGAACGGAGAACCAGTAGAAACACCAAAGGATGCGTCTTATATCTTGTACTATCCACGTGACTCCAAAATCAGATGATGCACTAGCAAATGTGAGCATTAAGCACCTTTTTCTATAGATCTCGCCTCTTCACTAACACTGAGCTCTACAACGTAACTCCTTAAAGTGATAGCAAATGCCAGCATTAAGTACCTTTTGTAGATCTCACCCCTTCACTAGATTCATCAAGTCTTTGTCACATCATTAATGTACGAACAAGTTATCTCAAAAGTGTCTCCTGCTCACTTTGAGATATGATAAGACACGCACCTGATCAACCAGTAGGAACTCCAGAACACCCAGTAGCAACCAATCAGCAGCAACCGATACTACCAGCAGAAACCAAATAAGTAACCAGCAAGGAACCGACCAGTAGGAACCAAATAAGCAATCAGTAGGAACCAGCCAATAGTAATCAACCAGTAGAAACAAATCAAAATATGCAACCAGTAGGAACATCAAATCAAGCCGAAAATATGTTAATTACTAGGGTTCATCGTTGAATAAAAATTCAACTCACCAAGACTAGTAAAACATTGGAAGACTAACTGTCAAGACCAAAATTAGCATGTACAACAACCGATCATGAACAATATAAAATTTAGACGACCTGAAATAAGTTCCTACGCTGCCATAAATCAACCAAAAAGACCAGTAGTAAATTCTGTATAACCAATCACGTGCAGTCACAAACGAACAACAGTATCATTCCCACATAATCAGTAGCATCATTATAATCCACTAATAAAAAAAATACGAGACCAGCATAAAATAAATCAAATTGCGAGACCCAAAAGTCAATGAGACCCCACGATTAAAATTACCCCACGTGATCAGCAGCAATGACAAAAGTAAGATCAGTAGGAATGAAAAGTGATCAGCAGGAACCGCACGTGACCACTTCAATCCAAATGACCAATGAAACACGATTGACCAATCACTAATAATTACACACATGATCATAGAATCAGTATCATGACACCTGCACATACCAATGCATCATGTGACCAGCATCACGTGACCAATTCATCACCTAGACCTTTAGTATAGCCCCATCCGGAAATCCACGTGATCTCAAATAGTATCAATGAGCAATAAATCAATATGAGTCCACCCAATTAATTACACCGAATCAAAGATGACGTCAAAGATCAGTATTAATAAATCCACCCAATCAAAGATGAGTCCCACCGTAACACCCATAGTCCACACCACACCGAATCATATCCCACGTGAGTGTCAATAGGTACAAGTGCAGTCCCACGTGACCAATACATAAGAAATCAGTAGCAACATTTGACCAGTAGGAATGCGTGATCAGTACAAATATCTTGGGACTAGTCATCATATTAACATGAATTGTGAATCAAAATATCACATTATAAAACACACGAATTAGAATGATAGCCCACGTGACAAACATCCATCAACCAATGAAAAGTACGAATTAATCAGTTGGGAATAATAATATACGTACAATGACAGCCAATACCATGAATACATAACCCCAAATCAGATCATCCGCACAGCTGCTGCCTCTTTATTTTTAACGACTGCTGCATAAACCCTAATTACATAAAAACCTTATAAACCCTAGATCGAGAGCCACGAGGCTCTGATACCAATTGTAGAATCCAAGGATCTGGACTCAACTAGGGTATCAATAACATTGAATATGCACAGCGGATTTAACAAGACAAGAATATCAATGTTACTAATAAGGTTTTCTTTATTAAAAGTTAAAACATAAAGAAACTAATATACTACTACTACTAATATACACACGCTATGATCGTGTGTCTAGACTCTCATTGGGAGATGTCTGCTATGAAATAAAATAAAAAAGATTAATGAAAGGGATACTTAAACCCTAGACGCCTACCCTCTTTATATAGGAGAGGGAGGTTACATAAACCCTAAGCTTAGCTTACTAGAAAAGCTAAGCAAACTATTACATAATAGACCCTCATTGTTTCTTCTTTCTTCATTCTTGCTCGTGGTTTTGTAATCTTCAAATCTGCAATTCCCAACAATAAAGAAATAGAACTTGATTAATGTAGAGAATTTTAAAGGCTTCAACAATGATATGTAACTTGGAACTTGAAGATCAAAGGATCAAAGTGTTGTGGATATATTTGTGTTGGGTTATGGTGATGAACAAAGGAAGGATGAGAAGCTTTATAATAAATGAGGAGGTTATTGTATAATTTTTAAGATATTTGTTCAAGACTTAATAAGGAAGTTTATACACTTGTAAGAATCTAACTCTAGATTAAATCTCACCAAGCCACGTGCTTGGTGAGTCATTTATAAATGCCACATAGGGCAAAATGAGGAGGTTAGGAGTTTTGTATATTTATCTTGTATTTTAAGGAGTGTCCTTTGGTCCCGGTAATTACTAAAGTTAAGTATTTAAATCACGGAACTTAAAATCGGGTATTGTAAAAATATAAAACTTCTAAGAAATGTTAAAACTTATCTATATAATCTATAAAGTATATTAAATGAGTGATAAGTTTAACGGAGCACATAAACGTTGTTAAAACCTAAAAACGTACATTAAATACGCGTAAAACGTATGAAGTTTACGTGAAAATGAAAAAAGTTAAATGTGACTTCTCAAATATGATTATTATGAATCTAAAAGCTTATAATGTGTAGACTGGGCCTAGTCTAGTGTCGGTTGGTGTTAAATGTACGTTAATCTAGTTATTTTTAGGCTTGACATAATAGACTAATGGGGAGGAGTGTTGGACTTTGGTAGCTTGACAATAGGGAGTAGAATGTCTAAACTTAATTAGTTAGGTTTTGTAAAATATTATGTGATATTTATTGTAAGTAGGCAAGTGTTGATTTTATGGTCAAAGGGGGAGGAAAATAAGTTGACTTTTCCAAAAATGTAAAAGTGTTTAAACGGCTTAGAAAACGTGGTGCAGGCATATGTTAAGTTTGTATATAAATAAAAATGCTTGTGAGTTTAGATACGTAAAACACATGGTCTATTTGGTAACATTAAACTTAAATGAAAAATTCCATATAATGATTATAAGTGGATTAGAAATTAATCTAATGTGATGAAAAATATTCAGAGTTGGTTTTTGTTACGCGCGGGATAACCTAATGGTTATATTTAAAGTTCAAAAGTTTACGCGATTTTGGATAAAATGTTTATGTTTTGAATATATATTAACGTTAAATTTTTGAGTTGTTACATCGCGTACCAACAAAGTAAGAGGTAAGGGTTTCACTTCCAAACCCGAGCCAAACAATTTTGCTTATGCCTATAACTCTAGGAAAGATCAACCAAATTTTAAGTGGAGTCAAACCCGAACGGTCCAACAAACAACTTATCTTACACAACCAATGGACCCTAATCTTATGGTTCAAACTCGAAACGTGCATCCAATAATCCTTCTCAAATTTTTTATAGTCAACCTAATCTCGAAGGATTAGTATCAAATTTCATGTCATCTCAAGAAGCTCGTGTGTCCAAGTTTGAAGCCAATTTTGAACAAAAACAAAGCGAGATGACAAGTAAACTTTATAATCTCTTAAAGTTGATTTATGGACAAATGATGGGCACATCCCCTGGTAACCCCGCCAAGAATACAAATAGAGTTAATGTTGTTTCATTCGGTCCTTCGACTTGTGAAACACCTCAAATTAATGGAATCCTTAAATATCCATCCAAACTCTTTTCTCCCAAGTATTCGTCGCCTTCGTCATCTAAGTAAGGAGGATTTAAGGATCCCTCCTCCTCAAGACACTTTCATTTTGTTACCACCATCACCTTAGTCTCAACCCCGAAAAATGACAAAGAGGAAGAGCATGAGATTTAGTAGAGGAAGAGGTTAGTGAACATGAAGTTGTAGATGAAGAGGAATTTGATGATATCAACTCCACTATAGATTTAATCGATGAAACGTAGTATGATAAGTTGATTGATGAAACTGCATGCCTTGTGATAGATAACGATTATAGGTTAAAAAAAAGGCAGAAGTTAAAGATACCATGCATGATTGGCCATAAATATTTTTATAATACAACGAATGTTATGTCGCGGTTTCACTATAATGCAATCAGTTCCCGAGAGTTAGAATATAAATGATTAAACTTTGTAGGAAGTAGTAAGGATGTGCACATGTTTGTAGTTAATTTGACATACTTGTGGATTTTACAATCTTGGAGGATATTCAGGCTATCATTGACCTTAGGTTGTCCTATGTAGTGTTAGGAAGACCTTTTGTTGAGACTACTAACCTAATTTTAGATGAATCAAGAGAGATGGTCACATTACAGATGGAATCAAAGAGATTACCTGTCCAACGCCATATAAGTTCTTGGATTTTGAGGATTTGTCCCGTGATACTAAGAATAGTTTGGTATCACACTGATACTTAGAGATGATGGTACGGAAAGAGAAGTTAAGAATACATTTGAATTAGAACTTGTATTTTATAAGGATGTCTAAGTTGGACTTGAGGTAAAAGAAATATGGTTTGATTATTGGGTTGCTTGTCCATGTTACTTGGAAAAACAATTTGAGTGTGAAGAAATGGAGTAACGTAATAGGTTTGACTTTAAGTCTAGCTAAAAGACTCGTAAATAAAGAAAGCCCCATGTGAGAGGCAACCTACGTTTATGATCATCATTTTATTTTTATTTTTAGTTGTGACATATATGCTTAATCATTAATTGTTTGCATTTACATCTTTTAAATATTATGTAAAAATGCTTCATTTTTGTTTTTAACTTCGTTTTAATGACTTATAAAGGTGTGTTTATTCGATTTGAAGAATGAAAATTCAAACATGTAAAAACTTGCAATTGATAATTAACATATACTTTATCCTTATTTTGTTTGTTTATTTCATACTAGTTATAATACCTGTGCACGCACAGGGTTTTGACAAAAAAAATTATTCTGTATTAATACTGAATATTGTGTCTTTAAAGGTAATTGCATATAATTATATAGTTATAAGTTTCGTGCACGCACGAAGTTTACACATAAATCAAATTTATTTTAACATTTTAGTTCAGTATACACACATATAAGAATTTGCTCATGAAAATTATAATATAAGTACAACTAATACTTATGCACGAGTTTTTCATTATGCATTAATATCCATTAGAATTTGGTAAAATATTTGTAAAAATCTTTGTTAAGTAACTCACGATTTAATTTTATTAGCTGACAAAGATGTTAATATTGTTATTTAAATTTCACTACTGATATTATGTTGTACAGATGATGCAAGTTTAATAGCACATAATGAGTATTGATAAAGTTAAAATATACTTATTTATTTTTATATTAAAGTAAAATGTGCTTAAAATTTGATAGTTATATTCCCGTTATCAGTAAAATGTAAACTCGTGTCCACGTAGGTTATTTTAAAAATGAAATAAATGAGTCCTTATTGAATGTATATAGTAAAAAAATCTATCCTCTTATGTAAATTTATATGTTGTTATTTAAAAACAACATATATATTGTTTTTTTTAAGATATAAAGTTTAAAGCGTATAAAGTATAAGGAGGTATTTGTTTATAATACAAAGTTATTAAAAAAATATGGAGGTTTATAATATTACACTTAACTCTATATAATTTTTAAAAAATCAGCCACTAAAGTTTTATTAATTAACTCCTCTTTTTTTAAGTTTTTGTTTTCACAAATTTGACACCTATATTTTTATGTGTTTTTTTTATCAACCAAATTTCTCCACCAAATTTATTAAAGTTTGACCAAAATCAATTTAATTTTGACTTTTATTAACCAATCACATCACATGATTTTGCTTACGTAGCGAAATCGAGCTCTCCTATTGACCTAATTTTTTTTCAATGAGAAGGGTTTTTCAAAAACACTCCGACATAATGTAATTCTTTTATTATATAAAAAGATATATATTTGCTATTACGATTTGGTCTAAGAAGTAAACATGGATGTTCGTAGCAAGTTTCTTCTTTGGTTAATCATCTATTTTTATTGATCTAAACCACGTGATACATTGCTTTATTCAAGCCGACATTTTCACGAAACAATTTGTAAATAATTTATCGCGATGGAAGATAATATCATATAATACAATCGATCATTAAAGAGAACTAAGCTAATAAAGATAGAATACTTGTAATAAGTTATACATAAAAGTTGTACATTTAGGATCCAATTGTGTGTAACTTGGATTTCGTATACATAAGTTGATGTAATTCGAATAGAATAACATATAGGATCCAACTGTGTGTAACTTGGATTTCGTATACATAAGTTAAAACATAATATTATTATTATTATTTAAAAGATGTAATTCGAATACATAAAAAGGAAATAATGCACGGGTTGCATAGAGCACATGTAACACGTTGTAAATAAATCTTCATGACATGCATAATAGTTTATGGTATAGAAGTTGATTTACCTGACCTACATATAATCTTGACTTTGATATATTCACGAATCATGCCGGATGAAATAAGTTTAACATCAATTCACATATCAGTAATTGATTTGTAAGATAAATGGCTTTGATGAGGGTGAAAAACGAATGCCAAATCCACAAATCATATGAAGCATCATATTCACACGTTTCAAATAGGACAATTTGTGAAATGTACAATCATCCAAGCATTCGGAATGATGTCGTCATGTGCCCACTCGTGGATGTAACGAGAACTACAAATTTGTCAAGGCAATCACTACAATTAAAACCTGTGAAAGACCAAATGGAATTATGACTTATAAAAAATAACCAAGTTATTAGAAATCTTATCCATTTTAAGATGTTCTTCGTGCAGTTAGCAAATCTTATTAGTCGAGGGATGGAGTGGTACCCGACCCCCTCGCCTAATAAACCATTCTGACATGCCAATATCATCACCTCTATCCAATAAAACTTCAAACTCACAAACATACCCAAAAGCGATACTACCCTAACACGTACCCCTACGTTGACGGAGTGGTACCCTAGTACCCGATGATGAAGATGAAGATGAAGATGATGAATTCATTATTTTTGGTGATATGCAGTAAAAGGATTTTTTTTGTAAAAGATTTTTTGTTAAATAGAGATGAATTGAAATTGATTTTTTAAAAGAATGCAACGACATATTTAAGCCCAGATTCCTTCTTCCTCCCACCTTCTTCCTCCCACCAAAAGCCATTTTCCTTACCACCCTTAGCCAATTGTGTAACTTGGTTTCGTATACATAAGTTTGTAATTCGAATAGAATAACATATAGATCAACTGTGTGTAACCATTGGATTTCCTATACCATAAGTTGAAATTCGAATAGAATAATGCCCGGGTTGCATAGAGCACATGTAACACGTTGTAAATAAATCTTCATGACATGCATAATAGTTTATGGTATAGAAGTTGATTTACCTGACCTACATATAATCTTGACTTTGATATATTCATGAATCATGCCGGATGAAATAAGTTTAACATCAATTCACATATCAGTAATTGACTTTTGATGAGGGTGAAATGTAACACAAATTTAACATCAATTCACACGTTAATAAGTACTGCAGTCGTCATCCCACTTGCAACAACAATTAAAACCTGTGAAAGACCAAATGGAATTATGTTATATAACAATTGAAATCTTATCCATTTTAAGATGTTGCAGTTAGCAAACTTATTATAAAGTCTAAAGCATATATAACTTGGTATATTATGCAAAAAAGCATTCAATTAAAGTATTCCATTAATTTTTTCCATTAACCTACGAATTATTTGGCAACAATAATAAGAAAACGGAGGCAAAGAAGTTTATATGTTTTAATTTGATCTTATCCCTAATTCCATCAATCACACATTCAAAGGTCAACAATCAAGAGTTGGCTCAAGGAAATCATTCACACATACACATCTATATTATAAATTAATGCTTAATCCAACAAAAATATAACAAAAACTCACAAATATTCTACAATTAATTTGAGTTGCAACATACATAAACTTAATGATGACATAGTGGAGCTGCGCTGATGGTGGGTAGGTGACGGTGGCTGATGGATGGTTAGGGTTTGATAGTAGTTTGGACTTTAGATCTAGAGAGATGGATGGTGAGTTGGTGACTGTCTTTATGGCGGAAGATTGAAAATTTTGATGACCTAAAATGAAATAAAATCCCTCCCAAAAGTTTTTAGACCGGTGTTTTCAATGTCAACCGGCACTAATGTGTTTTATCATTTAGACGCGTGGATATGTAAGTAACAGGTTTAAAAGAGTTATTTTTAGACCGGTTCATTTCGTTTACACCGGTCTAAATCTATTTTTCTTATTTAGACAGGTGGAAATCAAAGTAACCGGTTTAAATAGATTTTAAGTGGGCTAAATTGTTATTTAGATCTGTATTTTTTATAGAGAGTCTTTATATGGAGGTCTAAAAGACCATTTTTGTAGTAGTGACAATAATATCAATAGTTATTATTTGTGAGTAAATTAATATTACGACTTAAACATGTGCTATACGAAAACATAAACTATGAACTATTTATCTTTCTATTGGTGCGTCGGGTATGAGGTAAACTAATGACACATTGAATGTGAAACAAAAAGTTGACTTCCAATGGGATATCTTAACTAGAGAAACATACCTTTTTTGTAAAAAAAATTGTAAAATAAAAACTTGAGAAATTACTAGTATATATCTTTGACTAAAAAAGATAACACCATCGACTATATTAAGCTAACAATTTTCTTAACCTTTAAACTTTCATAATTTTTCAGTTAAACATACATATAAATCTTTTCTTCTTGTCATGGCTGCAACTCACCCTTACTATTTACATTAAGGGTCACACGAAAAACGCAAGTTTGCAAATATAACTATTTGTCATTATATACCGCACTTATGCGTGGATACTCGCTTAATGTATATAAAGCAAACTAACAATTTATCACAGATATTATAACGTGTATAAGTATAAACAACAAAATTTTCAATTAGACCTAAGCAAGAAGCTAAAAGCCAGGAAAATGTTTGATCGTCTATTTCGTAGTTAAAAAAACTTTCAGTTTTTGTTATTTTAGTCTTTTTTTTTTTTTGAACGGTGAGTTAGTAGTTAGTGATCCGAGCACACAGTGACATCCAATTGGGCAGTATGCAAGCCTCGAACATTTCTCCTTAGGGGATAAACCCCACTCCTGCTTCTATTTATTTTAGTCTCTTATATCTTTACATTTTTATAGAGACTAGAGTTAATTTGTAGTAGCAAAATCAAATGCAACGATTAGAAAAGTAATTAAACGCTCAAAATGGACCCGTTTCGACAGAACTCTTCCATTATTTTCTTTATCCAGTCACAACCTGTTTGAATCCAATGCCCCGAAAACCTAAGGGTTCCTCCGCAAGGTTCGTCCACGGAGGGTCATTCAGATTTTGGTGATGGGGAGTCATCTATCTCTTTCTATTTCTTTTCTATATATGGGCGGATAGCGGGAATTGAACCCGTGTCTTCTCCTTGGCTTACTTGTTTTTTAGTACAAGTGGCTACAGGCTTTGCTATGACCTTTTACTCCTACGCCTCATAGAATTGTAAGTCAAGTAAGAAGGAAGGAGGCTATCATCTGTTGCTGCGTAAAGATTATATTATTACGTGTATATAAAGTAATATTTTATTGCATCCATTAAGAAGCACTTCAAATTATCTGAAAGGATGGTTTCAAAATCTTACACGAATGAACATTTAGTATCATAAAAAGAGTTATTAATCAAAAACTCCAAAAAGTAGTACTTTAGCATCTATCTTTGGATTTAGCTCATATGTCCATTGTATTTGGACACTTTATAGCGCCTTAAACAAAGTTGGTGCTTTAAAATATGACTCATCAAATACAATTGTATATATTTACGAATAACTTTGTACTCGATGTGGATATACACATGCTCTCATATAAAAACATCACGATAAAGCCCATGAATGTATTTTTCTTCTTCAGAAAGACAATTAGAACCAATATTGATAGTTTGATGAAAATAGTTGAAGAGTGTAATTAACGTTATAATTTTTGTATGCAAGTGAAAAGGTAGTCAAACTGGTTCTATCTTCTTCTTCAAAAGGTTTAAATCGATGGATAAACCTCAACTACGTATATTTTTTGGTTTCGACCGACCCTCCCAAAAAATCAGTGCCATAGTTGTTTCTTGTAAACCGAGAGAGTCGGGAATTAACCATGACCTATTTCTTTAAAAGCTCTCCATTCTAAAATACAAACCTATAACTAATGACTCTCCAATTTTATAAAATGTACCATAGATGTTAAATATAACATGTGTAGTAGTGTATATACTACATTCCTTACTATCTTCTTATTAAACAAAAAATAAGAAACACACCCAATAGATTTAACTTATGATAATTGTAACAATGGCGAATTGCATGATGCGATAATGAAAACTTGTCAAAAGAAAATTGTCACATTTCTAATACAACTTTTTTTTTTAATGAAAGAGTTAGCAAATCACATGATTCATGAGACCTGCCTATGAAGAAACATAAACGATGATTTAGTTTAAGTGTACATTGCAGGTTAGTCTTTTGTAAGATGTCCAAATACAATGAATCTTTATGTTAGCTCTCGGAAACCATCTAGAGAAACATGTCTAGGTTCATTCGAATCATACGATTTTCTAATCATTGATGATATGGTGGCGTTTGATTATATAAACAAGTAACTTAACTAAAATAGAAACCAAATCTACTACTAGCTACTACATTGGTTGAATATAGGAAAAAGAATGAAAAGCGACATAAAGTGAAGACAAAGAACATGAAATAGTGAGAATAGAAAAAAACAAAACAAAAAGCTGACGAACTAGCTAGAAGTTAGTTAAATTGGTATTGAGCACACGATACTTCGATGATATATACATGCTTGTAATAGCATTCACCATGATTATAAAGAACACGTAAACATAGTTTGAACCCCGTTTTATGCAACATGTTTTTATCATTGGGTTATCATCGCATGGACTTGTTTTGTAGTACTACCACGTGTTATTTGCTACATTCCTTTTTATTAGTTCATTTTCAAATTTTCTTTATGTAATTTCTTGTACGGCGTTTTCACTAGTTTGGACAACTAAACTATGTCACAAGGAAGTTTTAACACGACTTAGGTTCGAATTATTGCATCATTGAACATAGCAACGCGGGTACTAGGGCTTGCACATATACAATGACCCAAAAACTAAAGACGAATGTGGACGAAAACTAAAGATGCATATAACATACTTCTTCATGCATGAATGCGAAAAAAGGTAGAAAAGATGCAATATATGTTTCTTGCAATTTGTATAGGCCTTGATTGGGGACGAATGGATGATGATAGTCATTATAAAAAAAAACTAGCTAGTTGAATTCTTTCATAGGTCAAATGGTCATAGTTAAGAACGTGTAAAATTATTAATTCCACATTTTCTCATGTGTGGTAATAATGTGTGTGACAATTTTTGTTGGAAAATTTAGTGCACTTGTGGGATTAGTTCACACAAGTAATGGGTCAGGAGGTACGCAGTGTACACCCATAAGGTCCCTGAACACCTGACTCAAATAGTGGTTTGTACGGTAGTGTTTCCACTAGCTAGTACTAAGTTAGCACTAATAGGTAGTGTTTTCACTGCTAGTGCTAAGTTAGTGCGGATAGGCAGTGTTACCACTGCTAGTGCTATGAAAGTACTGCTAGTGGAAAGTACTGCTAGTATGAAAGTACTGCTAGTTGAAAGTACTACTAGTATTATGAAAGTACTGCTAAGTGGCAGTTACAACTGATTAATGACCACGTTTAATTGGTTATGTAACCACTAACAGCTATAATGAGGATAATTATGAGGCGATTAATGGGGCGATTAATTCTCATAATTCCATTTTGACTAGTTAAGAGTATTTTCCTATAAATAGGAAATCTGATCATGCATGAAACATACACAGAAAACGATTAACACTTCTAAGAAAAAGGGTTATTGAATTGTGCCTAATTCTATAACTACATTTGGTCTTATCCAAAGTAGATATTCGTGTAACCCAGGCATTAGGGTCGAATAGTTTACTTTGGAAAGTGATCACACGATTCCAAGTGATATCCGGTAACCACCTAGTGGTATTTGCAGTTGCTACTGATTGTCTTACCCTGTTCTGGGAGCTAACCTCCAACAATCAAAGTAAACTATTTGTGATAATCAATGGCTGCTGTTGCAATGAAACACATGGCTTCAAACTTTGCCAAGCTTGATAAGTTTGAAGGGGTGGACTTCAGGAGATGGCAGAAGAAGATGCACTTCTTGCTGTCAAGCATGAGTGTGGTTTATGTGCTAACCACTCCTATCCCTGATGATGGGGATGATGCTTACTGTGGAGCGATCAGGAGGAGGAGCAAACGGGAGAATGATGACTACATTTGCAGAGGTCTAATCCTCAATGGTATTCTCTGTTTGATATTTATCAGAACTTTGAATCTTCCAAAGTACTGCAGGATTCCTTGGATGCCAAATATATGGCTGAGGATGCATCAAGTAAGAAGTTCCTTGTAAGTAATTTCACAAATTACAAAATGACAAATTCAAGACCAGTTATGGAACAATACAATGAACTTTTTGGTATACTTGGAAGGTTTACACAACACAATATGCACATGGATGAGGCTATTCAAGTCTCTTGTGTCATTGATAAACTTCCCCTTCTTGGAAAGATTTCAAGCATACCTTGAAACATAAAAGGAGGAGTTAACTCTGGTTGAGTTGGGCAGCCATCTGCGCATTGAGGAATCTCTCAAGGTGCAGGATAATGACAAGCCAAAGAGCAGCAATGCTGCTGGTGCATCTGTTGTCAATATGGTGGAGCATAACAACTCCACCAGGTACAATGACAGCAAAGGCAAACGCAAATATCATGATAAAACAAGGGCAAATCCTAACAAGAAGGCAACACCTACTGGTTGGAAATGTGGCAAAACTGGTCACATTAAAAGGGATTGCAAAAGTGTTAAGGTTGGTGGTAAAGCCAATGGATCAGGCACTAATTGTTCAGGGAGTGGTGGTTCAACCAACTCACTGAAAGGTCATAATATGTTTAATAAGTCTTTTCAGATTTATTATGTTACATATGTATCTAAATCTAATTATGTGCAGGATGATGATGTTGCGTGGTGGGTTGACTCTGGTGCAACAGTTCATGTGTCTAAAGATAGAAGCTGGTTCAAGACTTATGAGTCACTGAATGATGGTTCTATTCTTCACATGGGAAATGAGTCAACAGCCTTGGTGCATGGTCATGGTTGTGTAGATCTTAATTTTAGTTCTGGAAAGATTGTAACTTTGTTTAGTGTTATTCATGTTCCTTATATCAGGAAGAACTTGGTTTCAAGTAGTATTTTGAATAATCATGGATATAAACAAGTTATTGAGTCTGATAAATTTGTTCTTTCTAAGAATGGTGTGTTTATTGGTTTTGGTTGTTTATGTAATCAAATGTTCAGACTTAATATTGCCACTGATAGTGTTAATTCAGCCTTTGTGACCACCATTGACCTGACTGACTCTACCCTCTGGCATGCTAGACTTGACCATGTACACTATAAAAGAATGCAAGATATGTCTAAGGATGGGTTAATCCCAGCTTTTGACATGGACACTGAAAAGTGTAAAACTTGCATGTTGACCAAGATAACCAAGAAACCTTTTCAGGGTGTTAGTCGTGAGACTAAGCTCTTGGAGCTTATACACAGTGACCTGTGTGATTTGCATGCCACTCCTTCTTTGGGGAATAAGAAGTACTTTGTGACATTTATTGATGATGCTTTAAGGTTTTGTTATGTCTATCTGTTACATACCAAGGATGAAGCATTAGATAAATTCAAAGTGTTTAAAACTGAAGTTGAATTACAACTTGGGTCCCTGATCAAAAGATTAAGGACTGATACGGGAGGTGAGTACATGGATACTCTGTATTTTCAGTCTGTTGGAATTATCCATGAAACGACTGCCCCTTATACTCCTCAGCAAAATGGTATTTCTGAAAGGAAAACAGGGTGCTGAAGGAGATGGTTAATTCCATGTTTTCCTATTCAGGATTGAGTCAAGGGTTCTGGGGTGAAGCTATGTTAACAGATTTCTATTTATTAAATAGGGTTCCCAACAAAAGGAACAAGGTTACCTCTTATGAACTCTGGACTAAAAGGAAACCTAACCTGAACTATCTTAAGGTTTGGGGTTGTAGGTCATTGTAAGACTCCACGATCCAAAGCTAAAGACTTTTGGTGAAAGAGGCATTGATTGCATCTTTGTTGGATATGCTGAGCATTCCAAGGCCTTTAGGTTCTATGTTATTGAACCTAATGAATATGTTTCAATTAACTCAATAATTGAATCAAGGGATACAAACTTTGATGAGAATAGATTCTCATCAGTCCCTAGACCAAGTCAGAGGATTCCTAATGGAACTCATGACACTGGTGTATCGAGAGGTCCTAATGATGAACCACAGTGGTCCCTGACGAGGTTGTGGTTCAACAAGCTGAACCTGTGCTCGGGAAGAGCAAAAGGGTCAGGACTCCAAAGTCATTTGGACCTGAGTTTCAACTATACTTAGTTGAAGGAACAATGGATGAGGTTTCAGACCAATATTCCTATTGCTTCATTGCTGAGGATGATCCCAAGACATTTGAAGAAGTAATGAAGTCCCAAGATATTGCTTTATGGAAAGAGGCAATCAATGATGAGATGGATTCCATCATGGGGAACAACACTTGGGTGTTGGTTGATCTACCTCCTGGTTGCAAACCTTTGGGTTGCAAATGGATTTTCAAAAGGAAAATGAAGGTAGATGGAACTATTGAAAAGTTCAAGGCTAGACTAGTTATTCAGGGCTTTAAACAAAAGTCAGGGATAGACTACTTTGATACTTATGCCCCTGTGGCTCGTATCATTACCATAAGACTGCTGATTGCTTTGGCATCTATTCACAATCTGGTTATTCATCATATGGATGTGAAAACAACTTTCTTGAATGGTGAACTGGATGAGGAGGTTTATATGAACCAACCTCAGGGCTTCATCTTGCTTGGCAATGAAAACAAGGTGTGTAAACTGATTAAGTCTCTTTATGGACTTAAGTAGGCACCTAAGCAATGGCATCAAAAATTTGATGAAGTGGTTTTGTATAGTGGTTATGTTCTTAACCAGTCTGAAAAATGTGTATATAGCAAATTTGATGAATCTGGTAAAGGAGTCATCATTTGTCTATATGTTGATGATATGCTTGATCTTTGGACCTGACCAAAATCAGTTAACCGACAAAGGAATTTTTGTCATCAAGGTTCTCCATAAAGGACATGGGGAGGCTGATGTTATCCTTGGTATAAGGATTAAACATGAAAGTAACAGAATTTCTATCTCTCAATCTCATTATATTGAGAAGGTGCTGAGGAAATTCAATTACTTTGATTGTACTCTAGTGAGTACACCTATGGATACTTGTGAGAAGCTGATGCCTAATCATGGCAAGGTGTATCTCAAATTGATTATTCTAGGGTGATTGGCTGCCTGATGTATGCCATGACTTGTACAAGGCCTGATATTGGTTTTGCAGTGGGAAAATTGAGCAGGTATACTAGTAATCCTAGTACTCATCACTAGCAAGCAGTTCAGAGGGTACTGAAGTATTTGAAGAGAACTATGGATTATAGTCTCTCATATACTTGGTTACCCATCGTGTTGGAAGGTTACACTGATGCAAGTTGGATCCGAGTAACTGAAGACAATTCGTCTACCAGTGCTGGGTATTCCTACTTGGTGGAGGTGCAATTTCTTGGGCATCCAAGAAGCAAACTTGCATCACCAGTTCAACAATGGAATCTGAATTTGTGGCCTTAGCAGCTGCTGGTAAAGAAGTTGAATGGTTGAAAAACTTGCTTCTTGAGATTCCATTGTGGCCTAAACCTATAGCACCTATTTCTATCCGGTGTGATAGTGCAGCTACATTGGCTAAGGCTTATAGCCAGATGTACAATGGTAAGTCTAGACACTTGGGTGTCAGACATAGCATGATTCGTGAGCTTATCATGAATGGGGTGGTATCTATAGAGTTTTTAAGATCTCAACAGAACTTAGCCGATCACTTGACGAAGGGTTTGGCTAGAGACTTGGTTATAAAGTCTGCTAAAGGGATGGGTTTAAGTCCAACTTAGTCACTGAATGCTAGGACACCCAACTCCCCCCTGAGGAAACTTGGGAGCTGAGTTCAATGTGGAAAATGAACATTCAGATGGATGGAGCACATGTTTTATTTACATCCCAAGGTTGTGCTCAGAACTGCGAAAGGAGGATGAAGTCTTTACTTCTTAATGGTTAATTTTCTTTGAAAAAGTGCTTGGTAGGAGCATGAATAAAGAGGAACCACCTATGTAAATGTTGAAGTTTTGCCGCTTCAGGGAGCTTTTGGACTTTTAGCTTTTACAACATTTATGAATTTGGATATGGACACATGGCTTGTTTAGTGTCAGGAGCTAATAAGTGTTTGAAAAATTTTGTGTATTTTATCTTCAGGTATTTAAATGGGTTGAAGGGTTCAATTCTTAGAACACTCTGATTCTCGAATATTTGAACGTGTAATGTACTAAGATGGAAATTCAATCCACAGGATATTTTCGTTTATGCACATGTTTTGTTTAATGTTTGTTTTTCATGCAAAGGAAGTGAACTAAATTTGGGGAGGATTGTTGGAAAATTTAGTGCACTTGTGGGATTAGTTCACACCTGGTAATGGGTCAGGAGGTACAGAGTGTACACCCATAAGGTCCCTGAACACCCTGACTCAAATAGTGGTTTCTACAGGTAGTGTTTCCACTGCTAGTACTAAGTTAGCACTGATAGGTAGTGTTTCCACTGCTAGTGATAAGTTAGTGCGGATAGGCAGTGTTACCACTGCTAGTGCTATGAAAGTACTGCTAGTGGAAAGTACTGCTAGTATGAAAGTACTGCTAGTTGAAAATACTGCTAGTATTATGAAAGTACTGCTAAGTGGCAGTTACAACTGCTTAATGACCACGTTTAATTGGTCATGTAACCACTAACAGCTATAATGGGGATAATTATGAGGCGATTAATGGGACGATTAATTCTCATAATTCTATTTAACTGGCTAAGAGTATTTTCCTATAAATAGGATATCTAATCATGCATGAAACATACACAGAAAACGATTAACACTTCTAAGCAAAAGGGTTATTGAATTGTGCCTAATTCTATAACTACATTTGGTCTTATCCCAAGTAGATATTCGTGTAACCCAGGCATTAGGGTCGAATAGTTTACTTTGGAAAATGATCACACGATTCCAAGTGATATCCGGTAACCACCTAGTGGTATTTGCAGTTGCTACTGATTGTCTTACCCTGTTCTGGGAGCTAACCTCCAACAATTTTTCTACACATATAAGTGTGAAGATATTATCCAAATTTCTATAGTTAAAAGTATGGAAATTGCTTTTGAATGTCCACACCTAAAAGTGTGGCAAAATTGCAAAAAATGTTTACAACAAAAAGTGTTGAAACATTTGCTACACATATACGTGTAGCTTTATTGTAATTGTACACATTTATATATGTGGATTAATTTTTAAAATATTTGTGACACACATATTAATGTAGCAAAATTATCTATATAAAAAAATATTTACACTTGATCATACCGTTGTAAAATAAGTGTGTAAAAAAATATTTTTTGTTATGGAGGTTTGACCTTTGGAGTAGGACAAAGTTAAAAAAAATGTTTGGTAGAATGGCAATTATCAATTATTATGACTAGTAACTAGATATAAGAGGTTAGAGAAATCCTGAATAGCTAGCCGGGGTTTGCTTCACATTTCAAGAGTGGTGGCTCAAATCCATTATGTATCACTCATTCTTTCACATTGACTCTTTTATTTTACAAAAATTATTAAATTACAACTTCATGCCTTATATTATTTATAAAAAAAACACCACTTTCACATATTATAAATCCTCTTTTTCTTCTTTTCTTTCAAACCAAAACCTATTCCTAAACCCACAAACAAAACAAACAATGCACCCTTAGATTCATTGCAACTAAAAGAAAAACCATTATGAGAGAAGTATGCCATTGTAGAGGAATAATAATATATCTTTGTTCAATACATTAAAGTCAATGTCATGTAGATCATTTAACCTTCATCGAACAACTTCTTGCTTCTTATCAGACAAAGTATTTGTTGTATCCAATGCATGACCTTACAACTATCTCAGTTAAGTTGTCGAGACTTAGTATGGCTCTTGAGGTTTGGTATATAGTATACATCTGATACTATATTTTGTTTGGTTTCTACACCTAACAATATAGAGCCTCTACCTTTATCTGTCATACCGATCCATCTCCAAAACGTATCGCTGTTATGCTTTCATCAATATACCTAAAATGACTCTTGGTTCCTGTCATATGGTTACTTGCACCATTGTCTAAATACCATATGCTTGCATCCGTTGAAGCATATTTTTCTGGTTGAATTTGGCCTTCATTCAACAACACTTCTCGGGTTGGTTTTGTGTGTAGTCATTAATAGTGATGGTTCATCATCCTCTAAGATAAGGTTTGATTGTTCCCGGAGTTGTTGATGTTCCTCTACAATCTTTCTTAAGATGTCCAAGTTTCAGACACTTAAAACATCATACTTTACTCAAATCCCACTCACTTTTATTCTTATTCGAGTTTCCTTTGTGATTTGGGTTCCCTCCTTGTGAGTTATTTCTCGTTTCTATTATTTGCCAGCTTCCTCGTGAAGAATTTGATCTTCCTAGCGTTTATAAAAATGTTTTCCTTTTCCCGAGTGTTCGCCATGTGCGAATAATAAGTTTTCCTGGGTTTTCCACTTCCCTTTCCGTAGTTTTATTCTTTCCTCAAAGGCTTGAGTTTCCTGTGATCTCATCTATGGTGATATCATCGAGATGATTTGTTTGTTCTATGGATGCTACTATCTGAATGAACCTACGGTGTGGAATCTAATAGTTTTCGTACTAAAAGTGATTCATCCAAAGTTTTCCCTAATTCTTTTACCTTCGTGGCGTAGCCGTTAGTTAGCCGTAAATGCATCCAATGTCTCATCTTCCTTCATTTGAAGTGAGTTAAACCCAATCATCAATGATTTTAACCATGCTTGCTGCACTTTCTCTTCTCCAACGTGTCTTTTCTTTAATGAATCCCATAATTCCTTAGCCGTTTTACAACCCGCTACTTGTAAAATCACATCTTCGGTCAATGCTTGATATAGGAAGGTCGTCGTTGCCTTATCCTTCTTATCGTCTACTTGCGTGTCTTCCTTAGATTCTATTGCTTCCCATAAACCATGTGCCTCTAGTATAACCTTAATTTGTATAGCCCAAACTGTGTAGTTTGTGGTTTTCAACTTACGGCATTGATATTGTGCAATAGGTGTTACGGTTTTTGGTGTAGTTGATGTGTTTGTTGCATCGTCACTGGCCATCTTAAAAGTGCTTATGATCTTCACTTTCTAATACGTATGGAATTATCCTAACTAGTATGGTATCTCTTCTAATATGGGAATACATAGTTTTTCGGGAATCCTAATAATACGGGATCAATAAATAGTTCTAGAGATTTCCTAATAGTACAAAATAACTATTCTATACTATTCTATTATAATTGAAATCCAAAAAAGTTTAACTTATGACCTCGATGTTATGATGAACACAAATGTATTCCCTTTGTCTCGCTTTAGTAATATCGTTTACCAACGTTTTGTTGTTATTCCCAAGTTGGTTCCTTTGTCTCCTTGTCTTGTTGCCTCTTTTGTTTCCAACTTCAATTCGTACACTAACCAACAATACCCCACGGTTTCTTTTCTTTCTTTGTGTCGAATTGCTTTGTCCAACAAATACCAAAAAAAAAACTATGTCTATTTTTTTCGAATTCCCAACGAGCCAAAACAATTAACCGGGCCTTCTTTTACTTTGTCGAATTGGTTATGTACCAACAAACCAAACAAAACTTCCTTCCTTTTTCTCGGTATACCACACTACACGTTGCTATTATCTCTTCCTTGTGTGTTGTTTTTATTTTGTCTTCACAACTTTTCTTGTACGTTGTCTCTTTTCTTCCTTTTTACTGAAATCCAAGAACTTTCCTACACAAAAACTTGGTACCACTTTTGGTATCCTACACCAAAAAAAAGGTGTTTGTTTTGTTTCTGTTCTTGTTCGTGTTGTTGTTCCTTGTGTCGTCCAGACAGGTATTCCACACAAATTTCTTGAGTACTCCTTCCTTCTTGGTTTTATGTTCCAAGTTTCTTTCCACAACAATGTTCCCCGCGTTATACCCCGCGTTTTCTTCTACTTTGTGTCTTGTTCTAACCGGTTTCACAAATTTTCCTTCCCACTCATTTTATAACCAAACGATGTGTACGTTCCTTTCCTGTGTTGCGTTAACAGCAAATCACAAAAGAATGTATTATTCCTTTCCTGTGTCATGTTGCCAGCGAACCACAAAAGAATTCTTAGTGCTTTTCCTACTCTTGTTCCACGTTTCCTTGTCTACGTCAAGAGGTTCCTTCCTTCCCTTCATTGTTACCAACAAAGTTTTGTCCCACCAATATCGTTTAATGTAAATGTTTGCAACCCCCTACGTAGAAAGATTGTGCACTATCCTTTTACGTATTACTTATTCAAACCGTTGTCTTCTTTGGAAGAAAAGAAAACAAGTCGTTCCTACTGAAAAACAAGGATGTTCTCAGCGTGTATTTCTTCTTATGGTCTTCTCGTTAAAAGTTTTTGGTATTCAAAATGAAGTCATGTATAACCACTTGCTCTTGATGCCATTTGTTGTCCCAAACTAGATTCAAAATATAAAGTTGCAAAGTATAAAATGAATAAGTGTTTCGTCTAACTCTTACAATCGAGTATATACACACATATATATAAGGTTCGAAATGACATGTTTGAACCATCATGTCTTTTTGGTAATAACCGAATATAACTGACTTTTAACTAACTTCTGTAACCGCCACATAACTAACTTTCGGTTACTAACTAACTTAACTAACACGTTTGGTCCTTCGTGTATTAATATTTACATAAGAGGCAATGATCGAGATTATATGTTCACAATATTTGGAAAGGAAGATGTCGATATAGGCGACCAGATCAAATACTACATTTACGCTACCATTGGACAAAGCATTTCTAAATAAAATCTTCATAGCGTTAAAAGCCATAAGATTTTTCCAGAAATTGTATTGTTCCATTATAAGATCTTTTATAAAAGAACCACTTTGATATCCAGCTTTTTCAAAACTTGAAGGAAATTTGGGACTCAATTGATCTAGTGTCAACCATGAAGACAGAGGTCGTGAAGATCGTAGTACTATGAATAGCATACAAAGCCACATAACAAGAACAACTTTAGAGCACCTGTTGACTATCTTACCTGCAAAAAGAGAACTAACAGATTAGTTAATCTACTTAGATACAATTTGTTGTCCGCTCTATCCCCCCTTTTCATTTCCCCGCCTAAAGAGATGCATCGAATATCTAAATTACAAAAGTTCTTGAGCAAGGAAAAGTTGTTATGTATCTACGTAAAAACATCTAAATATGTATCTTAATGTATGTACCTTTATTGAAAAAGAATGTGGAGATAGGAAACCAAATGACCATAATGAGTTTCCTATAGAATGGGATTGGTATTCTATGGCTGTAAGCAAGGTATTCCAAAAATGCAAGTGCAACTCCGGTTAATATATATGCCCACACTAATGTGATCCATAGTTTGGTAGTAAAAGGTCTTAAAAGGTCCAAAGGCTTTTATTCCATTCACGTGCTGCACGCACTATTGGGTTAATCCCAATCGACCCAGTCAAGACCATATGACCCGGTCAACCCAGAAGTCAAACACAGAAAGTCAACCACAGCAGTTTATGACAGTTACAAGATAACTGCCGAATGGCAGTTATGCCCCAACCGACACATCTCTTCATTGTACCCTTTCACTTTTTATAAATAGATAGCAAATTGTATAGAAAAATCGTGACATATTGATTAATACAAAGCATTATACAGATTCATTGTTTCTTTATTATTTGGTATATTTTGACTTAAGTTAGAAAGACCATTGATCCATCTATTGAGGCCAACAATTGGTATCAGAGCGGTTTGGTCAATACTAACCAAAAATCATCATTTACCAATCTTTATCAGTTTTTAGTTTCAGAATCAAATAGGACCAGAATTTGTTTCGGAAATAATTTTTTCTACAAACCTCAATCGAACACAAAGATAAAAAAAATCATTTCTTTTGTGTTTCTGCTTCTGTCGCAACAAGGGAACAATCACAAACTTGTGATTACTCAACCCGGCAATCAGATAACGTTTTCAAAGAAAAGTTCTTTTGTCAATAGACAATATTAACATCTTAACAGTTTCCTTATCCAATCCAAAAGGATCAGAAACGACTAAAATTCGTATATCCCTTTGATTCAAAAACAAAAAAACCGAATACTAATCTGATAACGCAAGTCATCAATTAGGGCAAAAATTAAAAGATTCAATATAGAACAAACACACCTGTTCAATTAACGAATCAAGCCCAGAACTTTAATTGAGTCACCAATCGACTCAGTTTCAATATCCAATCATCCATATCTCTCACGAAATTAAAACCCTCAAATTCAATCGAAACCCTAGTTTCAAATTGAGGGAATCGAGTGCTCGCGAAGAACACCACACACTGGAGAAGAGAGGAAGGCATAAAGATCAGGAGAAAAAGAAGAACGGATCATTCCCTGAAAGAAGAGACGAATATTTTCAGTCTCTCAGAAGAGATGTTTTATTATCTCAGAAGAGATAAGCCAAAGAAAGAAGCGCAATAAAAAATAGGGCACCAGGAACACAAATAAGGGCATCAAGGGTTATATATTAACCATCAGGTTTCAAAATAAAACCTACAACACCCTCCACTTTTATTTTTTTTCTATACTAGTATTTATATATAGTTTTTTCTTTTTTAGAAAAGTTATCTTTAGTTTAAGCTTTAAAGTATTTTTAGATTTAAGTTTATAAAGTATTTTAAGTTTTTAAGAGGTCTAAAAGTTTAAAAGTTTTTCTTATTTGGTTTATAATAAGGAAAAGTTTTTAATAGTTTTAAAGCTTCAAGGTTTTTTTTCTTATTTGGTTTATGATAAGAAAAGTTTTAAAGTTTTTTTTTAAACAATTTTAAGTTTCTCTTATTTGGTTTATGATAAGAAACAGGTTTTAAGTTTTTCTTATTAGGTTTAAGATAAGAAATATATAAAGTTTAAGGTTTACAAGTTTTAAAGATTAAAGTTTCTAAGTTTTTTACAAAGTATTTAAAAGTTTTAAAGATTTTAAGTTTTACATTGTTAGGTTTTAAAGATTTATAAAGTTATTAACAAAAGTTTCAAAAGTTTTATAAGAATATTATATCGAAATGGGAAAAGGTGAAACAAGTAGTCAAATTAAAAGTTTAGATACCCTAAACTTTCAATGTCCTTTGTTAAATTCAACAAATTATACCATATGGTCTATAAGAATAAAAATCATACTACAAGCAAATGGTCTTTGGGAAATGGTAGAACCTACTACTGAGACACAAGTAAATGATAAAAGAGACAAAACCGCATTGGCATATCTATTCCAATCACTACCCGAAGATCAAGTATTACGAGTGGCAAATTGCAAAAGCGCAAAAGAAGTTTGGGATGCATTGAAGACTAGAAATATTGGAGTGGATCGAGAGCAAAAGGCAAAACTACAAACACTCAAATCCGAATTTGAGATATTACAAATGGAGAAAGATGATATTATCGATTCATTCACCGCAAAGATGACAAGCATTACGTCAAAAATGACAAGTCTTAGATCAATACTTGATGAATCAACTCGCGTACGAAAATTGCTAAATTATGTACCTGAAAGATTCATGCACATTGTCGCATCCATAGAGCAATACTCCGATCTAGATAAAATGACTCTAGACGAAGCTATTGGTAGATTTAAAACCTTCAAAGAAAGAGTAAAGGCTAAGAAAGGAAGAGCATTCGATGATCAAGATAAACTATTGTTTACAAAACACAACAACAATGGTCGAAGACATCACTATGATAATCAAGGAAAAGGAAGATACGTTCCACCATGATAACATCAAATAGTCCTGAATATTAAGTGTCAATTTCCCCCGATAATGCTTGTAATTTATATCATTTATATGGATTTATGCTTGTTTTCCATTGTTTTTCACTTTCAGGTAAATTACGAGCATTGGAGCTAAAGAGACGCGGAACTGGAAAATATCAAAAGATTTATCACAGTATGCTACTTTGAAGAAGTTACGGCGTAACTCATCTCTCACATTACGCCGTAACTAAAGCCTGACTCAGAAAACCAACTCATAAGAAGGTTACGGCGTAACTCTTCCCAAAGGCTACGACGTAACTATATTAGGTCAAATGAGGTTCCACGCCGCTGTTAACTACGCCGTAACTATTTCATCCAAAATGCAACCAAGTTTATTGAAGACTACGGCATAACCACTAATAAGGTTACGCGTAAAGAACTAGCGATCTAGTGCAAATTACGAAGGAATTGAATGTTACGGCGTAACTCTTGTTATAGTTACACCGTAACTCAGATCTGGCCTATAAATACCCCACGAATTCTAGCATTTCTAATCATCCCATTCCACACACAACAACCAGAGAACGTGGGAAAAAGCTCAAGACAGGTCTAGAGGAGCATACAGATGCTGTCTCCAAGGAGAAATCACTCTCCTACGATAAGCATTAGCATTTTCTTTACTTTCAATTCATGTATTTCGTACCTTTGAATATTGAATTGGTTTGTATGATTAATATGAGCTGCTAAGCACCTCTTGGTGCTGGCCTAGTTATGATTCCTTAATTGTTTTTTTTTGCGTTTACATTACTTCCGTACAATTATTTCTAAGTGTATATATAGTTTATTGGTAGCCACCCTTGGTTCGGTAGTTTTGAATGGCGGTAGAGGCCAATTGCCTAGGAGATATGACCAACTGACCCTAGGTGAGCGGACTGAGACGGGAAGGGTAAGATATGACCAACTGACGACCCTTTCTACTTGTGCGATTTGACCAAATGATCACCTACAGTTTGGATGAACTTAAGAATTAGGGGGTGAGTGTTTAAGTTGCTAACGCCCGGGCATTCACTATTATAAATCTAGCATGTAGCGGTACTTAATGACTTGGCTTAGGGACCAGGAACAACATGACTTATGAGGGGACACCTGACTTCTCTGTGGTGGCATCTTTCGATAGGTTAGGCGAATTGACCAAATGCCGTCTCTCGACTTTGAACCCACCGAAGTAATGGAAGTAAGTAGACGTAGACATAACTAGGTTAGCACCACTCCCCTCTATTGATTTACCTTTTACCTTTTATCTGCCTTTATTTGCTTTATTCTGCTTTAGTAGTTTAATTAATTAATTCCTTATCGAAACCATTATTAATCTGTGACACCTAGACTTAGTAATAATCCATCACACATAGCTCTTTGGACGACCTCGGCTTTACCGATTACTACACTACACACGACGGGTACATGCCCGTTAGTGCATTAGGGTAGACCATAGGTATAACGAGACAATATAAATATTAAAACCTGGTCAGTTAACACTGCATCAAGTTTTTGTCGCCGCTGCCGGGGAGTTATATTAGGATTAATATTAAGTCTTTCATTTCTTTAAACTTTTCTTTTATTCGTACGATCATATTTCGAGTTTTTAGGTACCATGGAAGTTGTTAACATCGATGACCTCACTCTTGAGGAATATTTGGCATTAACTACGGAAGAACAAGGACCAGGGATTGTTAGGCCGGCTATCGCAGAAGATGCACAATTCGAAATCAAACCTCAATTCATGAGGTAATTACGTGCAAATCCTTCTCTTGAAGCATCATCGATGATGCCCATGAACATATAGACAACGTCGAGTACATTGTCAGCCTATTCAAAATTCCCAGAGTCTCACACGATACTATCATGTTACGAGTATTCCCTATTTCTCTTACGGGAGCTGCGAAAAGATGGGTTGATCAATTACTTTGGGACTGTCAACACTTGGCCTATCCTAAAAAGTGTTTCATTCAGAGATACTGTCCTCCATCAAAGACGGCTAAGCAATTGGAAGAAATCCATAACTTCAAACAAGAGGGTGATCAAAGACGCCAACAAAAGGTGAACGTCTTCTACAAGGGTCTGAACATCTCCTCAAGACAAATAATTGATTCTCATGGGCCGATTCCTGGTATGACACCCACTTTGGCTTTAGAAACTATTCAAAAGATGGCAGACCACTCTCACAAATGGCACAATGGAGGGAGCAACCAAAGTAAGAATGGAGATATGGAAGGCCTTGCAGCAATAAACAACAAATTAGAAAGCCTATGAAGAGAAATGAAGAAGCTCAAGGAAAATGTGCATTCCATTCAAGTAGAGCGAAATGGAACTCCTCCTACTAAAGAATGTTCCTCCAACGAGGAGGTTAAAAGGATCGGAGAAGTTAAATATGGAAGAGAATCCCCTTTCAACAACTACAATAATAACGGGCCCAGATATCAAGAAAAATCCCCAGGATTCTACGCAAGAATCAACAACAATCCTCCTAAACCTAGCCTTGAAGAAATAATGCACAGACACATCGAAGAATCTACGAAAAAGGGAGATAAACTCAAGGAATGGATGGTCAAAGTGAAGGAGGACACCAATATGAACCTACGTAACCAAGATGCTGCGATTAAAAACCTCGAAACACAAATTGGGCAATTGGCTAAAAACCTTGAAACGAGTAATGCTAAAAGCCATTGCTGCAAAGCCATATTTGCCGAGATAAAGCAAAGAAAGAGCAGTGTACATCCTCTATCACTAATGATCTTTCCGGGATTAACTACCTAAGAGAGAATTATAAATCAGAAGACGACGAGGTCCTGCCAAGCCAACTTCCTGAGAAACAAAAATACCAGGAAAGTTTTCTTCTTCCATGTTGTACCAAAGGGAATTGTGAATAATGTGCTTTTAAAAATTGGAAAATTCTTCTTCCCAACTGATTTTGTGGTTATTGACATGGGGAAGGGGAAGCGGAGGCTTAAAACTTAATTGTTGGAAGACCTTTCGGCCTCTTGTAGGGCTCAAATTAAGGTCTTTGAAAAACAAATTTCTTTGGGAACTGAAAATGAACAAATAACTTTTAGTATAAAAGAGCATTTAAAACCAAAAGTTGAAATTTTAAATAATTTTGATGTTGTTAATGTTCAATCACTAGATCCACCTCTACACTTTAATCCTATTACTATAGATAGTAGATAGAATGTTGATGATTGTAACCAGAAACAGGGAAAGATTGTCCAAGGCATTGAGGAAACTCAGTTCCGAACAAACTTCCCAACTCGATATTATCTAAGGATAACGAATCAGTGACAGCATGGTCCCCGTATACTCGTCCCCAAAAATGTGAAAGAAAGGCGAATGAATGGATATACCCTCACAAGGGAGAGAGACATGATATTGAATTAACATTAGAAGATTGGTACAAAATAAGATTTGGGAACTCAAAATCATAAGGACGGTTAAGCAGTATAAGTAAAATCATCTCACTGATACAATAAACGGTGCAAGATCTAGCATAAGTATAACTAGTAGTCTTATTGCTGAAGATGATGACCGGGGAAAATCATGTGATGAATGGCTTTCACATGAATTTGGAACAGATGGCATCCATAATACTACAAGGAAAAAAGGGTTTGACAAATGGATGAATGAGGGCCAACGAGTGGTGGAAGTCGGCCAAGTCCAAAGGCCCCCATAGAAGCCCCGCGGCTCTGAGTCTAACTTAAAGACTCGTAAATAAAGAAAAGTGCTCTTTTGGGAGACAACCCGAATTATCCATTTCTTTTGTTTTATTTCCATTTCTGTAGGGTTTTGTGTTTTCTAACCATTTCTGCAGGAAACGAGGAAGTAATTGCTGCTGCAGTTTGTTGATCTAACCAGAGTTACGGCGTAACTCATCTACGTGATTATGCCGTAACCAACTTTTTGCAGCAGAATTCTTGAAGCATTACTAATTACGGCGTAATACCATCTCTGTGGTTACGCCGTAAACACTCCCTTTGCAGCTTATGCCAGGTTTGCCAGTTACGGCGTAATCCCTCAAAAGAGTTACGACGTAACCTTCCTCTGCTTTAATTCTTTCATTTTAAAACACAATAACCTTGTATTAGTTTTTTTTAAATGAACTTTGTGGGTGTGTTCCCTGTAAACCCTCACGAGACTTCACTCGTCCACTTGGGACACCAAGTGGTTTAAAAGGCTTGTTGCATATGCTAAATGCAACCGTGATTCCTACGAAAGCGAGTTAGGTTTGTTTTTCATTTTTCATTTTACTTTTTAGAATTATGCTTGTCGGTAGTGTGATTTCAGGGATTGAAGTTTGTTCATGATGCTTATACGAAGGCACGTCTCTTTCGTGGGCCTTCTTTCTTTATGGAGCAAATTTCAGGGAAGTTCTCGCTTTAATTCTACTTTTCTCTTCACCTTTATTTAATGCTTAGTACAAAAGGGACTTTGTACAATTCAAGTGGGGGGACGGGAGTAGAATTATCTCTTAAACATTATTTTGCCCTCGTTTTTCTAGTTTATTTTGAAAAATTATGCCATTTTTAAATTTTGACATGTTTTTCTTAACCTAACTAGATTAGACCTTAGTCGAGCACATACAACCCTTGATATATTATGGTGAGATTAGCCTTATCCGTTTCCAATATTTTACCCCAAATCCACCAAATTATGAGGGTGCCGGTAGCTTGTAAACTTTAGAACTTGGCCTTTGCATCATTTCGAGACCATAGACGAGGTATGTTGAGTTAGCTCGATGTATTTGGACTTTTCAGTTTTAGAAGGCAATATTATAGGATTATCACCCCAAATAGCCTACCATTGTGTGTCTATCGATTAGTCACCTCGACTTCTCGACCCCCATGTGAAACCCTTTTGTTGCACTCACCTTTAGTGCAAGATACCCCTAGATACACCCATATGAGCCATTCGTTTCATTTTGTTAACCCGATATATTGTTTCGATACACCTATACACCTTAGCATACCCTGTAGTCTTTATTTGTGATTGGAAAGTCATCATTTGCCTAAGTTCAAGGTTCGAGTGGAAAGGTTCAGAAATCACGCTTTCATCGACAACATTCCTGAAGATCATTGAAGACCCCCCAAATTCCCATTGTTCATCTCAAGTGGGGGGATATTATGTTTAGTTATTATTGTTATGTTGAAAAAAAAAGTGATTCGAAAAATATATATATATATATATATAGTTGTTATGTTATTATAAAGTGCAATGTTATAAGCACTATGTTATGAGCTTTATAGATTTAGTATCGAGGAGGCCACCTCGTTCACATTTGAAGATTGGAGTTGGTAATTATGCCAACAATTGAAGAAAATGTAGTTTGCCCATCATGACGTCCTCTAATGACACATTTACCTTGTATTTCAAGATCCAGTTTCTTGACTTCAAAGCTTGAACTTTGGGTGGACGGTAAGTGGTGATGGCTTGGTTATAGATTTAGACTACCTGATTGTTTTTTATTTCACACCATTATATATCCCATGTCTTATCCTACCCTTTAGTCATGAAGCGTGTCTAGGTGATGCAGCGAGCAATCTTTGGTGTCTTGGCCATGGATTTGGTCATGTATCATTGATTTTGTCCACTTGGCCGTGACATGTTAGTAATGACGAGTCACCCCTTAACCTTTGTCGTGTCTACCCATATTGCCTTCGAGAATTGTTTAGCCCTTAACTCTAATGGTGGAGATTTGTGTAACCGCCAAGCTTAGGATAGAATACATGATATGACTGTGCGATTGAGTGATCACCCCGAAATTGACACTTAGAATAGTTGAGAGATTTGAGTGTTTCGTTCCCATTTCATGAGGTGTTTGGGGCTTGTTTTATTCTAGCATAAGGGATTTATAAACTTATATTTTCCAGATTTGGGAGATATCGTTTTTGGAATCTTTCTAATAAGGTCTACTTGAGGGCAAGTAGAGTTCAAGTGGGGGATATTTGATAACATCAAATAGTCCTGAATATTAAGTGTCAATTTTCCCCGATAATGCTTGTAATTTATATCATTTATATGGATTTACGCTTGTTTTCATTGTTTTCCACTTTCAGGTAAATTACGAGCATTGGAGCTAAAGAGACGCGAAACTGGGGAAATATCAAAAGATTTATCACAGTATGCTACTTTGAAGAAGTTACGGCATAACTCATCTCTCACATTACGCAGTAACTAAAGCGTGACTCAGAAAACCAACCATCAGAAGGTTACGGCGTAACTCTTCCCAAAGGCTACGACGTAACTATATTAGGTCAAATGAGGTTCCACGCCGTGTAACTACGCCGTAACTATTTCATCAAACTACGGCGTAACCAAGTTTATTGAAGACTACGGCGTAGCCACTAATAAGTTACGCCGTAACCAGAATCTAGTGCAAATTACGAAAGATTGAAGGTTACGCGTAACTCTTGTTATAGTTACGCGTAACTAGATCTGGCCTATAAATATCCCACGAATTCCAGCATTTCTAATCATCCCATTCCACACACAACAACCAGAGAATGTGGGAAAAATCTCAAGGCAGGTCTAGAGGAGCATACGGAGGCTGCCCCAAGAGAGAAATCACTCCCCTACGATAAGCATTAGCATTATATATTTTCTTTACTTTCAATTCATGTATTTCGTACGTTGAATATTGAATTGGTTTGTATGATTAATATGAGCGGCTAAGCACCCTTGGTGCTGGCCTAGTTATGATTCCTTAATTGGTTTTTTTGCGTTTACATTACTTCCGTACAATTATTTCTAAATGTATGCATGCATAGTTTATTGATAGCCACCCTTGGTTCGGTAGTTTTGAATGGCGGTAGAGGCCAATTGCCTAGAAGATATGACCATCTGACCCTAGGTGAGCGGACTGAGACGGGAAGGGTAAGATATGACCAACTAATGACCCTTTCTAGTTGTGCGATTTGACCAACTGATCACCTACCGTTTGGATGAACTTAAGAATTAGGGGGTGAGTGTTTAAGTTGCTAACGCCCGGGCACTCACTATTATAAATCTAGCATGTAGCGGTACTTAATGACTTGGCTTAGGGGACCAGGAACAACAGGACTTATGAGGGGACACTGACTTCTCCTGTGGTGGCATCTTTGCTGATAGGTTAGGGCGAATTGACCAAATGCTGTCCTCTCGACTTTGACCCCACCTGAAGTAATTGGAAGTAAGTAGACGTAGACATAACTAGCTAGGAGGATTAACTAGGTTAGCACCACTCTCCTCTATTGATTTACCTTTTACCTTTTATCTGCCTTTATTTGCTTTATTCTGCTTTAGTAGTTTAATTAATTAATTCCTTATCGAAACCATTATTAATCTGTTACACCTAGACTTAGTAATAATCCAACACACATAGCTCTTGGGACGACCTCGGCTTTACCGATTACTACACTACACACGACCAGGTACACTGCCCGTTAGTGCACTAGGGTAGACCATTGGTATAACGAGACTTTATAAATATTAAAACCTGGTCAGTTAAACCTGCATCACACCACATAGCCAAACTCGTGACGAAGAAAAATTCTCACAAGATTATAATGAAGCAACGAAAAAGGCTAGAGATTTCAGCAAAGTAAAATGTTATAATTGCAATGAATATGGACATTATGCCTCATATTGCAATAAAAGAAATGGAAGACTTCAAAGACAAGAAGTTACAAACCTCATCGAAGAAGATTTAGAACCAACCCTCTTATTAGCAGTTTCAAGCACTTCCGAAGATCTACGACAAAGCGATTGTGATTAAAGGGGAGAATATTGGGTTAATCCCAATCGACCCAGTCAACACCATACGACCCGGTCAACCCATAAGTCAAACACAGAAAGTCAACCACAGCAATTTATGACAATTACAAGATAACTGCCGAATGGCAGTTACTTTATAACTGCTATATGGTAGTTATGCCCCAACCGACACATCTCTTCATTGTACCCTTTCACTTTGTATAAATAGATAGCAAATTGTACAGAAAAATCATGACATATTGATTAATACAAAGCATTATACAGATTCATTGTTTCTTAATTATTTAGTATATTTTGACTTAAGTTAGAAAGACCATTGATCCATCTATTGAGGCCAACACGCACAAGCATGTAAACTTCTGAACTCAGATAAGGAATGGTAGAATCAACGTATTGAGCTCGATTTCCTCGAATAGTAACATCTCCTACTACCGCCTGGCACGACTGTAAGATAGAAAATTACGAAATAATTCAACTTATCTTTGATGTATTCGAGTGAAAGTTTTTTGCCTATTACATATGTGTTATTATATAACAATGATAAACTAAAAATATCATATAAGACGTACCCTCGAAATTAAATTCGAGGGGGTAATGGAAATACCCGAATTTGTTATTCTTCGAAATACTATCTGGTGATCCATTTATTATTCAAGACAAAATGTACCTGGCCCTCGATGTGCCTTAGAAGTTGATCATAGCTACCGTTCATCATCTTCCCACTTTCTTTGATGAATGGTTTGAAGATTAGACGAATGTTGTATGGTAACAACATTAAGGCATGACAAAATACTGCTATGGTGAATCCACCTTCGACTTCGTGGTGACTATTGATTTTAACAAACTCAGTGAAGCCGGTTTTTCTTGGCACCCACACAACTAATGTTGGGCAAGGACTTTCCCCTTACTTGGTCATGTTCCATTGTGGTCCTACAATGTCTTTGTATATGCAATCACATACAAAACCGCTCATAATCAATATCGATTAAGAAAAAGAGAAAAAAATTGCAAGATACGAAAAACAATATATGCCACAATTAGGACAGTTGTTATAACCACAATAACATAATACCATGAATCAGGAGCTTTTCTACTTGGCATGTGGTGCGTTGAGTAGATTAATGATTATATGCTTTATATTTTTTGTAATATAGTTGTACATACGTTACCTTTTTTTGCATGTATTTATTGTGAATAATATGTATCCCATGAGGAGAGTTATTTTACATACCAAACTTTCTTACATACCAAGGGACTTATCTCACCATCCATCTAAAAAGAAATCAATGGTGAGATTAAAAGCATTTTATTATTTCACCATTTTTATAATTTAATTTAAATCTCTTAACGTATCGTTAAGCGAAAATATGTGCACCGTCGCGACGAGCATTTAATTATCTTTCTATAGACGGGCACTTTGATATACTTCCGAAAAAAGAAAAAAAAACGGTTTTTCACGTATTTTCGTTTTTTTTCGTTATTTTGCGTTACTGAAATTTGCATAAAAAATCATATATGATAAAACACTAAATTGAATATCACATGTGATATTAGTGTTAATCGTATATGATATGTAATATCACATGTAATATCATATGTGATTTTACACTAATATCACATGTGATATTACATATCATATGTGATTTTACACTAATATCAAATTAGTGTTTTATATATATGATTTTCAATGCAAATTTCGTAGTAACGAAAAAACAAAAAAACAAAAAACTTAAAAATAAATAACGTGAAAAATACGAATTTTTTTTTTGTCGAAAGTATATCAAAGTGCCTATTTATAGAAAGATAATTAAATGCTCGTCGCAACGATATTTTTTTTTCGCTTAACGATTAACGGTTTGAAAGATATTAATATTTGAAAAAAGGATGAAAGTGTGTTTTTTAAATTGTTGGGATTAATCTCATCCATTAAATCAAATAAAAATGAAGGGTGAAGATTGATCCCTTGGTATGTAAATAATCTTTTGTCCTCAAATGATCTTATATCATACCATATATGTTGGACTTTAATGTTATAGAAGAAAAAGATTAAGGTAGTTTAGTATAATTTTATATTATGTATTATGTAAGTTTAGGTATAAACCGACCCATTGTATTGGGCTGGGTCATATAACCGTTTTATAGAATTGTAACGTTTAGTTTTAGTTGCATCGTTTTAGAGAATCAGTGTGTCGCTTCTTGAAGTCACCGATTCATTAGTATATATAGGACAACATTCTGTAATCAACAATCATTCCAATATATATCAATACAACATCAATCGATTATAATAACAATACTCAGTTCTTTATATTCTTCTTTACATCTTTCTGCGCAAACACGTTTCTGTCCCCAAGCTTCGTAAACACTCCGTGTTTCATCCGGACCGATTCAAGAACCTGTACAACGAAGGAAGGAAGAAAGCAACATTTGGTATCAAGAGCAAGAATGATTCTGGGAATCAATAAAGTAAGAAGGATACCTGTTCGTTGAAGATATCAAACACATAAAACGGTTGTAACTGGATCATCGATTGAAGAAGGAATCACACCAGTGGTGGTATTCTCCTGTTTTTAGTTTGATTTTGAATCTAATTAGGTTTAGGCTTTTAGAAGGAAAAATAAAAAGGGGATAAGGAGTCTGGGATTTTGAAGAAAATTTTAAGTATTAAGTTTTTTTTTTCTTTTCACTTTAGATTAGAAAAATAAAATATATATTTACATATAAAATCCCAAATCAATTGAAGATAGTAAGAAAAAATCAAGTTTTTTGTATTTTTATTTAAAGAAAAAAATCTTTTCGCTTTAGATTACAAATACATAATAGCAAGTAAGTTAATCCGAATCCTTGTGGTTCATAGCAAGTTAATCCGAATCCTAGTGGGTCATAGCAAGTTAATCCGAATCCTAGTGATTCTTAGCAAGTCAAAACCGAATCCTTAGGTTCATAGCAAGTTTCGAGCCTTCAGATTCAAATAGCAAGTTTCGAGCCTTTTTTCTTAGGTTCAAATAGCAAGTAGAATCCTTGATTCAAACCGGCAAGAAAGTAGAATCATTGGTTTTTAAATATCAGCAAGAAAGGATCAATTGTTTTGATCAAAGCAAGCAAGCATGGTAGAAGGTCATAAGCATGATAACGCATCAAGTAGTGCATCAATTCGAGAAGAAATGTCCACTTCAATGTCCAAAAACTGACAGATATGAATTATACAACTTGGGCACTGATGATGGAAACAATATTGAAGGCGTATGGACTTTGGAAAGTGATTGATGGCATGAAAGAAACTAGTGGCAAGCAAGATACAGCAATATATGAGAAAGCAGAAAATACAGCGAAAGGAATGATATTCCAAACATTACCACAACACATGTTAATGCAAGTTGCACAATACACCCGCAAAGGAAGTATGGAACTCAATCAAAGTTAAACATCTTGGAGCCGATTTAGTTCAGAAAGCACGTTTGCAGACTTTAAGAAGTGAGTTGGAAACATTAAAGATGAAACCGGATGAAAGTGCAAGTAAGTTTGCAGGCAAGTTAAGTAGCATACAAGCCAAATTTAAAAGCCTTAGGGGTACTCTGAAAGATAAAGTACTCATGAGGAAACTGCTTAATTCAGTCCAAAGAAGTTTTACCAATGTGGCATCTATCGAACAATATCAAGAGATTGATACAATGCAATTTGAAGAAACCATAGGAAGAATAACAACTTTTGAAGAACGAATTAAAAGCCACAACAAGCCGGAAGACAATTATCAAAACAAACTTCTATTTGCAAGTTCAAATAATCAAGGAAGTAGAAGATATGGAAGAAACTTTACTAAAAACAAATATAGCTATGAAGAAGGTACTAATCATGAAGGCATAGACAAAAGCAAGCTCAGGTGTTATGAATGTGGTGAGCATGGGAATTTCGCAAAGGAATGCACGAAATGGAAAGACAAGAAGAAAGACAAGAAGAAAGACAAGAAGGATCAAACACATCTCATTTAAGAAACTGTCAATGAACCAACATTCTTTGTAAAGGCAAGTAAAGAGACTTCGATTTCCATCTATAACATTAGGGGGTGAAGGTTGGACTTTAATGTTATAGAAGAAAAGATTGGGTAGTTTAGTATAATTTTATATTATGTATTCTGTAAGTTTAGGTATAAACGATATGAATAAAAAGGTCAAACTGGTCAAACTTGGGAAGTCAACAATCTGAAAGTCAAATAACAACTTTTGGCGGGAAAAGTTAAGTTGTTACAACCCAATCTATCTTTTTACCCTTCCATTGTATAAATACCACTCTCTATCTCATTTGTAATTCATTCAATCAATTGTAACAGTTAGCATTTCTCTCTCAAATTCCATTGTAACAAATCATTATAACTACAAATCATATTTCTATAACAAACCCTTTGAAATATCATTGTGTTGCTATTCTCTTCTTCATTCTTATATAGAATCTGGAAGTAATATCATTGTTCATATCCAATGGTATCAGAGCATAATCCTGCTACCTAACCACCATTAATGGCTGAGAACTGTTACAATTTCAGTTAGTTTGTTGGAAAAATTTGTTATTCAGCTACATCACCCAAATATTCCAATCTTGATCTTTGATCTTGATTACCACCATACAGACATCAATTATGGTCATTCTAGACCGTTTTCCCAATCCAAAACACGTCTTTGTTCGTTTTGATTCCATTTTTCCAATTCATATACACGTTAGTTAGGAATAGTATGGTGGATTTACTCTGTGATGTAACTGTCTCTTTTCTTGAAACAAACTAACTGGTGTAAAACTAGAAGGGGGGTTGAATAGTTTTACTAATTAAAACTTCGTTTTAAAATATTTAGATCGACTTATGTCAATCCATTTGGATGTGTATGTTGGACATTGATAGATAGATATATAAATGTGTAATGAAAGATAAAGAGTAAGAAGCACATAACCACGACCCGAGTATTTATAGTGGTTCGGCTACAAGGACACCTTCCTTGCCCTACTCCACTCCCCGAGTCACCTACTCGAGAGTTCGTAATCACTACACGACACCAACTCCTTATGGCGGAGAAGCCTTCACAACGTCACCTACTCTTTTTCCGGTACTAGGCTAAACACGGGTTCTTTCACAAAGGAGAACCACACCTACCACAACGTCGCCTACCCTTTATCTGGTACTAGGCTAAGTACCGAGTTCCATTACGATGGAGGAACTACTACCCAACACTACACGACACCTAACCCCAAAGGAGACCCACCTTTTACAACACCATCAATGATATCAATATCCTTGGAAACAAACTATCACTATTTGTATAACGATGCACCTCATCGATTATCGACCTTGGCATCTTCACTAATGCCACTTGATTTGAATTCTAGGCATCTTTCACTAATGCCCTTGACACGAACGCTTGGCACCTTTCACTAATGCCTTCTTCTTGACTCCTTTAGCATTCTTCACTAATGCTTTTGACATGGACGTTAAGCACCTTTCACTAATGCTTTAAGCCTTGATTCCTTTAGCATTCTTCACTAATGCTTTTGATACGGACGTTAAGCACCTTTCACTAATGCTTCGTCTTGACTCCTTTAGCATTCTTCACTAATGGATTAAAACTATGGGACATGGATTAAAACCATGGGTCATGGATATTATCCATATATGACATAAGCATGATGTCATGCAATGGGTTATGGGTCAAGCTCCATGGTTATTGGTAATGGACTTTGGGTTGTACCCAACAACATTCAATGTATTTGGTCAATGGGTAAAATACTTAAGTTTCTACCCAATTGTATTACCCATTATAATACATACTAGTTATGTATATATTTGCCCAATATGTAAACACTAGTTGTTGTACATATATATTACTAAATCATAAAATTACTTATATTTGTTTTAGTGTTTTATGTGAAAACGTAAAGTGTGTTAGAAAACTATTGGCTCAAACCATTTACGTATTATATTTGTTTCGTTAAAATGATTTTACGTTTGTTATCGACAAAACATTAGAAGATCGTAAAATATAAATAAACCTTTTTACGGCTTATTTGTATTAACAATCTCCCCCTTTTTGTTGATGACAAAATATAAAATTAGTTTAAGGAAAAACTAAAATTCTTAAAAGTTGAATTGGAGTTTTACTCTCTTCTCCCCCTTTTGTCGAAACAAAAAGAGCGTCGAAAAAGAAACTAACACAATGTTTTAAGAAAAACATGTAAAAGAAAAAAAATATAGAGAGCAAGTGATGGGAAGAGTTCTCATCTTAACTCCCCCTTGACGAGTCCATCCCTTTGTGAAGGCGTCAAGTAAATAAAAACTACTAAGCTAATACATTGCAACTATGTTTGCAAATGGTTTCGTCTTAGTGACGATAATGCTCCCCCTTGATGATTGCAACTTTGCAAGGGGACGTAACGAAATTTAAACCATATGAGGATTATATTGCAAATGGTTTTGCAATGTATGGTTTGACACAAAGCTCCCCCTAGCTTAGGGTGTCAAAATCTTCATGTGTATTTTGAAAATCTACAAAACAAAGGTTAGAAAACAAGTATATAATGCATAATTTCCTGCAAATAAAACTCGAGTTAGTAGAAAACTAGTCATTTATTGCACGGATCCCACGGTTCCCTCTTTGGAGGGATCCGTCTAGGAAAAACGTAGGGATCCGTCTATCTGTAACTAAAATACAGAAAGTGTGATGTACCAAAAGGTATGTTGGTATCAAAATGAGATATGTATTAGACCAATAAACATATTCTCAAAGCAATATGGCATATAAAATGTCATTCAATAATACATAAGAGATGATCTACAAATCTCTAAAACTAAAAAGAATGATTTAGCCATGTAATAAATATTCTATTAATACTAATAAGTGACCAAAACTTAAGAAGCAACCATGTGCTTGAGTCTAAGGATGAGTAGACTTGTTGATTCGGTTCAATCTTTTAATAAGATGATTAAACATGAAATGGGATTCCTAAACGATCTAGATTAAGTTTGAGACTAGGACACCATTTTACTCCTTTAGGATCATGGTTGTTTGGGTTTTGGACCTCATCGAACGTCGAGGAGGTGATAAAACATGAAACGTTGCTCCTCACGTAGTTCATGTATCAACCCTTCAACATATTGACAATGATAGCAATCCTTGTCATGGTTTTGAAAAGGTGGTGGTAAAGATGGAGCGACTTGATGGTGAAGAAGGTTGGGGATCCTCAAATGAAGGAGGGATTGGTGGAGGCACATTAAATGGTGACTCAACAAGGGTTGATGATGGAGGTAGTGAAGTGTCAACTTCCATGTGGTCGGGTGGTTGACTTTGATGTCTCCTTATAATCCAAAATGGACCATTAAAGGGAAATGGAGAAATGGACATCGGTGCAAGTGTTGATTCAACACCTTGGTTTTGTTGTACAATCTTTTCTAGTGAAGAGTGTGTCGGTAATGGTGGAGGGAGAGATGGCCTAGGGGGTAAGTCCTCTAAGTTGTAGGAATGTGGAGATGATTGTGAGGTGTTAAATGATATGGCTCTAGGCACCAATGATGTTGGTTGGGTTGAAAAGGGTGTGTTTGGTTTAGTAGGAATGGTAGAGTTTGGTGATGATATTTTTGTGGGAATAATCCTCTTGGGGATTGGTTTGATTGGTTGAGTTAGTGGATGGGAAATTCTAGCACTGTGGGTTTAACGGATGATTCGGTTGAGGAAATTTCGTGTACAACACGAGCAAGTTTCTTGGGTGGTTCTTGGATGGATGAGTTTGCACTAGGAGCTTTCCTCATGATGAAATGACTAAAGAAAATGTTTTTAATTGCTGAGAATTATGTTGTGTTTGATGACTAAGGGATTCTCACAAGATGACTTATAAAGGGAAGGATTTGGCAAGTGCATTCAAGACTTAAGCCACTAAGATCCTTTGGAATGTGATGATTAGCATGCACAAGAGTCAACTTCAGAGTTGTACTGATCTAGGGACTTAATTAAGATGAGGTGGAGTATTCAAGTTAGCAAGATAAGCTTAAAATGATTGTTTAAGCTAGACTTGACATGAATCTGCCACTCAGATCCCACGGTTCCCTCCTTTGAGGGATCCGTCTAGGCTAATCCTAGGGATCCGGCTATCAGCAGCAAAGAAAAAGAAAAGATGATGTTTGTGAAGTCTAACACCTATACCTCCTTGATTGTTTTAGTCTTCCTAAGTATCTTAAATGAAAGTGTACTTAAATGATCAAGGGCAATGAGTGATGTAGCTAATGATTGCCTTTTATGGAAGGAAAATGAGACTTTATGATCACCAATGGGTGTTCAAGGATGACACTAGGAATTTTGATGGTGTCAAGTCATAATAAATGATCCTAGAGATCAGATGTAAACTTGAGATAAAATTTGAAAAATCCTCAAAAAATAAAAGAATTGAAAAACTAGTTTTCGACCCATTTTGAGAAAAGGATGACTAGAAACAATTACCTAAAATTGATAAAGATATCCACCTAAGTGTTTTGAGATGTGAGAAACAATGTGTGAGTATTGAAGTGGAAATATGGTGAGTTTTGATGAGTTGATAAATCAAAAGCACTTTGAGTTAGATCCTAGGTTAGCTATGGGTGAGTGTGGAGCTTTCTAATGCTTGAAGAAGACTTAGGTGGTTCTAAGGTCTTATGTTAAGCTAGTGTGAAGTGATCTAGTGAGCTGTTTTGATGTATGGGAATCTGTACTGCTCATCTGTTGTCACGGATCCTACGGTTCCCTCAAAGGAGGGATATGTCTAGTATAATCTTAGGGATCCGGCAACTGCAGATCAGAAACATCACAGAAGAAAATGCAGATTTTGCACCATACTATATACACTAATTTCTATTAAACTCTACTCCAAAGAACAGCAATATAAGTATGATATCACATAAATCATATCATAGATAAGAGTAGTAATGACAATATCCAAACTAACAAAAACTAGTGTGTTAAAACAAAACATAAGCATTCATACATAAGCCAAATGTCTAAAAACAAGCATAATCTTAATGTCTCTTTCGTCAATCCTTTCTTTTCATCTTCCCGACTTCATGACGTAGTTAGCTAGGTTTTGGATCATACCCTTTAATTGTTTGAATTCCGCGGTCTCGTTTGGAAGAGTTGGAAGTTGTTGATAGTAGTCAAAGGGGTCCAAGTCGATGTTAGCTTCAGGGTTGACATTTACTTCTTCTTCTTCTTCGTCCGAGGAGTCCGGGAGAGCCTTAGGTTTTCTTCCATTGACCATGAACTGTTTAGAGGGTTGTTTGGTAAGAGGTACCATGATGTGATTGAAAAGGGAATGATCATCGTTGATAGGAGATGGTTGCAATGCACTAACATACTTACGAAGTCGTGTTAGGAGCATACCGTACGGAAGTACCATGTTGGCAACTTTGAATACCCCGGCCATTCTCTTCACCATGTAATATGCGAGATTAAATGGCTTTTAGTGAATAAGGCAATAAATCATTTGCACGAGACATGAATTTGGATGGTCTTTGTTACCGACCAAGCTAATGACATTTTCCCTATCAATTTCTTCCCATTTTCTAAAAATGGGGTGCATTTCGAAGAGTTCCATTTGAAAGGGATCACGGTGAATGAGCTCTTTGTTTCGGTTGAGACGGGATTGGTCGGCTCTAACTTTAAAAATAGTGTCTCGAACGGTTTCGGGTTCATCAAGAGGAGTATGGTATATTGGTTTGGAATCAAGAGCAAAAGATTTAGTGGATATTGCCCAATCTTGAGAGTACATACAAATTCCTTCACAAGGAATGCGAAGGATTTGAGCAAATGTGTTGAGAGGTAGAGTGAAGTTTCGTTTATTGATGATAAAGGCTATTGAAATGCTATCATTGGTGTTTCGAATGATCCTAACGTTTTTGTAGAATTCAAAGATGAATAAGGACAAATTTGTGCATCAATATCAAGAAGACAATCAAATTTGATTCGAGAAGACTTGCCGAATGTCGGTATTTTCAAGGAAACATTCCTTGACCACATGACCTTCATGGATAAGTCGTTTTTCAAGTCTTTTGAAGACTTTGCGATGGGTTTTTGACAAGCCCTCTTTACGATAGTATTGGGTGAGGTAATGGACGGTATCATGGTGGTCTTGTTGGGTGGCTTTAGGCATGGTTGGTCATAGAAAAACAAACATTCCAATTAGGTAAAATTTGTTGAGATGGGTTTATGGTTTTGATTTGTATTAACAATGTTGTAAGCACAATATAATCTTAGTTATGTGAAAACCCTTTCTAGTGATCAATTTTGGAAAACCTAATTTTATCAATTGATTAAGAAAAATTGAGAAACAATAAACCATAGGATGATGATGCTGAAAATTAGAACATGTTAGTGTAATTACATACAATGATGTTCTAGAGATGGATGCTTGAGGATATGGAGTCCTATGGAGATGAAACAAGCTCTTAGGTCGTTTTTGTGTTTTGTGAGGAGAGGGAAAATGAGCAGGGTTTATTTTGAAAGGCGTATAGCTGGTTTCTGTCCCACGGTTCCCCTGGATCCCTAGTATTAGGGATTCGGCTAGTAAAACTAGAGGGATCCGGCTACTTTAGACAGAAAAAGGGTGTTTGGCATTATTTTTGTAATAAGTTATAACATAGCTTATGGAACAAAAATAGTTTTGGGGTAAAAAAAATGTTTGGTCGACGGGATTTGATAGTTTAATTATCAAGGATCAATTTGTGACTACGGCGTTAATTTGACGAGATCAAGAGGAATACTATTCCCGATGATGAGTAAGTCGGGAAAGTGGCGAAAAGAGACTTTCAAGAGACTAGCAATTATTAATGTCTAAAATAAAGAAAGGCATCAACATATTCATATAGATGTAAACTAGCTAATGAAAAGTGATCATACCTTTATGCTCTTGGTATGGTTTAAGGATACCATAAGACCAAAAATACTTCATGACCTTTTAAAGTAATCAGTAGTACTTAGAATAAGTAGATTGCGATTACTTTTAGGTTCTTCCTTGAAAGTTGACTTCATTATTCTTTGAATAGAAATGAAGACTTTGGAGAGATCCTAGCATGAAGATTTCTTAAAAAAAAATGTTAGACTAATCTATCAATATCCAACATAGAAGAAAGTTATTTTAAAATATTTCCTTCTTTGTAGTTTTCAAACATACACGGATCGTATCAAGTTTTTAAAGTACAACATACTCTAAGAAACTTGGTAACGAAGCTCTGATGCCAATTGTGGAAAACTAGAAGGGGGGTTGAATAGTTTTACCAATAAAACTTTGTTTTAAAATATTTAGATCGACTTATGTCAATCCATTTGGATGTGTATGTTGGACATTCATAGATAGATATATAAATGTGTAATGAAAGATAAAGAGTAAGAAGCACATAACCACGACACGAGTATTTATAGTGGTTCGGCTACAAGGACACCTTCCTTGCCCTACTCCACTCCCCGAGTCATATACTCGAGAGTTTGTAATCACTACACGACACCAACTCCTTATGGCGGAGAAGCCTTCACAACGTCGCCTACTCTTTTTCCGGTACTAGGCTAACCACCGACTTCTTTTACAAAGGAGAACCACACCTACCACAACGTCGCCTACTCTTTATCCGGTACTAGGCTAAGTACCGAGTTCCATTACGATGGAGGAACTACTACCCAACACTACACGACACCTAACCCCAAAGGAGACCCACTCCTTTTTACAACACCATCAAGGATATCAATATCCTTGGAAACAAACTATCACTATTTGTATAACGATGCACCTCATCGATTATACGACCTTGGCATCCTTCACTAATGCCAATTGATTTTATTCCTAGGCATCTTTCAATAATGCTCTTGACACGAACGATTGGCACCTTTCACTAATGCCTTCGTCTTGACTCCTTTAGCATTCTTCACTAATGCTTTTGACACAGACGTTAAGCACCTTTCACTAATTCTTTCGTCTTGACTCCTTTAGCATTCTTCACTAATGCTTGGACATGGGCGTTAAGCCCTCACTAATGCTTTCGTCTTGACTCTTTCGGCATCCTTCACTAATGTCTTGGACACAACACTTTTATGGAGGAAGAAAGAAGTATCAACAAGAGAATCTCAGTAGTCTTGATGATGACGAAGCATGGCAACTCATGGACTTGAGCTTGCTCGACTTCAAGAAGTGGTGATCTCGCCTTTAAGAGGAACCTAGAGACTCACACAAAAACAAAAGACAAACTACATAGAAAGATCCTTTAGGATATGTGGTTAGAAGGTTACAATACTTGGGGAAAGTATGTGTGGGAGTGGCCACCCAAAAGGAAGAAATGGCTCACTATTTATAGAAGAAAAACAACTACTTTTCCACGTATCCCACGGATCCCTCACTTGAGGGATCCGTCCATTGTATTACTAGGGATCCGTGGGACACTCCCTTTTGCCCATGGGTTTTGGGTCATGGGTCATGGGTCATGGGTTATGGATCATGGGTATCCAAGTAGATACAATGTATCTATAAGATGCAATGCATCTAGTCCATGGTTCACGGATTAAAACTATGGGCCATGGATTAAAACCATGGGTCATGGATATTATCCATATATGACATAAGCATGATGTCATGCAATGGGTTATGGGTCAAGCTCCATGGGTATGGGTCATGGACTTTGGGTTGTACCCAACTACATTCAATGTATTTGGTCAATGCGTCAAATACTTAAGTTTTTACCCAATTTTATTACCCATTATAATACATACTAGTTATGTATATAATTGCCCAATATGTAAACACTAGTTGTTGTACATATGTATTACTAAATCATAAAATCACTTATACTTGTTTTAGTGTTTTATGTGAAAACGTAAGTGTGTTAGAAAACTATTGGCTTAAACTATTTACGTATTTTATTTGTTTCGTTAAAATGATTTTACGTTTTTTATCGACAAAACATTAGAAGATCGTAAAATATAAATAAACGTTTTAACGGCTTATTTGTATTAACATAACTGAAGTCATGGGTATGGGAACCAGAAACAACACTATGGAACCACATGTGGATGATAGTATCAAACTTTGGGGTTTGCTTATGTTGATGAAGCTTTCGAAGAGAGTTAGAGTTGATATGAGAACTAATGTGGTGAAGCTTTGAATGCTCATAACAATCGGATTTGTGGAAGTGGGGAGATCGAGATGGTGAAGGTACAAGTAGGGGTCCAAACCACCACAATTCACCAGAATGACTAAGATAGAGTTTTCGAAGTTTGGGGGTCAAAATGTAAGGGAATGGATGTATAAGTGTGAAAAGTTCTTTGTGATTGACAATGTGCGGATCATTAAGGTACAACTTGTTTCCATTCATCTCTTTGATATTGCTAGTATGTGGCATAGACAATTTGTTCAGATTATGGGTGAAACTGTGACTTGGCCTATGTATAGAAATGCTATTCTTGAAAGATTTGGGAATGCTTTTGATGATCCTATGGCTGATATAAAGAATGTTAGGCATGTAGGCACTATTGAGGAATATCAGAATGCATTTGACAAATTGGTTAGTAGAGTAATTTTCACGAAGATCGGCAAATAAGTTTTACATTCTTTGGTTTACAAAGCTGATGTGGAGTTAGAATTGAGAATGTTTAAGCCTAGAACTTTAGCAGAAGCATACCAATTGTATAAAATCCAAGAAGCTATGATTAAGGTGAATAAGCATAAGTATAAGCCACCATTGCTACCTACACCTAGATTTGTGACTCATAATCAAAACTACACTCTTCAAACTAGCACAACAGTGAAACAGTTTCCTGCACCAACCACTACTTTAGCAGCTAAGAGCAGTTTTAACACACCTTATCCCAAAAGACAATTGTCACAAAAGGAATTTCAGGAAAGGAGAGCAAAGAATTTTTGTTTTTATTGTGATGAAAAGTATGTTCCAGGTCATAAGTGTAGTGGTCAATTGTTTGCTTTAGAGGTTGTGGTGGACAAAAATGGGGCAGAGGAAGATGAGCAGTTGTTGTTACTAGATTATTCTAAGCACCAAACACATGAAGAAACAGAGGAGTTGATTGAGTTTACACCACAAATCACACCTCAAATTTCCCTTCGTGCTTTAACTGGAATTCCTCATTTTCAAACCATGAAAGTTTGTTGTCACATTGGGAAATACAAAATCCATATCATAATTGATTCGAGCAGCACACACAATTTCATTGACACTAATACATCTAAGAATATGGGGTGTAGAATCACTACTCTGAGTTCCTTTGCAAGTGGATGTGGCAGAGATGGCAATCATTTGACTGTACTTGGTTTGTAGAAATTTTACTTGCGAGTTGCAGGGTGAAACCTTTACAACCGATGCTATGTTAGTTCCTTTGGGGGGTTGTGAAATGGTTCTTGGGGTTCAATGGTTGTCTACTTTAGAAGACATCCTGTGGAACTTCAGGGAATTGAAGATGGCTTTCTACCATGAAGGCATGAAGGTTACACTTAGAGGTACACAAAAGTCAACTTTGCGGGGATGCAAGGCAAGAAATACCAATTGCCTACTTGTGCTAATTGTCCTCAATGGTACTGTGTCTATCAAATGGTTGAAATGGCAATGTTGCAGACTACTAATGTGGACCACCATGATACAACAATCACTCAATTATTAGCAGGACTAGAAGATGTGTTTGCTTTACCAACTACCTTACCACCTATCGAGGGCATTATGACCATAAGATTGAATGAAAGAGGGATCAGTTACTAGTTAATGTGAGACCTTCAGACATCCACCTATCAGAAGATGCCATAGAAGCCATGGTTAAAGAGTTTTGGACTCGGGGGTAATAAAGGAGAGCAAATTTCATTTGCATCACCAGTGGTCATGGTTAAAAAGAAGGATGGAAACTGGAGAATGTGCATTGATTATAGGAAATTGAATGCTTAAACCATTAAAGATAAGTTTCCTATACCAATAATTGAAGAACTAATTGATGAGTTGCAGGGGTCTAAGCATTTCACCAAGTTGGATCTTAGATCAGGTTACCATCAGATAAGAATGAGGCCAGAGGATATTGCCAAAACAACTTTTAAGACTCATGAGGGCCATTATGAGTTCTTTTTCATGCCCTTTGGACTTACAAATTCATCTACAACTTTTCAAGCTTTGATGAATTACGTCTTAAACAATACTTAAGGAAGTTTGTCTTAGTATTTTTATGACATTAGTGTGTAAGCAAGGATTTGCGAGCCATTATGAACATTTGAGGTTGGTTTTGGAAGTTTTGAGAAGTCACACCCTTTATGCCAAGTAGTCCAAATGTGTTTTTCTGTGAAAGGGTGGAGTATTTGGGCCATGTAACTTTGGTGAAGGGGTTTCCACTGATGAATCCAAAATAGAAGCAATGAAACAGTGGCCATAGCCTACTAACATCAAACAATTGAGGGATTCTTGGGTTTAAGGTTATACAGAAGGTTCATCAAAGGATATGCAGTTCTAAGTCACCCTTACTTTCGGTTGTTGAAGAAAATTCTTTTCGGTGGGGACAAGTAGCTCAAAAAGCTTTTGAGACACTCAAACAAGCAATGGTTCAAGAACACGTGATTAAGTTACCTAATTTTTGATGAGAATTTACGGTTTAAAGCAGATGCTTCAGGAGGGGATTAGGGCGTGCTTCAACAAGGTGGCCATCTATAGCTTACTTGATAAAACCCTATCACCTAGACACCAAACTTTGTCCAATTATGAAAGGGAATTGTTAGCAGTCATTCAAGCTTTGGATAAGTGGAGAGGATATCTTTTAGGAAGGCATTTCAAGATTAGAACTGACCATTTTAGCTTGAAGTATTTGCTTGATCAGAGGATTACAACTCCTGCACAAATGAAATGGCTTCCTAAACTCATGGGCTTTGACTTTGAGATCATTTACAAGAAGGGTAATGAAAATTGTAATGGCCGGATGCTTTGTCTAGAATTTCTACTAGCAGTCAATTGTTGCAGATGGTTCTTACTAGAGTTACAACTGATTTGCTGGCTAAGATAGAGAATGCTTGGACACACGACACTAATTTGAAGGCCTTCATTCAGAGATTGCAACGAGGGGAAGTTGTGAAGCATTACACTTGGTCTAATGGACAGTTAAGAAGGAAAGGAAAGCTATTTGTAGGAGATGATAAGGAATTAAAACAAGCTCTCTTGGTACACTTTCACAATGACTTAGTGGGTGGCCATTCAGGGAGTACTGCAACGACCAATAGACTTAGTGGCATGTGTTATTGGAAGGGCATGAGGCAAGATGTAAAAACTTTTGTGGCACTTTGTGATGTTTGTCAAAGAAGTAAACCAGATTTAGCTTGTCGAGGGTTCTTCGGCCATTACCATTCCTAATCGATTTGATGCGAGATTTCCATGGATTTTATAGAAGATCTACCTATGTCTTATGGTAAATCTGTGATCTTAGTGGTGGTAGGCAGACTCGGCAAATATAGCACTTCATTGCTCTCAGTCACCCATTACTGGCAGGCAAGTGGCAAATGTGTTCTAGACAATGTGTACAAACTTCATGGTCATCAAAAGTTATAGTAAGTGATAGAATAAGAATCTTCCTAAGTTTATTTTGGAAGAACTTGTTCAAAATGTCACATGTTAGCATGCATTTCTCTATGCCTATCATCCACAGAGTGATGGACTAAGCTGAGGGTGGTTAACGGTGTTTGGAGACTTACCTAAGATGCATGGCGGGGAAAAGCAGGAATGGTCAAATGGTTACCTTTGGTGAATATTGTACAACACCTACTTCTATACATCTGTCCAAACAACTCCATATGAGATAGTGTATCGTCAACCTCCTACAAGCCCAATTATATGTACAAGGCCAAAGTAGTGTTGATGCAGTGGACATAACATTAGGCGCTAGAGAAGCAGTTGTTAACCTCTTGAAGTTTCATTTGCACAGAGCCCAACAGAAAATGAAAACCAGTGCTGACAAAAGAAGGACAGACAGGGAATTTGAAGTGGGTCAGTGGGTATACCTAAAATTACAACCTCATAGACAAGTCACACTCCAGCTAGGCTAAAACAAACAAGCTCATTCAAAGAGTACTTTGGTCCTTTTGGATAATGGCTAGAATTGGGAATGTGGCTTACAAATTATCCTTACCTGCTACTTCTCAAATTCACCAGTCTTCATCTCAGAGTTAAGTTGTTCAAAGGTCCTCTTCCAAATGCTACACCTACACTTCCTATTTGTAATCAACAAGGAGAAGTTTTGCAAGTTCCACTCAAGGTCTTAGACAGAAGGCTTGGTAAGGTCAGGAACTACGCTGAAGTTTTTGTGTTAATCCAGTGGACTAATGGTTCTGAAGTTGATGCTACTTGGGAACTACACAGTGACATAGCTAAGCGATTCTCTGAATTCCTAATAGATTCTTGAGGACAAGAATTTAGTGAAGGGGAGAGTATTGATATGAATAAAAGGTCAAACTGGTCAAACTTGGAAAGTCAACAATCTAAAAGTCAAATAACAAATTTTGGCGGGAAAAGTTGTTACAACCCAATCTATCTTCTTTACCATTCCATTGTATAAATACCCCTCTCTATCTCATTTGTAATTCATTTAATCAATTGTAACATTTAGCATTTCTCTCTCAAATTCCATAACAAATCATTGTAACTACAATTCAGATTTCTATAACAAACCCTTTGAAATATCATTGTGTTGCTATTCTCTTCTTCTCTGTATTATATAGAATCTGGAAGTACTATCATTGTTCATATCATAAACCGACCCATGGTATTGGGTTGGGTCATATAACCGTTTTGTAGAATTGTAACATTTAGTTTTAGTTGCATTGTTTTAGAGAATCGGTATGTTGCTTCTTGAAGGCACCGATTCATTAGTATATATAGGACAACATTTTGTAATCAACAATCATTCCAATATATATCAATACAACATCAATCGATTATAATAACAATACTCAATTCTTTATATTCTTCTTTACATCTTTCGGCTGCAAAAACGTTTTCTGTCCCAAGCTTCTGTAAACACTCCTGTGTTTCATCCAGACCCGATTCAAGAACCTGTAGAATCGAATGAAGAAAGCAACTGTTGGAAAATTTAGTGCACTTGTGGGATTAGTTCACACCTGGTTTTGGGTAAGGAGGTACGGATTACACCCATGAGGTCCCTAAACACCTGACTCAATAGTGGTTAGTCTGGTGGTAGTGTATTGGTTACTACTTCTAGTGTAATGTGATGGTTCCTACCTTCTGTTGCTAGTGTAATGGTTCTGGCGATGGTTCCTGCGGTAGTGTTTGGTTCTGTGCTAGTGTAATGGTTTCTACTTGGTAGTGTTGCATGATTAATTTGGCAGCTTTGACTCATTCAATTGGTTGTTATGAGCGCTTTATGACCACATTAACATTGGTCATGTTGTAACCACTATTCCTATGATAATGGAGGCTTATTATGGGTGATTAATTGACCGTAAACGTTCATAATGTCCATTGATTAGGAGTGAGTATTCTCTTCTACAAATAGAGGTGGTATTCATCAGCATGTACATACGAAAAGAAAGAGATACAACCAGCAGAAACAAACTGAAAGCTTAAACACTTGAAAGCAAAGGGTTATTGATTTGTTCCTAATTCAATAACATACATTTGGTCTTATCCCAAGTAGATATCGTGATACCCAGGGAATAGGGTGAATAGTTTACTTTGGAAAGTGATCCACGATTCCAGTGATATCCGATAACCACTAGTGGTATTGCGTTACTCTTGATTGTCTTAACCACATTGCGGGATCTTACCGCAACAATCAAAGTAAACTATTTTGTGATAATCAATGGCTACTACTGCAATGAGACACATGGCTTCAAACTTTGCTAAGCTCGACAAGTTTGAAGGGGTGGACTTCAGGAGATGGTAGAAGAAGATGCACTTCTTGCTGTCAAGCATGAGCTTAGTGTATGTGCTAACCACTCCTATTCACGATGATGGGGATGATGCTACTGATGGAAGCGGTCGAGGAGAATGAGTAAATGGGAGAATGATGACTACATTTGCGAGAGGTCTAATTCTCAATGGTATGTCTGATTCTCTATTTAACATTTATCAGAACTTTGAATCTTCCAAAGAACTGTGGGATTCCTTGGATGCCAAATATATGGTTGAGGATGCATCAAGTAAGAAGTTTCTTGTAAGTAATTTCACAAATTACAAAAATGGTGATTCAAGACAGTCATGGAACACTACAATGAACTTCTTGGTATACTTGGAAGGTTTACACAACACAATATGCACATGGATGAGGCTATTTAAGTCTCTTGTGTTATTGATAAACTTCCTTTTTGGAAAGATTTCAAGCATACTTGGAAACATAAGAAAGAGGAGTTAACTTCACGGTTGAGTTGGGCGGTCATCTGCACATTGAGGAATCTCTCGAGGGTGCGAGGATAATGACAAGCCAAAGAGTAGCAATCTACTGATGCATCATGGTTTCAATATGGTGGAGCATAACAACTCCACAGGGTACAATGACAAACAAAGGCAAGCAAAAATATCATAACAACACAAGGGCAAATCCTAACAAGAAGGCAACACCTACTTGTTGGAAATGTGGCAAATCTGGTCACATTAAAAGGGATTGCAAAGGTGTTAAGGTTGGTGGTAAAGTCAATAGATCAGACACTATTGGTTCAGGGAGTGGTGGTTCTACCAACTCACTGAAAAGTCAGAATATGTTTAATAAGTCTTTTCAGATTTATTATGTTACATATGTATCTGAATCTTATGATGTGCAGGATGATGATGTTGCGTGGTGGGTTGACTCTAGTGCAACAGTTCATGTGTGCAAAGATAGAAGCTGTTTCAATACTTATGAGTCACTGAATGATTGTTCTATTCTTCACATGGGAAATGAGTCAACAGCCTTGGTGCATGGTCGTGGTTGTGTGGATCTTAGATTTAGTTCTGGAAAGATTGTAACTTTGTTTAATGTTATTCATCTTCCTTATATAAGGAAAAACTTGGTTTCAAATAGTGTTTTGAATAATCATGGATATAAACAAGTTATTGAATCTGATAAATTTGTCTTGTCTAAAAATGGTGTGTTTATTGGTTTTGGCTATTTATGTAATCAAATGTTCATGCTTAATATTGTCAGCGATAGTGTTAATTCAGCCTTTGTGACCCCATGACTGCAGTGACTCTACCATTTGGCATGCTAGACTTGGCCATGTGCACTATAAAAGAATGCAAGATATGTCTAAGGATGGGTTAATCCTAGCATTTGACATGGACACTGAAAAGTGTAAAACTTGCATGTTGACCAAGATAACTAGAACCCTTTCGAGGGTGTTAAGCGTGAATCTAAGCTCTTGGAGCTAATACACGATGGCTTTGTGTGATTTGCATGCCACTCATTTTTTGGGGAATAAGAAGTACTTTGTGACATTTATTGATGATGCTTCTAGGTTTTGTTAATCTATCTATTACATAGTAAGGATGAAGCATTAGATAAATTCAAAGTATTTAAAACTGAAGTTGAATTACAACTTAGGTCTTTGATCAAAAGTAAAGGAATGATAGGGAGGTGAGTACATGGATACATGTATTTTCAGTCTTGTTGGTATAATCCATGAAAGGGATTTGCTCCTATACTCTCGGCAAAATGGTATTTCTAAAAGGAAAAACGAGGGTCTTTGAAGGAGGATGGTTAATTCCATGTTGTCCTTATTGAGGAATTTGGGTCAAGGGTTACGGGGTGAAGCTATGTTAACAGCTTGTTATTTGTTAAATAGGCTTCCCAACAAAAGGAACAAGGTTACCCTTGTGAACTACGGACTAAAGGAAACCCAACCTGAACTATCTCAGGGTTTGGGGTTTGGAGGGCTGTTGTAAGACTCACGATCCAAAGCTAAAACTTTGGGTGAAAGAGGCATTGATTGCATCTTTGTTGGATATGCTGAGCATTCTAAGGCTTTTAGGTTCTATGTTATTGAACCTAATGAATATGTTTCAATTAACTCCATTATTGAATCAAGGAATGCAAACTTTGATTAGAATAGATTCTCATCAGTCCCTAGACCAAGTCAGAGGATTCCTAATGGAACTCATGACACTGGTGTATCAGAGGTCCTTGATGATGAACCATCGGT
>OU343221.1:242762987-242836891 GCA_910596185.1 Chrysanthemum makinoi | reverse complement strand
TTTTTGTAGTAGTGACAATAATATCAGTAGTTATTATTTGTGAGTAAATTAATATTACGACTTAAACATGTGCTATACGAAAACATAAACTATGAACTATTTATCTTTCTATTGGTGCGTCGGGTATGAGGTAAACTAATGATACATTGAATGTGAAACAAAAAGTTGACTTCCAATGGGATATCTTAACTAGAGAAACATACCTTTTTTGTAAAAAAAATTGTAAAATAAAAACTTGAGAAATTACTAATATATCTTTGACTAAAAGAGATAACACCATCGACTATATTAAGCTAACAATTTTCTTAACCTTTAAACTTTCATAATTTTTCAGTTAAACATACATATAAATCTTTTCTTCTTGTCATGGCTGCAACTCACCCTTACTGTTTACATTAAGGGTCACACGAAAAATGCAAGTTTGCAAATATAACTATTTGTCATTATACACCGCACTTATGCGTGGATACTCGCTTAATGTATATAAAGCAAACTAACAATTTATCACAGATATTATAACGTGTATAAGTATAAACAACAAAATTTTCAATTAGACTTAAGCAAGAAGCTAAAAGCCAGGAAAATGTTTGATCGTCTATTTAGTAGTTAAAAAAACTTTCAGTTTTTGTTATTTTAGTATTTTATTATTATTATTTTTTTTTGAACGGCGAGTTAGTAGTTAGTGATCCGAGCCCACAGTGACATCCAATTGGGCAGTATGCAAGCCTCGAACATTTCTCCATAGGGGATAAACTCCACTCCTGCTTCTATTTATTTTAGTCTCTTATATCTTTACATTTTTATAGATACTAGAGTTAATTTGTAGTAGCAAAATCAAATGCAACGATTAGAAAAGTAATTAAACGCTCAAAATGGACCCGTTTTGACAGAACTCTTCCATTATTTTCTTTATCCAGTCACAGCCTGTTTGAATCCAATGTCCCGAAAACCTAAGGGTTCCTCCGCAAGGTTCGTCCACGGAGGGTCATTCAGATTTTGGTGATGGGGAGTCGTCTATCTCTTTCTATTTCTTTTCTATATATTGGCGGATAGCGGGAATCGAACCCGCGTCTTCTCCTTGGCTTACTTATTTTTTAGTACAAGTGGCTACATGCTTTGCTATTACCTTTTTACTCCTACGCCTCATAGAATTGTAAGTCAAGTAAGAAGGAAGGAGGCTATCATGTGTTGCTGCGTAAAGATTATATTATTACGTGTATATAAAGTAATATTTTATTGCATCTATTAAGAAGCACTTCAAATTATCTGAAAGGATGGTTTCAAAATCTTACACGAATGAACATTTAGTATCATAAAAAGAGTTATTAATCAAAAACTCTAAAAAGTAGTACTTTAGCATCTATCTTTGGATTTAGCTCATATGTCCATTGTATTTGGACACTTTATAGCGCCTTAAACAAAGTTGGTGCTTTAAAATATGACTCATCAAATACAATTGTATATATTTACGAATAACTTTGTACTCGATGTGGATATACACATGCTCTCATATAAAAACATCACGATAAAGCCCATGAATGTATTTTTCTTCTTCAGAAAGACAATTAGAACCAATATTGATAGTTTGATGAAAATAGTTGAAGAGTGTAATTAACGTTATAATTTTTGTATGCAAGTGAAAAGGTAGTCAAACTGGTTCTATCTTCTTCTTCAAAAGGTTTAAATCGATGGATAAACCTCAACTACGATATTTTTTTGGTTTCGACCGACCCTCCCAAAAAATCAGTGCCATAGTTGTTTCTTGTAAACCGAGAGAGTCGGGAATTAACCATGACCTATTTCTTTAAAAGCTCTCCATTCTAAAATACAAACCTATAACTAATGACTCTCCAATTTTATAAAATGTACCATAGATGTTAAATATAACATGTGTAGTAGTGTATATACTACATTCCTTACTATCTTCTTATTAAACAAAAAATAAGAAGCACACCCAATAGATTTAACTTATGATAATTGTAACAATGGCGAATTGCATGATGCGATAATGAAAACTTGTCAAAAGAAAATTGTCACATTTCTAATACAACTTTTTTTTTTAATGAAAGAGTTAGCAAATCACATGATTCATGAGACCTGCCTATGAAGAAACATAAACGATGATTTAGTTTAAGTGTACATTGCAGGTTAGTCTTTTGTAAGATGTCCAAATACAATGAATCTTTATGTTAGCTCTCGGAAACCATCTAGAGAAACATGTCTAGGTTCATTCGAATCATACGATTTTCTAATCATTGATGATATGGTGGCGTTTGATTATATAAACAAGTAACTTAACTAAAATAGAAACCAAATCTACTACTAGCTACTACATTGGTTGAATATAGGAAAAAGAATGAAAAGCGACATAAAGTGAAGACAAAGAACATGAAATAGTAAGAATAGAAAAAAACAAAACAAAAAGCTGACGAACTAGCTAGAAGTTAGTTAAATTGGTATTGAGCACACGATACTTCGATGATATATACATGCTTGTAATAGCATTCACCATGATTATAAAGAACACGTAAACATAGTTTGAACCCCGTTTTATGCAACATGTTTTTATCATTGGGTTATCATCGCATGGACTTGTTTTGTAGTACTACCACCTGTTATTTGCTACATTCCTTTTTATTAGTTCATTTTCAAATTTTCTTTATGTAATTTCTTGTACGGCGTTTTCACTAGTTTGGACAACTAAACTATGGCTCAAGGAAGTTTTAACACGACTTAGGTTCGAATTATTGCATCATTGAACATAGCAACGCGGGTACTAGGGCTTGCACATATACAATGACCCAAAAACTAAAGACGAATGTGGACGAAAACTAAGGATGCATATAACATACTTCTGCATGCATGAATGCGAAAAAAGGTAGAAAAGATGCAATATATGTTTCTTGCAATTTGTATAGGCCTTGATTGGGGACGAATGGATGATGATAGTCATTATAAAAAAAAACTAGCTAGTTGAATTCTTTCATAGGTCTAATGGTCATAGTTAAGAACGTGTAAAATTATTAATTCCACATTTTCTCATGTGTGGTAATAATGTGTGTGACAATTTTTGTTGGAAAATTTAGTGCACTTGTGGGATTAGTTCACACCTGGTAATGGGTCAGGAGGTACGGAGTGTACACCCATAAGGTCCCTGAACACCCTGACTCAAATAGTGGTTTGTACAGGTAGTGTTTCCACTGCTAGTACTAAGTTAGCACTGATAGGTAGTGTTTCCACTGCTAGTGCTAAGTTAGTGCGGATAGGCAGTGTTACCACTGCTAGTGCTATGAAAGTACTGCTAGTGGAAAGTACTGCTAGTATGAAAGTACTGCTAGTTGAAAGTACTGCTAGTATTATGAAAGCACTGCTAAGTGGCAGTTACAACTGCTTAATGACCACGTTTAATTGGTCATGTAACCACTAACAGCTATAATGGGGATAATTATGAGGCGATTAATGGGGCGATTAATTCTCATAATTCCATTTGACTGGCTAAGAGTATTTTCCTATAAATAGGATATCTGATCATGCATGAAACATACACAGAAAACGATTAACACTTCTAAGCAAAAGGGTTATTGAATTGTTCCTAATTCTATAACTACATTTGGTCTTATCCAAAGTAGATATTCGTGTAACCCAGGCATTAGGGTCGAATAGTTTACTTTGGAAAGTGATCACACGATTCCAAGTGATATCCGGTAACCACCTAGTGGTATTTGCAGTTGCTACTGATTGTCTTACCCTGTTCTGGGAGCTAACCTCCAACAATCAAAGTAAACTATTTGTGATAATCAATGGCTGCTGCTGCAATGAAACACATGGCTTCAAACTTTGCCAAGCTTGATAAGTTTGAAGGGGTGGACTTCAGGAGATGGCAGAAGAAGATGCACTTCTTGCTGTCAAGCATGAGTGTGGTTTATGTGCTAACCACTCCTATTCCTGATGATGGGGATGATGCTACAGTGGAGCAGATCAGGAGGAGGAGCAAATGGGAGAATGATGACTACATTTGCAGAGGTCTAATCCTCAATGGTATGTCTGATTCTCTGTTTGATATTTATCAGAACTTTGAATCTTCCAAAGTACTGTGGGATTCCTTGGATGCCAAATATATGGCTGAGGATGCATCAAGTAAGAAGTTCCTTGTAAGTAATTTCACAAATTACAAAATGACTGATTCAAGACCAGTTATGGAACAATACAATGAACTTTTTGGTATACTTGGAAGGTTTACACAACACAATATGCACATGGATGAGGCTATTCAAGTCTCTTGTGTCATTGATAAACTTCCCTCTTCTTGGAAAAATTTCAAGCATACCTTGAAACATAAAAAGGAGGAGTTAACTCTGGTTGAGTTGGGCAGTCATCTGCGCATTGAGGAATCTCTCAAGGTGCAGGATAATGACAAGCCAAAGAGCAGCAATGCTGCTGGTGCATCTGTTGTCAATATGGTGGAGCATAACAACTCCACCAGGTACAATGACAGCAAAGGCAAACGCAAATATCATGATAAAACAAGGGCAAATCCTAACAAGAAGGCAACACCTACTGGTTGGAAATGTGGCAAAACTGGTCACATTAAAAGGGATTGCAAAAGTGTTAAGGTTGGTGGTAAAGCCAATGGATCAGGCACTAATTGTTCAGGGAGTGGTGGTTCAACCAACTCACTGAAAGGTCATAATATGTTTAATAAGTCTTTTCAGATTTATTATGTTACATATGTATTTGAATCTAATTATGTGCGATGATGATGTTGCGTGGTGGGTTGACTCTGGTGCAACAGTTCATGTGTGTAAAGATAAAAGCTGGTTCAAGACTTATGAGTCAATGAATGATGGTTCTATTCTTCACATGGGAAATGAGTCAACAGCCTTGGTGCATGGTCATGGTTGTGTAGATCTTAATTTTAGTTCTGGAAAGATTGTAACTTTGTTTAGTGTTATTCATGTTCCTTATATCAGGAAGAACTTGGTTTCAAGTATTATTTTGAATAATCATGGATATAAACAAGTTATTGAGTCTGATAAATTTGTTCTTTCTAAGAATGGTGTGTTTATTGGTTTTGGTTGTTTATGTAATCAAATGTTCAGACTTAATATTGCCACTGATAGTGTTAATTCAGCCTTTGTGACCACCATTGACCTGACTGACTCTACCCTCTGGCATGCTAGACTTGGCCATGTACACTATAAAAGAATGCAAGATATGTCTAAGGATGGGTTAATCCCAGCTTTTGACATGGACACTGAAAAGTGTAAAACTTGCATGTTGACCAAGATAACCAAGAAACCTTTTCAGGGTGTTAGTCGTGAGACTAAGCTCTTGGAGCTTATACACAGTGACCTGTGTGATTTGCATGCCACTCCTTCTTTGGGGAATAAGAAGTACTTTGTGACATTTATTGATGATGCTTCAAGGTTTTGTTATGTCTATCTATTACATACCAAGGATGAAGCATTAGATAAATTCAAAGTGTTTAAAACTGAAGTTGAATTACAACTTGGGTCCCTGATCAAAAGATTAAGGACTGATACGGGAGGTGAGTACATTGATACTCTGTATTTTCAGTCTGTTGGAATTATCCATGAAACGACTGCCCCTTATACTCCTCAGCAAAATGGTATTTCTGAAAGGAAAAACAGGGTGCTGAAGGAGATGGTTAATTCCATGTTATCCTATTCAGGATTGAGTCAAGGGTTCTGGGGTGAAGCTATGTTAACAGCTTTCTATTTATTAAATAAGGTTCCCAACAAAAGGAACAAGGTTACCCCTTATGAACTCTGGACTAAAAGGAAACCTAACCTGAACTATCTTAGGGTCTGGGGTTGTAGGGCTGTTGTAAGACTCCCTGATCCAAAGCTAAAGACTTTGGGTGAAAGAGGCATTGACTGGATCTTTGTTGGATATGCTGAGCATTCCAAGGCCTTTAGGTTCTATGTTATTGAACCTAATGAATATGTTTCAGTTAACTCAATAATTGAATCAAGGGATGCAAACTTTGATGAGAATAGATTCTCATCAGTCCCTAGACCAAGTCAGAGGATTCCTAATGGAACTCATGACACTGGTGTATCAGAGGTCCCTAATGATGAACCACCAGTGGTCCCTGACGAGGTTGTGGTTCAACAAACTGAACCTGTGCTCAGGAAGAGCAAAAGGGTCAGGACTCCAAAGTCATTTGGACCTGAGTTTCAACTATACTTAATTGAAGGAACAAGGGATGAGGTTTCAGACCAATATTCCTATTGTTTCATTGCTGAGGATGATCCCAAGACATTTGAAGAAGCAATGAAGTCCCAAGATATTGCTTTATGGAAAGAGGCAATCAATGATGAGATGGATTCCATCATGGGGAACAACACTTGGGTGTTGGTTGATCTACCTCCTGGTTGCAAACCTTTGGGTTGCAAATGGATTTTTAAAATGAAAATGAAGGTAGATGGAACTATTGAAAAGTTCAAGGCTAGACTAGTTATTCAGGGCTTTAAACAAAAGTCAGGGATAGACTACTTTGATACTTATGCCCCTGTGGCTCGTATCAGTACCATAAGACTGCTGATTGCTTTGGCATCTATTCACAATCTGTTTATTCATCAGATGGATGTGAAAACAACTTTCTTGAATGGTGAACTGGATGAGGAGGTTTATATGAACCAACCTCAGGGCTTCATCTTGCCTGGCAATGAAAACAAGGTGTGTAAACTGATTAAGTCTCTTTATGGACTTAAGTAGGCACCTAAGCAATGGCATCAAAAATTTGATGAAGTGGTTTTGTATAGTGGTTATGTTCTTAACCAGTCTGAAAAATGTGTATATAGCAAATTTGATGAATCTGGTAAAGGAGTCATCATTTGTCTATATGTTGATGATATGCTGATCTTTGGCACTGACCAAAATCAGGTTAACCTGACAAAGGAATTTTTGTCATCAAGGTTCTCCATAAAGGACATGGGGGAGGCTGATGTTATCCTTGGTATAAGGATTAAACATGAAAGTAACAGAATTTCTATCTCTCAGTCTCATTATATTGAGAAGGTGCTGAGGAAATTCAATTACTTTGATTGTACTCTAGTGAGTACACCTATGGATACTTGTGAGAAGCTGATGCCTAATCATGGCAAGGCTGTATCTCAACTTGATTATTCTAGGGTGATTGGCTGCCTGATGTATGCCATGACTTGTACAAGGCCTGATATTGGTTTTGCAGTGGGAAAATTGAGCAGGTATACTAGTAATCCTAGTACTCATCACTAGCAAGCAGTTCAGAGGGTACTGAAGTATTTGAAGAGAACTATGGATTATAGTCTCTTATATACTGGTTACCCATCAGTGTTGGAAGGTTACACTGATGCAAGTTGGATCAGTAACACTGAAGACAATTCGTCTACCAGTGGCTGGGTATTCCTACTTGGTGGAGGTGCAATTTCTTGGGCATCCAAGAAGCAAACTTGCATCACCAGTTCAACAATGGAATCTGAATTTGTGGCCTTAGCAGCTGCTGGTAAAGAAGCTGAATGGTTGAAAACTTGCTTCTTGAGATTCCATTGTGGCCTAAACCTATAGCACCTATTTCTATCCGGTGTGATAGTGCAGCTACATTGGCTAAGGCTTATAGCCAGATGTACAATGGTAAGTCTAGACACTTGGGTGTCAGACATAGCATGATTCGTGAGCTTATCATGAATGGGGTGGTATCTATATAGTTTGTTAGATCTCAACAGAACTTAGCTGATCACTTGACGAAGGGTTCGGCTAGAGACTTGGTTATAAAGTCTGCTAAAGGGATGGGTTTAAGTCCAACTTAGTCACTGAATGCTAGGACACCCAACTCCCTCCTGAGGAAACTTGGGAGCTGAGTTCAATGTGGAAAGCTGAACATTCAGTGGACTGGAGCACATGTTTTATTTACATCCCAAGGTTGTGCTCAGAACCTGCTGGAAGGAGGATGAAGTCTTTACTTCTTAATGGTTAATTTTTTTGAAAAAGTGCTTGGCAGGAGCATGAATAAAGAGGAACCACCTATGTAAATGTTGAAGTTTTGCCGCTTCAGGGAGCTTTTGGACTTTTAGCTTTTACAACATTTATGAATTTGGATATGGACACATGGCTTGTATAGTGTCAGGAGCTAATAAGTGTTTGAAAACTTTTGTGTATTTTATCTTCAGGTATTCAAATGGGTTGAAGGGTCCAATTCCTAGAACATCCTGATTCTCGAATATTTGAACGTGTAATGTACTAAGATGGAAATTCAATCCTCAGGATATTTTCGTTTATGCAAATGTTGTGTTTAATGTTTGTTTTTCATGCAAAGGAAGTGAACTAAATTTGGGGAGGATTGTTGGAAAATTTAGTGCACTTGTGGGATTAGTTCACACCTAGTAATGGGTCAGGAGGTACAGAGTGTACACCCATAAGGTCCCTGAACACCCTGACTCAAATAGTGGTTTCTACAGGTAGTGTTTCCACTGCTAGTACTAAGTTAGCACTGATAGGTAGTGTTTCCACTGCTAGTGATAAGTTAGTGCGGATAGGCAGTGTTACCACTGCTAGTGCTATGAAAGTACTGCTAGTGGAAAGTACTGCTAGTATGAAAGTACTGCTAGTTGAAAGTACTGCTAGTATTATGAAAGTACTGCTAAGTGGCAGTTACAACTGCTTAATGACCACGTTTAATTGGTCATGTAACCACTAACAGCTATAATGGAGATAATTATGAGGCGATTAATGGGGCGATTAATTCTCATAATTCCATTTAACTGGCTAAGAGTATTTTCCTATAAATAGGATATCTAATCATGCATGAAACATACAGAAAAACGATTAACACTTCTAAGAAAAAGGGTTATTGAATTGTGCCTAATTCTATAACTACATTTGGTCTTATCCCAAGTAGATATTCGTGTAACCAGGCATTAGGGTCGAATAGTTTACTTTGGAAAGTGATCACACGATTCCAAGTGATATCCGGTAACCACCTAGTGGTATTTGCAGTTGCTACTGATTGTCTTACCCTGTTCTGGGAGCTAACCTCCAACAATTTTTCTACACATATAAGTGTGAAGATATTATCCAAATTTCTATAGTTAAAAGTATGGAAATGGCTTTTGAATGTCCACACCTAAAAGTGTGGCAAAATTGCAAAAAATGTTTACAACAAAAAGTGTTGAAACATTTGCTACACATATACGTGTAGCTTTATTGTAATTGTACACATTTATATATGTGGATTAATTTTTAAAATATTTGTGACACACATATTAATGTAGCAAAATTGTCTATATAAAAAAATATTTACACTTGATCATACCGTAGTAAAATAAGTGTGGAGAATAGAGGTATTTTTTGTAGTGAGTTAAGGTGCGTTTGTTATGGAGGTTTGACCTTTGGAGTATGACAAAGTTAAAAAAACATGTTTGGTAGAATGGCAATTATCAATTATTATGACTAGTAACTAGATATAAGAGGTTAGAGAAATCCTGAATAGCTAGCCGGGGTTTGCTTCACATTTCAAGAGTGGTGGCTCAAATCCATTATGTATCACTCATTCTTTCACATTGACTCTTTTATTTTACAAAAATTATTAAATTACAACTTCATGCCTTATATTATTTATAAAAAAACACCACACACATATTATAAATCCTCTTTTTCTTCTTTTCTTTCAAACCAAAACCTATTCCTAAACCCACAAACAAAACAAACAATGCACCCTTAGATTCATTGCAACTAAAAGAAAAACCATTATGAGAGAAGTATGCCATTGTAGAGGAATAATAATATATCTTTGTTCAATACATTAAAGTTATAATTATGATCACTAAAGGACTCTACAAAGGTGGCTCTAGATTCAAGGTTTCATAAAGTTTGCATTCATGTGATGTTTAACGAGTAATAATTGACGACCCAACAAAATTTTCATGGTCACAAAAATCTGTATCCTATAGTTATAATTATGTTCACTAAAGGACTCTACAAAGGTGGCTCTAGATTCAGGTTTCATAAAATTTGTATTCATGTGATGTTTAACGAGTAATGATTGACGACCCATCAAAATTTCCAAGATCATAAAAATCTGAATCCTATACTTTTCATTTTACTTAGTTATATTAAAGATGAACTGCAAAATACATCATGTGGTTTGTTCATTTACACAATAAACATCACAGTCTAAAACTTTTGGCAATTACCATCCTTCTGTTACTAGAAGTCAAACATATTACATTCCTCGGGACTAATGATGTAATGATGTTTTCGTTATCTATCTTATTTGTTAATACAAATAAACCGTAAAAACGTTTATTAATATTTCTCGGTCTCTTTAAGTTTTGTCGATAACAACATAAACTTATATCAAGTACTGTAGGACCTTGTTTTTCTCAACCTTATCACGTTACCTTGCTTAACACACGAGTATACACGTAAAACACAAAGCTTATGAGTAAAGAAAGATGAAGAAAGGTGGTGACTTGATGATGTATTATGCGTAGGTGTAGAGAGAAAGATGAAAACAAGAGAAGTTTTACTTCAAAGAAAATACACACTTACACACTCAAGCACACCACTCAAATGACACATTTGAAGGGTATTTATACTTACATACAAAACGCCCTAATGGGCTTGGCATGGGCTTGGATTGGGTTAGATTGGATAATAACATATATAAGGCTAGCTTAACTTAACTAATAGCCATTTAGCTTAGCCAAATCCACGAGCCTGTTGACTATTCTATTATGATATCTAACACACGTTACAAAGTTCCTAAACGCGAATGACCATCACTTCTATTAATTATTATTAAGGCTAACAATCTCCCCTAAGGGGTGGTCGTTCAAAAGATGCTCCACTTGATTAGGTCTTTACTCTTCTTGAGCTTGAACTTCGTGTGTCGATATAGAATAGTCTTGATTTTCGTTCCTTCATGCTTTGTGATTAGTTAATGTGGTTGTCTGCCGTTTGTTAACTTCTTTGGGATAGGTGTCTCCATGTCTTTCTCCACCATGCTCACACTTATTTTTGAATTTATGTTTCAATGTGATGAATTTCTCTATTCTTTAAACTTTGTAGATTCTTTGACATTGACGAAGAATCATCTTTAACTTTGTGTTGCCTTTGATTTTGATGAGAACTTTCATGAGTTGTGATGTTGGTATGAGCATGGGAAGATGGTGCGGTCTTTCCTCCAAGGAACAATCATCAGTACCTACATGTTTATGTTAGTGATAAATACCAATTGATCATTGTGGACTTTTCTTAAAGAATTGACCACTACGATTGTTTTACTGATGAATGTCTTGATTCCATTCACCTTGGTTGGGCGAATTAGCCATCTGAATCCCATAAGGGACAATTATCATTACCATGAATAGATTCAAGTAATGACCCACGTCTTCAGGATTCAATTCGTGGAAGGAATCTCCTTGGCGGGATTTCCAGCACTTACAAGTTCGAACTTCGAGGGTGTTAATAGCATAGTGTGAAAACACATCTCTAATTCTAGCAAAAGCTGTTCCTGAACTGGAGTCCCTCAAGTAGGATAACACGATGTACCAAAGTACACCTACAGTTCAAGTGAGTCGCTGAGGTACACCGAAGCATCACCCCACGACTGTAGACCGTTTGAGACAACACTAAGCGTAATCCAAAAAGAATTACCGAAGTGACCTGTTGTCAGGGCTGCTTGATGTTGACCCTGACAGGAGTTTCCATTCAATCACTGAGGATTACAATTGTAAATACTCTCATAAATGTTCTGGCAGATTGCTAAGATCTGCATAGGACTCTAGAATATATCACTGCGTAGGACTCTAGAATAAGATCTTTCAATGAATCTCGTGGCTCTAGACTCGATTAGTGCATTTTGGTTTTCCTGAGAGGAGACTAGGGAGAGGGTCTTCTTCTTCAATACCAACGATCTTTAAGAGAAATTCGATAGATTATGTAGGGTTCCCAGTGAGAATGAAACAAATCCTTTTAAGAGGAATTGAGTAGCTAGAAGGTTTAGTGCAGTGCGTCACTGGGTCCATGACGTCTTTGTCTTCAATACCAGTGTCATCTAAGTGACAATCAGTAGCAGATGAATTAACCCGGTTTCTGCCCTAAGGTTGATTATGGAGGGCTATTTCTTTTCACCCTTTTTTATTACATTTATTTTTAATTCTTCAACCCCTTCTTTCTCCTTTCTCACATTACTCCTTTTTTCAATCATACCTAAGGACTTCTAATACTAACTATGGGTATTGTCCTTGGGTAGATCCCTCCGGCTCTGGTGGATCATAGGACGGATTTCCTATCCTTAGTCACCTTATAACTCCATGACTATCCTATGTTGCCATGAAAACCTTTTTCTTGAAAATCTCTCAACGTGTTTATGATTATAAACACATTTTGTTAACACCTTGAGAGTTTTGAATTTTTTGAAACACTCCCCCTTCACATGTGCTTATATTGTTTTAACTTAAGTCTACACATAGAGGGTAGAGTTCGCACTTTTTGAATTGATCTGCTCATGATATACAATTCCCCACAAGACACGGTTACGTAGCTTAGTTAAAGAGTTCCATTGTCAGTTTTTAGGTGACAACTAGCTCTAATAACTACCTTGAAGTTGTAAACTCTTCTTGAAAAGAAGGTTAGACCCATGAAAGTTCAAGTCTATTACGAGTTTCTCGAGATGGTACATTTACTGACTTTGATTTCTCGTCAATTCATTGGTTCCGACTGAGTCGAGCTCTTTTGAGATTCAAACAACAATCATTAAACTTTTTGATCACATTTTAATCATGTCTTCTCCCCCTCAAAAATAGCATATTCGTGATATTTTTTATATCAACTGATTAAACATCATTTTTAGAATCTTTTGGGGAGACAAACGGATTTGATTTAAGCATGATTTTGGAACATTTTGATTCTATACTCCCCCTTTAATAAAGCATAATCAATTAAAGGGTTTTAGAGGAAGTTATCTTGAGCACAAAATATTTTGAAAGATTATGAAAATCTTTTTGAACAATCTTGAAAAAGGTGCTCAATATGATGATGATTTCACACCAGTTTTAAGTGTAGTGCACTGAAGCGTACACTAAGATTTTTTCTTTAAAAAAACACGAGTTTTGATTTGAAAATAATCAAAAGTCATCATTTTTGGTACGAGTTTCGTACTGAAGTATACGAAAGCCATTTTTTTTTGAAGAAATTTTAAGGAACGACATGTTTTAGAAAACATTTAAATAACTCTCGCTCAAGCATCTGTACATGTCCGTATCATTGTTGAATGACATTTCTAGAAACGTACAGAATATCGATTATTCGAGAGACATGTCGTGAGAAGAATATTTTTGTATTTTTGATTTTATATTGTTTTTGTATTTTTTGAAAGTTTTATATTTTTATATTTTGCTTTTGTTGGTTTTTCAAATTTTGTATTTTGTTTTTCAAAAATATTTACAGCGAAGCTTTTTGGAAAATCATTTTCAAGAAGATTCGAGAAGATATTCTAACTCCTCAGGGGTTAGGCTTCGCATTCCAATTCGTCGAACTAAATTGTCAAACCGTTCTTTTGGAAGAGATTTAGTAAATAAATCGGCGAGTTGGTAATCTGTCTTCACGAAAAATAATTCAACAGTACCTTCTTCTACGTGCTCTTTTATGAAGTGCTAGCGGACACGAATGTGCTTAGTCTTTGAGTGATGATCCGGATTGCATGATATGGCTATGGCACTTTTCGAGCCACAATACATAAGTATTTTATCGAAAGTAAAGCAATAATCTGTGAGTTGTGTTCTCATCCATAGAACTTGAGCACAACACGCAGATAGAGACACATACTCAGCTTCAGCGGTTGAAAGTTCAGTGCAATCTTGTTTCTTTGAAGACCAGCTTACTAACTTTTCACCCAAAAATTGTGCTCCTCCGGATGTACTTTTTGCTGTAACTTGATCACCTGCGTGGTCCCTATCTAAAAAGGCTATTAGATCAAATCTGGATTCCTTCAGATACCAAAGTCCCATGTGAATGGATGTCTTCAGGTACCGAAAGATCCGTTTAACCTCTTTGAGGTGCAGTTCGGTAGGCTTTGCCTGAAACCGTGCTAATAAGCAAACAGAAAAATGAATATCGGGTCGACTAGCAGTGAGGTACATGAGAGAACCAATCATGCTCCGATATTTCTTCGGATCGATGGGTTTCCCAAATAAATCGGCTCCAATTTTTGGTGAAGTTACCATTGGTGTACCGACCGAATCACAATTATCCATACCATGATTTTTCAAAATCTCAGTTGTATATTTAGATTGATTAATAAAAATTCCACGAGGGGACTGCTGTATTTGTAAACTGATAACATCAAATAGTCCTGAATATTAAGTGTCAGTTTCCCCCGATAATGCTTGTAATTTATATCATTTATATGGATTTACACTTTTTTTCCATTGTTTTCCACTTTCAGGTAAATTACGAGCATTAGAGCTAAAGAGACGCGGAACTGGAGAAATATCTAATGATTTATCACAATATGCTACTTTGAAGAAGTTACGACGTAACTCGTCTCTCACATTACGCCGTAACTATTGCGTGACTCAGAAAACCAACTTATCAGAAGGTTACGGCGTAACTATTCCCAAAGGTTACGACGTAACTACATTAGGTCAAATGAGGTTTCACGCCGCTGATACTTACGCCGTAACTACTACATCTATTACGACGTAACCGAGTTTATTGAAGATTACGGCGTAACCACTCATTAGGTTACGCCGTAACCAGCAGATCTAGTGCAAAATACGAAGAAATAGAAAGTTACGGCGTAACTCTTATATTAGTTACGCCATAACCCAAATCTGGCCTATAAATACCCCATGAATTCCAGCATTTCTAATCATCCCATTCCACACACAACACTCAGAGAACGTGGGAAAAAGCTCAAGGCAGGTCTAGAGGAGCATACGGAGCTGTCTCCAAGGGAGAAATCACTCCCCTACGATAAGCATTAGCGTTTTATATTTCTTTTACTTTCAATTCATGTATTTCGTACCTTTGAATATTGAATTGGTTTGCATGATTACTATGAGCGGCTAAGCACCTCTTGGTGCTGGCCTGGTTATGATTCCTTAATTGTTTTGTTTGCATTTACTTTACTTCCGTACAATTATTTCTAAGTGTATGCATGCATATTTTATTGGTAGCTACCCTTGGTTCGGTAGTTTTGAATGGCGGTAGAGGCCAATTGCCTAGGAGATATGACCAACTGACCCTAGGTGAGCGGACTGAGACGGGAAGGGTAAGATATGACCAACTGACGACCCTTTCTACTTGTACGATTTGACAAACTGATCACCTATCGTTAAGATGAACTTAAGAATTAGGGGGTGCGTGTCTAAGTTCCTAACGACCGGGTATTCACTATTATAAATCTAGCATGTAGCGGTACTTAATGACTTGGCTTAGGGGACCAGGAACAACATGACTTATGAGGGGACACCTGACTTCTCCTGTGGTGGCATCTTTGCTGATAGGTTAGGGCGAATTGACCAAATGCTGTCCTCTCAAATTTGACCCCACCTGAAGTAATTGGAAGTAAGTAGACGTAGACATAACTAGCTAAGAGGATTAACTAGGTTAGCACCACTCTCCTCTATTGATTTCCCTTTATCATTTATTTGCTTTATTATGCTTTAGTAGTTTAATTAATTTAATCCCTTTCGAAACCATTATTAATTTGTGACACCTAGACTTAGTAATAATCCATCACACATAGCTCTTGGGACGTCCTCGACTTTACCGACCGGGTACACTGCCCGTTAGTGCATTAGGGTAGACCATAGGTATAACGAGACTTTATAAATATTAAAACCTGGTCAGTAAAACATGCATCAAGTTTTTGGCGCCGTTGCCGGGGAGTTATTTTAGGATTAATATTAAGTCTTTCATTTTGTTTTAAACTTTTCTCACGATCATATTTCAAGTTTTCAGGTACCATGGAAGTTGTTAACATCGATGACCTCACTCTTGAGGAATATTTGGCGTTAACAAGAGAAGAACAAGGACCAGGGATTGTTAGGCTAGCTATAGCAGAAGATGCTCAATTCGAAATCAAACCTCAATTCATGAGGGAATTACATGCAAATCCCTTCTCTGGAAGCATCACCGATGATGCCCATGAACATATAGACAACGTCGAGTACATTGTCAGCCTATTCAAGATTCCTAGAGTCTCACACGATGCTATAATGTTACGAGTATTCCCTATTTCTCTTACGGGAGCTGCAAAAAGATGGGTTGATCGATTACCTGCTGGGACTGTCAACACTTGGCCTATCTTAAAAAAGTGTTTCATTCAGAGATACTGTCCTCCATCAAAGACGGCTAAGCAATTGGAAGAAATCCATAACTTCAAGCAAGAGGGTGATGAAACGTTATACCAAGCTTGGGAAAGATATAACGAATTGTTATACAAATTCCCTACTCATGATCTCAACAGCCAACAAAAGGTGAACGTCTTCTACAAGGGTCTGAACATCTCCTCAAGACAAATGATTGATTCTCAAAGGCCGATTCCTAGTATGACACCCACTTTGGCTTTAGAAACTATTCAAAAAATGTCAAACCACTCTCACAAATGGCACAATGGAGGGAGCAACCGAAGTAAGAATGGAGATATGAAAGGCCTTGCAGCAATAAACAACAAATTAGAAAGCCTTGGAAGAGAAATGAAGAAACTCAAGGAAAATGTGCATTCTATTCAAGTAGAGCGAAACGGGGACTCCACCTTCTAAAGAATGTTCCTCCAACGAGGAAGTTAAAAGGATCGGAGAAGTTAAATATGGAAGAGAATCCCCTTTTAACAACTACAATAATAATGGGCCCAGATATCGAGAAAAATCCCATGGGTTCTACACAAGAATCAACAACAATGCTCCTAAACCTAGCCTTAAAGAAATAATGCATAGGCACATCGAAGAATCTACAAAAAAGGGAGACAAACTCAAGGAATGGATGGTCAAAGTGAAGGAGGACACCAATATGAACCTACGTAACCAAGATGCTGCGATTAAAAACATCGAAACACAAATTGGGCAATTGGGTAAAAACCTTGAAACGAGTAATGCTAAAGCCATTGCCTGCAAGGCCATATTTGCGCAAGATAAAGAAAAGAAAGAGCAGTGCACATCCTCTATCACTAATGATCTTTCCAGGATTAACTACCTAAGAGAGGATGACAAATCAGAAGACGACGAGGTCCTGCCAAGCCAACTTCCTGAAAAACAGCAATACTAGAAAAGTTTTCTTCTCCCATGCACTATTAGTAACATTAAGATTCCCGCATTAGCTGATTTAGGGGCCGGGGTAAACCTTATCTCTACCACTTTATTTGAAAAAATAAAACTTACCAATTTAAAAGAAACAACTATTATGATAGAAATGGCTGATTCCTCTAAAGCTGTACCGAGGAGAATTGTGAATAATGTGCTTTTAAAAATTGGAAAATTTTTCTTCCCAACTGATTTTGTGGTTATTGACATGGGGAAGCGGGAGGTTTACAACTTGATTGTTGGAAGACCTTTTCTGGCCACTTGTAGGGCTCAGATTAAGGTTTTTGAAAAACAAATTTCTTTGAGAATTGAAAATGAACAAATAACTTTTAGTATGAAAGAACATTTAAAACCAAAATGTGAAATTTCAAATAATGTTGATGTTGTTAATGTTCAATCGCTAGATCCCACTCTACACTCTAATCCTATTACTAATGATAGTAGAGAGAATATTGATAATTGTAAGCAGAAACAGGAAGAAATTGTCCAAAGCATTGAGGAAACTCCGTTTCCAAACAAACATTTTAGCAACTCGATATCAACCAAGGATAGCGAATCAGTGACAGCATGGCCACCGTTTACTCGTCCTCAAAAATGTGAAAGAAAGGCGAATGAATGGATATAACCTCATAAGGGAGAGAGACATGATATTGAATTAGCATTGGAAGATTGGTACAAAATAAGATTTGTGATTCGCTCTGAACTGTCAAGTTTATTACACAAGTCAACCACTTGTGAATGGTCAACCGTAATAAAATTCAAACAGTCTAAAACCAATGCAATTTCCCTTGGAATATAGTGGATTCCCGGGTCGTTAAGTCCCACGGAGGATTAATGGTGCTTAAAAATGTTCAGATGTCGAATGATCACTAAGGATAATGATCTGTAAGGATTTTGATTGGTAATTACACTACTGATTGATTAGAATGGTATTTGGATACGAATTATAAGCACAACAATCAGTTAAACAAACGTGAATGGTATGTTTACTAAATTTACGTAAACGTACAAATAAAATGTGAATTTAAAAGAGTAAAACACCTATGGATATGAAAATGATATTTTTATAAACCTAATAATAAAAGAAAATTATTGGAAAATTAAAATTATTTTTATGACTATTTATTTAATTATTATTAATTAAAAAACTATTTTAAACTATTTAATAATACTCTAAAATATAAGAAAATATGAAATAAAGCTAGAAAAGTGAAATTATGATTTAGAAAATCTAAAATATTAGAAAACTAATTTTAAAACTGAAAAGATATTTTTTATGCTTTTTATTTATTTATTATTAATTATTTAATACTTTTAACTATTTTTAATTCTAATAAATACTAAACAAGCTAAGAAAATTATGAAAATTTTTCTATAAATATCTTATGATGACAGAAAACTAAGAAAATTATAAAAACAAGAAGTGCTTAATAATAAGCTGAAAAAGAAAATTAAAAAGCTAATTTCTATTAAATAAACGCTATCACTATTTTTAAAATGATGTTTTTGTGATTTTTCTTTTTGAAAACTATTTAACTACTGAAAATAAGTAACTTTTATGAAAACAAAATTTTTACAACTTAAAAATAAGCTATTTAGAAGCTAAAGATCTCAACAGTTAAGCTTTTGAGCTTATATTGATGATTTAAGTTCTAATAAGCTTGAAAGTTGGAATCAAAGCTGAAATAAGATGCAAAAAGCTAAAAGCTACTTAAGTGAAGCTAATAAACACAAAGAACCATATTAATAAGCTGTAATAAGCAAATAAGCAATTACAAAACACCCTTTGAACCAAACAATCCTGCAGTCAACTCTACAAGCAAATTAAGCTCATGAGATAAGCTTAAAAGCTCAAAATTGAAACTGAAGTAGCAAGATGGGTTGGTGGGCTATCCAAAAAATCCAAGTTCACACTCTATGGTTGACTAATGAGCTTATGACAAGCTTGTGAAAAAGCTTGTAAACCAATGATTACTTAGTTAAGGAAAATGGGACAAACAATAAGCTACTTGCAGCCATAGTAAATAAGCTAGAAAGTAAAGTTTTAAACTTGGATATTCAAGATAGCTAGGTTAGCTTTCCAAAGAACCAAAATACACAAGCTATGGTTCAATAATAAGCTTTTTATGAGCTTGTGAAAAGGTTGTCTCAATGTGCACAGGGCACTTTTTCAGACAAGGGTTCAAAATAAGCTAAGAAATAAGCAACTAAATAAGCTAAACAGAAATTATAAAAAATACTATTAGGAAGATGAGCAACTATATTTTAATATTCCAAAAGCTTAAATCTTGAAAACTAATATTAAGTCCTATATAAAATTATCTATTTTATTAAAAAATGAGTTTCTATAAAATTTTGACTTTTTTAATTGTGAAACAAGTTTGACTTTTATGAGATTCTAATGATCCTAGATGATCTAATTTTATGTATTAAGCTACTATGAGACTAATTTAAGCTAAATAAACAACTTTTAAACCAATATGCATGATTATGAAACATGAAAATCAAACAGTTAATACACAGGATGTGATCAAAGGTTATTTTGACTTTCAATGAAGTAAACACTGGTTTTTATTGTTTCTGTGAGCTATATTGACATAATGCAACTTACAACAAACAAGAAGAAAGGCTCTAACACCCTCTAAAACAGTTTAAACAAGCAAATCCAAACAACCCTTATCTTAACTGTTTTGAAGCTTTACACACTAAAACAAATTTTCAAACCAAGAAAGCTATAGATTAACTTATATTAACTATGTTTAGACAGGATTAAACAAAAATTAACTTACTTTAAAACGATAAACTATGAAATGCAAATTTTGAGAAAATGCTTACAAGATGAGTCCAAGCACAAAACTTAGAACCAAAAGCCAAGGACACAACCTATAGCTTCCCAAGAAGCTCTAAACCCAAGGCATTCACCTTGCTCCAGCTTTCTCTCTTCTTCATTCTTGATTTTTATTTTCACTAATTTATGGTATTTTGGTATTTTTCTTTTTGATACTAAACATAGTTTTAAAGGTTTCTAATAGCTTTATTAAGCTATCTAGGAACTTATGTTAGCTTATGAGTCCAAGACAACAGCTACAAATAACTTTAAGACATATGAGATTTTTGCACTTGAAAATTGAACAAACTGAAATTGAGACTGAAAATGAAATTGATTATTGGAAATAGATTCAAATACACTGGAAATTCTTAAACAAGTCACTTGAAAGTTTAAAATTATACTGGAAATTGAATTTTAACTAAAACGACATACATTAAACTAATTTTTCTCTCGATATATTCCACATTGCTTCCTTTCTTACTTTATATTGATCTTTTCAACTCTTTGTCGACCTCTGAGACTTTCCCACCTCATCTTGACCATTGAATCCTTCTAAATCATCATAATCGTCCATTTGGCAATTTTGGCGGGAAAATATCTTTGAGCAAGTTATTTGCATTTAAAGAAGTTTGGGAGGATGTGGAGGTGGAGGGAGAGTGGGTAGATAGGTGGAAAGGTGGTGGTGAGATGGAGAGGTGGGGAAAATAACTCTAGTTTTGGTTTGCAGACTTGGGAGAGGAAGGTGAACAGTGACACTGGTTTTTGGCGCGCGTTGACTGGGTTTGACTGTTGGATATTAATAACGGGGGGGTCAAAATGGGTATATTGAACTGGCTCAAGGGTTTTGACAGGGTTCAAGGGTCAAGTTAAGTGGGTTGGGCTTGGGTTTGGGTTAATAACAAAAAAGGGGCCCGGTTTGGTTTTAAGCTTTAATAACACAAGGACCAATCTTGTAATTTCGGATTTTTGAGGGACTGATCTTGCCCATTTTCCAAAGTTATCACAAGGACCTATCCTGCCATTTATGAATAGTTCAAGGACCAATTTTGCATAAAATTCCAATTTTATAAATCCAAGGACTATTTTTGATATTTTTCAAAGTTTAGGGACCAAAGTTGTCATTTTGCAATTTTAAACTTTGAAGGACAATTTATTACAACTTGTGAATCCCAAGGACCTTTTATGACTTTTTATAAGTTTTGGAATGACCAGGGACTAGATTTGACAACTTTTGAAACTTGGGGGACAAAAACTGCCAATTATGCAAACTTGATACGTTTTTCACCTGATTTTGGTATTTTTGCATTTAAAACACATAAAACACTTATTTGTGATATTTTTATCATTTTGATGCATTTCTGAGTGTTTTCAGATGTTTTTGCAGTTTAAATAGTACAAAAATGATGAGTATTTAGACACTCATCAATCCCCCACACTAAGATATTGCTAGTCCCTAGCAATCTTTTAAGAAAACTTAATGGATTTCATCTCTTTACCAAAAGCCAATACTTCTGGAGTAGCCAAATGTTTCAGTTCAAGTAAGAACTATGGTACACTGATAACCATATGATTTTGAGCAAATCACCAGCTTTCAACGGATTTGATTTGTCTTTACCAGAAGCCGTTTGCTTCTGGACTAGCCAACTCTTAGATAAATTATCAATATTATCTTTGGTGAGTCGATTACCAATTATGGTTTTCCAACTGCCTTTACCACAAGCCATAAACTTGCGGGCTAGCCAACTTTTCACTAATTAAAGATATGGTGAGCTGAACACCATACAATTTTGGGTAAATTGCAAGCCATAAACGGATTTGATAAATCTTTACCAAGAGCAGTTTGCTCCTGGATTAGCCAATCCTTATGGGTTAGACATGGGGACTGATTACCATTTGCTGAGTAAGTGTAAAACACTTACTCCAAAAAAAAAATTTGGCCAAAAATGGGGGAATTGGGTGGTATAATTACATGATAAATTCGTGAGAATTCCCCCCCACACTAGAAATGAATATTGTCCTCAATATTCAAAGTACCGGCGGTTATGCCGAAACATAGAACATAAAAGGGAAATACTACGGCCATTATTTTATTTTTGATATATACATTTTTTTTAACTTATATACAACAGCGGGGGGCAACTCCCCCACAATAGGGTGGTAGAAAGTAGAAAGAAGTCAGAAATATGGGTGAAAACCCATATAATGTGTGCTACTGTTTTGATTAGAGTCACTAGCTTGACTCGATCCCCGCATTCATTGGTTCATGGGGAAAGTTTGTAAATCTGGGACAACCATGGGTGGAATGTCCTCTCCAAAATAGTGTTTCAATCGATGACCATTCACTTTAAAATTTGGACCATCGGGTTGAGATAACTCAATGGTACCATAAGGAAATACTTTAGTGATGGTGAATGGTCCATACCAGCGGGATTTTAGTTTTCCTGAGAAAATCTTCAATCTTGAATTGAAAAGAAGGACTCGATCACCGACGTTGAAAACGCGGTTCTTGATTTTGGAGTCATGAATCTTCTTTGTCTTTTGTTTGTAGATCAAAGAGTTCTCGTATGCTTGATCACGTAGTTCATTTAATTCATTCATTTGAACTTTTCTGTGATCACCAGCTGTCTGAATATCGAAGTTGGCATGTTTCAAGGCCCAATATGCTTTGTGCTCAAGCTCAATCGGCAGATGACATGCCTTTCCGTACACAAGCTTGTATGGAGTACACCCGATTGGTGTTTTATAAGCTGTACGGAAGGCCCAGAGTGCGTCATCCAGTTTATCCGACCATGATGCACGGTTTTCGCCTCTGTCCTTTCCGAATTCTTTTTATACCACGGTTGGAAACTTCCACTTGCCCACTTGTTTGGGGGTGGTACGCAGTAGAGGGACGGTGAGTTACACCATACTTTTGCATGACTCTATCAAACTGGTCATTTCAGAAATGCGTACCACGATCACTGATTATGGCTCGTGGAGTTCCAAACCTAGCAAAAAGAGATTTTGAGAATTTCACAACAACTCGGGCATCATTGGTAGGTAAAGCTTTCGCTTCAACCCATTTTGACAAATAGTCAACAGCCACAAGTATGTATTTGTTTCCTCGAGATGATGGAAATGGCCCCATAAAGTCAATGCCCCAGATGTCAAATATCTCACACACTTGAATGGCGTTTTGCGGCATTTCATTTCTTTGTGAGATATTTCCATGACGTTGACAAGCGTCACAGGTTCTGACAAAATCGTGGGCATCCTTATAAATCGTGGGCCAATAAAACCCGGAATCAAACACCTTTTTGGCGGTGTAGTTTGGACTATGATGTCCCCCGGTGGGTCCAGGATGGCAAGCTTTGAGAATGTCCATAGCTTCCTGTCCATAAACACACCGTCGGATGACTTGATCCGCACAGATTTTGAATAAGTAGGGTCGTCCCGAAGTAATGTTTAACATCTTTGAAGAATTTGTTCTTCCGTTGGGTCGACATTCCTTTCACTATGAAGTTACCCGCATGGTAATTTGCGAAGTCAGCAAACCATGGGGTAGTAGAGTCTCCACGAAAAGAAACCGCATTGAGTGTCTCGAGAGGAAATGTTTCATTTATTTCCTTTTTCTCGAAAACATCTTGGTGTGGGTTTTCTAGACGTGACAGATGATCAGCAGCCAGGTTCTCAGCTCCTTTTTATCACGTATAATGATATCAAATTCTTGCAGGAGAAGAACCCAACGGAGCAATCTCGGCTTTGCATCTTGTTTTGCAAAGAGATATTTGAGAGCCGAATGATCCGTATACACCACGCATTTGGTCAAGATTAAGTATGGCCGAAACTTCTCAAATGCATACACCACGGCTAATAGCTCTTTTTCTGTGGTGGTGTAATGGGTTTGAGCTTCAGTCATTGTTTTACTTGCGTAATGGATAGGCTGAAAATGCTTGGTTAAATGTTGCCCCAAACTGCACCGATAGCAAAATCACTTGCATCGCACATGAGCTCAAAAGGCAAGTCCCAGTCGGGAGCAACGAGAATGGGTGCTTCAGTAAGCTTTTTCTTTAATGTTTCAAAAGCTTTGATGCACTCGGGTGAGAAGATAAAAGGAGCATCTTTTTCAAGAAGATGAGTCATAGGCCGGGCAATTTTAGAAAAATCTTGTATGAATCTGCGATAAAAACCGGCATGACCTAAAAAACTCCTAATACCTTTGACAGTAGTAGGATGAGGCAATTTGGCAATAACATCGACTTTTGCTCTATCGACCTCAATCCCATTTTTAGAAATCTTATGGCCAAGGACTATGCCTTCTTTGACCATAAAGTGGCTCTTCTCCCAATTTAGACAAAGATTGGTGTCTTCACACCGTTTGAGCATTTTATCTAAATGGGAGAGACATGTTTGAAACGAGTCCCCAATGACCGAGAAATCATCCATAAACACCTCCATTGTTTCCCCGATCATGTCGTGGAAAATGGCCATCATACATCGTTGGAACGTGACAGGAGCATTACATAGGCCAAAAGGCATACGTCTATAGGCAAAAGTTCCGTATGGGCATGTGAATGTGGTCTTTTCTTGATCCTGTGGATCAGTATTACTAGTAGTCTTATTGCTGAAGATGATGACCGGGGAAAATCATGTGATAAATGGCTTTCACATGAGTTTGGAACAGATGGCATCCGTAATTCTACAAGGAAAAAAGGGTTCGACAAATGGATGAATGAGTGCCAACGAGTGGTGGAAGTGGGCCAAGTCCAAAGGCCCCCATAGAAGCCCCGCGGCTCTGAGTCTAACTTAAAGACTCGTAAATAAAGAAAAGTGCTCTTTCGGGAGACAACCCGAATTATCCCTTTCTTTTGTTTTATTTCCATTTCTGTAGGGTTTTGTGTTTTCTAACTATTTTTGCAGGAAACGAGGAGGTAATTACTGCTGCAGTTGCTGATCTGACGAGAGTTACGGCGAAACTCATGTATATGATTACGCCGTAACCACCCTTTTAGCAGCAGAATTCTTGACGCATTAATCATTATGGCGTAATACCATCTCTGTGGTTACGCCGTAACCACTCGCTTTGCAGCTTATGTCAAGTTTTGCAAGTTACGGCGTAACTCCCTCAAAAGAGTTACGACGTAACCTTCCTCTGCTTTAATTCTTTCATTTTAAAACACAATAACCTTGTATTAGTATTTTAAATGAACTTTGTAGGTGTGTTCCCTGTAAACCCTCACGAGACTTCACTCGTCCACTTGGGACACCAAGTGGTTTAAAAGGCTTGTTGCATTCGCTAAATGCAACCGTGATTCCTACGAAAGTGAGTTAGGTTTGTTTTTCCTTTTTCATTTTTCATTTTTTTCTTTTTAGAATTATGCTTGTTGGTAGTGCGGTTTCAGGGATTGAAGTTTGTTCATGATGCTTATACGAAGGCACGTCTCTTTTTCATGGGCCTTCTTTCTTTATGGAGCAAATTTCAGGGAAGTTCTCGCTCTAATTCTACTTTTCTCTTCACCTTTATTTAATGCTTAGTAAAAATGGGACTTTGTACAATTCAAGTGGGGGGACGGGAGTAGAATTATCTCTTGAACATTTTTTCGCCCTCATTTTTCTAGTTTATTTTGAAAAATTATGCCATTTTAAAATTTTGACATGTTTTTCTTAACCTAACTAGATTAGACCTTAGCCGAGCACATACAACCCTTGATATTATATGGTGAGATTAGCCTTATCCGTTTCCAATATTTTACCCCAAATCCACCAAATTATGAGTGTGCCGGTAGCTTGTAAACTTTAGAACTTGGCCTTTGCATCATTTGAGACCATAGACGAGGTATGTTGAGTTAGCTCGATGTATTTGGACTTTTCAGTTTAGAAGGCAATATTATAGGATTATCACCCAAACAGCCTACCATTGTGTGTCTATCGATTAGTCACCTCGACTTCTCGACCCCCATGTGAAACCCTTTTGTTTCACTCATCTTTAGTGCAAGATACCCCTAGATACACCCTTCTGAGCCATTCCTTTCATTTTGTTAACCCGATATATTATTTCGATACACCTATACACCTTAGCCTACCCTGTAGTCTTTATTTGTGATTGGGAAGTCATCAATTGCCTAAATTCAAGGTTCGAGTGGAAAGGTTCGGAAATCACGCTTTCATCGACAACATTCCTGAAGATCATTGAAGACCCCCCGAATTCCCATTGTTCATCTCAAGTGGGGGGATATTATGTTATGTTATTATTGTTATGTTGAAAAAAAAAGTAGTTGTTATGTTATTGTGAAGTGCGATGTTATAAGCACTATGAGCTTCATAGATTAAGTATCGAGGATGCCACCTCAGTCACATTTGAAGATTGGAGTTGGTAGTTATGCCAACAGTTGGAGAAAAGGTAGTGTGCCCATCACGACGTCCTCTAATGACACATCTACCTTATATTTCATGATCCGGTTTCTTGACTTCAAAGCTTGAACTTTGGGTGGACGGTAAGTGGTGATGACTTGTTTATAGATTTAGACTACACCTTGTTTTTATTTTTCACCAATTATATATCCCATGTCTTATCCTACCTTTTAGTCATGAAGCGTGTCTAGGTGATGCAGCGAGCAATCTTTGGTGCCTTAGCCATAGATTTGGTCATGTATCATTGATTTTGTCCACTTCGCGCGTGACATGTTAGTAATGACGAGTCACCCCTTAACCTTTGTCGTGTCTACCCATATTGCCTTCGAGAATTGTTTAGCCCTTAACTCTAGTGGTGGAGATTTGTGTAACCGCCAAGCTTATGATAGAATACATGCTATGACTGTGCTATTGAGTGATCACCCCGAAATTGACACTTAGAATAGTTGAGAGATTTGAGTGTTTTGTTCCCCTTTCGTGAGGTGTTCGGCTTTGTTTTATTCTAGCATAAGGGATTGTAAACTTATATTTTCCAGGTTATGGGAGATATCTTTTTAGGAATCTTTCTAATAAGGTCTACTTGAGGGCAAGTAGAGTTCAAGTGGGGGGATATTTGATAACATCAAATAGTCTTGAATATTAAATGTCAATTTTCCCCGATAATGCTTGTAATTTATATCATTTATATGGATTTACGCTTGTTTACCATTGTTTTCCACTTTCAGGTAAATTAAGAGCATTGGAGCTAAAGAGACGCGGATCTGGAGAAATATCTAAAGATTTATCACAGTATGCTACTTTGAAGAAGTTACGGCGTAACTCGTCTCTCACATTACGCCGTAACTATTGCGTGACTCAGAAAACCAACTTATTAGAAGGTTACGGCGTAACTCTTCCCAAAGGTTACGACGTAACTACATAAGGTCAAATGAGGTTTCACGCCACTGATACTTACACCGTAACTACTACATCTATTACGACGTAACCGAGTTTATTGAAGACTACGGTGTAACCACTCATTAGGTTACGCCGTAACCTGCAGATCTAGTGCAAAATACGAAGAAATAGAAGGTTAGGGCGTAACTCTTATATTAGTTACGCCGTAACCCAGATCTGGACTACAAATACCCCACGAATTCCAGCATTTCTAATCATCCCATTCCACACACAACACTCAGAGAACGTGGGAAAAAGCTCAAGGCAGGTCTAGAGGAGCATACAGAGCTGTCTCTATGGGAGAAATCACTCCCCTACGATAAGCATTAGCGTTTTATATTTCTTTTACTTTCAATTCATGTATTTCGTACCTTTGAATATTGAATTGGTTTGCATGATTAATTTGAGCAGCTAAGCACCTCTTGGTGCTGGCTCACAGTTATGATTCCTTAATTGTTTTGTTTGCGTTTACTTTACTTCCGTACAATTATTTCTAAGTGTATGCATGCATAGTTTATTGGTAGCCACCCTTGGTTCGGTAGTTTTGAATGGAGGTAGAGGCCAATTGCCTAGGAGATATGACCAACTGACCCTAGGTGAGCGGACTGAGACGGGAAGGGTAAGATATGACCAACTGACGACCCTTTCTACTTGTGCGATTTGACCAACTGATCACCTATCGTTTGGATGAACTTAAGAATTAGGAGGTGCGTGTCAAAGTTCCTAAAGGCCGGGCATTCACTATTATAAATCTAGCATGTAGCGGTACTTAATGAGTTGGCTTAGGGGACCAGGAACAACATGACTTATGAGGGGACACCTGACTTCTCCTGTGGTGGCATCTTTGCTGATAGGTTAGGGCGAATTGACCAAATGTTGTCCTCTCGAATTTGACCCACCTGAAGTAATTGGAAGTAAGTAGACGTAGACATAACTAGCTAGGAGGATTAACTAGGTTAGCATCACTCTCCTCTATTGATTTCCCTTTATCATTTATTTGCTTTTATTTGCTTTATTCTGCTTTAGTAGTTTAATTAATTTAATCCCTTTTGAAACCATTATTAATCTGTGACACCTAGACTTAGTAATAATCCATCAAACATAGCTCTTGGGACGACCTCGGCTTTAACGATTACTACACTACACACGACCAAGTACACTGCCCGTTAGTGCATTAGGGTAGACCATATGTATAACGAGACTTTATAAATATTAAAACCTGGTCAGTAAAACCTGCATCATAAACCAAGAAAAAATTTTAGTTCCCCCATCATGGACATTTCAAATTTGCTTTTCATGAGATTTTCAAAATGTTTTGAAAGATTCGGATTAATGGACCAAAAAATGATGTCGTCCACATAAATCTGAACAATCAAAATGTCATTGTTGTGTTCTTGAGTAAACAAGGTAGGATCAACTGTTCCTTTGGTGAAATTGTTTTTGATAAAAAAATAGGACAGTTCGTCATACCACGCTCTCGAAGCTTGTTTCAAACCATAGATTGCCTTTTTGAGTTTATAGACGTAGTCTGGATGTTCCATGTCTATGAAGCCTTCTGGCTGACTCACATACACCTCTTCTTTCAGAGTTCCATTCAAGAACGCAGTTTTGATGTCCATCTAATAAACCGTGATGTTTTTGTGAGCTGCATAGGCTAAGAAAATCTGCGCTTCAAGTCCGGCTACCTGGCGCGAATGACTCTTCAAAATCTATTCCTTCTTCCTGTCTGTATCCTTTGGCCACGAGACGAGCTTTGTTGCAAATTACAGTCATTTCTTCATCCTTTTTGTTCTTCCATAACCATTTGAGATCAATGACTCGAATGTCAATTGGTCTTGGAACCAGATCCCAAGAGTCATGAAGACGGTATTGGAGAAGTTCCTCCTGCATTGCTTCTATCCAAGCGTTTTCTGCCATTGCCTCTCGAATGTTCTTTGGTTCTTTAGTGCCGATTGAGCAAAGGTAAATGCACAAGTCGCAGTCTGTGGCAAGTTGGCGTCTCGTCTGAATTGGCCTTGAAGGTTCACCAATAACTCAATTGGATGGTCTTTTGTCCACTTCAGAGTAGAAGGATACCGTTGGTTTAACGTATGCGAGTTAGATGGTTCTCAAAAGCTTGAAGATGATTCAGCTGATTCCGTAGCAAACGGGTTTTCAAATAGGTCTTCATCTAACGTTGCATCGTTCTGGTTTTGTGAAGGTTCTTCTTGAAATGATATGTTTTGGTTTTGCTCATCAACTGCAGGTAAAACTGTTTCAAGAATATGATTTTCAGAAGTCGATGTAGATGACGTTGATGGAGTTGGTGCATTGGTTTCGACCGTGGTAGATGCATCTTCTGTTGGTGGTGGTGGATGATTTTGAGCGGGTGCAGCGGAATGATGGTTTGATGCATTTGTCGAAGTTCCACCATAGTATTCATCGAACATTAACTCGAAGAAATTCTCCCATTCTTGCTCATGAGGTTTGTCAAACGAAGTTGATGGAGCTCTTTATTGTATGAGTCCTGAACTGATGTGTCCAGAAGTCTGCTGGTTTGGTGCAGGTTCTAATCTGTTTTGATTAGAAGCCATTGGATTTAGCACGGGTTCTAGAGCGAGTCTCTCAGAAGCCATCCGTGAAAGTTCATCGAAATTCACATTCATCGTCTCCATTATCTTCCTAGTTCTTCTGTTATACACCCTGAATGCCCTTGAGTTTTCTGAGTATTCAATGAAGATTCCAATATCACTTTTAGCTTTCAGTTTTCCTAGATCTTCTTTGTCGTTCGTCGGATAGCACAAAGCGCCAAATACATGAAAGTAAGAGATATCAGGTTTTCTGTTGTTCAATAGCTCATATGGGGTTTTATTGAATCTTGGATGGATTAGGGATCGGTTCTGAGTGAAACAAGCATTGGCAACAAAGCATCGACCCATAAAAATAAGCGGTGCACTAGAATAAATTAGCATTGTATGCGGCAGCTTCCACAAGAGTACGATTTCTTCTTTCAACTACCCCATTTTGCTGTAGAGTTCTAACAACTGATGTCTGATGTGTGATTCCAACATCTTCAAAATAAGTTCTTAACTCCTGATTTGTAAATTTTGTGCCGTTGTCTGTTCTTACTACCCTTACTGGAGCTTGAAGAAGTACTTGAATACTCTTCAGAAAGGTGATGATGATGCCTGGTGCTTCATCTTTTGACCTCAGAAACTTAACCCATGTATATCTTGAATAGTCATCGACGATAACAAGAATATACATTTTCCCATTAATGCTTTCAACTCTCATTGGGCCACATAAGTCCATGTGCAACATATACAACTTTGCTTCCGAACTGGGTACGGATTTGGGTTTATATGATGCTCTTTTGCTTTTTCCTTGTTCACATGATGGACATAAGTGATCCTTGGTGTATTTGAACTTTGGAAGTCCGTTGACGATGTTGTCTTTGGCAAGTTTGTTGATCGTGTCGAAATTGAGATGAGATAATCTTCTATGCCACAACTAGGACTTTGTTCCAGATGCTCGTGTCATAAGACATATTGGTAATGAAGAGGCCATTTGGTTAATGTCGATAGCATACAAGTTTGTGTCACGATTCCCAGTTAAGAGATCAATGCCTTCCAAGTTTCTAACGAAGCATGCATTGCTCCTAAATGCAACCTCTAAATCTGCATCACAAAACTGCCCGACTGAAAACAAATTGTGTCCCAACCATTCGACATAATAGACCCGAGTGATCAAATGATTTCCAAAAGGTAGATCTCCATAACCCATGATAGCTGCCACATGATCATTTCCAAAACGAACAGTTCCATGAATTTCCAGATGAAATTGATCAGCAGCTTCAGATTCCTGGTCATGTGCTTCGAGCAACCCTAGTCGACGATCCAAAGACATATTTTGATAACCTGCCAAATACAGAAGAAGAAGTTTTTGGAAACCGTTTTGATTTTGGTTCCTTTGGGTTAGAGGGAAAATCCTGATCACACTCATAGAAGTTTTCTACTAGGTATAGTGGTTTATCACTCATTCTACCATTCTGGAGTGTGAAAATTCTACCTGTTGGTTTCCAAATATCATCCCTAAAGTAAAGACTATGCTTCTTATCAGTAGTGTAAGACCTAAATCTTGCAACTAGACTTCCTATTGGTTTAGCATAAGTTCTTTTTGGAACTTTCTTCTGAACATGCTTATCATTCACATTCTTAGAAACACAATCATCTTGAACAATAATTAACGATTTCTTGCAAGTTAGAAAAAAAGATTCAACACATTCATTAACCATAGCAAGTTTCATAGGTTCATTACATTCAGATGAAATGTCTTTCTTATTATAAAGCGGTAAATTCGAAGGGTGTTCTTCTAGTTTCTTCTCTTTATTCAGGCTACTACTCTTAGAGGCAAGCGACACTCTATTGTTCCTTGTATTGCTCTTAGGCTTTATTCTGCTGCTCCTAGAGGTGCTTTCTAGTCCTGTAGAAGGTAAGGCACACGCATTAGGATTCACATTTTTATTAAGAGAAGTGGTTTCAGCTTTCCTAGTCTCTTTAGAGTGATTTTCTAAACTTATGTCGTTTGTTCCATATGGTTTAGATGTGGAGGCAAACGCATTAGTGGTACTCATCTTAGAAAGGCTAGGTGCTAAAACTTTTGGTTTCTCGATAACCGCTTTTTCATTTTCAACAATCTTTTCTTTTTGCTTTGACAAGGCAGGTGGATTGATTGGTTTTGGCAAATCTTTTTTCTCATTGACTTTTGGAGGAGGATGAGAAATAGACATTTTTGGTTTCAAAACCGGTTTCGAAACATTTTCTTTCTCCCCAGTCAATGGTTTTGCAATCTTAGTACCACAGCCTTTCCTTTTTGACATTCCAGTTGAGTCCTTAAAAGATCATTTTGTTCTTTCATGTCCTTGTAGGCACGCTCATACGACAATTTGTCATACTTGCATTCCTCAGTTTTTCGATCAAGTTGTTTAAAATATGATACATTTTCTTTTTCAAGTTTTTCAAGAGCTTTTTCATATTTTGAAACAATTGCGGAGGTCTCCGACTAGAGTCTTTCATGATCTTCAACAGAATATGTTTGTAAAACAATGGACATGATATCAGTAGTTATAACATCTTCGAAGAGAGAATCATTTAAATTTTCCAAAACTTTGATGTGTTCTAAACATTCATTAGCTTTCTTTACCAGGGATTTATGGTCCTTGACAAAATCACATGTTTCATTCAAAAATGCTTGTTCAAAATGAATTACCCTCGCACCAATGTTATTTAGCGGAGTGGCGATTTGAGTTTCAAAAACCTTTTTCATTTCGACATCAAAACTTGAAAACTTTTTGTTAGTACTGATGTTGATTTTAGATTTAACAATCTGTTGAAGTTGTCCAATTCTAGTTTTAATGTCATCTAAAATGCTTCTAGCATCACTTGTGTTAAAAGGATTGTTTAAAGACATTTGTTCCATATTCGAAAATGATTTTGAAACAACAATTGGTTTTGAAACTGGTTTTGAAATTGATTTTGACTCTTTGTTTGAAACACTGGGTGTTATGGAAAACTTTGACTTTTCTTTTTGAGGAACAAATTTAATTCCAGAAATTTTGTTAAGTTTGTTGTATTTGATTGGTTTTATTTCTGGGTTCTTTTGTTTCATTTTTGATATACTCTCGTCAATGACTTCTAACGTTTCATGAGAATCACGAACTTCTATAGGTTCATGTTTATCTAACAAAGCTTTTCCATTGTAAAAAACATTATGTTCTTTCTGAGCTTTCTTGAGTGCACAAGGAGGTTTGTTACCAAGAGCCATTTTTTGAGTTGTATGAAAATACGGGTTTATCTGATTTGTTTAAATGTTGACAGTTTGAGCTGAATGACCCGTTGTGACAAGCAAATTTTCCAATTTGTTGATTTTTTTCATTTTTCTCAAGAATTTCATCAAGAAAGGAATCTTCTCGTTTTGAAAAATCAGCTAACAACTTTTTCTTCTCTTTTTCAAGATCAGAATAAGTTGCTTTTTGTTTAGAAAGTTGGTTTTTAAGATTAGAAATTTCTTCGTTTAAAGATTTTATTTTCAAGCTCAAATTAACATCAAGTGTGTCATACTTAATTTGCAATTGTTTCTCTCTTAAAACGGAATTTCTATAACCAATTTCTAATTCTGACTCTTTGTTCTTGTGAAATTCAAAAGCTTCTGCATTCTCCTTGTACCTCTCAAGCTCAACGGTCAATTTATCATTCGCGGCCTTACCATCGCGATTGACCTTTTTAACTTTCTCAATTTCAATGCCATAATTATTAATCAAAGATTCAAATAAGGCACATGTTTCCTCATCAGTCTCAGTGTTTTGTGCCACACAACCTCTACTAGGATCCATATCTGGAGTTTCAGAGTTAATATTGCTACTACTCGGATTGTCCAGGTATGTATCATAAGTAGGTGTTGGCGTCACAGAATGTTGTTTATCATGAGTAAACACATCAAATATGACATTGTTATAGCATGGATCAATGATTGGTACCTCAGATACTGCATTGGCATCATAAACAGGAGGTGTATCGGAATCAGTGTCGTACGTAGCCTCTTGACGATTTGCCATGAAGATACAATTTGCATTGATATCCTCACGCTCTTCCATGTCATCCATAATAGCTATAAAGTCATGTTCCTCAGCACTCAACTGCATCCCTGCTTCATTCTTATGTGCCAACAGCAATGCTTTCTGAAGATACGCAGAATCCGTCTTTTTCGGCTTAGTAGGACAATTCCTCGCAATGTGACGCACTTCTTGACAGTTGTAACACGTAACCCGATTAGCCTGATTCACATTTCCATAATTCCCAACGACTGAAGCTGCAACATTCCCATTCTGATTACCCACTGCTCTATTCCCAACATTCTGACCCATCTGATTTCCAACATTCTGACCCAAATGATTACCCTGATACGGAACCGCCTGATTACCCATGTGAAATCCAGTAGCATATCCCTGTGTATTCCCAATGACTCCAACCATTTGTTCTTGATGACCCATATTCAAACCCGGCTGTGCAATTTGCCTGTTGCGAGTGTTAGATGAAATCCTTTGGTTGTTGTTAGTTGGTGTGGAATAGCATCCTTTGAATACTTTAGTCAAATAAGCAAATGCATTTGACAAAGCCTTTGTTTGTTCAGCTTCAAGGTCGGTGATTCCTTGTTCCTGGTATTGTGGATACTGTTGTTGTTGAATGACTTGTTGTTCTAGTGGATAGAATTGTTGTTGAGGGATAACAAATTGTGGTTGTGGAATGTATTGCTGCAAGTTGTTGTTAATGGAAGATGATGAGGGTTGTTGTTGAGTGTTCAATGGAGATTGTGATTTTGCAATTAGTGCCAAGGGATCATGATTCTTTTCCAATCTTTCTTTCCTAACTTCATTGACTTCAGCTTGGTTTTGTTTCAGAAAATCGTAGAGTTGATCAAAGTTCACATGATGTAAGTCCTTTGTTTGATTGACAATAGTGACGTAGCGTCCCCATTCTTCTTGAATATTGTTAAGGAATTTAATGTTACTCACGATTGTCTTGGGTGTCAACTTGTTTCTGATAAGCTCATTCATCAAAGTGCAAAACCTTCCATAGTAGGATTCAATGGATTCTCCTGGAGTGGATGTAAACCTCTCCCATTCAGTTAGCAGCTAGTTCTCCATGTCTTGTTTACCAATTTTTGTTCCATAACATAGCCGTCTAACACGTTCCCACATATCGTAAGCAGTTTCACAGCTGTCTACAGCAGCAAAGATTTCTCTTGGTAAACCCAGTTATATGATGTGTATTGCCATGTCATATGCTTCGATCTGCTTCTTATCCTCTTCAGTGTATTCCGATTCATCTTGATCACGAAAAGATGGTGGGACGGGAGGTGTTGCATCAGGAATTCCAGGGTCTTGGACTTGTCGAGGCTTGAAGGGTCCATTCATAATGGATTGAATCATGAGTTTTCCATTAGGTTTGGTTTTGATGTAGCGGAGCATACGACTTGTCCATTGAAGATATCCACCTTTTTCCAGCATAGGAGGACGGTTTTCAGCACCAGCTGCATGGATGTCTTGTTGAGTTCCCATTGATGAATGTATTACTGATAAATTTCATGTAGGATCGATTCAACGATAAAGGATTTTTGTTTGATGAAGATTAAGCTCGGTTGTTGTAGTGAAAATTTGCTCTGAAAACATAAAAACCTCAATAACTTCTGTTCAGAGAGTTTTAGGACTCGAAGGTTGACCCGAATGAACTTTAGTTGATTCGGCGTGTCATTCTCCTCGTTCTCACGGTCGTTTCTGAAAACGGAGTTAAGGTTCAAAAGTTATGGCCGTTTGAAGTTTTGTCGAAGATCTTACTCGTAAACTTGTTCTTAGGCGTAGGATTTAGTGCTTAGGCGTAAACTTCCTTAGGCGTAGACTTCCTTAGGCGTAAGACTTCCTTATGCGTAGGATGAATCTTATGCGTAAACTCTATCTTACGCGTAAACTTAAGGTTAAACGTAAGCTTATGCGTAAACTAAACTCTTATAAGTAAAGTACCTTAGGCGTAAGATTTAACTTAGGCGTAAAGTGCGTACTCGTAAGCTGTTAGGCTTAGGCGTAAGATTAGGTTATAAACCAAAATCCTTCACACTTGTCCAAGTGTCACACCCCCAAATTACCTGTTTTGCAGCGGAATGGAATACCTGGGGGATGACTGCCATAGCATCACAGTTACGGTTATATTGAACGACCTAAAGTGTCGTTTTGAAAATACATCGTTTGATTAAGTAAAATAATCAGAGTTTACAAAACATAGGTCCCAAAATATTTCCAATGTACCAAAAATGAGTTTGTTACGATCAAACGATAGTTAAGTGCATAAAATATATGTGAGACGCGTCGTCACCGCTACTCTATGATAAGTCCACATGCATGCCATGAAGTGAATGCCTTAGATACCTGAGATAAAACATACTAAAAGTGTCAACACAATGGTTGAGTGAGTTCATAGAGTTTGTTTAACATGTAAAGCTTTTAAAGAACGTTCATGCAGCAAAGGAAAAGTTTTTGGTCATTGAGAATAGTCCACAAAGCAAAGGCATTGTAAATCCACTCAGTTCCAAGTTCCGCCCATACAAAACTTGCAACCTGTGTGTTCACAACCCACTGCCAAAAGTAGTATGTCTAGTAGTCAAGTATACGTTGTCATAATAGTTCACCATATAGCACCATGTATATAATAATGTATGCCAGGCAAAGCCCCTAGAATAAATAATATGCGTCCCGTAACATAGTGAACGAGAGGTTGGCCGACCTCTAATAGCGCTATCCATACTACCTACTGATAGGAGACTAACAATGTGAATGTACGAACAGTACATCATACAACTATTATATACAATTAAGAACGCTCCGAACATGGGAGACTTTGCACGCTCCACCAATAAGGCAAGACTTGGTGTTGCTCCGTTCACATATGGAGACTTTGCACGTTCCACCAATAAGGCGAGACTTTAGGTCAAGAACGCTCCACCAAAACGGCGAGACTTTTAGGTCATAGTACGTACGGTTCAATAAGTTAAAAAACAGGTCATAAGTTCATAATTAAGTTCAAGAGTTTAAGTCGAGTTCAAAAGTTCAAAACAGTCAAAGAGCTCAAAACATATCAAAAGGTTCAAAATAGTTAAAGGGTTCAAAATCAAGTCAAACAAGTTCAAAATATATCAAAAGGGTCCTTTACAAGTTAAAAGAGTTCAACTATATGTCAAAAGGTTCAACTCAAGTTCAAATATATGTGAAAAGGTCCAAATCAATTTAAAAGAGTTCAAATGTATATGTCGAAGGGTTCAAAATAAAGAAAAGTGGTTCAAATAATAGTGTTCATAACATAGTAATCAATTTAGTTCGGGCATAATCTACTTACGAGCATAAAGAGTGAAACACAAGATTAACAAGTTCATGATAGTTCAAACAATATAGTTTAAGTTTAGATTCAACATGTAGTTTGCAAATAATCAAAATTGAAATTAAAATAGTTGAGCATGTATCTCCCCCAAAGAGTTTGTAAAACAATTAAACGAGTAAAAGTGGGGCTACGAACTCACCTGATGCAATGATTATGATGACAAAAGTAGATACACTGAAATGAGGTGCGATCACTATCTGCAACCTAATATGAATGATATGTTCTAATGTAAGCCATGAAACAATGTCGTGCATGCAAACTCATATGATATCCATACCACTTGTGCATTTGAAAATAAATTTTATCGTCGAAATATACGTTTGTGTTATATTGTCAAGTTTATAAAATACTTTACAAGTATTTACATTGAAACAACATCCTATGATAGTCGTTATGTGATAAATCAAGAAAATATAGTTTTCTTAGTAAAACAAAGTACTTTGATAATTCGTGAAAATGACTAAGTAGCCTCGGAAAGCTAGTCGTAAATCGGTAAATATCGAGTGTTAGGAAATAAACCCAATGGTTTAAGAAAGCTTGTAACATTATCTAAAATTCGTAACACTGAACTTTTGTCCATACGAGTCTCGATCCTAGATAAAAATGATGGTGAAGTGAGGTAAGGGTGAGCATCGGTCCGGGGCCGGACCGACAAGACCGAAGACCGAATTAAGGTAAAAACCGGGACCGAGACCGAATGTGGTCGGTCCGGTCCGGTCTCGGTCGGTCCGTCGGTCTGACCAGACCGTTTGGAGTCTACTAAGGCCAAACAGTCGGTTTGTGGTCCGGACCGAGGACCGAATTAGCCCAAATGCATAGACCGAGGTCCGGTCCGGTCCGGTCTCGGTCGGTCCGGTCCGTTCGGGTCGTTTTCTCACCCCTAAAGTGAGGTAGTTGGGCTAAAAATGCAGTTTCTAGGCAGTTTTCGTGAATGTTTGAGAGGTCATAAGTTACCCGTTATAAATCCGTTTGACGAACGGCTGGACATTTTGGAAAATAGGCTAGGTAAACTAACTTTTACTTGGAGATATTATTTTCTCAAAACTGACTCCATCGATGAGAAAAACGGCTTCAAACATGGTCATCCGTGAAAACCTTTTTTACACTTAGAAAAATATTTAAGTGTTTGTGCTGAAGAAAATAGTTGTGATCGTCGTATTTCAAATATATATATCTTTAACGTTATAGGTCCGTTTTCTACGTTCTATATATCCTCGGAATCGTGATAGTATGTATTAATATATTTTTGATAAGTTGACTCTTCTTGTTTAGGTTTACAACTCGTTTTTGACCTTTGAAAAACCCTTGACTGCAAGTATATTTTCAGAAAAATAGTTTTCGTCGTTAAACTTGAAGATAGCGTAACTTCTTCGTTATAAACCCGTTTTAACCCGTTCAAGCGACCACGGTTTTGTTTTAAAGTCTATTTTCTGAAAATATAACCCAAAATAATCCATGACCTGTCGAAATTTCCAGATTTTACAAAAATGAACAGCCCTTAATTATATGTCGTCGAAAATGATTTTTCTAGTGTAATACTTGTTCTAAACCCTTCCAATCAACACCAAAACTATTCTAAACCTACCATACACCTTCTTAGGGTGTCATGGGTTCCTTAACTTCATCAAAAATGATAGGTTTCATGGGAATAATTATAGGATGATTAAAACTTATAATAAGTAGGAAAACAAGTGAAAAGTGGTATGATTCATAGTATATTTGCATGTTTTTCTTACTAGATCATAAAAATACATCAAGTAAGAGTTTATAAGAGTAGGAAAAATTAGTTGAAGCTTACTTGAGTGATTGAAGAGTTTTTGAGCTATAAAACTTAATTAATCTATAGGTTTTTATTTCAAAACCTTAACATAGATTACTAAATGAATTTGTTTAACACTTGAAGCTTGAAAAATCCATGGTTTCTCCTTGTTTTCTTGTTTGGCCGACCATCATCAAGGGATGAGAGGTTTTCCTTTTGATTTCACCTTCTAAAATTTGTTTGTATGTGTTTTAGTTAAATATCTTTCTTGTATATTACAATTATCTAGTCATTTTGGAGTATGTGTTCACTTATTGATCAAGATATTTATTAAAAGGATGAGTAGGGGAAAAAGTCGGCAAGGGTAAATGGGGTGAAGAGTTTTGTGAAATTTTATCATTTAAATGTAATTTAAGTTATCAATAATGTATATTTGGTACATATAATTAGTTATTAAGTGTAGCGTTAGCTAGAAATCGATTTTTAACGGAACAAAATTAAATATATCGAAGTCATAAATATTATAAAAATGCATTTCTCGCAAGTATTGAGTGAATAAATAATTATCGTATCGAAATTTCGTTAACCGTCGTGAATGTATATATGTAACAATATATATACAAAATAAATCCAAATCATCGGGTAAACTAATAATATAATTTTTATAGTCTTAAAATGAGTATAAAAATATATCTGGACAATTGTTGGAAGTGTCGGATTAATTATTCAAAATAAATGATCGTGCGATAGCGTTTATTTAATAAATAAATATACGTTAATGAAATATGCAAACCCATGCATAAACTAATATGAAATGATGTTAGTGATTATGTGTAGACTAACTCTAGTCTATATGTAATGTTCTTAATAATGTTCCATGAATACGCAGCTTAACCCTCACGGTTACGCGAATTAGATACTCGTAAACCTAGTTTACGAAAAATGATGAATAAAAATCATGAATATAAATTTTTCCCCGGGAATGAATAGTGTTTTGTGAATAGTAAAATTTTGAAATAACCTCTCAAAATATCAAATCGACCTAAAAAATGATGAATAGTAAAATGATGAATAGTAACCGAAGAATAGAAAATCCCGAGATGAATAGTAAAAATTTCAAAGTTTGTAAAATGACCTGAAATTGAGAATTGTGAAACCAAGTGTGAGAGATATCCACAAGTCGAAGTGTTTTTCGAGCTTATCCAAGCAAGGAAAACACTGAGTAACCGTTGTTGCACGAAGATTCTTCACCAAATGCTTAAGCGTAGGAATAGGATTTTGACTTTTCCTTAGGCGTAAAACTAGGGTTTTGACTTTCTGTACTTGAAATCCTTACGAGTAGAGTGCCCAGATTTTTGCAAAAACACTAATTTTCACCCAAAAACACGATTCCAAATGATTTCTTTTGCACAAACTTCTTCTAAAACACGTAAAGATCAATAAAAACTACAACTTTAGCTTAAAAAACACGTAAAAATCAAAACTTTAAGCAAAAAGCACACGTTTTTAATGAAAAAACGCAACTTTTGTGTAAAGTTTCAACAAAAAACGTAACACAAACACTCCTAAACCATTGTTAGGCGATTGATACCAATTGTAGGACCTTATTTTTCTCAACCTTATCACGTTACCTTGCTTAGCACACGAGTATACACGTAAAACACAAAGCTTATGCATAAAGAAAGATGAAGAAAGGTAGTGACTTGATGATGTATTATGTGTAGGTGTAGAGAGAAATATGAAAATAAGAGAAGTTTTATTTCAAAGAAAACACACACTTACACACTCAAGCACACCCCTCAAATGTGTTCATTTGAGGGGTATTTATACTTACATACAAAACGCCCTAATGGGCTTGGCATGGGCTTGGATTGGGTTAGATTGGATAATAACATACATAAGACTAGCTTAACTTAACTAATAGCCATTTAGCTTAGCCCAATCCACGAGCCCGTTGACTATTCTATTATGATATCTAACACACGTTACAAAGTTCCTAAACGTGAATGACCATCACTTCTATTAATTATTATTAAGGCTAACAAGTACAAATCTAAATATTATATGTTACTATATCTATTTTTACTACTTACTTACATTTTATCTAGTTAAGTATTTGTTTGTAATAATAAAAGATATATATATGTGATAGACTATCCATTAACAAATAACCCATGACCCTTGTACCTTAACCCAAAACTCATGACCCATGTGCATTACGTCATGAATGACATCAAGTTGAGTAAAATCCATGACTCATGGCCCAAAGTTCATAACTCATAACCTAAAGTATGTATTGCATCATGCATGATATAATTTTGGGTACCCATGACCCATAACCCAAAACCCGGTTTGTAGCTCAAAATCCGGACTGGTTTACCCAGTATGCCAGATCCCTGGGTTTATACTGGTCGGATCCCTTTTTCAAGAGATCCGTCAAATCTGGGTGAATAGTGGTCAGTTAGACTATAAATAATGAGCCGTTTCTTTCTTATTTTTCACCCATTCTAATACACTTCTTCTCTCATTATTATATCTCTCTCTAACCTGTGATCCAATAATCATTCTTGTAGCTTTCTTTCTTTTGTGTTTCTCAAGGTTCTTCAACTTTTGGTGGAGAGTGGTTCTTAATGTAATGCTTTTTTCCAAGAACAATGAAAACAAAAGATAGTTAAACATACATTCTTATCCAATCAGATTTCAGATGTTTTACCTACAATTTACATACGGATATGATCATAATATGCATGTATGAATGTAAACAACTTTGTTGTTTTCATGTAAATGCTCACAGAGTTTAAAATAACTATGATTGGTGTTGTACTTAACATTCTACAATTAAATAAAACTGTGTGTATGAATTTAAACGGCTAATACGAGGAGGAAAAAAAAAAAAAAAACTGATGAAAAACAAAAAATTAAACAAAAGATGATATTTATACTGTTAATAAATGGAGTAAAAAGTAAGTCGAGAGGTAAAAAGGAGGAAGGATATGCATAACAACACACATACTAGAATTGTGCTTTACATTCTTTATCAAGTAGTAGCCACATTATATAAAAACTAGTCATGTACCCATACTTGCGGCGTCGGGTATTGTATAACTAATTCTTTTCGCAAGTAAATTCTTTTTTATAGTAATTTTTTCGAAGACCAATTTTATCGGTTGCACACTTTGCTTGACAATAACTTTACGGATTGTGAAGATTTTTGGTTAAAATAATGTTAAGAAATAGTAATGAAAGGATGTTATTCTTGAAATATTAAGTACAAGGATTACTAAATTACTTTTAAAGAGTCACTTTATTTTGCTTACGCATAAATCCATGCTTACCTAGGGACAAATTCCCACCATCCATCTAGTTTGATCTAATGGTGGGGATTAACCTAAGATCTAGTAAATAAACTTAAGTTCATGTTTTTTTCTTGTCTTTTTTGTCTTTCTTTTTTATTCACATTTTTTTTTTTTTTTTCTTATTCACGTTTTTTATTTTATTTTTTAAATTAATGTTTTTTTTAATTCGGGTTTTTTTTCTTCGATTTCATACGTTTTCATCTGTTTTCATACGTTCTTATACGTTTTCTTTCGTTTTCTTACGTTTTCGCCCGTTTTCATACGTTTTCACCCGTTTTCATCATTTTTCTTTCATTTTCGTCCGTTTTCAGACGTGTTTTTACTCTTTCATACGTTTTCGCCCATTTTCATACGAATTCGTCCGTTTTCTTACGTTTTCGTCCATTTTCTTAAGTTTTCGTTCGTTTTCATACGTTTCTGACTATCACAAGTGATTTCTGTGATATTCAGAATATCACTTGTGATTATCTGAATTAAAGTGATATTATGAATATCACCTGTGATTATTTATTTTTTGAATATCACTTGTGATTTTCTGAATATCAGTTTGTGATATTCTGAATATCACTTTGTGATATTATGAATATCACTTTGTGATTTTCTGGATATCATTGTGTGATATTATGAATATCACGTGTGATTTCAATGTTACAAAACATTAGTTGAAAATCACTTATGATATTCAAAAAATCATTTGTGGTATTCAGAATATCACAAGTGATATTCTGAATATCACAAAATATCACATGCGATATTCACAGTATCATTTGTGATATTCAGAATATCACAGAATATCATTTGTGCTATTCAGAATATCACTTGTGATATTCAGAAACGTATGAAAACGTTTAAAAACGGCCGAAAACATTTAATAACGGACTAAAACGTATGAAAACGGACGAAAACCTAAGAAAACGGACGAATATGTATGAAAACGTAAAAACACGTATGAAAACGGCCGAAAACGTATGAATAATGGACGAAAACGTAAGAAAACGGGCGAAAACAGACAAAAATGTATGAAAACGGACAAAAACGTATGAAAACGGACGAAAAATAGATGGAAACGTATGAAAACGGACGAAAACGTATGAAAGGGAAGAAAAAAAACGCGAATTAAAAAAACGTAAATAACGTGAATTAAAAAAAACAAACAAATAAAAGAAAACGTGAATATAAAAAAATGTGAATTTAAAAAAAACGTAAATATTACCAAAAAACGTTAAAAAACGTGATTATAACTAAAAACGTGAATAATTAAAAAAAAAACACAAAAAAAGAAAGAAAGAAAGACAAAAAAAAATGTGTATAAAAAAAATAAAAAGATAAGAAAAAAGCATGGACTTAGGTTTAGACATATTAAATCTTAGGTTAATCCCCACTATTATATCAAACTAGATAGATGGTGGGGATTTGTCCCTTGGCAAGCATTAAAATAAGAGTAAGCATTTGAAAATTCCTCTACTTTTAAAACTTTTTCACATTATTTAACTTATAAAGAAATAATTTTATTTAACTTATAAAGAATAATTGAGTAATTTATTTTCATATTTTTATTTTCTCCCGCAAGAGTTTTTTTTAATTAGCCTATTATTTTGTATGTTTATTTTTAAATATAAACTGAGAAAATTAATGAAATGAATCATGGCAAATTAATTGATTAGCAAGTTTGTTTAGAAATACATCATGGTAATTTTATATATTGTGCCAAAATAATGTAACTTTTTTAAAGGTGATTAACTATTTTTCGTGTGCTTAGGCTGCCCCTAGTAAGGGGATTCAATCCCCTTACTTTTTACTGTTACGTCAGTTTTCTCTCTCCAGCGACCTTCAGGTGATTAGGTGCCCCAGTAAGGGCGACCATGATCAATTTTTTTTTTCCTTCTTTTATAAAAATACTTTATAAATAAACTAAAAAATTACAAAACTAAAATAAAAAAAATAATAATAAAAAAAAAAACAATCATCTTCAACCTATAGAAACACACACACATTAAAAACACACACTAAACACACACACGCATATAAAAATAAAGACAATTTCAACAACGGTTTGTAAATTTAAGTGTGGTTTGTGGTTTCGATCGTGTAGACGACCCATTTGATTCAAAACATTGGCGATCGACAACATCCATAACAAGACGATCGATTGGAATCGATCGCCATTTTACCCACGATCGATCCTCGATCGATACTACTGGGGGCAGCCTTAGTTTTTCAGCAATGTTCACTTGGAAAGCTCGGCGAGATGTTCTTCCTACTCGAGCTAATCTGATCAAACGAGGTATTACTTTGGAGTCTGATTGTTGCCCTATTTGTGAATCAAATGTTGAGGATGTTTCTCATATTTTATTCCAGTACTCTTTGGCCCAATCGATTTCTAAGAGGATTTGTAGATGGTGGGAGATAGAATGGAGACAATGGTCTTCTTTTTCAGAGTGGTTTGATTGGTTCTCTAATATCCGGTTAAATTCTAAAGTAAAAAGCCTCCTGGAGGGAGTATTTATGGTAGCTTGGTGGGCTCTTTGGGGTTTCCGGAATCGTTTGGTTTTTGAGAGTTCGTCTCCTAAAAGATGGATGCTTTTTGATGATGTAGTCTCTACGTCTTTTTTATGGAGCCATAGCAGATGTAATAGGTCGTTTAATTGGGATTCTTGGCATAAAGCGCCTTTTCTTATTTCTTTGTAATTTTTTTGTTCTAGATCCTTGCTAGTTTAAATAAAATTTGCCGTTCAAAAAAAATGTCATCCGTCTATTATAAACATACATGTATTTAAATACTAATGTTTATGTTGAAGTTTACCAATTTTAGCTTTAATTATCTTAAAAAACAATTATGTAATTTTATTATAAATAAATATTTAATAAGGCTTAATGCAATCTAAGTAGTAAACATAAACTACTTTCCCTGGTATAATTATTAAAAATTAGTATTACAAGAGTTTTACCTTTTAATTATGCGACAAAAACTTTTTTGCTTGTTTTGCTTATGAAAAGTATGCAAAATAATGTTGTTAGGTCGTAGATATCCATTTCATATGTTCGTATATGTTAGGGTTATATTTTCACTTTGCTTTCATTATGGAACTCACCCTCTAATCTTTTATCAAATCACAAAACTCCATAACCACCCACTCATCATCACGAGACCATCTGAAAACACAACAACCACCCTTATCACCACTCGAAGTGCCTTTGAAAACTATATGACAACACCACTGACCATCACCATTTGACTATATACAACCATTCGTTTGTTATTTATTAATTTTTGGTAGATTCACTTTTTATAAATGATAAAAATTGCTATTAAGTATGTAATTTACTAAATTGTAATGTATGTACTTTTGCACTTAATTATGTTAAGTTGTATGTTGGAAAGTTGTTGCTGGAATATTAATTTTGTAATGATAAAGTAGGAAACTATATAACAATATTGAAGAGGAATTTTCATTTGCATACCTTTATTTTGGTGCTTACCAATGGACAAATCCTCACCATTTATTTATTTTGATCTAATGGTGGGGATTAACCTAAGATTTAATATTCTTAACCTTAAGTATCCCAACTATATAAAAGTTTTTCTTCTTTTTTTTGTTCATTCGTTTCATTTTTTTTCACACAGTTACTGTGTGTTTTCCTCTCAACCCGCTCTCATCATTTCCCTCCAAAAGTAATTATTCCAATCAACTATTACCGTTTGATCATCATCAGTTGGATCACCATCACCATCACCATTCCAATCACCATCACCATTTCGATCATCATTTCATCATCACCTCCTGATCATTTCATCACTTTTTTATGTCTTTTTTTTATTTGAATGAACCGTCTGTTTCAAAAGTTGATTTGATTGATGTTGTTGCGGTTGATAATGTTGTTGATCGGTTGTTAATTATGTGGATCAAGTTGTTAACATTCCTTCTTATTAAGTTGCACACCAAGTGTTTGATGAAATGTGTGAGTGAAAAATGTTTGATAATCTTGTTATCTGCTCATGTAATTCTGCTTATTAATTAAGTTGTTAGTTGAATTTTTGTTTCTAACTACATTTGAATGCTGTTTTTATGTCTGATTGTTGTTTTGAATCTGCTATGTATCGTACGTGTAGTATCACCAGTGATATTTAACGTTGAACTATATATGTGTATTATCACTAGTAATATTTGTATTATCACTTGTGAAATTTTGTTTATTTGATACTTTTAGTTTATGTTTGAGATTGTGAGTAGCATTAGGTTTTAGTATGATATCATTTTGGGATAGGTGAATTGATGAAAATTTGATGCATGAAAGGTGTTTGACAAAATGCCTAAGAGAGGGATGCACAAGTTGAGAAGCAATCACATGTTCTTGTTTTATCCATCATTTCATATATAACCAAATCAAAAATATTTATTTGAATAAACAAGCTTTAAGGAATTAATCAAAGTGCACTATAGTTATTGTAAATGAGTAATCATATCCTATGTTGCATTAGTTGATGCTTATTTTCATTTTTCTGAATGGCGTCATTTTGAATTATTTTAGTGCGTTTTGTATTTTGCTTTCTCCATCACTCTATATTTGAGGTGATGCAAATTTGATGTACTGTTTGATAATTGCGCAGTGACCTAGAGCTTAAGCCACAAGGACTGCTTACCTTAACAATCGTGAAGGCAAATAATTTGAAAAACATGGAAATGATTGGGAAGTCTGATCCTTATGTGATTGCATATATTCGGCCACTTGAAAAGTTCAAAAGAAAGGTTGTTGATTACAACTTAAACCCGGAATCATGTAATTCGGTTAATTGCAGAAGATAAAAAGACCCAGTGTGTTGTAATTGAGGTTATGCTTTTCTCCTTTCTCTTTTCGTATTGCTGGTTTCACAGGTATCACAAGTGATATCACGGTGATATCAAATGTGATATCACCGTGATATTACAGTGTGTCAGCTTTTTTTATTTTTTTTTGAATCAGTTGTGGTAATGGAGGATCTTATGATATCATAGGCGATATCAAAGTTGTTTGAGCTTCTTCAATATGTTTTGTGGAGCTGTTGTGCTTTTTTGAACCACAGCTGCAGTTGTTGTTGATTCTTTCATTTGATTGAGCCATTTTTTTGCAAATTGCAATCACAAATAGTTTGGTGATATCGTCTCTTTTTATACCACATACAAAACAAACAATTATGCTTTTTAATTTGTAATATCTCCTGTGAGATTTCGTTGTTTTTTGTATATTTTGTATATATTATCACCTGAGATATTTCTCTTTCCAGGTATATGATGGATTTTGTGCCTTTTACTGCAATTGACAATCACACGAGATGTGTTACTGTTGGTTCTGGTCTGCTTAAGATTGAAACTACTGAATCTTGTGTATGGTTACTCCAAGAATTCAAGAAAGCTTTTGTGCGTTATACGAATATCATTGTAACTGGTCAAGATGGTGCTATGCGAAAAGCAATTGCAGCTGAGCTTCCTGGTTCCAAGCCCCGTCTTTGTCATAAATTAGAATTTATGTATCTCTTGTGATAAATAGTTGGAATTAATTTTTATGAGGTCTTTGTGAGTTTTTACTTGTTTTTATAGTTTTCTTCATGAAGTCAATGGTATTTTTATCTGATTTTTCATTAATATCACTTGTGATACTCTAATAAAATTACCAAAAGAAGTTATATTCAGATAAACCAAAAGCATTATTTACAACCTGGAATAGAAATTAGCATTGTTTACAATTTAAGTAGCAAGAGAAAATTACAATTTAAGTAGCAAAAGAAAATTACTAATTGATGCTTTTTCTTTTTATTTTTTACAACTTTCTTCTTGCCGACTTTATGAGCATCCCTTCCTTTTGTCTTATTTCTTCATTCTAGTTTTGTTTTCTTCTTCTTCTATTTCTGCAATTGTCTTTGCTTTTTTACATGCAGTCTCTGTTGTCAGTTCAACGGTTACTATTGGTGGTGTTGGTGGTTGTAGATCCTGTTATATCACAGGTGATATCACAGATGTTTCTTTCAGAATTTGTTGGTGGTGTATCCGTTTCTGTTTTTGTTCTTCATGTTTTCTAAGCTTAAAGGTCTAGCAGTGGATTTTGTTAATATGCTTGGTATTAGTGTTTGTCGGTGATGATGTCGTTTCTTTGTTTACTTTAGTTTGACTTGGTTGCTTTTTTGCTGAAGGTCTTTTTCCTTTCACCGTCACCCCGCTTTTGCTTTTGATAGTTCTTAGTTTTATATTCAAATCTGCATAAAATATATTCCATGTTAGTGTATGAATAGTTCATTGTTTTTTAATATCATACATGATATATAAACTGAATAAGTATATGTCATCAAATATCATAGGTGATATACTACCAACAAGCAATCATTACAACTGTTGCATAACAGGTGATATACTACCAATAAGCAATCATTACAACTGCTGTATCACAGGTGATATACTACAAATAAGCAATCGTTGCAATTTACTGTATCACATGTGATATACTAACAATAAGCAATCATTGGAACTGTTTTACCATAAGTGATATACTACCAACTAATACTAGAGTCAAATACCGCTTTTAAACATATCGAAGCATGCCCAATCTATCCATTATGCACATATATCTACCACAAATCTAATAAAAGCATGTTACAGTCACAATATTTATTTTAGTCTGTTAAGTCTCTCATATTATCACAATAATCATCTAACTTTCACAACAATCCCTCAATAAACTGCTAAAATCTACAAAACAAAAAGTGTTCATATCTTGTAGAATAAATTTTAGGGATATCATTATAACATTCTACTCAAAGTATACATACGCATTCTACTGAATGTGTATGTATCACTGGTGATATAACACATAAGCTAAATGTTAAATCAAGTATGCCGCATTTATTCAGGGTTTTATCACAGTTAATTCTTCTAAAGGAGACATACTTATACGTTACAATATACCTTTAATTCTCACGGAGATGGAGTCAAAAATTTGATTGACGACAACAACATTTACTCACATGAAATATTATATCATCAAAACTTTTAGCAAAAAAAAGTTTAACTATGATTACAAAATAATAACAATAAAATATCAAAAGTGATACTATACATGACATATAATAAATCTTAACAAGTAAACAAAAAACCTATCAAATAAACAAAAAATTCACAAGTGATAATACAAATATCACTATTAGTGATAATACATATAATACGATTCAACTTCAAATATCACTGATACTACACGTATATACTTTTCACTCACACATTTCATCAAACACTTAGTGTGCATCCATGTATACAAAGTGTTTTACTCAGAAACTCAACCAAATTTAAACACCACAAAATACAACCAAAAGCATATCACAATCACAATAAAAATCACACCAAACAAATTTATTTTTCTGTATTTTATAACAACATTAATCAATTTATTATAACAATCCCTCAATAAAACTCAAACAAGTACATAATCATCACATGCATATCACATCAAAAATCAACAAAAAAAATACACAAAAATCTTCATAAGTAGCAATAATATTCATAAATAAATACAAAATCACTAGAGATTCTAATAAAACATCTAAGTAATTAGTCGGAAGCATCATACCTTCATATCGAGATTCAACAGGTTCATTTTTAACCCCTTTTTTTGTGTGGATCTGCTTCTACACTCGATGATTCTTCCATTTTTGTGTTTTATCTTTGATTTTAACGGTTAAAAGCGGTTGATTTTGAATGTTTATGGCATTTTTTTTTATTTTTGTTAGAGAGAAAAAATTGCAGATTTTGTTGATAGGGGAATTTGGGAAAGTGAAAGGTTTGAGGTAGGATTGGTGGGGTAAGTTTGCTGAATTGGCAGGAGTGGTCCCTCCGTGTTTTTTATTATTAAAATATGTCTTTTTGATCCAATGGCCCAGATGCATCCATTGGTATGTTGTGGATTGTTGTATCTAAAATAAAGCGCCTCCAATATTGAATGACAATTATGATTTATAATTCGGATAATATTCAGAGGCTTTTAAGTCATGTGCTAGTGTTGAATTTTCAACAATTTAATAAGGGAGAATTGCATATACATAACCAAGGGCGGAATTTTTAAGGGGCAGGGGAGGATCCCGGCTCCCCCAAAAGTTGCGACAACTATTGTAAAAATTATAAGTTTTAAAAGTAATTTAGTTGATGATACAAACAAATCTTCGATTTGGCCTCTTCAAAATAAATTTGGCCCCCTTAATATAAATGTTCAAGTTCCGCCAGTGTATATAACTAGATGATTTGACTAATACTCTACTAAATTTGTTGGGTGAGTAATTAATAGTTGCAGATATATAACTAGATTGAGATATTTTTACTTTATAGACTCGATCTAACCTTATTCACTAAATATGTGATGTAGAATCTTGTTGTACTCTGGTAACTGCCTAGCTCTAAATTTTTAATAAATTTTCCGTCGTCAACGAAAACTTATACAATATTTGTGATATTTTTTTCCCTAAAATACAGCCCTATAAATAATGACACTCTAATTTAATAAAATGTACCATAGATGTTAAATAGAACATGTGTAGTAGTATATATATATATATATATATACTACATTCCTTACTATCTTCTTACTAAACAAAAAAAAAAGAAGCACACCCAATAGAATTAACTTATGATAATTGTAACAATGGTGAATTGCTTTATGCACATTGAAAACTTGTCACAAGAAAATTGTCACATTTCTAATACAACTTTTTGCTATGAAAAAGTTAGCAAATCACATGATTCATAAGATCGATCTGCCTATGAAGAAACATAAACGATGATTTAGTTTAAGTGTAAACATTGCAGGTAATTTGTTTGTACGATGTCCAAATACAATGAATCTTTGTTAGCTCTCGGAAACCATCTAGAGAAACATGTCTAGGTTCATTCGAATAATGTCGATTTTCTATTCATTAAGATAACTAGGAATAAATCATTGAGCTGAGACTAGTGCAATTACATAATAACTTTTATGCAAAGTTTAATCATTGATGATATGGTGGGGTTTGAGGATATAAACAAGTAACTTAACTGAAATAGAAACCAAATCTACGACTAGCTACTACATTTGTTGAATGGTTGATTGGAAAAAAAATTGAAAAATGACATAAAGTGAAGACAAAGAACATGAAATAGTGAAAACGAGGTGAACGGCCCCGTCGCGTTGTGGCGCGTTTTTTTTAAAGTGGTTACGAACAATGTAGGATAGCTTAGATATACTGTTGCAAGTCGTGATACTTAATAGTTGGAACTCGTTTCCGATATCGTTAATAAATTCTCAAGCTTCAAGTAACATAAGCGAAAACCATTACACAGTTAGCGGAGAACACTACAAATCGTCCCGAGAGAATACGTTTTCTCGATGAAATATCATGTGACAAAGCATAATAACATAAAATCAATCACCAGAATGAAATACACAATTTTTTTGTTTGCATCAATAATGCGCGTACATGTTATAATTTCCGCTTATCTACAGTTTAGAGAAGCTGAAGTTGCAGATATGGGTTCGCCCCCTTTTTTAATCAGCTGCAGCAAAAGTGGACATTGTCATCACACCGTAGGCGTCCACCATGACTTCAGTGTGCTCGTTGTTTTATAGCTACGATACATGCATGAAGTGAAAAAGTCACAAACGTTAGCATTTGAGAATCTGTTTAAGACATAAACTAACCAACACCGAAAAATGTCCTTGTTTGTGTTAACCTCAAATGGGCATAATCCAACCATTTTACTACGGAAACTATTCTTTTATGCGCGTGTGCTAGCATCATTTAGTAAACATGTATGTCTAAAGATAAAAATAGGTTTGTATGTGCCGTTTGTTTTGAAATAAATAACAATCAGCTCAATCCTATAGCACAGTTGTGGTATGCATCAAGAATTTATGTATTTTTTTACCTGCTAACTTGCTTGATCAGAACTTTACGTATTCCTGGGCTATTAAGAAATTAGAAGCGACGATCGATTCCGAACTGCAAAAAGTTTGCCACCTCAGGGCATGAACCCCTCAGCTGTCTATTTTTCATCGTCAACCTTTGTGTCCACAATCGCACCTTTTACTGAACTATCCTTGTGTAACAACTTACTCTCTTACTTCACGTGCTTTGGCGCTTCTGGTTATCTGTGACTTACAACACAGCAAGTAGTCAGCCACTTCGAAACACTGCAAAACGGTATAAAGTTCGATAAAGTAGTAAGAACGAAAAACAATGGATAAAGTTCAGCATTTGACTATCAAAATCAAAAGTTTTTCACTAAAGTCTAACATATGCAAATACTACTCATGCAAATTTTTATAGTTTTAAAGTAAAGGGCAATCACACGATTCATAAAATCTTTAAGATTTAAAAAAGAAGCATGGCTATGAGTGATAAGGTTTTAAAATGTACCTTTTTGAGGGGTCGTTTAATCCCTTATTTGATCACTTTTGTATCCGTTATTACTTAATATCGTTCCTTTTCACTTTTTAGGTATCTTGAAGGCAAAATGCTGGAATGACACTTATTCGGACGAAAAGGCGCGAATATACGAAGAAAATGGCCAAAGTCAAGAATCGAGACACTCAGGCTGCTGGAACTGAAGGGGACGGCGTCAGCACAAAAATCGTGACCATCGGACAACTTTTGTGACGGCTCAGTAGCCAAATTGCTTATTTACAAGTGACGGCTTCAGGTTTTAAAAGAGTAGGGCGTCGCAACTCAGACGGCCTAGATTTGATCTAGACGACGTCAGAGACCGAAGGGGACGGCGTCACAAGCATAAGGTGACGCCGTCGCAAGACTAACGTGGCCAAGACAAACCCTAATGACGGCGACCCGACGGCGTCACAAATCAAAAGGTGACGCCGTCGCATTTGTAATCTTATATATAGAATCCGAATTTTTTAGTTTTCAGTGTGTAGTCTTTTGGAGTAAAAACCTAAACCGAACAAAGGCTGTCTTGTACAGTATTTTAGGGTTCCATACCCTATCTTACATCAAGATAAGTGTTTTACTTCATTAATTCAATTATGTCTTCAATTACTTGTGTGTATGCTTGCATGTTTTCCATGTCCGGCTAATTTACTTGTGTGTTTGCTTAGGGAATATGAAACTTAATTATTGAATATTGATTGGTTGTCTCTTATCTTAATTGTTAATGATCTAGTATTGCGATAGGTCATTCGTTGTGTAGTTAATGCTTGATTAATCTTTGTGAACCTTAGCTTATAGTACCTAGAGTCATTGTAGGCTAAACCATCCGAAGAGTACCTTAGAGTTAAAGTTTATAAATCCTAGAGATTTTGTAGTCATTAACCTTTGGTAGTTTCAAAGAAATAAGGATAAACGCATACCCTACGACCTTAGACACACAACGCGATTAAGAATAAGGACGTGACAATTCAACCACCAATAGGAGATGATTAAGGAGTAATAAAACCTAAGTAAACACATCTTTAAATCATCATACGAGCACACAATAATTAGACATAGACTACATACACCTTAGATTAGATAAGTAGACGAATAGAGTAATGAAATACCTAACCCCCCAAATCCAAACCCCGAGATTCGTACCTTTCCATTTCCTAAAAAGACATAAAAAGATAAAAAATAATCTTCCTCAACCCCAACCTTAGCGTAGTAACTTCTCACTAGCATTTCTATTCCCCTAGAGAACGATATCAATTCCCGTGGCTTACCCTAATACTACACTACAACGATTAGGTTCACTGCCTAGGGTGTTGAAAAACTTGCTCGACGAAAAGGAAGTTCCTTTGACCCGAACGACGCGTGTAGCGTTATCAAGTTTTGCGCGCTGCGGGAATAGAATAGCTAGTTAGGAGTCCACCTAGTTTAGGTTTCCTTGCTTGATTCCTATCAAGTAAGCTTTTTTCCCAATTTTTAGCTTCCTCGTAGTCTATCCCCCCTTCTTTGTGTTTGTGTTCGTAAAACCCTTTTCATTTGTCGGTATGGCAAGTAAAGTTGCATTTGAATCATTAACAAATAAGGAACAATTGAATTTCGCAGATTGGATTGCTTTTTATTGTTCTAATGAATTTGTGAGTGATCTTAGAGATATCCAAAAGGAGACGGGTGTAAGGTTAGATGAATTTGATAAATTTTGTGCTTGTGTGGCTTCTATTCAGCGATCATTGTTAGAATCAACTCCTTTTAGTGAGACCATCTGGAAATTTTTTGAGAAAAGCCTCCTAAGCATAAACCATCAGCTGTCACAACTTGAGGAAATGGATAAGGAGGATTTATCCAACCTTAGGCATCATGATCAAAAAGACCTAGTTTTTAAGAACATGGAACCTAAACCCGAACAAGATTGTGAAATGGTTAGAGTTGAAATACTTAGTTGCATGTGTGGGATAGATTTCAATACATATGACACGCTTGAGGAATCCTTTAGGTAAATAGAACATAGTAGTCAAGTTTTTGAGAACAATTCTTATGAATCGGACCAAGAATTTGAAATGGCCAAAGAAGGATTTGAGATGCTTAGGAGTGTATTTGGGTTAGATCATACTAATGAACATTTAGGAGATCTAGATATAATGGAGAATGAGGTGGAAACTCCAAGCACACAGGCCCTACCATCAGAGGAACACACATACCTATAACTTACCCGGGAGAAGTAGAAGAGACTATAGGAACCCCGATTGATATAGAACCTTTGGACCAAACGCCACTAGAGAATGTAGGTTTAGATGCTTGTTGTCATGACCTCTCTCTTAGTCTTAGGGAAGTTCCTAATTTTGATGAAACGGAGCCTCAACCAAAAACCTTACCTAATTTTCCGTCTTTAGATGTGAATCTTGGAATTGAATTAGGCCCCAATCCACCCATCAAAATAAATAATCCGGGTAGTGGCTTGATAAAGGTGGTAGACTCTAGGCCATGTAGAGTGGAAGCTAATATAGGAGTAACCCATGACCTTACACACTTATATCACCCATTCATGGTTGATAACAAGAAACATTATGGGTTTAAACCGGGTTTATTAGGTCAAGATGGATCATTAACTAAGAATCTTTTGAAGTTGATAGAAGATGATCCATTTTTAGGAGAGAGATTTGATTCACCCGCTACACCAATAGACTTAGGTAAGGTTATAATGAATGGAGCACACCTCTTTGAGCATATAAATCACCCATCACCCTCTCCTCACGTAGCAAATTTCCACCCTAAGGGTGTGTATCGCTACTATCACCCTCACTTAAGCTTAAGTGAGGAAAACCTCCCATCCGTTAAATAAGGGTAGAGTCGGGCTCGTTCGAACAGAAACAAGCGCTTCTTGGGAGGCAACCCATGTGTATTTGGTTTTCATTTTTATTTGTGTGTCATATATCTTTTATTGATTGTTTATTCTTATGTTTGAATTTGTAAAAATGCTTTATTTTGTCTTTAACCTCGTCTTAATTACATATAAAGGTATTTTACAAAGGGATAAGTGTAGGGAGGATTACACACGTTTTCAAAAGAAACGTGAGCATGAGAATTACAATTATGTAAAAGATATACATGTGTGTTTTTTCGAGTCAAATGCTTGTATCGAGTCATAATGGATGTTTTGCAGGAAATTTTTCCAGATTCTAAAGATGTAAATTTTTCAGAATTTTTACAGAAAATCGCAGACCAGTTTTGTCGAGGATAACTGAGGCGTCGGAGATCGCAACTGGCGGTTCAAGGAAAGAGCAAAACAACTAATTACTTTTCGTTTTGAGCTACTTATAAATTTTTGGAATTTTCAGTTTTAATTTTCAGAAATTCTGTAAACATCCATTCCACAAGCATTATATCCTAGTTTAGTAGATTCTTATATATTATTACCGCGATTTTACGAAGGTTTCGTTTGTTTTCTTCAAGTGTACTGGTTTAATTTACCAAGAAGAAGATACATAAGATGAGAAGAGCTTTTCACAAAACGTTCTTCTTGAAGAAAGATGTAACCACCACTTTACACGGATCCTACCGAGCTAATCAGGGGAGTATTAGTTTCTTTCGTTTTTTATTACCTTTTATTATCATAACTTTGATACTTTCGGGGAACATTGGGGACAATGTTCAGTTTAAGTGTAGGGAGGGAAAATAAAACGGGAACTTTGAAACTATGTTTATCCTTGACTATTTGCTTGTTTAATTGCATTTGCGTAATAAACCATGAGAAAATGTCGGTTAGGGTAATTTTGGCACCAAATTTAAAAAATTTCATGACATATAGGAGCGGGCCATTAGTCTTAACAAAAGCGTCTCATGGATAGGAAATTATATGACTAGCACAAAAACCCTTTACCACCTAAATTCCACCCAAAATGTGAGGATCGCCCTTAGATTAGTAGGAATTAAAGCATTCATCTTTAATGCTTAGAGTGTGAACCGGTAGTATAATACATTCTAGAACTTGTTTTGTGATTCATTCCGAGATCGCTAGTAAGACTACACTTGTGTAGTTAGGAATAACTAAATGATAAGAGGCATTAGGATAACCCTTGTTTGATACCCGTAATATAATTACTTCTTCCACCTCGGTTGAGTAATTCCGCCACACCTTTACGTTGTACTCACTTTAGTACACGATACCCCTAGTTAACCCCTCTGAGCCTATCCTTTTCGTGGTTCTCGTGATGTCTCGGTTTTCCGGAATATCAATGAAGAGCATTGTTTACACCCCACCCCCAAATGTACACCCAAATCACCTTAGCCTACCTTGTATGCACTCACTTTTAGTGTATTATTGTTATCACCCTAAACCCTTAGTTCAATTATCTAGTTGCTTGCATAAGTTGCTAAGTCGAGTCATATCCTTTGTACACAGTTTTGGGACGATTGGGACTCATGGGAAAAGTTAAAGTTTATGAAATGACGGGAATGGAACGTTAAATTCAAATTCCCTTTATTTGCATAATAATGTACTCCAAGTGTTTTGATCTTTTCAATTCAGTTCAAATTAGTGTTAGAGTAATAAAAACTCAAGTGTAGGGATGTGCCTATAAATCCCTATTATTTTGATGTTATCGTAGAGGATGGTAGAGTAAAAGTGTATGAAAAAAAAAAACATACGGGCTACCATCTTACATCTATCTTTAAATTTATGTATGTTTATTTCAGTTATCTAGAGTCTAGAGTGTCGAGTATTGGCTTAGCAACGCTATTCTTCGCATGCTTGTAACATAAAGATTTTTGACTTGCCACCACTAAATAGCCTATCCCACCAAACCCTTTGTTTCCCTACCGTAAGCCTATCATTACAACCCTTTAAAAGACCTCTTGGATAGTCTTTCCTAGGTGCTTACGCCAAAGCGATGGAGGTTTGATCTAGTCTCAAGCCTATGGTAATCTATGTACTAGGACCGGTTAATGAGTGTTTATCTTCCATTTCCACATTGATATATTTCATATACACCCGAGAGATGTGAGTATCCAAACACCCATTGTGAGGTGCTAGTATGTAATTTTTGTGCTTGTTATGACTTTTGCGGGGCTTATATGTGTTGTGGATTGTTCTAAACTAATGCTTCATGACCCCTAACTTATAAATTAATTGGCTAAAAGCACATTTGCTTGAGGAAAAGCAAATACCAAGTGTAGGGATATTTGATAAGGTTTTAAAATGTACCTTTTTGAGGGGTCGTTTAAGCCCTTATTTGATCACTTTTGTATCCGTTATTACTTAATATCGTTCCTTTTCACTTTTTAGGTATCTTGAAGGCAAAATGCTAGAATGACACTTATTCGGACGAAAAGGCGCGAATATACGAAGAAAATGGCCAAAGTCAAGAATCGATACACTCAGGCTGCTGGTAGCGAAGGGACGGCAGTCGAGGCACAAATCCGGTGGCGCGTCGGACAACTTTTGTGATGGCTCAGTAGCCAAATTGCTTATTTACAAGTGACGGCTTCAGGTTTTAAAAGAGTAAGGCGTCGCAACTCAGACGGCCTAGATTTGATCCAGACGACGTCAGAGACTGAAGGGGATGACGTCACAAGCATAAGGTGACGCCGTCGCAAGACTAACGTGGCCAAGACTAAACCCTAATAACGGCGACCCGACGGCGTCCTCAAATCATAAGGTGACGCCGTCGCATTTGTAATCTTATATATAGAATCCGAATTTTTTAGTTTTCAGTGTGTAGTCTTTTGGAGTAAAAACCTAAACCGAACCAAGGCTGTCTTGTACAGTATTTTAGGGTTCCATACCCTATCTTACATCAAGATAAGTGTTTTACTTCATTAATTCAATTATGTCTTCAATTACTTGTGTGTATGCTTGCATGTTTTCCATGTCCGGCTAATTTACTTGTGTGTTTGCTTAGGGAATATGAAACTTAATTATTGAATATTGATTGGTTGTCTCTTATCTTAATTGTTAATGATCTAGTATTGCGATAGGTCATTCGTTGTGTAGTTAATGCTTGATTAATCTTTGTGAACCTTAGCTTATAGTACCTAGAGTCATTGTAGGCTAAACCATCCGAAGAGTACCTTAGAGTTAAAGTTTATAAATCCTAGAGATTTTGTAGTCATTAACCTTTGGTAGTTTAAAAGAGATAGGGATAGCATACCCTAGACCTTAGACACACAACGCAATTAAGAATAAGGACGTGACAATTCAACCACCAATAGGAGATAATTAAGGAATAATAAAAGCTAAGTAAATACATCTTTAAATCATCATACGAGCACACAATAATTAGACATAGACTACATACACATTAGATTAGATAATTAGACGAATAGAGTAATCGGTAGAAATACCAACCCCCCCCCCCCCAAATCCAAACCCCGAGATTCGTACCTTTCCATTTCCTAAAAAAACATAAAAAAGATAAAAAATAATTTTCCTCAACCCCAACCTTAGCGTAGTAACTTCTCACTAGCATTCCTATTCCCCTAGAGAACGATATCAATTCCCGTGGCTTACCCTAATACTACACTACAACGATTAGGTTCACTGCCTAGGGTGTTGAAAAACTTGCTCGACGAAAAGGAAGTTCCTTTGACCCCGAACGACGCGTGTAGCGTTATCAATGAGGCAAATAATCTGATAAATCCCTAGCTGAATAAAAGACAGGTTTCTCACCGTCGTTGGTAGCGTTATTGCTTTGAGGATCATTAACCGCCCACAAGGGCTGGTCTTTGAGGTCCTATCGTATGCATTCCGCCTCCGTTTGTATTAGTAGTTGTCTGCAGAAGCCCACGTGAATCCGCTCGATTCAACATCAGCAGAAGATGTTACTAATATATCATTTACGTTCACCTGTAATTCCACATAAATAAAAGCAACGTGAAAAATTACGAAGTCACAAAAGTAGAATCGCATAATGGTGAAATGAACCCACAATTGAGGCATATGATTTCTTTTACCTCTTTGGTTGCAGAGAGATCAAGTTTCCGAACTGATTGAAAGTGCAACATACGACATAAACTGGAAGAAGTTTATCAAAAGCCGTATGCAACCTATTAAAAGGAACTCCGATAAGCAGTAATAATCGCGAGTACGTGCATCTTCAAGGAGCTTATCACTATCTACTTGGTGAAAGAATCTTTCGCTGTTTGCGTAGCATGTACCCATACAAGTTGTACTCTGTGAAGGAGCCTTTTGTTCCATACTTGAATATCATTGTGTCATTGAGTTGAATCTTTCCACTTGGAAGTATACTTCAATCGCAAGTCGATGATGCTGACGCGCGATGTTCAGGATAGTGACACCTGTCTAATCGCCCCCTCAGATCCCTTTTGCTGTGTCAAGAGTCTTTGTGCAAAGGTCTGCACCAGACGTATTGCTAGACCATTGTCACAACGAAAGGGATCCGAGGGGAAGATGAGAACCGGGCAATATCTTAGACATCCCGTATCAATATTATCAAATGAAGATTGCACGATTATACTGAGCGAAAATATTCCAATCGTTGACACGACTATTTACTTGCGTAAGATGCAACTCATATAACTTCTGTGCATCAATTAAAACTTCTGTGCACACAACATTACACCTGAATATTGTTGCGTTCTATGAGTGGGCTCTTTCCACTCGGGAGTACATTTCAAGCATCAGTCACTAATGTTGAGACGCGATGTTCAAGATAGCGAGTCCCATCTACTCGGCCCATTGAATTCTTTTTGCTATTGCAACGGCTGTTGTGCAAAGGTGCGAACCGACGTATTGCTACACCGTTGTGACAACGAAAGGGTTTCGAGGGGTGAATTAGAACAGGGCAATATCTTAAACATCTCATATCAATATTAGCAAATGAAGCGTGTAGTATTCTACCGGGTGGAAAGATCCCATGGTGACACTAGAATTCGATTGGATAAGATTCTACTCTGCGCAAAAGTATGGGTAGTATTAGAATTAGAACCTGACGACATAGTAGTGCAGAAACAATAGTTGTCAGCTAACACTATTTGGTGTGAAACAATTCGTCCCGCTTTCAACTTGGTGAAAAAATCTTTCGTTGTTCGCGAAGCCTGTACCCGGACAAGTTCTGCTCTGTGAGGCTTCCTTTTGCTCCGCACCCGAATATTGTTGTGTCATCGAATTGAATCTTTCCACTCGGAAGTATACCGCAATCGTCAGTCGATGATATTGACGCGCGATGTTCAGGATAATGAGACCCGTCTGATCGCCCTCTCAAATTCCTTTTGTTGTTTCAAGAATCTTTGTGCAATGGTCTGCACCAGACGTATTGCTAGAACATTGTGACAACGAAAGGAATTCGAAGGGAAGATCAGAACATGGCAATATCTTAAACATCCCGCATAACTATTAGCAAATGAAAATTGCAATACTCTACCCAGTGGAAAGATTCCAATCGATGACACCACTATTTACTTGGATAAGATTCAACTCATGCCGGCTGAATACATATGGACAATTCCAAACAACTGTTAGTCATAAAAATGGAGCTACCCATGATTCTATAGTGCCATTCGAAATAGTATCATTTCACTATTAGAATTATAACACATTGATACAGAAACACATAGATGGTAGTTGGTAGGTAACATGATTTGCTGGCGAACCTTTTATATGCAGTATCCACGGGTCCTGATTTAGGAAATAGCAACAGTAACACACACGTGATAAATACGCGCAAAAAATACTACATAGACGTATGAGTATTTGTCACTTCACCTACAATTTCACTAACACGTCAAAACCAATAGGAAAACATAAATGATGGCAACGAATGAGGCTCAGATATATGTATACAATAGCGACACCTGGAAATCAAAATGGCTGCAGTCACACTTTCAATGTGGCTGCCCTGCCACGATGCGGGCCAAGGAAATGCATACGCGTTGGTCAGAATATTATCATCATCGCCTATACACTGGTTGGAGGCTGATCAGTATTCAACCAAGAAAAAGCATTCCAAGTACATCAGTAGTAGGATTCATTTTTCTTATACTGACCGCAACATCCATTTGCCAAATACCAAACAGGAAAAGTGGAGACCAAATAAGTACAGGACCGAGATCAGATAGCAGTCATACAGCTAAAAAGGCTCAGGTCAGCAATTATTGAAGTGGTACTCAAAACCACACGGCTGCAACCGTAACGTCGCCATGCCAAGATATGGGTTTTGGTAAACAACACTTACAGAAACAGCAATCGTTGTCACATTTCATCATCGGCTGCAGTGTAATCAAACGTCGACAACAAACAGTTCTACACAACAGTAGATACCTTCGCAATTAAAAGAAGACAACATGCAGCAACTAACCATGGTCAAAAGAAGACAACATGCAAGAAGAAATCCGACCTACCTACTCAAATAATGCAACCAGAGAAACAATGAGAAAACCTTCGTCCAAAGTTAACGAATGGTCACATATATAACGGCCTCAAAAGGCTAAAAAAATGTCCGAATACGGGTCATAAACAATAGCCCACAGCTTGGCTCATTAGATGCCTTCGTGTTAGGTCACCATATATGTAACACAAGCATCAATATGTAGAAAAAGAGAAGAGATAGAGATCGGATGAACAATAAACACACACACACACTCGTATGAACTTGGCCGGTTATGCATAGGAATGTGAAAGTGAATAAATTGAACAACCAACCCTCAAGTGAGGGTTATTACAAGGTATTTATAGGAGAGGGAGCTAGGGCAACACTCCTAGTCCCTTCCTTTCTTTTATGGGCTTGGGCCTAGGCTTATGGGCCTTCTACATAAGCCTAAGCTTAATTACTAACATAAAGGCCATATTAAGCTAACTATTACATATGAATCACTAATACTTGTATTAAGGTTTAGGAGTGATTCCAACAATCTGCCCCTAAGTGTTAGTGATGAATGAAAGAGTAATAAACGATGTAGGTTCTGATGTAATAGTAGCTTTGACGTCTTCTGACATTCTTCTTTCTTGTGAGAAGAAGTGTCTTGATTCGAACAATCTCCCCAGTATAGAGAAATTGTTTTCTTTGAAGGATTCTGCTTTGACGTCTTTTGATTTCTTTGTTCTTTAGTTCTTTGTTCTTTGAAAGTGATAGTATGTTGTTGTTTTCTGCATCAGGTCAGCTTCATTTCGTGTCTCCACTTCTTTCTCCAACATGCTCATACGCTCTTTAACGTTGGATTATATTTGATGAAGTTCTTTAAGTCTTTAAACTCTGTAGATTCTTTGTTGACGAAGAGTCATTCTGACTTTGTGTTGCCTTTGATTATGAGAGAACTTCCATAAGTGATGATGTTGGTATGAGCATGTGGAGAATCTGCACGATCAGTCCGCTCCAGAGCTTCCATAAGAAGTAAACATAAGAAAGGTTAGTAAAAAGCGGATTCCGGCACTTACAAGTTTGAACTTCGAGAGTGTTAGCAGCATAGTGTGAAAACACAACTCTAATTCTCACAAAGGCCGTTCTGAACCGGAGTCCCACAAGTGAGATAACACGATGTACCGAAGTACACCTACGGTTCAGATGAGTCGACGTGAGGTACACGAAGCATCACCACGACTGGCGACCGTTTGAGACCACTAAGCGTAATCCACGGGGAGTTACCGAAGCGACTGTTGTCGGGGTTGTTTGATGTTGACCCTAGCAGGAGTTTCCATTCAATCACTGAGGATCACAAAAGTGAACCTCTCATAAATGTTCTCGACAGATAGCTAGGATCTGTGTAGGACTCGATAAGCATACTGTTGTTCTTATTGTTGAACAACAAGTGACGAAATGTCAAGTGTACCTATGAGATCTTTTGATGAATCTTGTGGCTCTAGACTCAATAGTGCATTTTGGTTTTACTGAGCGGATACTAGGGAGAGGGTCTCCTTCTTCAATACCAGCAATCTCTAAGAGAAAGCCGATAGTTTATGTAGGGTTTCCTGTGAGAATGAAGCAAGCTTCTGTTGAGAAAAACTTGAGTGGCTAAGAAGGTTTAGTGCATGCGTCACTGGGTCCATGATGACTTTTAATCTTCAATACCGGCGTCATCAAGTGACAACCAGTTGCATATGAATTGAACCCGGTGTTTGCCCTAAGTTGAATAATCTGGATGGCTATTTCTTTTAACCCTTTTCTTTGCTTTTATTTTTAATTCTTCAACTCCTTCTTTCTCCGATTCTCATTTTCTCCTTTTTATAATCATTCCTAAGGACTTCTAAATCTAACTATTGGTAGTGTCCTTGGGTAGATCCCTCCGGCTCTGGCGGATCATAGGACGGTTATTCCTAACCTTAATCACCTTATAACTCCATTGCCATAAAACCATTTTCAAGAAAAATCTCTCGAAGTGTTTGTGAATGAAAAACATGTTTGAACACTTCAAGAGTTTTAGATTTTTAGAAATACTCCCCTCAACATGTGCTTAAAAGTTTTGACAGAAATGCGCAGGTGAGGAAAGAGCGCGCACTTTTGAATTGATCAACTCAAGATAGACAATCCCTTGCGAGACACGATTACGTTGCATAGTTAAAGAGATACATTGTCGACTTTAAGGTGACAACTAGCTCTCAACTACCTTGAAGATGTGGACAACACCGAAAGGTTGTCAAACCCGTCAAAGTTCATGTCTATCAAGAGTTTCTCGAATAGGTACAATTTACTTGGATAAGTCTGGGAAGACAAATCTTTTCAATGTATGATTTGTTCAGTTCACGTCAATTCATGGGTTGAAGTCTTTTCACACGAGGATTCAATAGCAAAACACAACATATTTCTTATCACATAATTTTTTCTCCCCTCCAAAAATGGCATATAAATGTTATTTTTGAAGAAATGTTGAGAATAAATATGACCATTTTGAGTTTTGAGGGAAGATTACACAAAAACGGTTGTGAACAAAGTTATTAAGTCAAATACTCCCCCTCAACAAGTGATATAAACGGTTGAGGTTTTTAAAATCATAAGAGGAAGTACTTGTTCTTTTGAGCAAAACCTTTTAAAATTGAAAGGTTTGACAGGTTTTACTCAAAAGTAAGAAGCTTTCACTCCTTTTGTAAGGATTGTGGCACTGAAGCGTACCACAGGGTCCTTTCATTACAAGATCGGGTTGTACACTGTTATGTGTGCACAAGCCATAGTCAATTATGTAATCACACATCCAAATTAATATGAAATAGAAGCAGTTTAAGGGGTACCAGGAAGTCCAGCAATCTTTCCAGGAATGCGATCAGGGCGTTGATAGCCGGTGATAGGAATCCTGGGACGACCACCTACAAAGCTCTCCAGTGTTCTGAACTTGTCCCTTCTGTACAACCTTTCATCAATCCTGGTAATGATCCTCTTCACATCCCTTCTTTCCTGAGAATTCCATCACTTTTGAGACCCAATTCCTTCATGTATTGCCTTCAACCGATAAGCCAAGCCATCCCTAACCTGCTTCAATGTGTGATCTCCAAACTTGTGAAGATCTCGACACGCCATCAAGCAGTTTCGTTGTAGTTCACTACGGTAAATTACGCCGAATGGTTTGCTGACGAGGGTGTATTGTGAAAGCTGGTTGATATCGGGAAGTTCTAGCTGAGGTCTGGTGAAGTTGACACGGGTCTGATAGGATTCAACAGCAAGTTGTAAATCTTCTACACGTTCTTTGATTACTATGCTTCTGATGAAGATAAGCAAGGACTTGATGTATTCACGTTGAACTTTAGTCGAGAATTGTCTCATGCGTCCCTGTACTTTGGCAAGATATAGATCTTCAATGTCGTTGAGAGACAAATTCTCAAACCGCTTCACTGAATGCATAATCCCTTTCGTCTTGTCTTTTGACAACTATATTCTTGAGGAAAGTGTAGTCCTATTTAGACGAAAGATCATCATGCTTGATAGCAACGATCCCTTTAGTACTATACACTGCATGTTGAGACTTTCAAACCTGGCAGCTCTTGTAGTAGATTCGTCGGCGTTCTGGCCAATGGTGAATCCCATACATTGCATCGATGTCATATTGTTCCACACTGTTAGAAAACATGTGAGTAGCCTTTTCTTCGATGGCTATACAGTTGGAGTATATGGCTGCCGGGAACGGAAGTGTAAGTGATGTAGCGTATTTCCTTGAACCATCGCTACCGTGTAGAAGGAATTCCAAATATTTGTTGAAGAAGTATCGAAATGGAATCTTAGGCTGATCTGGTTGGCCAATAGTTGGTAGAGGTTTTGACCAATCGGTGTAGTATGGAGCGTTGTCTCTTCTGGTAAAGTCGATGTTTGCTTCAGGGTTGAGCCAATCAATGTTGTTAGACATGGCTCGTGCTATGTTTTCAAGGTGATACTCAACTTCAATAGCACTTTCGGAGCTGTCTTTGAGTAGTTGAAAAGCTTCATTCTTGATTCTTCTCAACTCCGATTTCGTCATCTTCTTTACCCGAAACTTATCTTGAAGAATTTTAGCATGCTCCAAAGTACGACCTTCTATCGCATCTTGACCTTCCGGTGGGTAGGGAGTAGAATCAACAAGCTTAGAGAACCAGTCGAATTCAGTGTCATCCTCGTCTAGCCATGATACGACGTCAGCCTTAGGCGCCTTCTTCTTCTTTTTCTTTGGCCTAGAGGAGGATTCTGGTTTCTTGGATGTGTCCGGAGAGATGGGTTGTTGCTGGGGCTCAGGGATTTCCTCATCGTCACCACCCGTATACTCAAAGTGATCACCAGTTTTCAGAGTCTGGGGTGGTAATCAGAATCCGAGGTTTTTAGTAGAAGAGCGAGGAGGAGATCGTGGTTGGTGGAGTCCTTTGGGGTGGAGGTTGCATTGAAGATTATTCACCAGTTTTCTTCTGACGTTTAGGCTCATCATTCTTATCCTTATCCTTATCTTCATCGTCTCTTGGTCGTTTAGGCCTTTGAGCTTCTTCCTGTAAAGCTGATTTGAGTTGGTATTCCAGCAGTGCTTCTAACAATTTACCTTCGGAGGAAGTAAATGTTGCATATCGTTTAGAAATTTGAGCTACTGAGCACTGTTAACCAATTCACATCGAGAATATTATGGGATCAACTGGGTTGATGTTGACATGCATTGGTGTTGATCTCATAGTTTGCTTGGCCAAATGTAATAGATTCGGATAGAGTTGTTTGGTAAACATCTCCTTTGTAACTCCAGGAACGATGTCATGAAGGTACTTGTGAGTATACCCTTTGATCATCTCGTTCATTTCCCCTTGAAGATCACGTTGCATGAACTTCTGGATGTATTCCCTTTCAGCTTGCATCTTGTCATTCTCATCATGAAGATACTGTACCTGGTCAGTGAGAAAATTCAGCTTCTTGTAAAGCACGTCTTTCTTTCTGACCTGCATGACAGCTTTAACGATTCGTGTCTTAGCTTGAGAGATCCAAGATGTCGTTGGCTTCTTCACAGATTTGGATGTAGATCTAGTTGATCTTTTGGATGGTTGTGGTGAAGAATGAGAGGATGAGTCTGATGATGAAGAGACATGAGGAGGCTTGGGGTCCTTAGGTGGTTCAGAAGTTTCCTCCTTAGAACGTGTGGGACTGTCTAGAAGAAATTGATCATAAGCAGTTTCTTCATCTCCAGACTTGGCCGTTTCGTCAGTCTTTGTTTCATCAGCAGGAGTTTTCTCAGTCTTTTCCGTTTCTGGTTCCTCAATATCAAAGTTGATGGAATCCTCAATCTGCCGTTGTTGTTGTTCGTGGGTGATGGTAGTTCCAGTTCCCTTATCGGTCGATTAACCGCATCAGGCTGGTGTGGCTTGAGTACCACCACTTGATCCTCCAGGGCACGAAGTTTGATCTTTATGAATTCTTCGGCAAAGTGTTTTTTGAGTTCCTTCAACTTCTTTGATATTCTCTTTCTTCGTCAAGCTGGTTCTTCTTCGAACTCTCCTTATCATGCTCAATCACTGGGGTTTTCCCTTTACCTTTGTCGGTGGTGGACTGGGAGGTTTAGCTACTGATGGAGTAACGTCGGTTTCAGTTTCAGAGTAGAAGACCTCATCGTCTGATTTGGTTTCCTCAGAGCTTTCATCCACAAGCTTTCTTGACGGTTCAGGCTTTGGAGTGGGAATAGGAACAGCTTCTTTAGAGGGAAATTTCCTTTTTAGTGCGGGTTTCCTCTTAGGGAACTTCCTTTGACTCTCTGTGCTTGCAACACTCCTGCACTTGCCTCTTCTGGTTTTCTGGTAGGTGTACCAGAAGACTTATCATCGAGGAGAAACCAACTTTACCTTCATCAACTGCTACCAAATACCTTTTGTATGAGTACAGCTGTTTGATTGCATCGAGAGAAGGTGATTGGCAACAAGCACCTTGTTTCTTTGTTGTTGATTCCTTAATCGGCTGTTAGAGTAGGTTCAGACAACATGTCGTGATTGTTGGGGTCATTGATTCTTTTGGGGATATCAGGGTTAAACCCAAGTGCTCTTTGGATCAACAATTTTGTATATCTGATATAAGGGATCTTTGAGCCAAGCTTCTTGAGGAATGTCATCATGTCGTCCCATATCAGAGCTTCGACTTCAATGTGCTTCATGTTGACTAAAGCCCAAAATATTTGCAGTTCCATTAGCTTTGGATGCTCATAGCCACTGTCACGACCAGAAACAGATTTGGTGATGATGATGTAGAGAGTTCTCCTAGGTTGAGGAATATTCTTAAGATCCACATGTGAATGCTTAGTGATTACTCCTGTAGCTTCGTCATAACCAATATCGATCAGGAACTGTAGAACATTCTCTTCAGTTGGTGTAGCATTAAGTTCGGTTGGCTCGATGATCGAAATGAGAAGAACAGCCCGTAAGTCTGCAGGTGTGATGGTGACTTGCTTGTCATTGAGAGTCACTGTCACAGTGTTTTGTCCTTTGATCTTTTGCATTGTAGTCCATAACTGATGAATATAGATCTCAGGTACTGTAGCAGAGTTGGAGAGCATGTTCTGGTAAGGATGATTCTTTAGAATATCCACAGTAATTAAACAAGAAGATTTCGAGCAGGTGAGAGTATCAAAATCAACGGAACGAGGTTGTTCTTTCCAATATTCATCGGATAACCATGAGGGAAGATATCAGCAACGGTGAGAACATTTGGTGCTTCCACATTCTGAATATAAGCGTCCCATGTCGTCATCGAAGATATTTAGCCAAAAGAACCAACATATCGAAAGACATTATGTTAGTCAACAGATGGTTTTATTGTCTAATTATTGAATGTGATATGTTGATGATTGTTACGAGTCCAATGTCACTTGTTTGTCCAATAGTCCAATGATGTCGTGATAAGTTTTGTGAGTTAATTAACTTTAAGTTTTAAAGTTCATGTTTTCACTTATTTTTCACAACTTATTAAACGTTTAAGCTCATTAGTGACATTATTGGTTTCGTGACGTTATGATTTATTTATTTACAAGTTTGCACGCGTAACAATTCATAATGAAGGTTAAACAAGGCTTAGGCGTAGAAATGGTAGCTTATGCGTAAACAGGAATGATATACGCGTAAATGCAAGCTTATGCATAGGTTCTTAACTTACGCGTAAGAAATATTACGCGTAGGAAAAGGGGACCTTATGCGTAGAGCTTACGGCGTGGAATGCGTATATAAACCCTACGCGTAAGGCTTACTCGTAAGAGTAGACCTTATGCGTAGAGGTCACTGTTTACACATATCCTTCACGAGGATCGCGCGTAGTCCCTTATGTAGAACCTTACAGCGTAACAGTTACGTAGTAAGATTACTCTACGCGCATAACCTTCTACGCGTAAGGTGATCCTTATGCGTAGATTTCTAATAACCTTGATTCTGAATTTTCACTTGTAACAAACCTGAAATAAGTTCATCATAACATCAATATTAACGCAACATTCATTCTATAAACAGATTTAATCACAAACACTCATTTAAACAGTTATGCGAAAAAAACCCTTATGCGTAAAACTAAACCCTAAAGTTCATGAATTACGCCTAAGAATTTTAGCCATGGAAAATGCATCAAAGTTTTTCTGGTAGTTCTAAGAAGTCATGTGAGTGTTATGACCAAGTTTTAACATCAAATTCTCAGTGAATCAAAAGTACCCAAATATCAAGAACGTTAAACCCTAATTTCTAATTATCAATCAATTAGTGTTTATGGGTTAGTTCTAAACATGGATATGATCAATTCATCTTGTAAACAACAACACATAACAATCTTTTTAACCAAAAACGTTCTCATTTGAAAACACCCAATTTCACGCATAAACCCTAATTCCCAAAATCAATCAATTCGTGTATCTGGGTGTGTTTTAGTGATGAAAATGTAATCATTAATGTTAGGAAAACGTTTTGACACTATCATTTTACCCACAAACACACAAACTTGATTATGTGTTCATACGCATATGCGTAGAACACAAAATCAACCATATACATAAATCTAACCGTTGGATTTGTTTAAAATTCAAAACTAATGTTTGTAATCATGTTAGAAACATAAAACCACTTACAGTTTGATGATCAAAAACACGGATTAGACGAATGATTCTTAGACGTAGGATTTGTTTGGTGAAAAATTAAATGTGAAGAGTTAATGAGGTTGGCGGGTAGTTTTGTTAAAATAAGTTTATGCTTTTGACAGTTTTAGCCCCTCCACCTTTACCATTTACATCCAATGCCTTTAACTTCCATTTTGGTTACCAAACGAAGGATATCTTGAAAGAATTTTGATGACACTCCCCCTCGACTTAAAAATAATGAAAGTTTATAAATTTTAGTCGAGGAGTGTCGAAAACCGAAATGTGACCACCATTATTAAAGAAAACAATCGGGATAACGTAACACGCAAGTACAAAGTTTTATGAGACCGATAAATATTTGTTTCTCCCTCAACACTTGATCGAAAAAATACAGAATTTTGAAAGATTTGAGTGTTGACGGAAGAATTGTAGTTGCAATGTTAAAAGAAATATAGATAGAAGAATATTTTTGTTGTGTTATCTGATTTTATAATTTTGTATTTGGTTTTTGAAAAATATTTACAAAAGAGGTTTTGGTGTTTGACTGGTTTTTAAGAATGTTTTAAGAGTTCATCCAGTTCCTCTTGAGTCAAACACCGCATACCAATCCGGTGGACCAACTCATTAAACCTGGCAGGAGCTAAGGCTTTGGTGAGGAGATCTACCAGTTGGTATTCAGTACCCACAAAGTATAATTAAACTGTACCCTATTCCACGTGGTCCTTGATGAAATGATATCGAAGATCGATGTGCTTTGATTTTGAATATTGTACTGAGTTGCACGAGATCGCAATAGCACTCCGATTGTCGCAGTATATCGGGATTCTGTCAAATACATAACCATAGTCTTTTAGTTGTGTTCTCATCCAAATGACTTGAGCATAACACGCCGACATGGCTACATATTCTGCTTCGGTTGAGGACAGCAATGTACAATCCTACTTCTTCGATTGCCATGACACCAGTTTATCACCAAGAAATTGTAATGCTCCTGAAGTACTTTTTTGTTAATCTAAGCATCCTGCCGTGATCAGCGTCGGCCCCAAAAAGCGATTAGTTCAAAACCAGAATCCTTCGGATACCAAATTCCCAAATTAATGGTTCCCTTGATGTATTGGAGGATTCTTTTAGCCTCGTGAGAGGTGGGTTCATTGGTCTCGACGATAACGGAGCAAAGATAAACGGCAAGAAAAACAATATCAGTCTGCTGGTAATTAGATACATGAGAGACCCAATGATACTACTGTATTTGGTAGGGTCCACCAATTTCCCATGTAAATCAGCATCTAGCTTCTTGGTATGAGCCATTGGTGTGGCATAGGTGTCACAGTTTTGCATTCCAAATTTAATTAACAATTCAAGGGCATATTTGGACTGACTCAAGAAAATACCACGGGGTGATTGATGAACTTGCATTCCAAGGAAGAATGTGAGTTCACCCATCATTGACATTTCAAAATGTTTTGTCATAAGTTTTGCCAAAGCATTTGAGTATTTTAAATGTGTTGACCCAAAAATGATGTCATCCACATAGATTTGAACGATTAAGATGTGAGCCCCGTGATATTGTATAAAGAGTGTAGGGTCAACCGAACCTTTGGTAAAATTATTGGCAATAAGGAAGGATGATAACTTTTCGTACCACGTAGAGGGGCTTGTTTGAGACCGTAGAGAGCTTTCTTCAGTTTGTAGACATGATTAGGGAATTCTGGATCAACGAATCCTTACATTGGCTAACATAGACCGTTTCTTCAGTTGTCCATTGAGAAAAGCAGTTTTGACATCCATCTGAAAGACCGTGATGTTCATGTGAGCCGCAAATGCCCGAAAAATCCGAACACCTCAAGATGAGCAACCAGGAGCGAATGATTCTTCAAAGTCAATACCCTCTTCCATTCATAACCCTTAGCCACCAGACGTGACTTGTTTCTAATTACGGTTCCTTCTGCATCCAATTTGTTTTTCCAAATCCATTTTAGACCAATGACGAAGACCCTGTTGGTCTTTCAACCAGTTCCCATACTTCAAGACGTTTGAATTGGTTAAGTTCTTCCTGCATGGATTCAATCCAGTTGTCCTTTGTCATTGCGTCTTTAATGTTTTAGGCTCAGATTGGCAGACAGAGAGTGCATAAATGCAATGTTCACCATCTGTGTGAAGACGTTGTCTCGTTACGACTGGTTGATTTGGGTTACCAATAATATTCTCAAGAGGATGGTCTTTTGTCCAACGATGTGTAGAGGGTTGATGTTGGTATACATTGTGCAGATTTTGAGGATTCAAATGGCTTGTAGATGATTCCGCAACATCAGGTTCGGCAGTTTCATTAGCAAACGGGTTAAAGAACGCATTTGGATCAAAACCTGCAGGTGGGGGTACTTCATTAAGAACATCATCAGTTGGTACAACGTCGTTGGAAGCAGTTTGTTCAACTGTTGTTGTAGAGTCAACTGGTGGTGCTTCTTCAACAGTAGTTGTTGGAGCAGGTGTATCAGGTATAGGAATATGATCAGGTTGAGCAGCGGAAACAGCGGATACACCTGGAGCACGTTCATTAATATCGTCACTAAATAGAGGAGCAAATAGCCTTTCCATTTGTTGACGAGTAAGCTGGGGGCTTGATTCAACTGATGATGGGGTTTGAGGGAAGTTTAAACGGTTATGACCGGGTTCCAAGCTGTTATACTCAGAAGCCATTTCAGTAAGTTCATCAAAATTAGCATGAATCGTTTCCATAGCTTGTTTTGTATGACGATTCCAGATGCGGTAACCTTTAGAATTCTCACAATATCCAATAAAGACTCCAATGTCAGCTTTGGCTTTGAGCTTTCCAAAGTCATCACGATCATTATTCGGATAGCAAAGGGATCCAAATACATGAAAGTGTTTAAGATTCGGTTTTCGGTTGTGGAGAAGCTCAAATGGTGTTTTGTTGTGGCGTTTTGTAATCATTGAGCGATTGTGAGTGTAGCATGCAGTTGAGACAGCTTCACCCACAAGTAATCTGGAAGTTTAGCATTGATTAACATCGTTCTGGCAGCTTTCACTAATGTACGGTTTCGTCTTTCAACAACTCCGTTTTGTTCTGGTGTGCGGGCAATAGATGTTTGATGCTCAATTCCCACTTTCTCATAATATGCTCGAAGATTTTGATTCACAAATTCAGTTCCTTTGTCTGTTCGAATTTGTCTGACGGTGTTCCGGAGCTGAATTTGAATTTTCGTGAGAAAGGTAATGATCATCTGTGGAGCTTGATCTTTACTTTGAAGAAAATAAACCCAAGTCCATCTTGAGTAGTCATCAACAATTACCAGGATCACACAAATCCATGTGAAGAAGATGAAGCACATGCTGAGAGCTGTGTTCCACCTTTGAAGGAAAATGAGCACGAGTGCTTTTCCCTTGTTCACAAGCTGAGCATAGGTGATCTTTAGAATACCGGAATCACGGGAGACCTTCAACAA
>OU343221.1:242676875-242762887 GCA_910596185.1 Chrysanthemum makinoi | reverse complement strand
GTTTGTGTCGAGCAAGGTTGGTTATGGTTTGAAAGTTTAGATGTGAGAGACGACGGTGCCATAGCCAAGATTTTGTAGATGTAGCCTTTGATAGTAGACATATGGGAGATGAAGCAATCATGTCTTGCATGGAGATAGTGTAGAGACTGGATGAGCGTTGGCCGGACATAAGATCATTTCCTTGTAAATCACGAATGAAACAAGTTTTCTCCCAAAAGCGAACTTCCAAGTCTCCATCACAAAATTGACCAATAGAAAAGAGATTGTGACCGAGGCCTTCCACATAATAAACCCTGCTAATTTCGATGTTTCCATTGATGCAGTCTTCGTAGCCCATGATAGCTGCGAAGTGATCATTCCGATCGACAGTTGCCAATGAACTTTGCAACAAAGTTTGATAACAGTTTAAGGTTGCCTGTCATGTGTCGGGAACATCCGCTATCAACAATCCAGAGAATGGTCTGTATCACCGCATTACACACATGACGACACGGATGGAATAGAAGTAGATGTAGAACCGATGAGTTAGAGGGTTCCTCGGCAGTTATAGTAGAAATACACACATCAATGATTTTAGGCATCCATTTAAATTCTAGTGTATTATGTATCCATTTCTGCCATCTCCAACTAGTCTTAGCTTTAGTCTTAGTGAGTGCACTAGGTGGTACTACAGTCCTTGGAGGTGATACTGGAACTACAGGGACATCAATGCGTTTCTTAGAATCTAAGGAGGGCGGTTTACCAAGCACAGACTTAGAAGCAGTAGTGGGTCTAGAGGTATTCCGATTCTTAGGATTCCTTAAACGAGACAAGATAGCTCTAGCAACACATTTGTCATGACAATCAGAAAGCATACTTTTACGACAAATAACACAAGAAGCATCAGACTGAATATCAAAAGTACTTAAAGGTTCATCATTAGTTACAACACTTTTTCCATTACATTTTCTAGACGCAATATCTAAAGTGGGTGCAACTGGAGTCTTATTCAAAGTCCTAGGGTGTTCTTCTACTTCAGCATTCTTTATTGTTCTTTTCTTAAGTCGCAACTTCCTATTCTTCCTTGTATTGCTCCTAGGCTGTGAAGTGCGGGCGTTGGGAAAAGAGGCAACTATTCCTGTTTCAGTAGAGGGAAGCACATTAGTAACTTGTGTTTTGTCAGTAGGCAATCTGGGTTCACATTTACTAAGTGTTACAGGTGCAATTTTCTTAATGATGCTAGGCTGAACTTGTTCATACTTTCCTAACATTTCCCGTAACTTAATGATAGTGTGTACCAAATCTTGATTTTCGAGCGAAGATTTCCAAAGAAAATTCATGACTTCTTTAGTGTGTGCAAGATAATGATCAAGTTCGTTTGATGCTCCATCACGAGTCTGTTTGAGTAAATCAAATATGACACCATATTCCTGTTTAACTTTTGCAAGTTCATGTTCATATTTTGAGATTTGACACTTAAAAGACACGTTTTGATCATCCAGTTGCTCAAGTTTTGGATTAAGATTTTTTTCATGCAACTTGGCGATTTTGTTTTGAAAAGCAAGTTGTTGATCGTGAATATCTTTTTGACACCAATTAAGACGACGTTTTTCATATGAAAGTTCATTTAATAATCGTTCATTTTCAACTTTTAAAGACTCGATTTGAAGCACATTATCCGTATTCACAACAATTTTAACAGAATCAACAATATCAGCAGAGATATAATCGATGCATATGCAAAGATTGTAATAACACAACATTATGGATATCAAACACGGATAACATCTTCCAAGAGTCAATCAACATCTTTTCTCAATAGTTTCTTTTTACGTTTAGTATTTAAAATCGATGTTTCTGTTTTCTTGAAAACTGTTTTCATGAGACCAAGTTCCTTGTGAAAATCCCTTTCCCAATATAGTGCACAAGTTTTCAAATTTTTGACATGGGGTAAAATTCTTTGCTGAATAATATCTCTATGTTCTCGCGCCATTGGCGATTGAAAATGTTGAACTTTTATTTCAGAATGAAATTCAATCTCACGTTCCAAAATTTTGAGGTCAGATAAGAAAGTGTCAAAATATTTGATAACTCGACAACTTTCGGCTTTAGCTGTTACTTCACTAAGTGAAGGTAAAGGACCATTAATTTGTGCACCATTGTGTTGGGGACTAACTTCAGAAACTAGTGTGATAACCAAAGGTTTGTTAGAAGTATCTTGTTGTGTGACAAAGGTTACGGCTTTTGAATAGTTAAATGGTTTGTTATAAACGGCATTTTCCATTTTTGACCGACTCTTGTCAATCAGCATCTAATTCCTCCATGCGATTATATTCAACAACAGTCATAATTGAATCTTCAATTCTATGTTCTGACAGTAAACTTCGGATTTGGTTTGAATGCTCTGTATGAAAACTTAGGTTTGTAATCAGCAAGATTCGGTCCATATCCATTTGGATTTGGTTTGAAAGAAAACTTTTGAATCGTTATGATTGATTCACCATGTTTATAAACAACAGTTTTAAACTCTTTGATTTTGTTTTGTAAGTCGACAATTTCCTCAAGATAGTCATCTATTCGTTTCGTTGAATGCTTTTTGTACTGAGAGAACTGTTTTTGACAAGTTAACAACTCAGCCTTGGCTTTTGAGTTTCCAAAGTAAGAGCGTTAATTTGTTGTTTATGTTCATGTTTCATTTGTTCTATTTGAGACAACAAAGCATTCTTCTAAGCGGCTAGATCACCTGAATCTTCGTTCCAAAGATTTTTTGTTTTGATGTGATTTGGCAAAGCGGCTTCAAAACCTTTTTCACTTGAGTTTTGAAAAAGTTGATTTGTCGAATTAAGCATTCATTATCCTTAATTTAACAAGTGCATTTTTCTCTTTTAATTTCGTGCAAATTTCCAAACGAGATTCTTGGTCTTTAATTAAGGTCAAGAGCTCAATTTCTCTATTAGACAAAAGCTCATCTTGTTCAACGTTAGTCTCAACATGATCATTATTTAGATCCTCAAATATAACCACGGAGTCAACTTGATTATCAATATTAACCATAAGGTCACCTTGATCATCAAATATAACTACGAGATCTATTTGATAATCATCGGAATGAGATGTGGATGGCTAATGTTGAACACTCTGATCCTTGTCGGATGGAGAAATTGGCGGAGATATCAGATCAGTAATGAGCATGTTTTGTTCCGGTTGCACGAGACAAGCCATCGGTGTCATACCGGGCCGTGTCACTCATGTGTAGAGCTTGCATATGTGCCATCAACATCATGTTGCATTAGCCCAAGTCCTCCATATCATCATCGATGCATCATGCATAAAGCTCTGTTCCTTGTTGGAAAGAGTGCCACCGACCTTCATCCTTGAGAGCCAAGAGCAAAGCCTCTTTGTGATAATCACGCCTCTTGTCCTGGCTTAGGACATGCATTAGCCAGATGACCCTTCTCATTGCGGTTAGCAACGAAGACCATTAGCCTCATTCCGAGCATTCCCCTGTTCAACCACTTGAGCTCTCTGTTGTTGTGGAGCACCTTGGTTATTCCTGCCCATAGCATTAAACCCTTGACCACCTCCCATCCGACCATAACCCGCTCGAACTTCAACGCGTCCATTGTTCACAACAGCCCGATTCCTTGTGTTTGATGAGGAACGAATGCGATTGTTGGATCTGTTTGTATACCGCGGCGAAGGCTTTAGCAATCATAGCAAATCCTTGTTGCAAGTCATCAAAAGCATCGGAGTCCTCATTAGCTTCACGTAAAGTGCTTGAGCATTGTTGTTGTTGTATGGAACCAATTGAGTTTGTTGAGGTTGTTGTTGTGACGGATCATATGGTGTGATGGTTGCAGTTGGTTGAGGAGCAGGTTGAGGAGGAACACTAGTTTGAGCCTACAAAGCAAGTTGTTGATTGTCCGGAAGTGACTGTGGAGCCGGAGTCCACGGATAGCCCTTTCTTTGTCAACTTCTTTTTGGTGAGGCTTCAAATAGTCGTACAACAATCCGTATGTAGCATGATGAAGATTTTTAGCTTGATGGAGAAAAATGACATACTTCTCCCATTCCGGACCAAGACTATTTAGGAACTTAGTGTTGGACAGAATTGTGGCATGATGATATTGTGTTTGTCCAAATCATTGATGATGTCTGAAAAGCGATGATGATATGACTCTAATGTCTCTCCTGGTTCAATCATGAAGTGTTCATAAGCCAAGTAGATTTTGGATTTCATGTCTTCCTGATTGAGTGTTGTGCCTTCCATAAGAAGATGAATATATTCCCACATTGCTTTTAGCGTCTTTTGAGCATCAACACTTGAAGGATCGGATTGGGTAATCCCAAAGGATGTATTGCATTGCTAGCTCATCGGCTTCAAAATGTAGAAGTTCATCACCTGTGAGGTCGAGAGCAGTTGCAATATTGGTGACAGACATCTCTTGGTGGATTGGCATTTGGATCTCGGTGTGACAATAGTAGGCATATGAAATGGACCTTCCATAATGACCTTCTTTAAGAACTTTCCATGTGGTTTCTTTAGATCACAGAACCTAAAGAACCTTATCACCTATTGATCATAATTCCCGGGAGTGAGCATTGGAGGTCTATCAAGTGAGCCAGCTTCATGAATTGATTGTTGGCTACTTAAGGCTTCACACATCTTGCCAAACCATGACGGTTCCTTCATAGTATTCCGGGATGGATGTTGATTGTAGAAGTTTGTATAAGGTTGTACTTGAAGACTTGGTGGTGGTTGAACCATTTGAGGTTGTGGAATTGCTGCAAGTTGTGGAGTATGTTGTTGATTAAATTGTTGTTGATAAATTTGTTGTTGATGATTAAATTGTTGATGTTGTGGACTTAGTTGTTGTTGTTGTTGTTGATTATAAGTGTAAGGGAAATAGCTAGAGTATGGTGGTTGTGACATGTCGAAAACTTGTGTTGTTAAATGGATCTTTGTAGTCGAATGAACCTTTGTTGATGAAGTATCCTTAGGCGTAGAAATCACAGAAAAGCCAAGTACCACTTATGCGTAAAAACACCAAAGATACGCGTAACGGCAATAGTTACGCGTAGGATTAGCTTACGCGTAAGTAATGAGAAAGCACTAAAGTTATGCGTAAACAAGAATTTAAGCGTAGAAAACTTAGGCGTAGGATTAACTTATGCGTAAAACAAAGCGTAGGCGTAAGATGAATCTTATGCGTAATGATTTCTACGGCGATAAGCTATGCTTATGCGTAATTTTAGGTTTTGCCCAAATGATCTTTTACACTATCAAGGCAAAAGATATCCAAAATCGAAGTGTTTTCAGGCTTATCCAAGCAAGAAAAACACTGAGAAAAGCCACTGAAGATCAAACCACGTACAGCTTACGCGTAAGATTAGGGTTTCTCTTACGCGTAGAAATTAGCCAAAAGTGATTTCTGCCAAATGATGTTTCCAAACCAGATTTGTGTGATGAAATAGCTTCAATATCACCAAAATAACACAAAAGTGTGAAACTTGATGATCCCAAGCTTAGAAAACGGTTATGTAAAACAAGAACCATGTGCCAAATCTAGCTTAAAACAATGATTCACGCAGTAAAGTTTGTAACTTTTTGCCAAAAACAGATAGTTTAACACCTAAAACCGTTGAAAGGACAAGAATCTTGGATTAAAAGGTGTAAAAATCAATTTTAAGCATGACAAAGTTGAAACCTGTTTTACGCGTACGACCCAACACAAAAACTTCAAAAACAAATATGTTCACCCAACTATTTGGCGAATGATACCACTGTTAGGTCACCATATATGTAACACAAGCATCAATATGTAGAAATAGAGATGAGATAGAGATCGGATGAACAATAAACACACACACACACTCGTATGAACTTGGCCGGTTATGCGTAGGAATGTGAAAGTGAATAAGTTGAACAACCAACCTTCAAGTGAGGGTTATTACAAGGTATTTATAGGAGAGGGAGCTAGGGCAACACTCCTAGTCCATTTCTTTCTTTTATGGGCTTGGGCCTAGGCTTATGGGCCTTCTACATAAGCCTAAGCTTAATTACTAACATAAAGGCGATATTAAGCTAACTATTACATATGAATCACTAATACTTGTATTAAGGTTTAGGAGTGATTCCAACACTTCGCAATAAAAAAACGATAACAAACAAGCTAGAAAGAACATGCATCAACTAATCACAACCAAAAGAAGATAACATGCATGAAGAAATCCATCTAACCTACTCAAATAACGCAAAGAGATAAACAATGAGAAAACCTTCTTCTAAAGTAAACGAATAGTCATACAGATAACGTCCTACAAAGGGCCAAAACTGTAGGAACACGGGCCATTAGCAACAGCCCACGCCACGCCCAAAGCCACAATACCCTCGCTTGCCACTACCAACGAAAATAATAGTTTTTAAAGTAACCGACGTTCTGTTTTATATGTATAAGGCTCAGGTCAACAATTATTGAAGTGGTACTCAAAACCCCTTGACTGCAACCATGAGGTTACCACGCCAAGATATGGGTTTTGGTAAACAGCACTTACACAAACACCAAACGCTGACAGCTCTCATCATCGCCTACAGTGTAATCAAAACCCCATGGCTGCAACTGTAATGCAACCAGAGAAACAATGAGCAAAACTTCTTCTAAAGTTAACGAACAGTCACACATATAACGGCCTCAAAAGGCTCAAAAATGTCCAACTACGGGTCATAAGCAACAGCCCACGGCTTGGCTCAAAACACACCATACCCCGCTTTCCACTAACGAAGATAATAATTTTTTGAGTAACCAACCATCTGTTTCATATGTACAAATGCAGGACTAAGATCAGATCGCAGCCATACAACTAAAAAGGCTCAGGTCAGCAATTGCTGAGGTGGTACTCAAAACCCCATGGCTGCAACCGTGAGGTTAACACGCCAAGATATGGGTTTCGATAAACAGCACTTACACAAACACCAAACGGTGACAGCTCTCATCATCGCCTCCAATGTAATCAAACCCATGCTGCAACCGGTAGGGTGAGGCCACGCCAAGATCTACGGTTCTGTTACATGTAATCAAAAATGATTTATTGGGTAAGGAAAACATAAGCTTCAGATTGTAATATGAATTATTGAAGCGCCTTTTAATATTCTCTATAACCAATAGTTTGTGATGTAACTTTTTTTCTCCACACTAAAAAAAACTGCTTCGCAATTGAATAAACCTATTTTAAGAATTCTCTTATACATATAAAACAGAAAGTCGGTTGACAGGTCTCATCATCGCCTAGAATGTAGTCAAAACCCCGTGGCTGCAACCGTGAGGTCGCCACGCCAAGATACTGGTTCTGTTACATGTAACCCAATCAAAACCAAAACCAATCATCTTTTTTAGTAACTCACAAAAACAAACACTTGGTACCGCGCTTTACTTCATCATATAAACTACAAAACCAAAAACCCACATCACCAATCACAATTTACAACAACCCCAAATCATGGAATTTAGAAAAATCGAACACAAATTAAGCAACAATAAAAAAACTAAATTTTAGCCACCTACCTACCAAATGGGCTTGATTAGTTGCCAACACGCTTATGTAATAATTCCTTCAAGCCATTTCGCAGATCCAGAACACCACTTGCAAGGCGGTGGACGGTATGTATGACACGTACCCTTCTTCTATGCGTATACGTGTATCAAGCGGTGATGCAAACTGTTTCCTTAAGCTAACCGGGTAATAAGCCCAAAAGTATAGCAGCCTACGTCCTGGCCCAAAACCCACCATACCCCGCTTTCTAATCACGAACATAATAGTTTTTTAAGTAACCGACTTTCTGTTTTATATGTATAAGAGAATGGAAAAAACAAAACAAAAAACTAACGAACAAGAAGTTAAATTGGTATCAAGCACACGATACTTCGATGATATATGCATGCTTTTAATAGCATTCACCATCATTATAAAGAACACGTAAACATATATGTAGCTTCAACCCCGTTTAATGTTGCATGTTTTTACCATTATTAGGTTATCATCGCATGAACTTGTTTTGTAGTACTACCACCTGATATTTGATGCATTCTTTTTTATTACGAGTAGTTCATTTTCAAAATTTTCTTCATGTAATTTCTTGTACGGCGCTTTCACTAGTTTGAACAACTAAACTATGGCTCAAGGAAGTTTTAACACGACTTAGGTTCGAATTATTGCATCATTGAACATAGCAACACAGTACTAGGGCTTGCACATATACATTAACCCAAAAAAGATCTAAACAACATAATTACTTGTATGATGAGAGTACGTTCGTTAGCATGTGGACAAAACTAAAGATGCATATAACATACTTCTGCATGCATGAACGCGAAAAAAGGTAGAAAAGATGCAATATATGTTTTTTTGCAATTTGTATACGCCTTGATTGGGATGAATGGATAAGGATAGTTAGGGTGAGTTTGTTATGGGGGTTTGACCCTTGCAGATAGGATTTAAAGTTAAAAAATATGTTTGTTAGAAAGGCAATATTCAATTATTATGACTAATAACCAAATATAAGAGGTTAGGAAAATCATGAATAACTAGCCGGGGTTTGCTTCACATTTTCAAAGTGGTGGCTCAAATCTATTATCTATCGCTCATTCTTTTTCTTTGGCTTTTTTATTTTACAAAAATTATTAAATTATAACTTCATACCTTACATTAATTTAAAAAACAAACACCACTTTCACATAATTATAAATCCTCTTTTTCTTCTTTTCTTTTAAACCAAAACCTATTCCTAAACCTACATACAAAACAAACAATGCACCCTTAGATTATAGATTCATTACAACTACAAGAAAAACCGTTATGAGAGCCATATACCATTGTAGAGGAATACTAATATATCTTTGTTCAATTAATTAAAGTTGTAATATGTTCACTAAAGGGCTCTACAAAGGTGACTCTAGATTCAGAGTTTCATAAAGTTTGTATTCATGTGATGTTTAACGAGTAATGATTGACGACCCATCAAAATTTTCATGGTCACAAAATATGTGTCCTATAGTTGTCATTTTACTTAGTCATATTAAGATGAACCGCAAAATATCCGTTTACACTGTAAACATCACTGTCCGAAACTTTTGGCAATCACCAGCTTTCCGTTAGTAGAAGTCAAACATATTACATTTCTCGGGACTAATGATGTAATTATGTTTTCGTTATCTCTCTTATCTAGTAAAAGTCAAACACGCATTTTGATAAAATCAGTCCCCAAAACCCTGAATCCGGCCATCACGTTAGTTGGCGGAGGTGGATGTGGCAGATGGTGGTGGGATGGAGGAGGTAGGTGGTGGTGGTGGTGGTGGTGGCGGAGGTGGAGGTGGTGGAGGTAGCAAATAGTGGTGGTCATAGTTCCGACCACCATAGATATGATGGATGGTTGTGATCACAGATCCGGCCACCATAGATTTGAAGGATAGTGGTAGCAGAGATGGCGAATGGTGGTGAAAAGAAACTGATGGGTTTAAGTATTTTGTGATGGTTAAAAGTGATTTTATTTTGATTGTTTTTGGTATTTATGATGGGTTTATGTATTTAGTTGAAAATGATTTTATAATATGAGGTTTAGCTGCTTTGTGGTGGTGGAGGTGCTGAAAAAAGACGATGATTAGAGTAGCGAAGGTGATGAGAAGAAGATGATGAAATAAATTAAGAGAGTGTTTGGGATTGATTTATCAAAATGTGTGTTTGCCTTTTAGTAAATAACGGAGATAAAGAAGTAAAAATTGCATCGTCAGTCTCGAGAGATGTATTGTATCTAACTTTTACTAACGGAGATATGATGACTGCCAAAAGTTTTTGACATAAATGTGTTGTGCAAAACGACAACCGACATGAATGTATTTTGCAATTTACTCTTTAATTAATTAAGTAATGTCAAATTCTTGTTATTTATGCTTTTCGTGTTCATTCGGTTTATTATAATTATATTATAAAGAACACATTATGAACCTTCAATTCGTTTATAATAACATAGTGCAAGGAAAACTCTCTCTCTAGGCACCTACAAACCTATATAAATAGTGATGAACTGATATATGATATGCTACCTTAGAAATATATCAGTTAAGTTTTTTCTACATCACTAACTTGAAGTTGTTTTACTCAAATTTTTGTGAACACTCGGATATGATAATATTAGAAATGATATACGTACACTATATTGATTTACCACATATTATTATAATTATTAGGTTTCATTTATTGCAAATTATAGTGTGGGATCATGAGATGATGGGTTCAAGGTGGTCTTGCAGTAAAGTGCCCTTAAAGTTACAGCAGAAGTTAAGGTTTAACTGAGGCTGGTTTGGTAAAGCGTAAAAGTTTTGGGATGGTTATGGAAAGGGTCCTCCTATGCAGGCACCCCATGGTAGGGGGTGCTGCATTTTTTGAGGTGTTTGCCTGTCCCAATGATCGGTAGCCAATCATTGGGGTCTCGATTTCCGTGCCAAAATATACCACCACAACATCACCTTCCAGTTTTGGGGTGTTTTTTTTACAAGTTTTTGTTTTACAAATTTTTTTATAAGTGTTTTTTACAAAGTTTTATAACTTTTTTTTACAAGTTTTATAACTTTCAGTTTTAGAACTAGTTTTTATAACTTTTTTTACAACTTTTATAACTTTTAGGTTTAGAACTTTTTAAAAAAACGTAGTCGGAAAATTTTTGAGGCTCAGATTCGAAGGTTGCAAAGTGAGATGTTTATCTCACTTTGCCGTCCATTCGGTTTTCATCATTGCCTCGGAAAGTTTTAAGGCTCAAAAATCATCATCGCCTCGGAAAATTTTTAGGCTCAAACCCGAAGGTTATCATCATCGCCTCGGAAAATTTTAAGTCACAACTGCACAAAGTCACCAGTTCACAGGAACTGCACAAGTCTCACAAGTCTCAAACTGCACAAAGTCTCACAAGTCTCAAACTGCACAAGCACAAGACTCACAAGTTCAACAAATTTCACAAGTTACACGTTTTCAACATGAATGTGGTAAGTAGGATTCCAAAACTGCAAAAGTTCTGCAAAAGTTCACAAGAATGTACTAAGATTCTCAAAGGCAAAGCCTACACAAGCACCCCAACATAATCCAGGCGAAAGCAACAACACCACAACATAATCCACTTCCCAATCAAGTAGAAAGCAACAACCAACAACACCAACAAGTGGTCCAGAACAACAACAAACAACTAGCAAGAACTAAAACAGGACCACAAGTGTCACAAAACCACGACAACAAGCAACAATCTGCACAAGCAAAAACAAAGTCCACCATGTCTAGTTCACCATTTAACACACAAGAGGTAAACTTATCGAATAGGCTCAGATTATTAGCTTTTTAGCTCATGTTGGCTGCAAATTCAGTTTTGCCATACCAAAACTCTTTTAAGTTTAAAAAAAAAAAAAATCATCATTGCCTTTTTTTAGCTCAAGTTTTTTTCATTAAAGTTGCAAAGTGACCTAAAATGGTCACTTTACCATCCAAGAATGAAACGCTTTTTAGACCAAAACACTAAGTTTTTCATTAAAGTTGCAAAGTGAATTAAAATGATCACTTTACCATCCAATAATGAATCGCATTACCATGGCTAGGATTATATGGGTGCTTAGCGTAAGGGTCATGCTATGGAGGCACCCCAAATCTGCAAGACATAACGAAACAGATAATCAAACATTTTTTTAAACCAACCTCATCAGTTTTCAAGATCATAACCAGTTTTCAAGATCTAACAAGTTTTATACTTGTTAGATAAAGTTTTTAGATCTAAAATCTTTTTAGATAATCAAATAAAAGTAAACTTTTTTTAACCAACCTCAAAATGTTTTCAAGAACATCATGAGTTTCAAGATCTAAAAAACTTTTAGATCTAAAAACTTTAACAACGAAACAGATACCACACACGAAACCACCACAGCATCACCACCATAACATCACTACCACAATATCATAACTAGTTTTCAAGATCTAACAAGTTTTATACTTGTTAGATCAATATTTTAGATCTAAAATCTTTTAAGCTAATCAAATAAAGCAAACGTTTTTTTTAACCAACCTCAAAATTTTTTCAAGAACATCATCAGTTTCAAGATCTAAAAAACTTTTAGATCTAAAAACTTTAACAACGAAACAGATACCACACACGAAACCACCACAACATCACCACCATAACATCACTACCACAATATCATAACTAGTTTTCAAGATCTAACAAGTTTTATACTTGTTAGATCAATATTTTAGATCTAAATCTTTTAAGATAATCAAATAAAGTAAACGTTTTTTTAACCAACCTCAAATTTTTTTCAAGAACATCATTAGTTTCAAGATCTAAAAAACTTTTAGATCTAAAAACTTTAACAACGAAACAGATACCACACACGAAACCACCATATCATCACCACCACAATATCATAACTAGTTTTCAAGATCTAACAAGTTTTATACTTGTTAGATCAATATTTTAGATCTAAAATCTTTTAAGATAATCAAATAAAGTAAACGTTTTTTTTAACCAACCTCAAAATTTTTTCAAGAACATCATCAGTTTCAAGATCTAAAAAACTTTTAGATCTAAAAACTTTAACAACGAAACAGATACCACACACGAAACCACCGCAGCATCACCACCATAACATCACTACCACAATATCATCATCAGATTCAAGATCTAACAAGTTTTATACTTGTTAGATCAAAATTTTAGATCTAAAATGTTTAGATCTAAAATTTTTAGAGAGAGAGAGTGGTAATATCAACAGGTGAGAGAGAGAGAGTTTTGCTAGAAGTGAGAGACAAAAGGAGAGAATACCAACAGGTGAGACAGAGAAACCATGTCACACCACGGTTTCTAAAGAAAACGCGTAAACACTACTAGAACCACACACGTATACATATCAATAAAAGACACACACCCTATTTTGTTTTTATTTATAAAAAAAAGTTAATAAAACGTTTTTATAAAAGTATTTATAAAAAAATGTATTTATAAAAAAAGTTAATAAAAGTATTGTTGGGTTCAGTAAATACCCAAACCCCTTAATCTAGGATTTGAATAGAAAATAGCCCAAGTATTTAATCCGAACACTAATTAGGTCACTGAGTGCATAGCCTCTCGGTGAGTCATCTTCGGGATACCCAAGACGAGGTGAAGGAGTCTCTCCACTCGATGGCGGAACTTAATGGGTGAAGACTCGAGTCAAGAAGAAGATGATGGATTAGGTGAGTGATGACAATAACTCATCAATCCCTAAGATTCCTCTCCAACTTCTTACACTTGAAGACAAACCAAGTAGAAGGATCTGAAGGATGTAAAGAGAAGAAAGAGCGGACAAGGCAGAAAGTTTGAATCGGATAAGGCGAAGTCCTTATCAACCAAAGTCAACTTTCCCGAATGGCAAAAGATGGGTGCTCGTGTCATCACCGAAGTTTAGGAAAGTAGTCTTGTCTCTTACCTAGAATAGTCTTTAAATGTGAGACAAAATACATCGATTTTGTCTTACAGATGATGTCGGTTGTCACTTAGGAAAGAGTCAAATATCATACATGTATAAATAGCATAAGAGATGGAGTGAAAAGATTAAGCTTGTGAATTGTAAAACACACATACACGCAAGCCATCTTTTCACTCCTCCAAATACAACTTAGTTCCTGAGATAGCTCGGTGAGCTCTAAGAGTTGTGCTCGGACTTAGCTTGAGCTTAGAGAGGAATCACCAACTTTGTCATTTCAATCCCAAGTACTATTCAAGTACTTGGGTAAGATTCTTTGTTGAATTATTTCTAATAAGAATATGGCGTTGAAAATTACTGAGTGTGTTTTCTTTATGTTAATTTCAGTCATAGTTCACTTTTAACTTGTTTTAAAACTGTTTTAAACGATAGTGAACAGGGAACAACAAGTGGTATCAGAGCAAGGCTAATTATAAAACTCATTTTTTGGCCGCTCTAAAAGTTTTTAAATTAGGATCCTTAATGGCTGAAATTGATGTACCCCAACTAGTCGATAAAAAGGGTGGAGCTTATTACCAATGTTGCCCCTAGACTTGAAGTTGGCAAATTCAACAAATGGAAAAAGCGAATGCTTTGCTATTTGATTGGGATGGAACCTTATTATATCAAGTGTATAAATGAAAGTCCATTTATCCCAAAGAGCGAAGGGTTGCCCTAACTCGAAGCTTCAGTGGACCAGGGATGAAAGGAGAGTGGTCAACCAGGACCAAAGACTCAAAAGTATCATAATATCTTGTCTTCTTGACGATATTATGGAGTCCGATATAAGTGTAATATCGCTAAGCAAAGGATGACCTAGTTCATAGTCATGAAGGACCATCGATACCAAGGAAAACAGGATAATGGACACGAAACTTGAGTATAACACCTTGGCTAAGGACTCGAAACTCTCTCTCAAACTTACACCCGATACAAAACTCTTTTAAATGAACTTTCAAATGATGGTGTTAAGTTGTCTAAGCATGAAATCAATGTTGGTTTTGTAAACAGTCTCCCCGAGAAGTGGTTGAATTTCTCTGGGGACTCGGGAATGCTAATCATATCCAAAATCTTGAGCTTCAATTTATGGGAAATTTGTCTATGAGGAAAACCTCATCAACGACGATACCCGACTTAAAGAAGTCTCGTGAAGTCAAGAAGTCCCCGACCACTACCTCATCACCAATATCAACCGCTTTTCTAACAATGTAGTTCAAGATTTTCAAGAAAACTCGGATGATGAGCGATGAGAGATCAAGTGAAGAGTACCTAAATGACTGAATCTGAATTTCAGAAGGGCACTCCTCGCTAACTCGAAGGTTTATAAAAGAAACAAAGGTTTTCAACCGCTAAAGCAACGAAGACCTTGAATGCTATAAGTGTCATAAAAGAGGCCATTTTGCAAAAGACTGCTTTTCAAAACAACTTCGAACCCTCTTACAAACCATCGAGGATCAAATCGGTCTGAGTTTAGCAAATTTCAACCAAAAATCTATCAGTCTCATCAAAATGTTCAAAACAAATCCGATCTTAACAAAACCATTGATTATGAAGCTAAGTATAAGAAAGCAAAAGCTAAGCTTGCATTGCTTGAGGCCAGTCCCTCATAAACAACAAAAATTGTTCAATCTGTGCAGGGTAAGAACAAAGGCCTTGTTCTTTGAAACCTTTGATCGGGATGAAGAACCAATCTCATCGGATGATGAAATGGTACATGTCAGTGCTCTAATGGCTCTCTCGGAAGAAGACAAGCTAGCTGTTGGGAAGAATCATGCTAGGAGCGGGAATGGGTCAACATCACAATGAAGAAGGTAAACACTTTACTTTCTATGGATGATGACTCTGATTGGCAGTCTTATATGAATTATCTAAATGTTGACCTTAAGTTTGTAGAAGAGCAAAGACTGAATCTTTTTTCTAAGTACAACAAGTTAAGTTTTGAATTGAATAAGTGTAGGGATGAATTGCTTATTTTAAAACAAGCTAAGCTTGAGGCTGTCACTTTGCAAATTCAAAACACCGAACTAGTTAAAAGAAATCAGAATCTTCAAGATGAACTTAAAAAGGCAAATGATGTTCTTAAAAGTTGGACTGCTAAGAATCCTAGGGTCTTTGATACTGTGGGAGCCCCCAGTAGCAAGAAAAGAGTCATAGGTGAAGATCATCTCCCTGACTCTCTCAACAAAGACCATTCTCCTAAGCCATTTGTGTGCGGTGGCATGATTACAAGTATGTTGGTGATTCCAGTTCCAAAGGAATGGATTGAACGAGTCAATCCCGAGAGTAAGCTTCCAAACTTCGATTCTGGAAGGATTCTAGAGCCTGAAAGTCAAGCTCTAAAGAGCATGCTTGGACTCCCTGATGTGCCCGGTGGTATTGAACACATCTCTCGAAGTCTCAAGAATCTCAAGCACCGCCCACCAGAAATCTCTTCGGTGGTCTTTGCTCCAAGCTCTGAGCTTACTCCACTACAATTCAATCCTCATTCACCAAAAGAAAGGTCCGGACTTGGTAGAACCATCCTACAAAGACAAGCAAAACTAATCCAACAAGAGTCTACTCCCACTGAAACTTCATCATCCATCTGTCCCCCGAAGCGATCAAATCCAAAGAATCCCGAACTTGTGAGGAAGCTTATCAAAAAATGGAATCCATTGAAAAGGTCCCTGAACCAATCAAGGAGACAAAGTCGCCTTCCTCCAGTACTCAAAGTCTAAGTCAACCTCCAAAACAAACAAAAGTGTGAGTGTGTCATTACACCACCCATACCACGACAAGCTGCTATAGAATCCTTTTTGCATGATTCGCAAAAGGATGATCACAGACAGCCAGATCATCCACGGTATAACGGTCAAGCAAACTATACCAAAGTTGGTCATCGGTATGCTTCATCCTCTAAAACTGCTCCAAAGAATAGAGCAAAACCTTTTCCCTCTCGCCCTCACTGTGGGTTCAATGATCATCATCATGATGATTGTCTCATGAATACATGCTGTGATATATGCGGTAATCCAGCTCATGAGACATCCCAACACGACAGAATCATTCATGCAAGGAGAAATTCCAAACAACCAAGAGTCACCGAGTCATCCTCACCTCTAAATGCAAAACATGTGGTAGCACCATGCACACAACTACTGACCATGAATCGATTGCTAAGTTCAAAGAGACCTTGAGATCCAAGCCCACTGGTAAGTGGGGCACGAAGAGAAACTAATTGATTTACTACTTGTGCGAGACATGCCGTGGAGCCTATCTCGCATCTAGGAGATGGATGCTCAAGAAGCATGGACCGTGTGAAAGAATATCGCACAAGTATGTAAAGGAACCAGGGCCCAAGGTAGTATTTGGTGATAACTCATCATGTCCCATTGAAGGTTATGGTTCAAGAATGCAATGGAATAGTTTTCTCTAGAATAGCCTATGTCAACGGTCTCAAATACAATCTCATCGAGTGTCATCAACTATGTGATGCAAAATTCATTGTACAATTCAATGATAAACAAGGTACCATTTTTAATGCCAACAAGGAAGTTGTGTTGATAGCTCCTAGGAGAGATGATGTCTATGTGCTTGACATGTCAACTCTCTCCCAAGATGGAACTTGTCTCTTTGCTAAAGCCCTTTGAAACTATCAATTGGCTGTGGCATAAGAGACTTTCACACTTAAACTTCAAAAACCTCAACAACTTGGCAAAACAAAACAAGGTCCTTGGCTTGCCATCACTGGTCTTTGTAAAAGACAAACCATGCTCACTTCTGTGAAAAGGGTAAACACCACAGAGCATCATTCAAAACCAAACAAAATTTCTCCATTAAAGGCTGCCTTCACCTCCCGCATGGATCTCTTTGGACTGTCGGTACCCCAGATCAATCCAAAGCATGAGAAGTATACACTTGTCATTGTTGATGAATTCTCAAGATACACTTGGGTATACTTTCTTTCTAAAAGAGTCAAGCGGTGATACAATAATGTCATTCATCGGAAGATTGAAAACCGAGAATGACATAACTGTTAAACAAATCCGGACCGACAATGGCACTGAAGTTCATAAATCAAGAACTTGAGAGTTTCGTGATGAAAAGGAATTTCTCAAAATTTCTCATCTCCTTATACCCCGAACAAAATGGGGTTGCTGAAGGAAAACAGAACTCTCATTGAGGTGCTAGAACTATGTTAAATGGCTCAATCCCTCTCAAAACATTTCGATCGAAGCGGTCAAAGCTGTTACACCCAAAACAGGTCAGTCATTGTCAAAAGACATAATAAAACCCCATATGAGATCTTCAAAGGTAGACTTCCCGACATCACTATTTTCATGTGTTTGGATGTCCTGTGTTCATTCACAACCACAAGGATCATCTAAATAAATTTGATGCAAAAGGCGATGATGGATATTTTCTAGGATACTCAGCGATCTCCAAAGCCTTCGTGGTTTTAACACAAGGAGACAACAAGTTGAGGAAACCTTTCATGTCACCTTTGATGAAAGCACTGAAAGCATCAAGTTCACCAACACCTTAGTGGAAGAAATAGGAATTGATAACTCATCAAGATATCCTCCTCGATGAGTACAACATCAACTCAATTCCTCATATCAAGGCGTCGACATCTCATATTATGTCTTACCCCACAACCTACCTCAACCAACCTTCAATGAGTTCATTGAAAATCATGTCCCTGGCGGGATATGTAACAATGATCCAAATGATCAGAACACGCAACTCAAGTTCCTCAACCCGATCAAGACATCTCTGAGATGTTCTAAATGATTCTGTGGCCCTTGCACCGAAATCATATCGAACTCCCAAAGGACATATTCATGCTCGACCCCCACCACAAAGTAAGTGGACAAGATCTCGTGACATTGAGCTTGTAAACATCATTGGCGAACCCACGAGGGTATGCTCACTAGAAGCATGGCCGCTAGTCTAACTGCAGCTTCGCCAATGAATGTCTATATGCCGATTACCTATCGACATTGAACCCAAAAGTGTCACCGAAGCTCTAAAATACCCAAGTGGGTTCAGCTATGCAAGAAGAATTGCAACAGTTTGATAAAACAAGGTCATGACCTTGATCAAATGTCCTCAGGATGTAGTAGTCATAGGTATGAAGTGGGTTTTCGAAACAAACGATGAAAATGGCACTGTCATTAAAAACAAAGCCAGACTTGTAGCCAAAGGTTACATCCAACAAGAAGGCATTGACTATGATGAGACATTTGCTCCTGTTGCAAGAATGGAAGCCATCGGGATCTTCCTTGCATATGCAACATACATGAACTTCGGGGTCTACCAAATGGATGTTAAAAGTGCATTCTTAAATGGTGATCTCAAGTAAGATGTGTATGTTCAAGAACCACCAAGCTTTGAGAGTAGTGAATTCCCGACCATGTCGCAAGCTTGACAAAGCCCTGTATGGTCTTAAACAAGCTCCCAGGGCATGGTATGAAACTCTCTCATTTCTTGATACAAAACAAGTTTGTCGGAGGAAAGATAGACAACACAATCGTTTGTCTATAGAACCCAACAAGATGTGATACTAGTCCAAGTGTATGTTGATGATATCATCTTTGGCTCAACAAACTACAAACTTTGCAAACAGTTTGAAAAACTAATGACAAAGAAGTTTGAAATGAGCATGATGGGGAACTCACATACTTTCTTGGACTACAAATCAGGCAAACTGATAAAGGTATATCCATCACGGTCAAGAGAAATACACGAAAGTCTCTTGAAGAAATATGAGATATTTGACTATGCCTCAGTGAAGACACCAATGGTCCCACATAACAACCTTGGGCCCGATCTCACCGGCAAATCAGTCAATCAAACTCATTTCGAGAGGATTGTTGGCTCACTGATGTATCTAACCGCTACTAGACCGGACATACAATTTTCGGTGCCTAATAGCAAGATATCAGTCCAATCCCAAAGAATCCCATCTTACTGCAGCCAAAAGAATACTCGTGTACGTGAAAGGAACCCCAAACCTTGGACTCTATTATCCAATATGCTCAGGGTTTGATCTCAAGGGTTACTCGATTCGATTATCTTTGGCCGCAACATGGACGAAAAAGTACCTCGGGTCCTGCAATTTCTTGGAGGAAAACTAGTCTGTTGGAGTGCTAAAAAGCAACAATCAGTGGCTATGTCCTCACCGAGGCTGAATATGTAGCCGCAGCGGGGATGTCGTGCCAATGTATTATGGATGAAAAGTCAACTCAGTGACTATGACATCCATTTCAAAATGGTGCCCATCTTACGTGATAACACTAGTGCAATTGCAATCTCCAACAACCTTGTTCTCCACCAAAGAACCAAACACATAGATATCAGATATCACTTCATCGGGGATCACATAATGAAAGGAGACATAGAACTTCATTTCATCCCTACAATATCAACCGGTAGGGTATCTTCACCAAACCCTTGATGAACCTACCTTGAGGAAGCTGAATTGGGAATGCTTGACATTGAAAGTCAAGTATCGAGAAAACCAATCTCGAGAAGGTCTCAAATGGTTCATCCTCCCTAAAATCCAAAATAAACCTCTCACCGAATGAGTAAGACTCATTCGAGGTCCCCTGACACTTGACAAAGAGCATTGAATGAGTAACTAATGGTCCAAGTATCGTTACTTTAATGTCCTAGGTTGGTAACTATGCCAATTTAATAAAGGAATATATGTCTCTTTGTCTTATTGTCATCCCACTTGGCATTTAATGCCTCTCACAAAAATATCAAATTGATATTTTAATCACTGCAAAAATGCACTTTTTATCGCAGTAATCGAATCGCTCCCTTGAAAATCGGATTTTTATGCGGGTAATGGAGTGGTAGCATTAAATGGGAAATTCAAAAGTCTTTAAAAAACCTTCTCTTAGTTTTTCCATTTGTGCACAAAACACCCCTCTTATCACTCTATAAATACCCTCTTCTCAAACACAATCAACACACACAAATCTTTTCTGCAATCAAACTCTGTCAAAATCATTTCAAAAATTTCAAAACATTTGTGTGTGCTCAAAATCTCTTTTGGAAAACCTTGTAAACATTCACAAAAGTTTTTCTCACAAACTAGAGAGATCTAAACATTTCAATTGTTCTTGCCAAACATTTTTTAAAACCCTAAAAACTTCTTTAATAGATATGGCTAGAACCCAATCTCTCCGGCTTTGCTTCTCGATGGGTAGGGATCTCACAAACGTTGAATTCAAAACAAACAATGTCATAGGTAATTTTGAATACCCTGAAAATGTCCCAACCTATAAAGACATTGTAAAATTTTTGTTCAACTGCCCACTCAAAACGGCCTTTGTAAAATGTCCCTCAGTATACCCAAACTACCTTAGGGAGTTTTGGGCTACTGCTAAAGCCTTTGACCCGACACCTTCAACTGATGAGAATAACCTTAGACCACTCAGGAGTATCTCATCGTGTTCGTCTTAATGGGGGCAACAACATACCCCGGATTTCAAAACCTTTGCACTTCAACAGGTTAGATTACAACAAAGGTGTTTATGTCGCCCATCCTGAACCTTCCACAGTGAAGGATGGGTTAAAACAAATCGTTTTGGATCCCACATTTTTGGACGAACCCCGTCACTAAAAGTTCATTCCCGTGGCTTGGAGGATCTTTTTTCACTTTTGTGATTCAGTCCTCGGCGGGAACCACTCATCCACCGAACAGGTTAACTCCATTCATTGATGATGGCATACTCCCGATGAATGGGGTCACTGTCGACATAGGGGAGATCATTTACAGTGATCTTGTAACGAAGCTACAGAGCAAAACTAGGACGAAGTATATTTCGTATCCTAGGTTTGTCTCTTGTGCTTTACAATCGCTACTGGGTGCCAATTATACTCGTGGATGAAAAATTTGGAAATTTACTCGGCATCCCGAGTCCTTCAAACTTTCAAAAGGACCCATCCCTTGTCACACCTATTGAATTGACGGCCCATATGGTTGCCTTGTGAACAACTGTGAGGGATCGGTGTCTCCAAACCCTCGCTCTTAAAAGGAAAAGGGGAAGTCTCGGTCGACTAAGACTAAACCAAAGTCCCTGTGGCCCCGAGGCTTCGTGAGCACCGCCTAAGAGGCACAAAAGGCCCGAGACCAAAAAGACACCCACCCACCGGAAACAACCACCCCCGTGACAACGAAGGACACCGATACATCACAGTCGATTGCCCTTGGTCACACCTACTACTCCCCAAGATCCGAGGGAAACAAACAACCGGTAGGGGAGGCGCCTTCCACAACGCCGGTGATGACATTAGCAAATCAAAGCCTTTGTCCGAGGGCACAGCGATCGATCCCAAAGACTCGAGAGGGAATCAAACAACCCGCCGATAGGGACACAACATTCACCGACTCGCTAAAGGCACGGGAACGCCCACCGGTGTCTCAGGGGTCACTGGGGACAAAGACTCGGAGGGAAAGAAACAACCCACGATACGGAACCCAAAACCAATCCCCGACTCCCGAGAAGACAGCGGGAAACTCCCACCATTGTCCGAGGGGTCCACGGGGACAAAGACTCATAGGGATCAATACCACCCACGATATGGAACCCATTCCCACTCCCTTGTTAACGGTTGCCGAGGTTACGAATTGCTACAATCTGATGATGACCTTGCCGAAAGTGATGATGAAATCTTATCACCGAGAAGAAATGGACGCCGAGGTTCAAGCTGAACAAGAACCTCACCGATCCACGAGCATACTAAATCACCGGTGCTAGCGCCAATGATGACTCCTCTTCATCCACCGATGAATTTGCCGGATTTGATAATGTTCTCCCACTCAGCGAAAGACGGCTCGTTCAGATGGATCACCAAAGCATCAAGAAGGTTATATTCGGGGTCACCGACACATTATGGGAGCAACACACCGAGGCCAGCTGCGAGCTATCTTGATCTAAAGGTGAAGTACATGGTTTTGATGAAAATGTTCATGAGCATAGGGATATGATGTATGACAACATTCACCGCCTGGATGAAAACATGGCTAAATTCCTCAAACATCTTCGAGGTGTAGGAACCACGATAGATGAAATCTGGGAGTTTGTCAAAGAAGACCCAGCACTCAACTCTAAAGTCTTTGGAGGCTACTGAGGCGCACTTGAAACAATCCTCCAACCTCACCGAACCGCTCAACATGCTCAAGTGCGCAAATGTTGAGGTCTTCCATCCTCATCCGGTCTCTTCAAGCTACATTGGACTCTATAAATACGCTGGTGACTACTTTAACTCGTGCCTCGCCTTCTATGGCTTGGAATCTTGGTCCACGAATGACGGCCTTGGAATTATCTCATGCGAACTTGGATGCAAAGGTCACTGGTCTTCAAGCAGATACTTCTGACATAAAGGCCATGATGACTCGAAATCTATCGGGCCTTCAAAGGTCAAACCGGTCAGTCCCCCTCATCACCTACTCCAACTCTTGCCCTCACCGACGCTACGGCAACAGCTTGAGGGTGAGAATATCTTGAAGAAACTCCTCTTCAACCGAGGGGAGCGAAGACCACCGGTCTCGGCGGCTCAAACATCATCATCATCGACACCTCTCTGCAGTACCAATCTCATCACTACCACCTCCAAAGCAACAACAACACCGGCAGTCTTAGCACCAATCATGACAACACCACCTCCCATCATTGCATCATCTTCCTCGTGACAAAGCAAGGGCAAAAGCATCTGATAACTCATGAACCGAGAGGATTCCCTACAAAATCGGTGACATCAATATCTCTTCACTCCTCAACAGCTAACGAAACACCTTGCTAAAGAAGAGAGGAAATTGAAACAAGCTGAGGATGAAAAGACAAAGGAGGCATTGACCAAAGTGATTGCCGAAGAAGCTGAAAATGTGGGAACAGATGCAAGCAAGCTCAAAAGGGTCAGCAGACGAAGTTCATGGAAGCTCAGTCGCTCAAATGGCGCAATGAGAGCTCAAGTATGAAGAAAAGAGAAAGAAAAGCTCTCAGGCAAAAAGCGAATTAAAGAATATAATTGACAATGACCACCAAGGCTTCCTGAAAAATCATCGCGATGTCAAAATCATTCCCAACACCAAACCGTTGGCTATGAATGTCTACAGAGGGATGAAAAAGACACTTTGAAGTTCATGATCCATTAAAATTCAGTGACTTTGGGATCACCGAACTTGATGAACTTGGTCCGATCATTGGAAAGAAGCAAAACAAGGTGGTCAAGGAGCTGATGAAGATGCTTAGCAAAAGATATGAAAGGCTATGGGAAGCACCAACCCAACCGAGAATTCACCGCTTGATCGCACCTCAAGGATCTCAACCACAAGATTCCACCGGCAAAAGGAAAAGAGTTGATTTCCAACCCGAGATCAAAGTACCGGCCTTGAATGCCAGAGAACCGCACGAGGGAGTAAAGTTTGTAAACCGTCTAGTGATTGAAGAGCACGAAGAGGGCTATTCCACATTGATGTCTACGGAACCCTGATTTCAAAGATGGAGTGACATTGATCAGCCGAGTGGCCGCAATGATCGCCTATATTCCTGTGGCCTCTCGATCCAATCCCCAAAGAAATGTCGTTCTCATTAAGACACGAATGCCAAGATCGAGACCATCCCGACAGGAAACACTCATCACCAAGAAAGTGAAGCTTGAAGCACTTTGGGTATCCATCCGATTGACATCATTTTGTTTTATCTTTTGTACTAGCGATAGGAACTATGTAATCGATCAATAAGCGATGTATGTTTTATTCATTTACTGTGTTCCTTATTGTATTCATTAGTACATTCAGTGTAAGAAGAAGCCTCTTGCTCACTTACATCGATCAACCACTTAGGCTATTTGTATATCCAAATAGGGGGAGACTGTTGGGTTCAAGAAATACCCAAACCCCTTAATCTAGGATTTGAATAGAAAATAGCCCAAGTATTTAATCCAACACTAATCAGTCACGAGTGCATAGCCTCTCGGTGAGTCATCTTCGGGATACCCAAAGACGAGGCTTAAGGAGTCTCTCCACTCAAGTAAGGCGGAACTTAATGGGTGAAGCGAGTCAAGAAGAAGATGATGGATTCAATGAGTGATGACAATAACTCACTGAATCCCTAAGACTCCTCTCCAACTTCTTACATCAAGACAAACTGAAGTAGAAGACTGAAGGATGTAAAGACTGAAGAAAGAGCGGGACAAGGCAGGAAAGTTTGAATCATATAAGACGAAGTCCTTATCAACCAAAGTCAACTTTCCCTGAATGGCAAAGATCGTGCTCGGTGTCATCACCGAGTTTAGGAAAGTAGTCTTGTCTCTTACCTAGAATAGTCTTTTAACAGAGACAAAATACATCAAGATTTTGTCTTCTGTATGATGTCAGCTTGTCACTTAGGAAAGAGTCAAATATCATACATGTATAAATAGCATAAGAGATGGAGTGAAAAGATTAAGCTTGTGAATTGTAAAAACACACATACACGCAAGCCATCTTTCCACTCCTCCAAATACAACTTAGTTCCCGAGATAGCTTCTGAGCTCTAAGAGTTGTCCTCGACTTAGCCCTGAGCTTAGAGAGGAATCACCCAACTTTGTCATTTCAATCCCAAGTACTATTCCGCAAGTACTTGGGTAACGTATTCTTTGTTGAATTATTTCTAATAAGAATATGACGTTGAAAATTACTGAGTGTGTTTTCTTTTTGTTAATTTCAGTCATAGTTCACTTTTAACTTGTTTTAAAACTGTTTTAAACGATAGTGAACGGGGAACAACAAGTATTTATAAAAGTATTTATAAAAAAAGTTAATAAAAAGTATTTATAAAAGTTTGTAAAAAAATGTATTTATAAAAAAAGTTAATAAAAAGTATTTATAAAAGTTTGTAAAAAAATGTATTTATAAAAAAAAGTTAATAAAAAGTATTTATAAAAGTTTGTAAAAAAATTTAATAAAAATTATTTATAAACGTTTGTAAAAAAATGTATTTATAAAAGTATTTATAAAAGTTTGTAAAAAAAGTTGTTAAAAAATGTACAAAGTTGTATTTTTTATCAAAGTTTTTAAAAAGTTGTAATTTTTATAATAGTTGTATTTATTATTTTTTAGGTGTTCCGTGATGAAGTTGTTTTAACTGATTGGGTGCAATCTACTGCTGAATCAAACGGTTTTCTTATTGTTAAAGGAAGAACTAAAACAGATAGGGGCTATAAAACAGACGTCCCATGTATACTTATAGCCCCTATCGAATTTAAGGAAGAACTAAAACAGATAGGGGCTATAAGTACACATGGGACGTCTGCACGTGAAGGTTTAGAAGATGAACTTCAACGGCAAACTAGTACCGCTAAAATTAATTGCCCATTCAGACATCGCCAAATACATAAAAGGTCAAACTAATGGTTGGATCTTGAGGGTCAAGTGTCCGAGGCATAATCATCATTTTGTAGACTCGTTCCATGGTTTTCACATGTGCCATGCGATTAAAAGAAAATGAGTTAGTTTTGGTGAAGCAGTTGACAAAACGATAGCACCCAATTATACTTTCTTCACTAAAAGAGAGCGATCCGAATAACGTGTCTAGCATTAAAACGGTATATAATGCACAAGACAAGATACGCCGCGCCAGCCATGGTGATTTGACTCGATACAACTCCTTTAGTACATTTGCAGCCGTGGTTATACATATTACCCCGGGTAAATGAACACACCAATGAGCTGGATGATATATTTTTGTTCACCCGACGCCATATGCCCCGTGGACAACATATCCGGAAATCATCTTGATGGACTCCACATACAACACCACGATGTTTAAACTGCCATTCTTTACAATTGTTAGGGTTACTCCAACAAACATAACATTCTCAATGGCGTTTAGCTTTTGACACGGAAAAAAGCCAAATTTCAAATGGGTGTTGGAATGTGTTAAGTTGGTGATACAAGAACAATATTACCCACGGGTTATCGTCACCGACAGAGATTTAGCGTTGCTTGGGGCATGCAGAGAAGAATTCCCAAACGCAAACAGATTACTCTGCCGATGGCATATCAATCAAAATGTGCTCAAGCATTGCAGATACAAATTCGATTCGGTAAAGGAGTATGAGTCCGTTAGATGGACATGGGATTTGATGGTTACAGCTCCGATCGAAGATGTGTTCACGCATTATTATCAGCACCTACAATGGAGCTGGTTCAGAAATGTCGTGGCCGCGAGATGGGCACATATGTTTACTCAACGACAGAGGATGTTTAGACAGACATAGAAAACGATTATTGATTTATATTGTAAATGACAAAACATGTATAGACGATTACTGATTTATATTGTAAATGACAACATGTATAGACGACATCGATTTATAGTAAACGACTCGTCATCTTTTGTTACTGATTTCGCTCCGCTCCGGTTCTTCCTCATCTTTTGTTACAGGAATCGGATGACATTTAGTGGAGGGACATTCATTGTGTCAACCACACACCCGCTCGTGTTGAGAGTCCAGATTATGTGCCTTCTTCTCCATCTTATGTGCCTCCTCTCCAGCCTATCTCCACCGCAGATGAGGACAATTTTATACATCGTCCTCCGGTTCTTCCTCGTCTTTTGTTACAAATTGCCTCGCGTTGGACGACGAAATGCAGCGAGATTGCCGGATTGAGGAGACGCGATTTCAGAGTTAGAGTTTCGTGTGGGACGATGGCAAGATCATTGGAGCGACTACGCCTCAGGCGTGATTGATCTTAGTTGCTAGTTATATTGTGATTTTGTGAACCATGTATCAACTATTAATCTATAACAAGATTGGTTATTTATGTATTCGAAGCTTCTAATTTTGTGAACCATGATATTAGTGATTTATATTGTGAATAATTATACAAATTCTTTTGGCCAGATGCAACAAGAAAATCATTTCTTGTGTCGTTGTCGACGTGGATTTATAATTGAAAGAACATCCTACAAGCCCAAAACTTGTTGTCTGAAGTATTATGCATGTCCTTTGTCAAAGGTAAATAATTAAACGTTTGCTTATTTACGTAAATATATCAATAACTTGTTTGTTTAGAACACATTTCTTATAATTGTTTCATCATGTAACATGTGGATAAGACTATAGGTTTCGATACTTCATGTGGAAGGAAATATTTCAACAAAAGTACTTTGGTCAAGGCTCTTCTTCAACGCAGTGCTCAAACTGCGAAACTAAAGATAAAACGATCAACATGCTATTGGCTCAAAACAATTTATTGAAGGCAAGAATAAAGACGTTGGAGTCATCACTGGAATTGGCAAGAAATCCAGTTGATCACGCATGTCAATCGAGTGGAATTGGCAAGAAATGAGCTTATAGATGACATTAATAATCTTCATGTGGAGTAGATTACGTTGTAATATTAGTAACATTTGTTGTTGTACTTGTTTAATGTTTTAATGTCTAATGTTTTATTGTTATTGTTTAATTAAATGGAAACAAATACATAATTAAAAAACATAACGTAAAATAAATAGCATATAAAAACACTACACAATTAAATAACTATACATATAAAAACACTACACAAATAAATACACTATATATATATACCTAAACACTACACATACACACACACACACACACACACACACACACACACAAAAGACGCGGGGGGCCCACAAAGCTATGGGGTGCATGGCTAGGTTTATATGGGGTGCTTGCATAGGTTGAGCCTATGGAAAAGTTCATAAAAAGTCACGGACATACTTGTTAAGCCGTGTACATCATAAAAGAAAAGACAGACCTAGATTTAAGCATGTACTGGCTATGTGACGGCACATGGCCTCCATTTTCTTAAGGCCCCAATTTTTAGATCGGTACCATTAGTATAAACTAAGTTTTGACGTTTTGGTCCAATTAAATGATGTTTTTATGGATTAAACACGCTTTACAATGTTAAAGTAGTGATATAAGTTAATATGAAGAAACTGAGTTCAAAATTCGTTTCTAATGGAGAAGAACAAGCAGGGGTGTGTTATGGGTATGTTGCAACAAAAAGGATGACCCAAAACCCATATTTTTATCTTCAAAAATTATCTTGATTAGTTACCATTATTTAATGTATAACAAATTATTTTAGATGTAACTATGTTTCAATAAAAGTTTATAGATATATTTCATAAATATAATACATGATTTCATATATGACATATAAGACTTCATCTTTATGACGTTAAAGATAATTTTAAGGTTCTCAGAATTTATTAGATTATATCAAAGAGAATAAAATACATATAAAAAAATAACTAAAAAACACAATAAGAAAAAAACACAATTTACTATTAACCTGTTTATTGAATTCATTTTTGGCTTTTTTTTTTCTATTAGAACGACAACTTGATCAAGTTTAATAATTTTGTAACAGGTATTCTTCAAGGACCTTTAATGTAATAACGCACAGGGCTTTCAAAATTAACGAGACGACCCTAAGAAAAGACTTGACTTTTTTGAATAACCTGAATATGGATGTTTCTTTGTTAAACGTTTGGGTTGATGGGTTAATATATAAGTTTTATATACGTTTTAGATATGCATTCTGAAGAGACCTTGTTAGAGAGCTAGGTGTAGTTTGGCACCAATAAATGTTATTGGGTTACCACTAAAACAACATTTCATTAAAATTAAAATAAAATTGCAATACATAAAATAAAATACGACATTTCAATAAAAATAAAAGTACAATACATAAAGAAACTATATTTCGCCTTGTTGTTATCGTTTTTAATGGCGTTGCCAAAGATGATCCACAAGATCATGTTGAAGGTTGGTATGCACATCTTTGTTTCTTTATCACGTAGTTCATTTTGTTTCTTTTTGTGTGTGTCGTATCTCTCGATCCATGTACATTGCATATTGGCTAAGGGACTAACATATATATCGCTAAATTAACTTATTTGAAATTTGCGATCTTTTAGTATCATGTTATGCAATATGATGCAACAATATATAATTGTATATAATTTGCTCAACTGGTAAGCACGTGCGAGTTGTGCTATAATCCCCCAACAACCCTAAAAGACACAAAAAGCCTGTTCCACATCTTTTTTTGAACTTTCTTGAACCCTATTAAAATTTAAATTGTCTTAGTTTCGTGTGATCGTATATGATTTGACAAAAGTAGAGCAAGTGGGATAAATACCGGCTGCTAGGTAATATCCTTTGTTGTATGTTTTACCATTCACCGTAAACGGAGCCTCATGAGCGACATCGTCAATGAGGTTATCAAACAAATTCGAATGATATAGGACATTTTTTGTTATTGGAACTCGCTATACTAGCATGCCCAAATCTTGTGATTCAACTACTTCAATCAATTATGTCGGATATTTGTGACACCCACATACACACACGTTTGAATTGCGCTTTTTAAGCATTCAGACAATTCCTTCATTCCCAATGCATACATTCTAGAATACCAAGCATACCTGGGAAACCATGATAGTTTTCGTGTTTTTCATATATCCTCATAATATCATTGGGTGATATTTATCTTAAATACTCCTATGAGGATAAATCCCATATACGTTTGGTAAAATTGTCTAAATTATCAGGACTATGATGTTCACCAATTTGTAAATATTCATCAAAGGCATCGGGTGTTGTCCCTTACACCATTTGGCGTATAGCGGACGTGCATTTCATTATAGGGCTAATACTCATTTTCTTAGAGGCATTTAGCCTATATCTAAAAAATAAAAATTGTTCGAGAATAGATTCAAGGTTATAGTTAGTTATACCTTCGAATATTTTTAAAAATAATTTTTGACTCATTCAGAACCATCGCCTAAAATTCCTTTCGGGTATTTTGGATTATCGCCAAAATAATCTTTCATGAGACGTTATTCAGCGCCTTCATAGTCTCGGGGTATGTGCGTCCGAGTGTTTAAACTAGTGGCTTCATCATCATCAAAGGTTAGAAATTGTTCCATGATATTCGTATAAATATAATAATTGTTCGGCTCAAGTTTCATCGTCCTCAAAGTCTCGATCCATGTTGCAGATGTATGAAATAGGGAAGAGGGGTTTGAATTGTATGTGAAAGTGTATATTAATTATGATTTGGTTTCAATATTTGAAAGATATAAGTTAAAAATGAGTATTTATAGGTGAAAAAAGAAGGTTTTTTTTTTGTTTTCTTGTGCTTTCTTGCTATTATTAAACGTTCAAATTTAAAAAACAAAAATAAGCCAAAAACCCGTAAATAAGCCAAAGAAAGGGGCTTAATGAGCCAACGGCGTACGGTAAGCGAACAGATGGCGTGATTTGGCAAAAAAATTACCAATGACATGCCATTTAATCCTTGCACTGTTTACTCTGATAAGTACTAGTAATAACTTTGAGGTTTTATAGATCGTACCCCGGTGGGCTTATCGGGTACTAGTGATTCTCGTTCTGACAAAAATCAATTCACCACAAGTAATGTATAAGTTGCTTGTGTAGTCGTGTAACATTTGCAATTTTGGTGGGATGAGTTTTTTCAAGAAAAAGAAAAAAGCGAGAGTCAAATTGGAATGCGGTATGAGGAGATAGAATATTGACAAACCATACTCTTGCTCTTAAGTGAACACGAGAGTAAAGATATTGTTTTCATAAATACCTCTGACAAGTATATGTGTGAGGGTGAATGTGCTTAAATATATGTGAATGTGTGAAATTACATATAGGTAAGAAAACTATGTAAGTATATAAGGTTGGCCAAACTAGTGACCTCCAGATACTTTCATTTTGCCTGTCACATCAGCTTTCTACCACACTAAGTCGACATTCATCTTTTTTTTTTCAATTTTTTTAACAACAAAATTAAATTTCATTAATAATAAAAGCATTACATAATAATTCAAATAACATTAAAGCATTACAATAATAAAATGACTAAACTAGTGTTGATTTGCATGATGTCAAATGTCTTCCACCAAACCGGATTTAAGCTTAAATGAGTTGTTCTGTTGATTGTCTCTCGAGTAACTTCCATCGATTCTTCATGAGTTCTTACGGGATCATCACCATGGTGTTGCTCCTCTCGAAAAAATGTGGAAGATATCGCCCGCCCTTTGTCATAAATTATCATATTATGTAATATGATAATTCATGACATCCCTCTAGCCGGATGTTTAATCATTAGCCACTTCTTCTTTAATACACCAAAAGCTCGTTCCACATCTTTGCTGCTTCGTGCTTCATCTTATACGATATACTTTTGTGATCGTTCGCACCCGGGTAATGGACTTAATAAGAATAGACCATTCTGGATATATCCTGTCAGTAAGATAATACCTCCTTTTATAAGTGACGTTGTTAGCCACAAATGGAACATCCGGTGCTCTCCCCGCTTTGAGATCATTGAAAACAAACGATTGACGTAGAACATTCACGTCGTTATTCATCGCGGCGACACAAAAGAACGCATGCCAAATCCATAAATCTTTGGAGGCGATCGCTTTCAATAAAATGAATGGATTTGGCCCATGATCACCTTTAGCAAATTGAGCTCTTAAAGCTGTTGGGCAATTCTCCCACGGCCAATATGTACAATCAATGTTTTTTTATCATCACTTGAAACCTATGATTTTGCTCGTGATGGGCATAGAGTCTTTCAATGTCAGTATATGTCAGCTTTCGCAAAAACTCTTCACCATATAACTCCATGATGGCCTTACAAAATAATCGGTGACACTTACGGGCTGTTATCGCACCCATTTGCAGATATTCGTCCAGAGAATCAAGATTGGATCCGTATGCCATTTGACGAATTGCAAAAGTACACTTCATCAATGGGAAAATACCAACTTTGCCTGCACAATTTGTAGTTTGTTGAAAATAAGGGGAATGATTGGTTACCTCTCGAACAATTTGTGTGAATAGTTGTCAGCTCATTCGGAACCGCTTACGGAATGTGTTTTCGTCATATTGTGAGCCGCCACTAAATGATTATGAGCACCGTAATGATCCATGTCTATGTAGGTTCGTGGGATTTTTAGCTTTAACGCTTGAAAAGCCGCCCAACAAGCTTCCGTAAAAAGAGCAAGCTCGCTATTAACTTCATCTTCTTCGTCCGAAAATGAAGTGTTAAAAAATAGCTCCTTAGACATTATGTAGATTAAATGTGTAAAAGTGTATAGAGAGAATGTGTTTGAATGTGTATCGAGAATTGTAGTTTGAATTTATGAATAAAATGGTGAAATTAGCGGATTATGTATAGTGTTAAAGTGTTAAATTTTAAAAGTTAAAACAGTTGTTGTTATTATTATTATGGGAATATGCACCAAGGTAGCCATTGACAAGATTTGTTGTGGTTTTTATTATATAAATTGGCCCTCAGTTGGCATAAAATTGCATATTTAGATCCACATAAATAATTATTAAAAACCATAAAAGATAATCTTAACCAATCTTGCAGACGGCTGTATATTCCCTATTATTATTATATCAACGGTAACATGTTACATTTTGGATTTTTATGTGTTGTGTATGTGGGTTGTCAGCTCGACCAAAACACAAAAAGTTTCCGCCGGCAACCGAGGTTGACTGATTGACCACGCCAGCAACGACCGACGACCAATTGGTCTGAATCGGTCTGCGACCGAACTAGTGTGCCCAACCTAATACATAGCAAACATACCAGGATGACAGATAACATCATCAAAGCTTAGAAACTAAAAGCATATAAGCATACAAAACATGAAAGCACAGCATATAATTTGTGTAAGCACAGCATATAATTTGTGTATGAAGACTGGCAGACTGCAAGTGGTATCCACCAAGATATAAAAATAAGGGGGAATTGCATATATACCCATTAAAACTTAAAAACTTGCATATTTCCCCACAATACAAGTTTTTATTGCATGATGTACAATGCAATTGAAGCATGTTTTGGGTATATATGCAAATATGCAAGTTTTAGTGGGTATATATGCAATTGACCCTAAAAATAAACAGGGTGAGAGGAATACATAAACATATAAGGATAGCATATATGTGCATACATAAAGTTCCATTGATTAAAAATGTAAGAGTAACGGCATAAAACCATGAACAACAAATAAATCAGAGTTTCATTATACAAGATTGTACCTAGTTGTAAATTCAAGATAGCTACAGGTGACAACATCAAAGAGTCATGTGAGCAACTCGCAATACATGTTTTCTTTCATTCTTTGTATAGGTCGGTAGGTTGCAACATTGCTAACAGTTTGACACCAGTGTATCGTTAATGCTAAAACGTCAACATATATTCAAACGACTATGAAGGTGACAGAGTTTTCTTACTAGGAAAATACTCCACAAACGCCTTGTTACCAATAATATGCAGCACATCTTAATATCATCAAAAACCACATCTTAATATGTAACACATCTTACACTTCTTTTGCTAACACGTCCATTATGAATATTGAGCTGTTTTTCAAGTATCATGGTTACGACGAACTAAAGAATGTTGGATCGAGAGGGCTAGTGTCATATCACTAAGGTAGGACTATCAAAGACTGAAAACTTTGATATATGTAAATGTAATTTAATTAATGCTGTGAAAATTAAAACGTTTAGGATGATATTTTCGATATTCATGCTCCTTGGCGAGAGCTGAGTATTTAACTCAAAAGTACATGGTCTAACCTAACCCTAACAGCAGAAAAATAACCAACCCTTCCGCAGAAATACCATCACTTTAGCAAAATAACTCTTTACCTGGTTGGTTATAAAAGGAGTAAATCTGTACCAGTAACCTACTCTCAACCTCTGCACGATAAACGGGAGGCAATTGCCGAAACACTGTAGCATGTGGGGAACAAATTAGACTCAAAATAGAAGCTTTAGGGACGCCCAAATTATCAGCACCCTTTCCTAATAAACGTGCTCGCCCATAATTTGTAGAACCATATCGTAAGACACGATTGCAAAAATATAAATATGCAACAGGTAAATTTTCCTATCAAAATATGCAAGTAGAAAACAGTAAGCTCCTTTTCACAGTTTTGCAACGTTTTTAATAAAACTACAAAATCTTCTACTCAACCACAATAATCCAGGGAACAAAATTCCTAACAACGTTTCATAAAAAGAACCGGCCGTTCATAACTTGAACCCATAACCTTCCACTAACATTACTGATCCCCGACAATAAAATTATGGCAAATTGCATTTAAATAAGATGATAATCAAAATGGAAGCTTAAAAGGTTACTCCTAATAAAATCGAAAATCTCAGATATGTTAGCCTTCTAAAGGCTGTGAGGTTTAACAAGCCAAATGCTTTCCATTCACCATTTACATCCATGGCTTCTCATAAGATTTGCACAAAATAACCCAAATCCAAGAAAAACCCAAAAGCAACAAAAACAAAGAACTTAAGAACCATCCATTGATATGTCAGTAGCATTTGGATTCACAGCACCTGGCCCAGATGACATGATTTGTGGTGTGTTTTGTGTCTGAACAGCAGCAGGAGCAGCTCCAAAAGTGAACTCATTTGGTGGTGGGATATCTGCACGAGAAAAAATGGAGGAGTTGGCAGTGGTGGTGTTAAAAGCTGGGAAGGCTGGTGGAACATTGGTTGGGTTCAGAAACCAAAGCTAAAAGGAGCAACTGCACCGGCACCACCACCTGAGATCGGTGGCGGGGCAACACCACTCGGGTCCACCGCCCCTTGAACCTTCTGTGCATACTCTTGTAGTTGCTGCATAACACCTACAAAGAAAATTAACAATATATGATTACTAACTTCAAGTCACATCCATCAGCGTATAGTGTTTGGATACTGTGCTTACAAATATGAATTATCTGAATTTTCAGAATAGTTAAATTCATGCTAGCTGCAAAAATCTATTAAGACAAACCTAGAGTTACTTATAAACCCCTAATTATCTGAATTTTCAGAATAGTTATATTGGCTTCTCACCTACATTTTTATACATTTTTATGCTGTCAATAATATTAGTAGAGAAATGTTTTTGATAAAATTATAGGCATAGTTAAAACATCAAAAACATGCTATCTAATAATAAACACTTGTCAATCACACTGGTTTAACTAGGGTAAATATATACCTGGATTTAACTCAACAGGCGGTCTACGTTCTTTCACCCATTGGTAACTCTGATCAAGAGTCCACCTTCTGCTCTTCATTAAAAACGCCATAACAACAGCAGGAGACCTGTCAAAAATACCATATGATTAACTCACCAAATCCTCGGTCCTACTTATCTTTTATGTGATCAATGTTTGACACCACCATATTCTGCTCTACGTTTTTGTTTCTAAACAACCGAATGAAAGAAAGGACCTCTAATCATGTTTTTCATAAGATCTTAAACGTATAAAAATAACAACACAATTGCAGTTTGCAGCAAGAGCTCTCACCTGTTTTTTCCTGACATGCAGTGAACAAGAACTCGAGCTTTCTCTGCTTCACATTTCTCTGTAAAACAAGATTGAAACAATATGTTAAACATTCATAACACGTAGTTTGGTTCATATCCAACATAAACAAACTTAAAATACAAATCATCCAAGCAAATTCTTCAAGAAACATATCAAATCTTTGTGACAGAATAAATTAGTTACCACTTACTAGTTCCACTACAAAATAGAGAGACAGCGATATATCATATATGCCATCTTTATATACTCAACAAAAATATTATCCCTTGCTAATTTAGAAACTAAAACTTATCATCCCCAATATATATTTCATTAGCTAACACCTATAGATTTTATGAGAAGACTAATATGAAAGAAGATGACAAGAAGCATTGCGCCATATTATTACTTAAATATCCTGCAACCTAATAACAGAATTTACAATTTTAAAACCCTTTTTTACAGCTATATTTTCAGTCTATTCTCTTTTATTACTTACTTCCTATATTTAAAACCCTTCATTGGAATCCTGAACAACCTCTAGCTTTCTTACAGTTTGATTAATTGTAGATTCCAATGAAGTCAGTTCAGCAGAATAAAAAAAACTTAGCAAGCAGTATCCCTGTACATACCTAGAAACTCAACTGCATCATCGAATGCCAGAGTCGGGCTATCGGGAAGGCAGTGATAAATAAATGAGTTCTTGTAGAGATTCTGACAGGCAGGTACGGTCTGCATATAGAATATAAAAAATAAATCCCCAAATACTAATTTAAGATCTTTAATAGATACAACTGCAAATCAGTAATAAATGTTTCACCCTTTATAGAACTGATCAACAGTCTTAAGATAAATACATCGATAGAATAAAGATGATCCGTATTCTGCCATACCATCAAAGCCAATGAACAAGCAGATGTACTACCATAAACTTTTCATTAAACATCATCAGCTTATCGTCTTGAACAAAATGCATATCATCATGGTAAGAGTATGCTAGGAATTTGGCATACAACAGCATTAAATAAACACATAATACACATGCTAATTAGTAAGGATAATCTTCAATCAAAAATAAAATATGAATATCAATGTCAAGATATGATATCAGCAGAGGTTCATTAAAATGTCAATCTATAACAGAATAAAGAAGCAAAGTAGATTGTTCCATATGAGATTTAAGTCCTCCTAAGTGTATGTTGTAGTTTGATACTCATAGATGTGTTGATATTTGGATACTACTAAGTTATTTTTTGCCCCAAAAAACACTTAAGTGCATGACTCGTGTATTGCATCATAGCAGTAACGAAGTCTTAAAAGGCAACACTAAGTGTCTTACATTGCCAGGGTCTGTCCTACATCGAGTGCCTGGTTATCAAATGAAGAAGATTCCTTGTGATTTTACTACAGCCTATGACCACTGATGATTTAAATACTCATACCCCGTTCCTTTAACACTTCTAGTCTAGAAAAAAAGGTAGAGAGATGAACCAGAAAAGCTATTTACCAAAGTTGCCATTCGTTTTCATATTATTACTTTTTACACTTTCAATTAAAACACTGGGACCACGCAAAGTTTCAATAAGATATTAGCAACAAAGAAACACAGCTTACATAAAAGGAGACATCCTTTTGGTAAACTATGGACAAGATTGTGCCCACACTAACCACACACCATTTTATTAATCACTCAATAATAAACTCTAAACACTTTCACAATGCTAGCAAATTGATACATCGTAACAAATTAATTGATACAATAAACAGACTAGCACTAAAGAGGAAATATTACTAACCCATGAATAAAAACGACTAAAGGCAATATCAAGTCATTCAATAGCTCAAGAATCAACCAATACACCTTAAACACTCTACCAATGCTACCAAAATTATTCATCTTCTATGACTAATAATCAACTTATAACAAAAAGAGCTAATGCAACATCAAATTATCCAATAACTCAATGATCAACCAATACACCCTAAACACAATAATGCAATTTTTAAAACCATTGATCAAGTTAACATAGATTAATAACCACAATCAAACACATTAGCACTAGAGATTAAAAACCCAATAACAAAACCAACTAACACAACATTAAATCACCAAACAACCCAACAATCGAAATTAATAGCTTTGGTAAAATCTTGAAAATCAAATAAGTGCTTATATAATAACAAATGAGGTTAGCAAGTTTAGGTTACCCAAAGAGGGTAAAGAGTCTTTGACTCATATGTACGCGACCTAATCGAGGTATCCGCATACCGTCACTGAACTCTCTTCACTAATCCACCCCAAATACTCTAACGCAATTTTCCAAAACCAATAATCAACTTAACATAGATAACTAACCACAATCAAACACATTACACAATAATAAAACATTAAAACCAACTAACACAACATTAAATCACCAAACAGCACAACAATCAAAACCAACTTAATCAATATCTTGAGCTCAAATTAGTATTAATGATTAAGAGCCCATAGTCGAACACTAATCCTCCCCGGGCTCGTTTATATAAAAACAACTAATGCAACATTAAATCATCAAACAACTCAATAACCCTAAACACTCCAACACAATTTTTTTAAGTCAATCAACTTAATATTAATGGATTAAAAAAAAAAAAAAAAAACTTACATTAAGAATACGAGAAATCCCCAAAGTCTTCAAAAGTTCAGACCTAGAAGCATTATCATAACTACCAAGATACAAAAACTCAGACAAAACCTCAGAAGGAAAAGCACTTGTTTGAACCCCTAATGTTTTCTCAACACCAACAGGCATCCTATGACCACAAGTCTCACAAACTTCACCTTCCTCGTACTTGTGATAATGACCGCATATCCCACATGGGTTTTCTCTTTCACGTTTCCTCATCTTTTTTTTTCAAGATTTGATGATGATCGTTTTTTTGAGGGTTTTGATTGGTTTAAAGGAAAACCCAGATGAGTTTTGAGGTGATTTGAATTGGGTGTCAAGAAAGAAAGAAGGATTTTGATTTTTATAAATATATTTTTTATGGGTTTTTGAGTGATGGGCTTTTTTATTTATGGGGTAAAAGAGGTGGGGGTGTTTTTCTTTTTGGAATGAAGCGATGATACACGCTTAGTAAAGCTTAAAGACGATTTGTCGATAAATGTATGCATAAGCATCAAGTATCGCATAAATACATTTGACAGCCTCCTTTTGCTTCTATAAGGTCCATTTATCATTTTCCTTTTGGAATTTATGGGATGTGATTTTGGATTTGAATTAGGTTAAAGTTATAAATGCATTTAATACTAAACAAATGCTTCTTAATTCTGGCTTAGTTGGATGCGATCAAAATTTTGGACTAAAAAATTTCCTTGTTTTTATCATTTTTTTAAGAGGTGGTGAAGACATAAATGCGTTTAGCTAGGAAAAAAAATTGTTTTCTATCTCTAGTTTTGTAAAAATTTAAAAAGAAAATTTATCTCTACAAAACACTTGAAAATATATAAAACGCGTTTAGTTGATGTTTGTAATTTCTATTTTGAAGAAGAGAATGAGGGTTGTGAGTTACAAAGAAAAACAAGAAAAACAACTAAATTTGTCTTGTAGTTTTCCTTGTTAAGTTATGAAATAAGGGATTTTGTGTTTTGTAAAATATTTTGTAGAAAAACGTTGACTTGAATGCGATCTCTGTTTTCCTTGTTTTTTACAACACATTTTGTAGAAAACAATGGTGTTTTCCCCCAACTAAATGCACCCAAAGTGTTATAACATTTGTTTTCTTTTTGGTTTATTTATGAGAATGTTAAACCAAATATAAAACTAATGCTAGTGTCATTTTTGTCACATCAGCGTGAGATCAGTTTTCTTTCTCAAGACTACACACCGACCATAAACAAGTAGTAAGTCGACTGCAATTACAACTAAAAACATTCTCAAAAATTGAAAATCCGGTTGGATAGCCAACCATAACTTTGATTTGGTTGGGGGAAACTCGATTTCTTGTGGTTGGGCTAGTGAAGGGGACTCGGTTGCTTGTTCGGTTGGTTGGGGGAACTCACCCCATTAGCATTAGTTTAAACTCAACGACAACCCCTCCCCCCCCCCTCCCCTCACCGCGCCCCCAACGCCCCCAACGCCACCTTTTTTATATTAGCTGTGTTGACCACAACTCTAATCCTTAGGAAAAATTGTAGATTAGAAAAAAGTTTTCCATTGGGATGTAGCTTAGCTTAAAACCCTAGGAAAAACGCTCTCAACTTTGGCATTTTTTTCAAGGAAATCACACGATCGTTCCAATCAATTGTTTCTTCAATAATCATCAAAGTGGTTTTAATTCTTCATTATAACCATTCGTATTAACTTTTTGGTCAATTTAACTTTTTATATTGATCAAAAGAAAGTCGGTGTTGGATTTTTTCTATATTACAACCAATCATATGTGCGTTCTTATATTCAGATTTTTATTGTGATCAATAGTGGGTCGGTTCGTTCTATTGGTTTATTTGGAGATTACCTTTGCATGTATTAATTGCCAATCATTGTAATTGTTTCCCTAATCATGGTTTAATAATGCGTGGTATTTGCTTCATAAACCCTAGTTGCATTACTAGGGTTTAAATTGGTTTTGACTGGAAATTAGACATATATTTCTTCTTGTTTGCTACTGATTGCGAGTTAAGTTTTAGGGTGTAAGGGTTGTTTGTGATGTCGAATCTGGGAGAGGGGAGTAATAGCATGCCGCGTTCAGTCGGTAGTTTCGACTTTGGTGAACTCATTGGTAAAGTGCCTTTGCCCAATGTGACAATTCAGGATATTGCCAAGACTTACGATGCTACTATTAAAAGTCTTTCGAGCAGTGTAGACCACGTTACTGTGGATGACAGTGAGAAGCAGGTGAAGTCGGTTTCACATGTCTCTACTTTGCATTCGGATGTTGATGTTAGTGGTTTTTGGTATCCTGATCCTACATCCCTTATTACGCCTATTGATGTTGATACTACTGATAATCCTAAGGATGTTACTGGTGTGGCGTCTTCTATTAATAGTAAGCATGACTATAATGATGCTTTGTTTGGTGTGTCGCTGAAAACTCTAAATGATATTGATAAATTCACTAAGGGTTGTGAAGCTGGTAACTTTTCGTTGTGGGTTGAATTGGAAAGTGATGTTCGAACTAAGGTTATGGATGTTGCTTGTGATTTGTGGGAGTCTTTTGAGGCTGAAAGGAATGCTAGATTTATGACCCCTAAACCTACTCATGAATCTCCTATTGTACAAACCGTGGACATCAATGTTAATGCTACATCCTATGTTGGAGCTGCGGGTTTGAGGGGTAATGAACATTCTAAAATTGATACTAATTTTCGTCCCCTGGTTGCTGAACCCGTATTTGAAGGTGTTAACATCTCTATTCCCCGCAAAGTGGTTGAAAAGGTTAGTTCACGGTTGGAACACACTTTATATGGCTATTTGATTGGAAAGAGGATGGCGTTTCCAGTTGTTGAATACTATGCTAGGAATAATTGGGTGAAACATGGGAAAAAAAAGATTATGAAGAGCTCCAAAGGCTTCTTTTTTCTTTAAATTGACACACAGGCTGGTCTAGAAGTTGTTTTGGAAGGTGGTCCTTGGATGATACGCAAATCTCCAATAATTCTTAAGAAATGGTCTACGGATACTAGTTTGCGTAAGGAAGAATTGACTCGCATTCCGGTATGGGTTAAATTGCATGATGTTCCAATTCAAGTTTTTGAAAAGGATGGTATTAGTTTGATTGCTACTTTCATTGGTAAACATGTTATGCTTGACTCTTATACAAGATTTATGTGTAAGGATTCGTGGGGTAGAAGTAGTTTTGCTAGGTGCCTAATTGAGGTTAATTCAGAGGCTGATCTCGTGGAGGTTGTTACTATTGGTATTCCTTTACTTTCTGGGGAGGGTTTTACTAAAGAAACTATCCATGTTGAATATGAATGGAGGCATCCCGGATGTAATATTTGCAAGATATTTTGTCACACTCATGATCAATGTCCTAAACAGGTGGTGATTCTGCATATTATTTCTATTCCACATGTTTTTACTCCTATTGTGGTGCAGAATAATGATGATTTCCAAACAATGGGTAAGAATAAGAAGAAGAAGGGTAAAGACAAGAATACTAATGGAAGTTAGTTTGTTGATCCCTCGGTTAAACAGAATCTTAGATATGTTCCAAAGGCGTAAACTAGTGAACCCAAGAAGGGAGCTACTAATTTAGGCAATGCATCTAAATCGTCATCTATGTTGAAGTCTACTGCACTACCTCCAAGGAAGGTAATATTACTACATCTAATTCGTATTCTGCATTGGAGATTGATGATGAAGAAGATGAAGAACATGCTGAGAATGCGTATGATGAATCTGCCAACTTATTTACAAATCCAAAAATAGGTGAAAGTTCATCTTTCACGGTAGCTGCTGGTTAGCTTGTTCAGTTGATGTTTTGTTCTAGGTGCATCTTTTGTTTCTAGTGTTGTAAGTGCTTATGGCATGTCATACGCACTAGGTTTCGGTGTTTTTCAAGCTGCTTAGCTTGAGGAAAATATGGTACTTGAACCATATTCCATATGTACTTAACTTTTTTCGATGTTAATATACTTTACCGGGGTAACCCTTTACCCAAAAAAACCACAACTCTAATCCATTTATTGTTGTATTACGATTAGGTTTTATTTTGTTGTGCACGAAAAAATGTCTATCTTAATAATAATTGTTGTGAAAAAACTTGGAAACATGAGTTTCTATTTTGTTTTAAGAACACTTTTAATCTTTAATAACAATTGTTGTAAAAAAAATTGTGAACATGAGCTTCTACGTTTTGTTGTAAGAACATTTTTAATTTTCAATTGATTGACATTATAGAATGTCATTTTAGGTGTTAAACTAGTTTGCATTATGTCTAAACAAGTTTACTTTTTACTTGAATTGGTCGTCTAACTTACGTTATGTTTTGTGATATTTCTTTGAATAAAAATTCGTCAAATTATGTGCATAACAACATGGATTTAAACTATTGTTTTAAAATTGACGATTGTATAGTTTAGCTTAGCTCTTATGCGGCCTTGGTTAACTGTTATAATAACTTAAGATGGCTACAAGTTCTTTAGCTTAAAACTCTACATAGTATCAAGGATGCATGCTTTTTGGTGTTGGCCAGCTTTCGCATGAGCTATCAAAAGAGCTTGATCTACGTCTACCTATTACATAATATGTCTTAGATGGTTTAATGTAAGGCGGTTAGAGTTGCCAAAACAATGTCGTAATAGTCAAACCCATCCAACCATACACACCTTTTGCTCTAAGCGGAAATAATTGAACTGTTCGTCCGCAAATCATAAAATGTAAAACCGGCTAGATTGATTGCAAGGTCAATTTTAGTATTATACTCTTAAAACATCACTTGAAGATAGACTTAAAAGATTGTTGCAAGTGAAAATCAAAAGTGTTGCAATATCATTTTTTTAAATCAGCTAAGCTAATCTGGCTTTGCAACTAATGCACACAAGATTTGAACTTGGATCACCAGATAAATCGAGACACCTGTTAGGCTACATTTGAGTTAGAAAATCAAGTATATATAATGCGTCAAATCATTTTTATAGTTAGAGTGTTGATAACTAGACTTATTTTTATTTTGTTTTTAAACATGATAAGTAGACCTAATTAGTAGACTTAAAATTAGGCCAAACTTTTTCATTGGGACACTTGGCAATATTTAAACAATTCAAACAACTCTTAATATTTTTCTTTATACCCATCTTGAATAAGTTTTTAAAATTTAGCATTTTATTATCTCTCATCAAACATATTTTCTTCATCAAAATTAAGAAATTTCTTACTTCTTTATGTACATGTAAATTCAATATTTGAAATACTACTTCCGTCCCAAAATTATAGTCCCCTATGGACTTTTTTGGTCTTTCTTTTCTAACTTTGACCATAAATATTTTTGTTTTTGTTATACAATAGTTGATGAAAAATATACTAATGAAAAATACATTTAAGACACAATCCATTCATATAATTTGCATCAAATATTATATAACACAAACAAAAATATTTAAGGTCAAAGTTGTAAAAGAAAGACCGAAAAAGTCAATAGGGGACTATAATTTTGAGACGGAGGGAGTAGTTTTTATACAAACAACAAAACTCAATTAACTACACACATCTTTGAAACTAATTGGCCGGAAGGAACATTTTCACCACCAAACAAATTTTATTCATTAAAATTAATAAGAAAAATTAACACAAATATTGAATGGTACAAACTAGTAACTTTTCAATTACATCACACACCCACCATATATGTAATATGTATGCATATGATATAATATGTCATCCATAATGAGTAAGAATAAATATGTAATTGATCGTGTTAGAAAGGGCATGTATGCTATTCAGATAACGGTTTCTAAAATTGGTGGTTTTAGATTATAAACCGAATGGCATGAAAGCCATGATCACAAAGAGAGAGAATTTATTCAACTGTATTATTATTTGCAAAAGGTAAATTAGATATAATGAATGTTGTGGAAACTAGAAGGCGGGGTTGAATAGTTTTACCGATTAAAACTTTGTTTTAAACTATTTATATCGACTTATGTCAATATATTTAATGTGTATGTTGGATGTTGATAGGCATATAAATAAGTAATGCAAAGATAAGAGTAAGAAACACAAAACCACAACGCGAGTATTTATAGTGGTTCGGCTACAAGGATACCTTCCTTACCCTACTCTACTCCCCGAGTCACCTACTCGAGAGTTCGTAAGCACTACACAACACAAGCTCCTTAATGTGGTGGAGAAGCCTTCACAACGTCGCCTACTCTTTATCTGGTACAAGGCTAAACACCGGGTTCTTCCACGAGGTAGAACCAAACCTATCACAACGTCGCCTACACTTTATCCGGTACAAGGCTAGATACCGAATTACACTACAAAGGAGGAACTACTACCCAACACTACACAACTACTATCCCAACGGAGACACACTCTTTATAACAACATCATAAGGATCTCACTATCCTTTAACCCAAACTAATCTATTTTGTACATCGATGCACCATATTGAATGTACACCCTTGGCACCTTTCACTAATGCCTTTGACACGACCCCTTGGCACATTTCACTAATGCCTTTGACACGACCCTTCGGAACCTTTCACTAATGCCTTTTTCTTGACCCTTCGGCACCTTTCACTAATGCCTTCAACTTGACCCATTTGGCATCTTTCACTTATGCCTTCAACAAAACACTTCTAAGGAGGGAGGAAAGAACTATCAACAAGATAACTTCAGTAGTCTTGATGATGACGAAGCTTGGCAACCCATGGACTTGAGCTTGCTCGACTTCAAAAGGTGATGATCTCGCCTTTAAGAGAAACCTAGAGAATTACACAAACACAAAACTACATAGAAAGATCCTTTGGATCTGAGGTTAGAGAGTTTACAGTACTAAGAGAGAGTATATGTAAAAGGGGTGAGTTGCAAGAGAGAAATGGCTCACTATTTATAGGCAAATTTCTCGATTGTTCCCCGGATCCCACGGATCCCTCCCCAGAGGGATCCGGCTAGTGCAATCCAAGGGATCCGCCAGTCTGGGTCAGCTTAAGTCCGGATTTTGGGTTGCAAACCATGTTATGGGTTATGGGTTATGAACCATGGGTTATACAAGATGCAATCTATCTAGACATTGGATCATGGGTCATGGGTCATGGTCCATGGATACTACCCAACATGACTTCATGCATGATGTCATGCAATAGGTCATGGGTTATGGATCAAGCTCCATGGGTATGGGTCATGGACTTTGGGTTTTACCCAACTACATTCAATGTATCTAGTAAATGGGTCAAGTACTTAGATTTTTACCCATTACATTACCCATTACAATATAAGTATGGACATTTCCATATTATGTAAACACTAGTTGTTATACATATGTACTTCTATAAAATGTAAACACTATTACTTCTAATGGGATAACTTTTATATGACTATTACCTATCAAATGTCATTTAATTTTACTAAAATGACATTTTACGTTCTTGAACATGTTAATATTTATACGGTTAAATTTGATTAAACGTCTAAAATGGTTAACCGTGATCAACAAATGGTATCGCCATTTCTGCAATTACCCGCTTGTCCGTTACCCGCAATTCTAGTACGGTTCGGTTTCGATAGTAAAATTAATTACCCGCCACATGGATAGTTTAAATCTTCCAACTAACCGAACCGAACCGCCCCGCAAACACCCCTACCAACTACATTCCATGTATCTAGTAAATGGGTCAAGTACTTAGATTTTTACCCATTACAATATAAGTATGGACATTTCCATATTATGTAAACACTAGTTGTTATACATAGGTATTTTTATAAAATGTAAACACTATTACTTGTTTAGTGTTTTATATGAAAATGTAAGTGTGTTAGTAAACTATTGGCTCAAAACATTTACGTATTTTATTTGTTTCATTAAAATGATTTTACGTTTGTTATCGACAAAACAATAGAAGATCATAAAATATAAATAAACGTTTTACGGCTTATTTGTATTAACAATCTCCCTCTTTTGTTGATGACAAAACATAAGATTATTTTAAGGAAAAACTAAAATTTGTAAAAGTTTGAATTGGAGTTTTTACTCTCTTCTCCCCTTTTTGTCGAAAACAAAAAGAGCGTCGAAAAGACTAACACATTGTTTTTAAGAAAAACGTTGTTGGATATTGGATTTCACAAACACATCAAACCATAACACAAAGTGGCGTATAAATGGAATTCTAGAGAGAGAAAGTTAGAGGTTTAGGGAACTTAGTGAGAGAAAGTGAAAGATATTATTATGAGCTCCAACTCTCTACCTTGGAAGGTAGAGAGTATTTATAGTCTTACATAAATCGCCACACAACGGGCCGTGGATCGCATACAGTGGGTAAAGACCCGTCCGTCCTCCACGGTGTTACTTAACTAAATACTACTTAACTTAAAAGAACTATGACTACGAAGCTTTAACGATTACATATACTTGAGGTGACCGACTCTTTAATACCCGGAATTTCTAATTCCTAACAATCTCCCCTAAGGGAGGTCACCTCAATCATATATTAAAATTACATTGAATACAATATGATATTACATTAACAATTGATCTTGCATTCTTGATGTAGTACTTTGCTCTCGTCGTAGTCATTGATTCCACTCATTGCATGTTTGGTTAATCCAAGTGGAGGTCTTTTACTGATCCATGTGATAATAATGTTGAGCCAGCTTTTGAGATCATCAGCTAATAGAAAATCTCCGATACATCCATTGTGGTGTTGGTATTATGTGATGTTGTGACATTTGGACCGACATGCTCACATTCGATCATGATATCTTCTTATCGAGTAGCGGAAGCATTCGTTGATTCATGATATTGGCGTAGCCAGAAAGCGTAAGCATGGAGTGAAAATATCAGAGTTATTGATGCACTAATCATGATTTCTTATGAGATGAATGTGTTTGTGAGCATGCGGCTATGGATTGACCGCTTCATTCGACACCGCGAACGCCGGGTGTACCTCGCATAAGACAGCTTAGCATAAAGCGCACGAAAGTGTCTTTGATCACTTTCGATGAATTGAGGTACACGCCCACTTCCCCGCTGATCAAGACAAGTACTACCGTGATCGTATAATTCAAGAATTTCTTGACAGGGTTTCGCAATGCTCTAGCCGTTCTCAAACCGAACGCCTCAAAGAAGACAACACGGAGTGAGTGAACCAAATAATTTACGTCCAATCGATTGATGAAAAGAGATTTGAAAACAATCGTATTGCTCAATAGAAATTGTTTTTGCAATATAACGAAGGTTTTAATGAAAATCAATTATCAATCATAAAACACCTTTTGGTTTTAAAAATTAGTACACATACCGACGGCTAATGAAAAGAGTTTTAAAGCACAAAGACCGTTTTTCAAAGGTATCCGTCAATCCATAACCTGAACCAGATTGATTCAAAAGAATGAATCGCCCCATTGTTTCTCGTTCATTGTCACATGGTTGATCTATATAATAGATCTCACATGCCACCTACCATGAGCTTGTTAGATGTTGGCTCCGTAAGGCTTTCCATCTTCACATTGGAATATGTAAACACATCACTCAGATGTTCCGGCAATACCACAAGGATAATGCGTAGGACTCAAGATATAATCTCTCTTCCACATTGTGTGAAACAGAGAGTCTTCATTGAAAGTGTCCTAATGAGATTTATTGATGATCTCGTGGCTCTAGACTCAATTTGTGCATATTTGGATCCTATATCTGAGACTAGGGAGAGGGTCTCCTTCTTCAATATCAACAATCTCTAAGAGAATGTCGATAGATAATGTTCCCTCGCGTGAGAATGAAACAAGTCCTTTTAAGAGGAACTTGAGTGGTTTGGAAAGTTGAAGTGCAAAGGCCACCGGGTCCATGACGCCTTGTCTTCAATACCATGTTACCATCAAGAGCATATGAATTGAACCCTGCTTCTAAGGTTGAATAAATGGAGGGCTATTTGTTTTCACCCTTTCTCATTCAATTCTTTTTAATTCTTCAACCCCTTCAATGCTTACCGAGACTTCATAGCTAGAACCTTGTTGGGTTTATTCCAAGACTAGCTCGCATCAGTCCGACTCTTCCCATATCTCATTTTTCTCCTTTTATCATCATACCTAAGAACTCTACACTAACTAGTGGATAGTTCTTGGGTAGATCCCTCCTGCTCAAGCGGATCATGGGAACACATACCTAACCTTATCGTCCTTATATCACCATACATAATGTAAAGTTGGTCGGTCTTTTGGTATTGTTCATCTGCCATAGGAACCAATTGAAAACCATTTGAAAATCAATCCCGATACTTATGATATTTTATCAAAGCATTTTGTACCTGAATTGTTTTTGATATTTTTAGAAGAAGAACTCTCCCTCAACATGTGAATCAAGTATTTGAAATAGTTTTCCACACGGAGGCAAGAGAAAGAATTAACTTCTTTGATTACCATTTTTAAAAAATATCAACATCACTTTCCTAATCGAATCAAGTAGATAAAGCATTTTGGGGAAGGATGAGGTTTTCATGATTTTGCTCCCTCAATATGTGCCTCGAGATTTGAAAAGAGTTTTGCACATACTAGAGGTAACCTGCACCTTGAGATAAGTTATCACCTTTCAAATCATAGGTTTAAGATAGATGCTCCCCCTCAACATGTGCATGGAAAATTTGAAATCGCTTGTCACATGTGGGAAGGAGAGCTTGTACATCCTTATAAAACCATTTACCAATTATCGTTTAAATCCAATTTAAATCACACATTCTCCCCGATCACAATTATCAAATCATTTGAGATTTGTGATCTCTTATAGATTTAAATTGATTTTGAAAGCTTTTAAGGAGAATTGTGACTTGATTATGAAAGCGTTTTAACCGATAATGATCGGATTTTAAGACTTTAAACTCCATTGATAAAACATGCATGTACATCTTTTGAAAACAATTTAATGCCAAATAACTTTTAATTTAATTGAAATCATTCTCCCTCAATCAATGACATAGGTTGTTGATTGAGAGATAGAGATTTTGACAAATAAGTCCCGATGATTATCAAAAATAGAGACCGAGTTATTTTTCAAAGCATTTAGTTTTCAACAGATAAATGTTTATAGAATCGAGCATGGAATTTGAAAACATGATAAAACATGGCTCGTTCTTTCTTTTAAACCGTTATTGCCTAAAATGACAATAAACCATTGTTTCTCTTTCTCCCAAAATATTTTTTGATTTTGATTTTTAAGAATTAACAACATCTAAAGTCCCGTGTCATTCTTTGAATGACATCACAAAGACCGTAGATATTATCGAACCGAGAAAACGCATGACAAATTGACAATATATTTTTTCAATTTTGATTTTTATGGATTTTGAAAGTTTTATAATTTTCTATTTGATTTTGAAGGTTTTATAATTTTGTATTTTGTTTTTCGAATAAGTATTTACAAGAGATAGATGAAGATAGACCTTTACTCCTCGTCTTCCTCCTGAAGACGCTTGAGTGTTTCTGGTTGAAGGCTTTTCAAGCCAAGTCGTGGAAGAATAAACTCAAAACGCTCTCTTGGAAGAGCTTTGGTGAAGATGTCGCTAACCGATATTCGACCTCACAAAATAGAGTTCCACCACACCTTTTTCCACTTGTTCCCCGATGAAATGATGTCGAATGTCGATATGCTTTGCTCTTGAGTGTTGAACGTTGTTGCATGAGAGAGCAATAGCACTTTTATTATCACAGTACAGAGGGATTTTGTTGAATCAAAGCCATAGTCGATAATTGAGATCTCATCCATAAGATTTGAGCACAACAGATGACATGGCTATGTATTCACCTCTCAGAGAGGAAATAGAAGTACTCATTTGCTTCTTTGAAGACCAACTCACAAGCTTATCACCCAAAAATCGAAAGCACCTCCGATGTACTTCGACGAGTATCTTGACAACCTCGCATGATCAAAGATCTCGCATAGGCGTTAGTGACATACCGTGTCCTTCGGGTACCAAAGTCCCATATTGATGGTTCCTTGGAGATATCGAAAGACCCGTTTAACCGCTTCAAGGTGCTTTTTAGTAGGCTTAGCCCGGTATCTAGCACACATGCAAACAAATAACAAGATGTCCGGTCTACTAGCAGTGAGGTACATCACGGATCCAATCATACTACGATATTTCGTTTGGTCAATCATGATCCCTGAGTGGTCCTCATCTAGTTTGGTTCGGTCAATCATGGGGTGTCAACAAGGTCACTTGAATCAAATCCAAATTTCTTTAAAATCTCTGTTGCATATTTAGATTGATTTATAAAAATGCCTCCCGGACTTTGTGAAATTTGTAATCCCAAGAAAATGACATTTGTCCCATCATTGACATTTGAAACTTTGAACTCATTTCATTTGAAAACGATCACATTCCATTGGGTCAGCCGAGGCAAAAATAATATCATCAACATAAATTTGAACATGAGTTAAATGTTTGCCGACTTCGTGAACAATGTAGGATCAATGCTCCTTTGCTAAATCCGGTTGATAGAAGAAACTTTGACAAAGTATCATACCATGCCCTTGGAGCTTGCTTTAAACCATAAAGAGCCTTCTTCAACGATAAACGTGAGTAGGATGCTCTTGATTCACAAATCCTTCAGTTGCCGACGAGACGACTTCTTTAAGATCTCCGCTCGTGAATGCCGCCTTTACATCCATTTGATAGACTACCATGTTCTTACTTGCAAAGATTAGCCAAAAGATTCTAATTGCCTCGATTTGAGCCACAGGAGCAAAAGATTCTTCAAAGTCTATACCCTCCTCTTGACGGTATCCTTTAGCAACTAATCGAGCCTTGTTCTTCAACACATCACCATGCTCATCAAGTTTCACTTTGAAGATCCATTTTAGAGCAATAATCATAGCACAATCTGGAGCAGGTACTAACTCCCATACATCTAGTCGATCAAACTCATGAATTTCATCTTGCATAGCATTGAACCAGCTATCTTCATTCATGGCCGTTTTAACATCTTTTGGTTCGATCTTAGAGAGTACGGAGTTGAAGAAGCACCATAAGGCATCGGTTGCAAGTTGTTTCCGTGTGGATACAGGACGAGAGGGATTTCCAATGATGTTGTCTAATGGATGATCGTGAGTCCATTTTTGAAGGTGTTCATGTGGCGTTGTTGAGGGACCTGAGGTAAGCTGAGTCGATGTCTCCTCAAGAAGATGGTTCGATGATGATTCAGAGCAAATATGTTTTCAAATGGAGCATCTTCGGGAGTAGCAAAGGGATTAACTTCATCATTGATGCCCGAAACATTTCCATGATGTACATTTGAAGAATGATGATTTGTTGATGAGATCGGAAGGATCGGCAGCAGTGCTTCTTGACTTAAAGATATTGAGACCGGGATTGACTTCATTCACAGGAATATGAGCATCCTCTGTTGTAGGGATCAACACCTCATTAGTACTTGAATCATAAAGTTCATCAAACATAGGATCAAACAATTTCTTTAAATCATCTTCAGATGGAGGTACATATGGAGTTTCTTGAGAAGAGTTTGGAACAAGGATGAACCAATTGGACTGTTTTGAAGTGCGGGTCCCGAATGGATTGTCCAGAGCCATTTGACCGGTCAACTCATCAAACGTAACGTGAATTGTTTCCATGATATTTCGGGTTCTTTTGTTGTAGATTCCGTATCCCTTTTTGTTTGGTGCATATCCTACAAATACTCCAATGTCCGCTTTAGCCCTAAGTTTGCCTAAGTCTTGACCCTCATTGGTTGGATAACACAATGCACCAAACACACGAAGGAAAGAGAGATTAGGTTTTCTGTTGTGGACAAGTTCATATGGAGTTTTTTCCATGTACGTGTGAATCGGGAGCGATTTTGTGTGTAGCATGCAAGGCAATTGCTTCACCAGAGAAACATTGGAACTTTTGAGTAAATCAGGATTGTTCTAGCGGCTTCTACAAGAGTTCGATTTCGTCTTTCAACTACACCGCTCGTTGAGGAGTTCGTGGAACACTTCTTTGATGGCTGATTCCAACGCTTTCATAGAATTCACTAAGTTGTTTGTTAACAAACTCAGCCCATTGTCCGTTCCGATACCTCGACGGTTTTGTTAAGTCGAACTGCGGTACTGCTTGATGAGTTTGATGATGATATCGAGTTTCATCCTTTGTCCTTAAGAACTTGACCTGTGAATCTAGAGTAATCATCAACCACAACTAACACATATTTCTTCCCAAAGATATTCTCACCTCATTGGTCCACATAAATCCATATGAATCATATGAAGAACTTCTGTGACAGAGTTAGTAGGTTTGGGTTTATGGGCATATTTTTTGCTTTTTCCCAATTGACATGCTGAACAAAGATGATCCTTTTCATACTTTAGTCGAGGTAAACCTACAACTAAGTCCTTTCTGGAGAGATCATTGATGGTGCCCAAGTTCAAGTGATTGAGACGTCGATGCCATAACCATGACTTTGTTTTAGAAGCCTTTGACAACAAGCAAATTGGAGAAGACTTCATCATATCATCTATAGAGATGGTGTAAAGATTTGAACCACGAGTTCCTCTAAACAGTTCCTTACCATCAAGTTCTCTAACAAAACAAGTATGTTTTCTGAAAGCTACTTCTAGATCGAGTCACGAATTGACCAAAGAGAAACGGTTATGACCAAGACCTTCCACATAGTATACTCTAGAGATAACACTATCACCAACAACATAATCACCATAACCCATAATTGCACCGAAATGTTCATTACCGAATCTAATCGTCTCCGATGAATTTGCTCACGGTTCATGAGCCGCGACCGGCCCCTCCATATATGCTTGGAACAACTCGAGTCCAGTACCACGTAACGATTTGAACGATCTGCAGTTGAACACGCACAAGAATGGATAATCGATAATTGGGATCCCCATGCAAGAATGGGTTCCACTTGGTTAGTAAATGGTGGAACACCCACATGTAAAATAGAAACATCCATATCAGTAAGTAGAAGCAATGGAATCATTGGGAATAGATGCAATGTCGGGTGTCAGATTTGACCTATTCAAAGTATGTTCACTTCTTAAGGGAATAGTTCTACCAATAGGCATCCATTTTCTAGTGGGCATAATCTTAGCAGGTTGAGAACAAAACTGATTATTCTTATGGCCAAAAGGTATCCAATAATAACCTATCTTTATAAAAGTTCATCCTGTGGGTTTCCACCGCTTTCTAACAATCTTTCGCTTTTGCCTTTTTGCCTTATTTGCACGATTATTAGCATTAACAATTTTAATCGGCATTTGACAAGATTAGACAAAGCATTCACACCACATTCATGATTAGCAAATAATTCAAGCGGCACATCATTACAAGGTTTGCAAATAGTATCGTAATTCTAATTAATTATAGCACTAAGGCTAATACTAGAATCAACACGATTCGCTTTATTCAACTCAAGCTTAAAGTTCCTAGATTGGTCTTCTACACTCTTCCAATGCACATTCTTAGCTTGCAAGGTCCTATCATTCCTTGTATTGTCTTGAGACTTTGACCTGCTCGCTTTAAAGTCACCGATTACTCCTGTAGAGGGAATGGGAACATTAGTTGGTTGATCTAATTTTGCATTCCCCAACTTGATGTGCAAGGATCTCAAGTACTAGAAGGCACATTAGTGTATACTTTCTTAAGACTGTGATTTGAGCTTTTGCAGCACACTAAAGTTCACTTTCTTAGTACTAACATATCCGAATCAACTACTTGAAGGCACATTAGTGTTTCCTTTCTTAAGACTGGGCATAGAACGGATTTCCCGCTTGGCACTAGGCATAGAACAAGGCATCACAGCTTTGCCTTTTGCACCTAAGGTTAAGGATTTGGGACATGTTGCAATTACACATTCTAGCAACTCTTGAGATCGTTTGGCCCGGAGGCAAGCAAACCTAATTTCACTATCAAGAGGTTTGTTAATGAAATCCTCTTCGACAATCTCACTGAGACATTCTAGACTATCCTTAAGGTGAGCACAGGATTCATGAAAAGCATGTTCATTATTCCTAAGATGAGGAGGAATATATTTAATCATCACAAAGGTATTTGCAGTCTAAGGGTGACTTTGAGACAACATTCTTATTGAAAACAAGTGGCGCTTTCCCATTTCGACTTCTAAGATTCTCAATTTCCTTTTGTAAAGACGTTATTTTTTCGTTGTTTTGGTCACGGTGACTTTTATTGAATCATATAACTCTTTAAAATGTCGTTTAACTTTTCATTTTCTTCTAGAAAACTCTCGTTTTCCTTTTGTAAGGCATCAACTAAGTTTTGAAGATGAAAAGTTTGAGAATTCCGAGAATCTAAAGGAGGAGGCATTTGGGAGCCTGCCATATTGTTCGTTTGACCCTTTAATTGAAAGATTTGGGCTTTCAACTTCGATCTGTTGCAACCGAGCTTGAATCGTTCATCACGCTTGTTAATTTGAAAATCGATCAAACTCGAGCATCCGAGGATGTCTTGATATTTGAAGTTTTGACATTTTCTTTAAGATGTTGATATTTTAGTTGTAAATTAAAATGCTCAACTTCTAGTTTAGAAAAATGTTTAACCAAATTGTCGTGATCATCCAGTTCAATTTTCTCGCTTAGTTTAGAATTAGTTTTTTCAAGCTCAATGACACGATCATGGGAGACTTTCAGGGCACACGATAGTTCATGAAATTTGGAAGCATTAATAGAGCAATTTGAAGTGAAAAAGATATCTTGAGCAACACATTCAGGAATAAGAGTCTCATTTAAGGTATGCAAGTTCTTCCTCTCAATCTCATTATATTTTAGTGCACGCCCATAATCACTAACTTCAACTACCATTGCATCAAATTCCTTTTCCATTCCTTTAATATCGCTTTCTATCCCCTTTTAAGACTCTCAAAGTGATCTTTTAGAAGTTTAAAGAAAGGCATGACCTCACTTAAATAACATTCTTTCATTTGCTCAAAACCCCTTTCTCCTTCCGTTATACCAATGGGTGTGATCCTTTTCTTGCAAGTTTTCTCAAAATCAACAAATAGTTGAAATATAACATATTGGCTAATTAAGGTCTTGCTTTTAGTGGCAATTTTTCTAGGAACAAGATGCATTGGTGTATTAGGAGGATACACAGTCGCTCTAGGCATTTTCCTAAGGGGAGGGTTTGTTTCAACAATATTTTCAACTTTTGCTTATCTAAATCCTTTTTCCAAAAAACTTGTTCGGGAGTCAACAATGTCTGAGGCTTAAACATGTTCAAGGAAATCCAGTTTTCCTTTTGTAGTCATGGGGAGTGATAATTATTTTTTTCTCTTTGCATTTAGGATCATCTAATTTTTGTTCATCCTTTCCCTAGTGACTTCATCTGATTTCTTATCTTCCTCAGCGCACTCAACGCAACTAGGTTTCTGTCTAGGTTTAAGAATCTCATTGCCATCATAGATCACACTTTGAGTTGCTTTTGCTATCTTTCCCTCCGACCTCGTGGTTGGGTTTATCTATAATGGGAATGCTATGCTTATCGCTAGAACTCTATGTTTAGTGATCATGTGAGCAAATTGAATGGTGTTTCCTTGTATGTACAACTTGTTTTCAAGTTTGTTTTTCAAAGTTTTCAGATTAGAAAAATCTCTCAAGAGTTTTGATTCCTTTGCATTAAATTCTTGCTTAAGCATTTTCACATTTTCTTGAAGTTCTTGTTTTTGCTTAGCAGTTTTAGAAAGTTTTTCTTGCAAGGAATTTAATTCTTGTTTCAATACTTCTTCTCTAAAATTACTTTTCTAATGATCTGACGCACTTGGTCATCCATTTCCTCGCCACGCAGTGGTCAACTCAAATTTAGCACGTTGTTCATAAATAGCAACACGTTCTTTATAGGCATTTAGTTTAGAAATTACGGAATCATCAGGGCACATGCAAAGGTATTCATCAAAAACATAGTCATTGTTGACCGCAGAAGATGCATCACTTGGTACAACTTCACTTTCACTTTGTTTCACGTATTGATCATATGGGACAATATTGATATTACCCATATTTTCAACATTTGATTCAATAGTTTCAGTTGATTGTACTTTGTCATGCATCTTTTGCACATCAATATCATCGTATAGTTTTAATACCTCTCGAGATGAGTTTGTCTTGGGATGGGCGGCTAGTGGTGAAGAAGAGACCTTGGGAGAAACCATTGGAGAAATGCTAGCCATAAAAATTGTGTGTGCCGTAGGTCCATCATCCACATCAGAGTCGTATGCATCACAATCAACGACTTGAAAGGCATTCGATGATTGTGACCTATCTCCCAATAGGCGCTCATCCACATCGCATCATAGGTCTTGGCATTGCCCTCAGCTAGAAACAACAATTCCTCTTCATCCAAAGCAGCACCATTGTCCCGAGCTTGTACCGCCAGCATCTTATCTCTGGTAATCAAGATTCTCGTGGACGCTTTGGAGATGTACAGTTCCTTGCAATGTGTCCCTCACCACCACACTTATAACATTTGATTGGCTTAGCTTGACCTTGGTTACCATTCCTTCCTCGATTCTGGTTGCCCACATAACCTCTACCACCCACCTCTTCCGATCATATCTTGTCTTTCCGAACGGTTGCACCCGATCCTTCCATCTTTAACAAAGGGCTTGATTGTGTGGGTTAGATGTCGCTCGAGGTTGTTGTTGGTTTGTGGGAGAGAATTCATGTTTTGACTAATCAGAAGAGCTAGTTGATTAATGAAATTTCCCACGTGTGCATCAAAGATCGCCTTGTTTGAACATAGGATCACGAATGAGTTTGTGATTACCATTACCCAAGGGTATGACTTGTGAAGCTTTGGTTGTGATTCCCATGTTTGAGTAGAAGGCAGTTGAGTCATTAGACGAGCTTGTCTCTCCCTCGTTGGTTTTGAACTGATTGAGAATCAATTTTTCAAACATAGCATGTCTCTCATTCTCAAGGAGGAAGGCATAGAGTTGCTCATAGTTTGTATTCTTCAATCCTTTAGTGAGCTTCACAAAGGTGACAAACTTGTGCCATTCGGGATTCATGTTGTTCACAAATTTTGAGTTCAATTGAATGTTAGGCATAGTCATTCTGATGTTCCTCATGTCATTTACTAACTTATGAAATCTCACATAGTACTCATAGACATTCTCATCTGGTTTCATCTTGAAGTGTTCAAAGTCGTCATAGAGTTGGGATTCTCTGTCTTCCATAGTTAATTCTCAACCCGAGAAGCATCTTAACATTATCCCAAACCGCCTTTGCATCGGTGTTATGATTGATCGACTTGTAGATGTCTTTAGGAAGACCTTGAAGAACAATGTTTGAAGCCCTGATATCTGCATCGAATCTCTTTTGCTCCTTATCATCAAGCTCATCATACATTTTAGGTCGTCCATTCCGTAACAGAGTACCATCTTCATTAGTATCAAGTATGTCTCTAGTCGCCTCAACTCGATATGGTCCTTCATCAATGGATTTGAGAATGTTGACACCATATTCCTTTCCAAGGCAGCATAACTGATTCGCTTGAGCCCAAGAATCGTAGTCGGCTCAAGCATGGGTGGACGAGTATCTCGATCCAACCGCTTGAACATCCTCTCGCAATGTGGAGATGATAGTAGGAGCGTTGGTAGACATGTTAACAGATAATACGGGATTTTATAACTCTATGATTAAACCGAGAAATAGATTCTTTCACTGGATTTTACTAAATCAAGAGAAAACCGTAAACAATCACCCAAGTCGCTTAGAAGATAATGCACCAAGTCGCTAACACTTAATTCGCAACACCACTAAGTCGCTAGAGTCCCAAGTCGCTAGACAAATGCAAGTCGCTAAGTAGTAACTCGCTAAGCCTCAAGTCGCTAGCAAAATTTTGGCAGCCATTCGCTACTCAAGTCGCTAAAGATACAAGTCGCTAAAGAGCAACTCGCCATGATCAAGTCGCTACCACAAGTCATTTGCAAGTGAGTGGAGAGTCCACTACTTGTACCGCTTAATCGCTAGGTCTAAGTCGCTAGCTCCAAAACTGTAACTCGCTACAAAATTGTGAAGCAAGTCGCTACTAAGAAAACAATCCGTGGCTCAAGTCGCTAGCAAGAAAAACTCATAAACACCACTTTTCAATCCAAAAACAACCCAACCAAGATGATTCAAGCTTACCAAATCAAAACCTAAACACTTGTGATGATTCTAAACATAAAAGTACTAACAAAATCCAAACTTTAACACTAGAAATCAACCAAATGATGCAAAACCACTAAACTTTTTCAAACTCAAAAACCACCTAAAACCACTAGAAATCCAAAGATGTGCAAGATATGATCTAACCATGGCTCTTGATACCAATTGTAGGATATTGATTTCACAAACACATCAAACCATAACACAAAGTGGCGGATAAATGGAATTCTAGAGAGAGAAAGTTAGAGGTTTAGGGAACTTAGTGAGAGAAAGTGAAAGATATTATTATGAGCTCCAACTCTCTACCTTGGAGGTAGAGAGTATTTATAGTCTTACATAAATCGCCACACAACGGGCCGTGGATCGCATACAATTGGGTAAAGACCGTCCGTCCTCCACGGTGTTACTTAACTAAATACTACTTAACATAAAAGAACTATGACTACGAGCTTTCTAACGATTACATATACTTGAGGTGACCGACTCTTTAATACCTGGAATTTCTAATTCCTAACAAACGTGTAAAACGCAATAATATGAAAAACAGAGAGTAAGAGAGGAGAAGAATTCTCTTCTTAGCTCCCCTTTGAAGAGTGCTTCCCTTTGTGAGGGCTTCAAGTAATTAGGAAGAATAAGCGAGTATGTTGCAATTATGTTTGCAAATGGCTTCGTCTATGACGAAAAATGCTCCTCCTTGACGAGTGATCCCCTTTGTATCCTAAGTGAAAGTATTGCAATTGTTTTGCTTTGACTAAAAGCTCCCCCTTGTTGAGGGTGTTAAAGTCTTCATGTGTATATTGAAAATCTACAAAACAAAGGTTAGAAAACAAGTATATGATGCATAATTTCCTGCAAATGAGACTCAAATTAGTAAAAATAAATGTTTCTATTGCACGGATCCCACGGTTCCTTCATGGAAGGGATCCGTCTAGGCAAAAGTCGTGGATCCGTCTGCCTCACTGCATACTCATGTTTTTACAGAATGTAGATGTAAAATGTGGTGTAAACATCAACAAGAGTTATGTATTAAGGTACCAAACATATTATCAAGACCACATGGCATACAACATGTAATTTCATTCAATAAAACATGAGAAATGGTATACATATCTCTAAACTAAGAGAATGACAAAAGCATGTAGTACATTTTCTAATAATTTCTAGTTGTGCCGAAAACTAATAAAAAGCATTAATGTGCTTGTAATCTTAGATTCTCTAGATTTGTTGATTTGATCAAATCATTCAAGGAGATGATTAAACATGAAATGAAACTCATTTCGTACTTCTTGAACTAGTCCTTAGGTAAGTTGACAATTAGAGCAATTCTTGTCATGAGTAGGAAACGGAGGAGGTGAAATGTTTTGAGGAGGTTCCATAAAGGATGGTGGGATTTGTGGAGGTGAGTTTAGTGTCGTAGGATGTGGTTCAACTAAGAATGAGGGTGATGATGTATGAGTTGGTGGTGGAGATGGGAAGTCCTCTATATGGTTTTGGTGATTCCTTGTTCCTAAAAATGGACTATTTGATGGTGAAGGTGGTTCCCTATTTAAGGAAAAGGTTGGTGAAAGAGAAGTCCTAGGTGGCGAGTCTTCTAAAGAGTAGAGATTTGGATGAGAAAGAGGCGCGGTAAAGGAGTGTAGTCTTGGTTCTAGAAATGAAGGCTTAGGTGTTTTACTTGAGATAGGTGTGTTTGGTTTCGATGAAAGGCTTTCCAACTGAAAAGGTCGAATGCTAATCCTAGCTGTTTTTCTAGCTTTGGTTAGTTGAGTTTGTTGAGGAGGGATTCTAGTATTTGGGCTCTTGCCCGGTGATGACTCGGTTGATGATATCTCATGAACCATATGAGCATTCTTCTTGGAGGAACCTTTGGTTGAAGAAGTTTCGCTAGATGCTTAAGTCATAGTGAAAACAGTGGATGTAATGGATGTCTTAGCTACTGATTTTGAATGGTGGTTTAGATACATACGCACACTTGGTTTATAAAGGATGAAATTAAGTTAGTGAATTAAATTCTTGACCACTAAGAATTTTGGCGTGCACTAAGGTCAACTATAGTGTTGTTCTATCCTAGGAATTCATTTAAGGTAAAGTAATAGTGCTTAGACTACCAAAGAAAGTTTGAATTAGAAAGGTAAGGTGATCATAATCTGTTCTGAAGACCCAGATCCCACGGATCCCTAAGAATGGGGATCCGTCTAGTTAAAAACTAGGGATCCGTCTCTCAGACAGTAAAGTGGTGGAGTGATTATGTTCTATTAAGGTCTAGTACCTATAAATCCTGAGTGTTTGGGTTCCCTAAGATGTTTAAAATGGTATGGAACTTTAATGTCCAACCATAAGGAGTGAGCATACCTAATAATGGTTTTTTTTATAAGGAATTGGACTTTTTATGAGTGCAACTAAGTGTTTAAGCATGTCATTAAAAATTTGAAGATGACAAATGAAGCCAAATTATCCTAGAGATCAGATGATAGTTCAAAGAAAATTTGGAAAATTCCTAAAAAATTATAAGAAATGAAAAACTAGTTTTTAGCCTATTTTGAGGTAAAGATGACTGAAAACAATTTGCTAAAATTAAGAGAAATAACAAACTAGGTGTTTTGAGATGTGAGGAACAATGTGTGAGCATTAGAGCGGAAATATGGTGAGTTTTGGTGAAGTGATAAATGAAAAACACCTTGAATATGATCCTACGTTAGCTATGAGTGAGAGTGAGACCTTCTGATCTTGAGGAAGACTTAAGTGATCCTAAAGTATCATGTTTAGCTAGTATGATAAGGTATGGAGGATTGAATTAAAGTGAAAGTGTAAAAATCCTATGTCTGTTTACCCGGATCCCATGGTTCCCTCATTTGAGGAATCTGGCTAGTTATAGCTCAAGGATCCGACTACTGCTGACCAGTAGCTTCACAAAGAAATGTGCAGAATTTGCACCTCTTAGCAAATACCCATCCTAATCATTTCTACACCAAGTAATCAAATATGCAAGCAAGGTATATCACGCATGGTAAGTAAGAGCGACTAAAAGGTAAGCAAATATGAGCAAAACCGACTTCTTGATTTCAATCAAGTAGTCATAAAATTCTCATTTGGGTCACCTAAGTTAGGGTGTCATTGTTCACGTCATGCCATCTACTAAAGCTAAGTCCTAAGTTACAGAAATATTGTTTAAAATGTTTTACAGACCATTGTTCGAGTTTTAAGGTCCACGACCTTACCTTCCCTTTCACTCAATCTTCTACTTCATCGCCAAGCTTCACTTTCAACCCTCAATCCTACTTCTTCTTCATGAGAAAGTTGGCAAAACATTTGAACATCCCCTTTGTTTGTTAAAATTCTTGTGATGGGCTTGGGATGTCTGGAAGTTTTTTAATGTATGCTATGGGGTCAATTTGAACGCAAGGCCATTGGGGTTGCTTCTTCCCTCCCATCTGATGAGTCTGTTGGTGGGTGAGGTCTCTTGCCTTCAACCATAAACCTTGTAGTCTTCTCATCGGACAAGGGAACCATGACCTTGTTGCAAAAGATGTGGTCATCGGTGTATGGAGACAGATCTAGAGCAAAGACAAAATTGGCTAGGCGAGTTAAGAGCATGGCATAGGGGAGCACCATCTTGTCTATCCTTGATAAACTTGCCATCCATTTAACCATGTAATAGGCAAGATTGAAGTGAGTCCCAGTAACAAGGCAATAGATCATGTAGGCAAGCTGGGATGATCCTTATTTCCCACCAACAGGACATTTCTCCCTTAACACTAGTTCCCATTTTTTGTACAACGGGGAACATCTCTGAAATCTCCATTTAAAAGGGATCCCTATAGATGACCTTCGATTTCCTAGTGACCCGAGACGGGAGGCTCTTTGATGAAGACGTATCTCTACCGTAGTAGGATCCGGAGAGGTGTGAATGAACCGATACTCATCGACCATGTCGTGGAGGTGGGCTAGTGACCATTCATTTGAAAATAAGCATGTCCCTCGGCAAGGGATACGAATTATCCTAGAAAACTCCTCGAGGGTGAAGGTATATTCGTGTTCATTGATGACAAATGTAACACCCTCAGTTTTGAATAGCAGCGAAAGCTAATCGAGGATATTACTTATTAGCACAAAGTACACATTACAGAAAATGACTCTAAAATGAGACGTTTTAAAATACATTATCATTCGAGTTTATTCATAATATCAGAGTAGAGGTCCCATAATGTACATAATAAGTTTAAAAGTTTTCGAATGATAATATGCATAGTCTTCAAAATGCCTATTCCATGTGCCTTCATTCGTGTGCCAGACATATCTTACGGACTGAGATAAAACAAAAAGTCAACACAATGGTTGAGTGAATTCATAGTTTGAAATGAGTGGACAATAGTTTGTAGTATAATTGCAATGTGTACAATTATCTTCTTGATAGTTATTATTGCTCTAAACTCATGGAACTCACGACCGATCACTGATATATATATGATCGACGATATATATATATATATATATATATATATATATATATATATATATATATATATATATATATATATATATATATATATATATATATATATATATATATATATATATATATATATATATATATATAAGTAACTTGCCCCGGGTAGGTATTTTGCCATATACCTAGGTAATTCAAATAAAGTGCTTTTGGTTACCGATCCGATAACACAAACGGGATCGTCAATCCCGATAGGCCTATCCACAATTTTATGCCTCACCCCAAGTGATTAGTGGTCCATGATGTTGGGGACTTTTGGCAAAAACAACTTAGGCATGCAATAATACCAGGCATCATTTTGCAAGTAATTGTCCATAATAAAACATTTTAGCATGTATCTCCCCAAGTAGTTTATAAAATAGTTAAACAAAAGCTGGGGCTATGAACTCACCCTGGGTTATCAGTAGTAGCTTATAGCAATAAATAAAGGTAATGTTGAGATCAAGATCTTTAGTGATTATTTAAAGTATAGTAATTATGTTTTAGTATAGTTTTCAATATAAGTGTACAAGTATATGTAATTTGTTGGCTTATGATGTTGTACATGGGTATTAAGTTAAGGTATCCCTTAAGTGTTTGTTTGGCTTATAGCCATTTTTTTTATAAATGACCTCGCACCACCGTCGGGCTATCAAAATCAAGAGGTCGTGAGTGACGCGACGAGGAGCCGTGACACTTTAAATCGTAAAATCCAAACTCGTCGATACGATACCCCGAAGAGGCCTCTTTATGATAATGAAATTCCCTACTATTGTAGTACTTATCATTTATAAGTAAGTATTTGCCGAGACAAATGTTGTATAAAACATGTGTCGTGTTTCTTCAAAGACTATTGTTGAACTTGTGTGATAGTGTTATGAGTTGTGTGTCGTGAAATAGTTTAGCGTAACATTTATCATGTGTAAGTGTTATTCACTCAATTAGTGTTGTGATTTCGGCGTGTCATATTATGATGTTGTGGAATATAAAGGTTTCAAAAATAGGTTTTAGATTAATAAGTTCATGGTTTTAAATAGAGGTTAAAACTTGTGAAAAAGATATTTATATATTTTATATGTCATATAGTCATTTATCTAGTTTTGTCAAAATCTAGTAAAGCTTCATCTAATGACCAAGTTTTTGAAAAAAAATTTCGGGTTAACATACCCAAACTAGTCGTGCGGCTAAGTTACGATTAAACAACTTTGAAACAACAATCATGGTCATATCTAGTGGCTATATTTAAGTTAAAATAGCTTGAGACATCAGCCTTGGCTTAACCTTGGCTTGGTTTTGGTCTCAAAGAATCAAAATACAACTAAGTTTCCTTAACCATGGTTGTTTTCTAGTCAACAACAGGTCTGTTTAGTTTTTGCTGTTTTTAAGACTTTTCATTCACTTTCTACTTATGTGTACCTGAGTTTTTGTAGAAACAATCATTCCGAGCAACTTTTGTGTTTTACACTTTTGGTCGATTCGACCGTAAAAGGGTTTAAATCGCGTTTTAAAATCGTTTCAAAAGACTTTTGACTTAATAACCAATTTTCATCTAGTTATCTTCTTTTAACCATAACTTTTTATCTATAAGTCCATTTCAAGTGATTCAAAAGCTCAAATTCTAGTTTTTACTTCCTCTAACAACTTCTTAAACTTAATCAAGTCTAAAGTTTATGATTTTTATGTTAAAACTCATGATAATTCACTAGTTTCTTACTAGTTGTCTTAATGAATTTCTACACTAGTTTTTACCCATCAATTTTATGTACAACATCAAGCAAGCCTTATTACAAGTACTACTTATATAAAATTACATCAAATAATTATAAATATCATTACAACCATATTGAATGACAAGAAATTTAAACAAACTTCTTACAAGACTTAGGTTGAATGGTCACAAGAACAATCAAGCCTAAACCCCTTTCAATCTTCAACCCTTGTCTTCAACCTCTTAACCCAAGCTTACAAACCCTTTTACCCTTGCAATAACCTTCTTACTTCAGCCCCTTATGCCTTGAATATCTTCTAATTTACCCTTGAAATCAACAAAACAACCCTATGTAGGAACCAACTCTAGCTCCATTTTCTTAGTGATTCTTGAAGTACAAAACAAACTATGGGTTGGTGTTATGGTGGTGATAGTGGACGTCCAAGGAGAGGAAACCAAGAGAGTTTGGTGTGATTTTTTCATGTGAATGATAAGTGATTGAGGTGAATGGTTTAAGTGGGGAACAAAATGGGTGAGTAAGAGTGCATGTTTAATGAGAAAAGGCCTTGTGGCCTTGTGATAAGGCTATCAAACACCACCTCTCTATGAGGTGGTAGTTTGTGTGTGTTTTGTGATAACTTTAGTTTTTAGGGTATAGTTTGGTCCCGGTAATTACTAATGTTAATCCCTCTCCGCGAAACTTAAAACCGGGTAACGTAAAAATGTAATACTTCCAAAAATGTTAAAACATATCAATATACTCCAACTAGGTCTACTAAAAGTATGATAAGTCTAATATGATGTTTCGATGTTGTTAAAACCTAATAACGAGGTTCAAAATGCATAACTTAAAGGTAAAATGTGTACCTAAATTGGCAAAAGTGGCAATAATTCATATGAATTATGATTAGTGGTGAAACTAAAGTATTTTTTAACACATAGACTTTTCCTAGTCTTGTGTTGGTTGTGAGGATAATTCATACATATTAATTTTTGAGATTACTTATATAAATAATTAAAAGTAATTTATATAACGTAAAATAGTAAAATATAGACCTGAAATATGCGAGGTGCTACAGCCTTCCCTCATTACGGAAATCATGTCCTCATGATTTAGTTTGATGCACCGAAGAGATGCGGATATTTCACGCATTTGGTCCTCTCTTTCCTGTGTATTCAGGCCCCTGCGAGAATTCCAACGTACTTTAACGATGGGGATTCGGCTTTGTTTCAACTGTTTGACCTCACGGTCCATTATTTCAATAGGTTCCTCAATAAAATGTAGCTTGTCATCGAGCTTAATCTCGTCTAGTGGAATGACAAGGCTTTCATCGGATAGACATTTCTTAAGATTTGACACGTGGAAAGTGTTATGGATTCCACTTAATTCTTGAGGTAGCTCGAGTTTGTATGCTACCGACCAACTCTTTCTAGGATTCCGAATGGTCCAATATATCATGGACTTAGTTTCCCACATTTTCAAAACGGATTACTTTCCTGCGAGACTTTCAGCATAACCCTATCTCCAATTTGAAATTCCAAGGGTTTTCTAGTGTTAGCGAACTTTTCTAGCGATCTCTAGCAACTTGTAGTCTGCTTCTAATCTGAATAATCTTTTCAGTTGTGTCCCGCATAATTTCGGGCGGTGAGTTGAACATCGCCAACGTCATTCCAACATACGGGAGATCGACACTTTCGACCATACAATGCTTCGTAAGGTGATGAGTTAAGATGGAATGATAGCTATTGTTGTAAGAGAATTTGACTAATGGTAAATGATAGTCCCAGCTTTTACCAAAATCGATAATACAAGCTCTTATCATATCTTCCAAGGTTTGTATGGTTCTTTTGCTTTGACCGTCAGTTTATGATGATAGGCGTACTTATGTCTAGTTTAGTTCCAAAAGCTTTCTGAAGTGATCGCCAAAAATTTGAAGTAAATTGCTATCTCTATTTAGATAATTGAAATTGGTACACCGTGTCTAGAAACTATTTCTTTGATGTTCGTTGGCTGATCCATATCATAAGTTTCTTTGATTGGAATAAAATGAGCAGATTTTGTTAAACGGTCCACAATTACTCAAATGGCGTCATAACCGCTTCGTGTTCTGGGTATTCGTAACAAAATCCATCGTGATTCTTTCCCATTTCCACATAGGAATCTCAGGTTGTTGTAGTAATCGATGGTTTTGACACTCGGCCTTGACCTTAGAACATGTCAAGCACTTACCAACATATTTGGAAATATCGGCCTTCATGTTAGCCACCAATACGTTTTGAGATCATGATACATTTTGTCAGACCCTGGATGAACGGAGTACTTTGACTTATGCGATTCATGCATAATCAAATCTCGTACACCTCCATAGAGTGGTATCCAACTTCTGTCTTTGAAGCATAACATTCCATCAGAACGCTTTACAAAACCGCTTTTGTTCTCTAACATACCGTAGAGACTCTCTTTGGTCGGTTTCTTCTTTGATAGCTTCATTATGCTTCAAGGATTTGTGAGGGTAGTGGTGAACGATCATCATTCCCCAACGATCTAACTTTTAGAGGTTTTAGTCGTTCTTTTCTACTAAGAGCATCTGCCACGACGTTTGCCTTACCCGGGTGATAACGAATTTCACAGTCGTAATTCTAACCAAGGGCGTTGTCTCATGTTTAGATCTTTCGATCCATGTGTTGCCAAGCTTTTGTGATCGTGTATACTATACACTTTGTGCCATAGAGATAATGTCTCCAGATTTGAAGAGCAAAAACGACTGACCCTAACTCTAGGTCATGAGTGGTGTAGTTCTTCTCGTGCTTTTTAAGTTGTCGTAGTAGCGTAAGCTATCACCTTCTGTCTTTTTGCATTAACACTGCCCCAAACCTTTATACGAAGAATCACAAGTACAAAACAAAGTCCTCATTGCCTTCGTGTAACGCTAAGATAGGTGCACTGCATAATTTCTCTTTTAGAAATTGAAATGCTTCTTCTCTTCTTTTCGCCCCAATCGATTTCACATTATTTTGAGTCAATTTAGTTAAAGGCTTTGCTATCTTGGAAAAACCTTCAATGAATCTACGGTAATATCCAGCAAGTCCTAAAAATTGACGTATTTCCGTTGGATTTGTAAAGGCAGCCCAAGTCTTTATGGACTCTATCTTGGCGGGATCCACATGAATTCCATGATTATCATTCATGGCCAAGAATTGTACACTTGAGATCTAAAATTCACATTTTGATAATTTAGCGCACAACTTCTCATTCAGTAACTCTAGGATCGCTTGAGATGTCTTTCATGTTCTTCTTTACTCTTAGAGTAAATTATAATATCATCTATGAACACAATCACAAACTTATCCAAATATGGTCATACACTTGATTCATGAGATCCATGAATGCTAGAGCATTAGTTAAACCAAATGGCATAACTTGAAACTCATAGTGACCAAGTCGGTCATGAACGCGAAATATCCTCTTCTAACTCTAAGTTGGTGATATCCGACAAATCGATCTTGGAGTATACGCTTGAACCTTGGGTTGACCGAGATCATCGATTCTTGGAAGTGGGTATCGGTTCTTAGGTTAGTTTATTTAACTCCTCACAATCAATGCACATTCGAAGGATCCATCCTTCTTTTTAACGAATAGGATTTGGAGCTCCATGGTGGTGAACTTGGTCGAATAAAACTTGTATCCGTAAGTTCTTGCAATTGGTTAGATAACTCTTGCAATTCTGGGGGCTAAGTTTTAGGGTGCCTCGAGCAACGTGCCACCGCACCATTCGATTTGGAACTCCACTTGTCTAGTGGTGGAAGTCCGGTAAGCTCCAGGAAATACTTCAGGATAATCTCACGTACAATAGGTGCACGTCTTCGAGTCGTTTCTCCTATAACTTTTTCTCCGTTGTGGGCCGAGACATAACATCCTTCTTTGATGTACTTTTGAGTTTTAATGCAAGAAATGATGTTCAGCGAAGTTCCACTTCGGATAACCAAGGTTTCATTATCGATAGGAATATGTACAACTTTCTCGCCACAGATGATATTTGCATTTCGTTTCGATAACCATTCCATACCAATCATAACGTCGAAACTTCCATGTTCTATTGGCATGAGGTCTATTTTGAATGGATGACCTAACAGGTTTAGTGTACAATTTTGAAGTACAATGTTGGTGGTTACAAGATACCCATTTGCTAACTCAATGGTAAAGGCGGTGTCTCACGTAGTGGGTGCAATATCAAGTAAAGATGCAAATGCAGTTGATATAAAACTTTTATCAAAGACCAATCAAATAAGATTTTGGCATAATGGTTATTGAGTAGAAACGCACCGTAACCACATTCGGATCCCTGCTGTGCATCTTTATCACCCACATACCCCTACCACGAGCTCCACCTTCTTGTTGACCATTGTTTTGGGACATTGTCTCTGATGTGTCCACGTTCTCCACACCCAAAACAAGTTCAATACTGGTTGGGTGTTGGCACCACTTCCCTCTCGCAGTCCTTGGTTTAATGCCCTGTTTTTGACAATTCTTGCATCTAACGGTGCAAGGGCCTTCATGATGTAACTTGCATCTGAATAACAAAGGAGCATTTCCTTGATAACCTCCTCCTTCACCGGGGTGCAAAGCAGAACAACAGATTCTAGCATTTTCTTGCCTACCGCTTTGTTGGTTGTGGTGGCTTTGGTTTCGCTTTGTTGGTTGGGATTGTTGTTGTTACCCCTTCCGGCATATCATTCCACCTTCTCTTGTTGTTGTTGTGGGTATTGTTATTGGGATGTTGTTAAGTTACGCGTTGAGGTTAATGTCATGAATCGAACAGTTCCTGCTCTAACCGCTTGATCCATCTTCTACGCAGCCATTCCCATTGCATCGTCATCGTTTTTGGATCAAAAGAGGTCACATTTCCAGTATAGGTTGTGGAAGTCCCCACATGTACCTCTCTAGTAACTTTCATTGGTTGGAACCATTGTTGGGCATAAGATTGCCAATTCATTGAATCGACGATTGTATGTGGTGATATCTCAGGTTCTTAACTATGCGGACGTTCCATATTCTCAATTTCCATTTCGTACCTCGTTACGAGGACAATATTGTTTGATCATCATGAGTTTGACCCAGAAAATTTTGTAGGCATTTGCAATGCCAATTGGTTGAACTACAGAATTCCACCAGGATAATGCTTCATCCATTAAAGTACTGTTGGCGTATTTGACCTTGCAGTCTTCAGTGGTGTTGCTGATCAGGAATACAGATTCAGATCTCTCAAACCATCGGGTTAACCCTACAGCTCCTTCAATGCCTTTAAAATTTGTAGGTTGGCATTTCATGAATTCGCTGTATGAGCAGCCCTTTGGCATTGGTTCGACATTTATTCTTTCGGCACCAATAGTTGGTCCCGTAGCATTAGAACCTCCCGCTCCAACATTAGTTGCATCGGCCCTAGCAGTTGCAAGTGCCTCGGCAACAGGGCGGAGTTTTTGCGGCCGGCCGACCTTAGCGAGCGGCGACACAATAGTTTGCAGTTGCGCGCTTCGGCTCTAAGTCAGCAGCCACTTTATCGGCAACCATTTTATCAATAGCAGCTTTGCTTTCGTTTTAGGTGGCATGATTCTATCAATTAAACAAGAGATGTGGTATAAGTATGATGTTGGATAATAAGCACGATTAGAAACGATAGAAGAAAAACGTTGGAAATTAAATCACAACACAAGACGAGATAAATTTATACAACAAAAGTTACATTCATATATAGTTAATCCATTATATCGGGGTTACAAAATCGAAACCCGTGATAGGTTTCTTCAAACTTTACTGACGAAACTATCAGTCAGCAATTACATTGTTCACTAGCTATTACGTAATCTACTAAGTCTTTTAACTATTATAACAACACTAGTCTTTCAAGAGTCAGGAGATTGATGCGGCTCGGGCTGATCATTATTCCCGTGAGCAGCCAACACATCAATGGCGTCATTAGGGCGAAACTCCCTAGAGCCCCTCAGTTCTTCATACATGGCACGCATTCTGCTCGTCTGCGGTATAGAGATCGATCTCGAGCTATAACGATCGGTTTGAGCAATTCTAACTTGGTTTCGCTGAAGCTACGCGGCGTTTCAACTCTTTAATTTGCTCACCGTCTTCATCTTGTGCTTTATCCATACGTGTCACTTTGTTCTTGACCACTAGAAAACCTGTTATAGGATCTAAGACAATGTCTTCCACAAGTGTAAGGCCATCTCGGATATTACTCATATCCAGGATTGGCAAATCAGTTCGTTTTCGAGCATTAACAGTTTCAACTCTTATTGAAGAGATTTCCGTTTCACGACGAATAATTGCCCTTGACAGAAAGTGGACATGATTTTAAGATTTCCATTTCATACCTTGGGAAATTTGGAAAAGTATTAGATGGTCCTCCGACTTCGTAAGTAGAGGAAGGGCCCCCAATGATGTAAGGCCTTCCCCCAGTAGCGGGAGTAACCGAAACAGGAATTTCAGAGTTTGATGGAGTAGATGGTGACACTGGTGATGGTGGAGGTGGAGATCCGTTGAGTATGACATCCGCTTGAACAGGGTCTTCCTCTTCTTCGTCATCATCGGAAATCACATCCATGTCATGATCATCATCATTTAAGATCATATTTTCATCTTCTTCCGGGATCTTCGTCGGGTCATCCTCGGGTTCATTTTCATTAGCTAAATCTTCATATGGTTCCTCATCCTCGTCATCCCCATAGTCCACAATATCAAGATAATCATCATCTTGATTCGAGGGATTCTGTACTGGATGGGAGCCCGGAAGTATTCTCTTGTTGGCTGGTATAGCTTGATTTGGAATAACAAGAGATCGTGATCGGGGATGGTGGTGAGACATAATGTGCATAAGAGTATCTATGTTGAGAGTTACTTAAACGTTAGTAGCAATTTAAACAGTGATATGTTAAAAGTGGGCATGGCACACGAATATAAGAAGACTATAATGAGTGAATCGGTAGATAGTAGTTATAGTCTAGGTGTATAATGCACCCTGGTTCTCTATAACTGTAGCTATGGTACCAATCTGTAACACCCTCAGTTTTGAATAGCAGCGGAAGCTAATCGAGGATATTACATATTAGCACAAAGTACACATTACAGAAAACGACTCTAAAATGAGACGTTTTAGAATACATTATCATTCGAGTTTATTCATAATATCAGAGTAGAGGTCCAATAATGTACATAATAAGTTTAAAAGTTTTCGAATGATAATATGCATAGTCTTCAAAATGCCTATTCTGTGTGCCTTCATTCGTGTGCGGACATATCTTACGGACCGAGATAAAACATAGAAAAGTCAACACAATGGTTGAGTGAATTCATAGTTTTGAAAACATGAGTGGACAATAGTTTCTAGTATAATTGCAATGTGTACAATTATCTTTTTGATAGTTATTATTGCTTTAAGCTCATGGAACTCACATTGACTGTTGTATATATATCACCGGACGATATATATATATATATATATATATATATATATATATATATATATATATATATATATATATATATATATATATATATATATATATATATATATATATATATATTTATATATATATATATGCCCCGGGTAGGTATTTTGCCATATACCTAGGTAATTCAAATAAAGTGCGTTTGGTTACCGATCCGGCTAACACAAACGGGATTCGTCAGTCTCGATAGGCCTATCCACACTATTTAGCTCACTCCCGTGATTAGTGGTCCATGATGTTTGGGACTTTTGGCATAAACAACTTAGGCATGCAATAATACAGTCAAGGCATTCAGTTTGCAAGTAATTGTCCATAATAAAACATTTTAGCATGTATCTCCCCCAAATAGTTTATAAAACAGTTAAACAAAAGTTGGGGCTATGAACTCACCGTGGTTATCAGTAGTAATAGCAATAACGGTGTATGTTGAGACTGCGATCTTTAGTGATTACCACTGAAAGTATAGTAATTATGTTTTAGTATAATTTTCAATATAAGAGTGCAAGTATATGTAATTTGTTGGCTTATGATGTTGTACATGGGTATTAAGTTAAGGTATCCCTTAAGTGTTTGTTTGGCTTATAGCCTTTTTATAAATGACCTTGTACGACCGTTCGGGCTATCAAAATCAAGAGGTCGTGTAGTAATCGCGAGGAGGGACACTTTAAATCGTAAATCCACAACTCGTTGATACGATACCCCGAAGAGGCCTCTTTATGATAATGAAATTCCCTACTATTGTAGTACTTATCATTTATAAGTAAGTATTTGACGAGACAAATGTTGTATAAAACATGTGTCGTGTTTCGTCAAAGACTATTGTTGAACTTGTGTGATAATGTTATGAGTTGTGTGTCGTGAAATAGTTTAGCGTAACATTTATCATGTGTAAGTGTTATTCACTCAATGAGTGTTGTGATTTCGGCGTGTCATATTATGATGTTGTGGAATATAAAGGTTTCAAAAATATGTTTTAGATTAATAAGTTTATGGTTTTAAATAGAGGTTAAAACTTGTGAAAAAGATATTTATATAGTTTATATGTCATATAGTCATTTATCTAGTTTTGTCAAATCTAGTAAAGCTTCATCTAATGACCAAGTTTTTGAAACAATTTTTCGGGTTAACATACCCAAACTAGTCGTGCGACTAAGTTACGATTAAACAACTTTGAAACAACAATCATGGTCATATCTAGTGGCTATATTTAAGTTAAAATAGCTTGAGACATCAGCCTTGGCTTAACCTTGGCTTGGTTTTGGTCTCAAAGAATCAAAATACAACTAAGTTTCCTTAACCATGGTTGTTTTCTAGTCAACAACATGTCCGTTTAGTTTTTGTTGTTTTTAAGACTTTTCGTTCACTTTCTACTTATGTGCACCTGATTTTTTGTAGAAAAAATAATTCCGAGCAACTTTCATGATTTACACTTTATTCGGACGAGAGAAAAGGGTTTAAATCGTTTTAAAATCGTTTAGAAGACTTTTGACTTAATAACCAATTTTCATCTAGTTATCTTCTTTTAACCATAACTTTTATCATAATAATTTCAAAGTGATTCAAAAGCTCAAATTCTAGTTTTTACTTCCTCTAAAAACTTCTTAAACTTAATCAAGTCCAAAGTTTATGATTTTTAAGTTAAAACTCATGATAATTCACTAGTTTCTTACTAGTTGTCTTAATGAATTTCTACACAAGTTTTTACCCATCAATTTTATGTACAACATCAAGCAAGCCTTATTACATGTACTACTTATATCAAATTATATCAAATAATTATAAATATCATTACAACCATATTGAATGACAAGAAATTTAAACAAACTTCTTACAAGACTTAGGTTGAATGGTCACAAGAACAATCAAGCCTAAACCCTCAATCTTCAACCTCTTCAACCTCTTAACTGCTTACAAACCCTTTTACCCTTGCAATAAACTTCTTACTTCAGCCCCTTATGCCTTGAATATCTTATAATTTACCCTTGAAATCAACAAAACAACCCTAGGATCATGTAGGAACCAACTCTAGCTCCATCTTCTTAGTGATTCTTGAAGTACAAAACAAACTATGGATTGGTGTTATGGTGGTGATAGTGGACGTCCAAGGAGAGGATACCAAGAGAGTTTGGTGTGATTTTTGCATGTAAATGATAAGTGATTGAGGTGAATGGTTTAAGTGGGGAACAAAATGTGTGAGTAAGAGTGCATGTTTAATGAGAAAAGGCCAAGTGGCCTTGTGATAAGGCTATCAAACGCCACCTCTCTATGAGGTGGTAGTTTGTGTGTGTTTTGTGATAACTTTAGTTTTTAGGGTATAGTTTGGTGCCGGTAATTACTAATGTTAATCCCTCAAGTCACGAAACTTAAAACCGGGTAACGTAAAAATGTAATACTTCCAAAAATGTTAAAACTTATCAATGTACTCCAACTAGGTCTACTAAAAGTATGATAAGTCTAATATGATGTTTCGATGTTGTTAAAACCTAATAACGTAGGTTCAGGTACGCGTATTACTTAAAGGTAAAATGTGTACCTAAAATTGGCAAAGTGGCAATAATTCATATGCATTATGATTAGTGGTGAAACTAAAGTATTTTTGAACACATAGACTTTTCCTAGTCTTGTGTTGGTTGTGAGGATAATTCATACATATTAATTTTTGAGATTACTTATATAAATAATTAAAAGTAATTTATATAACGTAAAATAGTAAAATATAGACCTGAAATATGCGAGGTGCTACAACAAAAGCGATCGAAATGGTTCCATCTTCATTTCTTATGATCCTCATGCTCTTGTAGAACTCTAAGACAAATACCGTAAAAACTTTTTCATTGATGTTTAAAAGGCATTGGAAGTTGATTCCCGCAAAGACTTTGGGAATGTCGGTGTTGTTGATAAATGAGGGTTCGACTACCTGCTCCGCGGAACAACCTCTTTTGCAACAATTTGACGCCGGTCCTTGGGGCTTAAACCATCCTTTCTATGATACATCAGAATGTAGTGTCTTGGTGTCTTGATAGTCTTGTTGCCTTGAGCTCGGCATGGTTGATCCTAAACACAAAATACAATGTGGTGTCATTTATGTGAATAGTATCCTAATGAGGTTCATCATAATTTTGCTCAATACATCTTTATTGAATTCAAAATGAGTTTTTAATTTGTATTAACAATGTTGATTCTTTGATTTAGTTTATCTTAGAAAACAATGTGATACCAAGTTGTGATAAACCCATTTGAACCCAAGTTCTTAAGATGAAAATTGTACTTCTAGGAATTAGAGAATGGAAATAACAATGTAGTGAAGATAATACTTACACAAGTGATTGTTTCCTTCAAATGATGAGAAAGGAGCTCCTATGAACAATAACTTAGGGTTTATGTTTGTGAGTGGGAGTGTAACATATAGGATTTCACAAACACACTAAACCATAATCACTATGGGGCGTTCAATATGTTTAGAGAGAGAAAGTTCTAGAGAGAGAAATGGAAGAGAGTTGAGAACTTTTAGTGAGAGAAAGAAAAATCTTATTATGAGCTCAAACTCTCTACCTTGGGAGGTAGAGAGTATTTATAGTACCCATAAGCGCCACCTCGGGCGTGGATCGGGCATACGATTGGGTAAAGACCCGTCCGTCCTCCACGGTGTTACTTAACTAAATACTACTTAACATTAAATAACTACGACTACGAGCTTTCTAACGATTACATATACTTGAGGTGACCGACACTTTAACTACTGGATTTTCCAAATCCTAACAATCTCTCCCTAAGGGAGGTCACCTCAAACACACATTAAATTACATAGAAAACAAACAGATATAACATTGAGATTGTTCTTAGATTCTTGTTCTGTAGCTCGTCGTCTTTGATTCTTTATTTTTGCATGTTTTGGATTATCACGAGTGGAGGTCTTTAAGCGATCCACGTGATACTTGAGTTTTGAGCAGACTTTGAGATCATCGAAACATTAAATCTCGACTCATCCATTGTGGTGTTGGTATTATGTGATGTAGTGAATTTTTGGATCGACATGCTCACATTTGGATCATGATATCTTTTATCGAGTAGCGAAGCTTTCGTTGATTCATGATATTGGCGCAGCGTAGCGAAGCATGGAGTGATAATATCGAGTCATTGATGCACTAATCATGATTTCTTTAGATATGAATGTGTTGTGTGAGCATGCGGCTATAAATTGACCGCTCCATTACGATGAGCAGCCCGTCGGGGTGTACGCATAAGACGATTAGCAATAAATCATACGAAAGTGTCTTTGATCACTTTCATTGAATTGAGGTACACGGCCCACGGTTCCCGTTGATCAATACAAATACTGCACTGATGGTATAATTCGAAGAATTTCCTTGGCCGGGTTTTGCAGTCTCTAGCGTTCTCAAACCGGAGCGTCTCAAAGAAGACAACACGGGTGAGTGAACCAAAATGAGATTCGATTGATGAAAAAGATTTGAAAAACAATCGTGTATTGCTCAATAGAAATTGTTTTGCAATACAACGAAGGTTTTAATGAAAATCAATTATCAATCATAAACACCTTTTATTTTTGAGAAATAGGTACCGCGGTCGATGTGCTAAAGAAAAGAGTTTTTAAGCACAACGACTAGTTTTTCTAAGGTATCCGTCAATCCATATCACGAACGGGATTGATTCAAAAGATTGAATCTCTCCATTGTTTTACATCGGTTGTCACATGGTTAATCTATTGGATAGATCTCACATGCCACCTACCAGGAGCTTGTTTGATGTTGGCTCCCGAAGGCTTTCCATCTTCATCGTGAATATGTATGCATATCACTTAGATGTTCCGGCAATACCACAAGGATAATGCGTAGGACTCATAATATATAATCTCTCTTTCCATTGTTGTGAAACAGAGAGTCTTCATTGAAAGTGTCCTAATGAGATTTATATGATGATCTCAAGGCTCTAGACTCAATTGTGCATATTTGGTTCCTATCTTGGGAGACTAGGGAGAGGGTCTCCTTCTTCAATATCAACAATCTCTAAGAGAAAGTCGATAGATTATGTCGGTTCCCGTGAGAATGAAACAAGCCCTTTTAAGAGGAACTTGAGTGGTTTGGAAATTTGAAGTGCAATGCGTCCTTTGGGTCCATGACGTCTTGTCTTCAATACCGATGTTACCTTGGTAACCACCAGTAGTATATGAATTGAACCGGTTTACGCCTAAGGTTGAATTATTGGAGGGCTATTTCTTTTCACCCTTTTCACATTCAATTCATTTTCATTCTTCAACCTTGATCTTACGAGACTTCATTAGAACCTTGTTGGGTTTATTCGATTACTAGCTCAGTCTGTCCGCCTCTTCCCATATCTCACTTTTCTCCTTTTTCCATCATACCTAAGGACTCTACCCTATCTAGTGGATTGTCACTGGTAGATCTTCGGTTCTGCGGATCATGGGACCTCAACCTAACCTTATCATCCTTATATCACCATACATAAAGTGAAGTTGGTCGGTCTTTTTGGTATTGTTCATGCGCCATTGGCCAATTGAAAACCATTTGAAAATCAATCAAGATACTTGTGATATAGAATCAAAGCATTTTGTATCTTAATTGTTTTGATATTTTAGAAATGCTCCCCTCAACATATGCATAAAATTTAGAATTTGTTTAGCACATGGAGGCAAGAGATCTTTGAAATCGTTAGATTAAGAATGAAAGGTCCAATCTTTTGATTAACATTTTCTAAAATGATCATCATCACTTCCCAATCAATTTGAGTAGATAAAACATTTTGAGGAAGGATGAGGTTTTCAAAAGTTTGCTCCCCTCAATATGTGCCTCGAATTTTGAAAAGTTTTGCACATATGGAGGAACCCGCACTTAGAGACAAATCAATCCGTTTCAATAATTTGAGGTTTAAATAGATGCTCCCCCTCAACATGTGCATGGAAAATTTGAAATCGTTTGTCACTGGCGGGGAGGAAAACATGCTAAACACTTATGAAACCATTTATCGAATGCGGTTTAAATCAATTTAAATCACAAATTCTCCCCCGATCACAATTATCAAATCATTTGAGATTTGTGATCTTCGTAGATTTAAATTGATTTTGAAAGCTTTTAAGGAGAATTGTGACTTGATTATGAAAACGTTTTAACCGATAAGGATTGGATTTTGAGACTTTAAACTCCATTGATTAAACATGCATAATTATCTTTTGAAAACATAATAATAACCAAGGTCCGGAACCAATTGTGTAACATTTTGTAAAACATTTAGAGTAGACCTTACTCATTTAAGTGCAAATTGTTTGAAAAGAACACTTTTTTATTTGATTGAAAAATCATTCTCCCCCTTAATCAATGACGAAAGTTGTTGATTGATGAATGAATTTTGACACTTGATAAGTTCTTTTGATTTTCAAAATAGAGTCCGAAGTGTTTTCAAAACAATTGAGTTTTCATAAGATTACAAATATTTTTCAGAGGAATCTTTAGAAGGAAAAATATTTGAAATTAAACATTTGTCTTGTTAATGACAAACATTTGTTTTAGAATCAGAGCATTAGGTTTGAAACATGAGATAAAGCATGGCTCTATTCTTTCTTTGGCGGGTTCTTGCACGAAATGACAATAAACCATTGTTTACTTTCTCCCAAAAATATTTTTGATTTTTGATTTTTTTATTATTATTATTATTTTTATAAACATTGAACAATATCTAAGTCCCGTGTCATTCTTTGAATGACAACACAAACCGTAGAATATAATCGAATCGTGGTAGGAAACATGACAAAAAATAAAAGACATTTTTTTGGAGATATTTCAAGATTTTTCAAATTTTATGGATTTTTGAGAGTTTTATAATTTTGTATTTTGCTTTTTGAATAAATATATACAAAGATATAGATGAAGGAAAGACCTTTACTCCTCGTCTTCCTCATGAAGGCGTTTGAGTGTTTCTGGTTGAAGGCTTTTCAAGCCAAGTCGAGGAAGAATAAACTCAAAGCGTTCTCTCGGAAGAGCTTTGGTGAAGATGTCGCTAAGCGGTATTGACTTCACAAAATAGAGTTCCACCACGTTTCCACTTGCTCACGATGAAATGATGTCGGATGTCAATGTGCTTTGCTCTTGAGTGTTGTGCGTTGTTGCATGAGAGAGCAATAACTTTTATTATCACGATCAGAAGGATTTTGTTGAATTCAAAGCCATAGTGGATAATTAGGATCTCATTCAAAGGATTTGAGCACAACAAGATGACATGGCTATGTATTCAGCCTCTATAGATGATATAGAAGTACTCATGCTTAGCTTGAAGACCAACTCACAAGCTTATCAAAAACGAGCACCTCGGCGTGCCGGTGTATCTTGACATCTGCATGATCGGCATCGCATAAGAATGTTAGTGACATCTGTGTCGCCGGGTACCATAGTCCCATATTGATGGTTCCTTGGAATACCGAGACCCGTTTAACTTCAGGTGCTTTTAGTGGTAGCAGCCTTGATATCTAACACATGCACAGCGAACAAGATATGCAGTACCTTTGAGGTACATCGAGGGATCCAATCATACTACGATATTTCGTTTGATCTACCATGATCCCTGAGTGGTCCTCATCCAGCTTTGTACGTTCAATCATGGGAGTGTCAGCGGTTGTCACATGATACAAATCAAATTTCTTTAAAATCTCATTTGCATATTTAGATTGATTTATAAAAATGCCTCCGGGACTTTGTGAAATTTGTAATCCCAAGAAAAATGACATTTGTCCCATCATTGACATTTGAAATTTGGAACCCATTTCATTTGAAAAATGATCACATTCATTGGGGGTCGGTCGAGCAAATAATATCATCAACATAAATTTGAGCGTGAATTAAATGTTTGCGACTTCTACGGTGAACAATGTCGGATCAACTGCTCCTTTGTTGAATCCGGTGGATAGAAGAAACTTTGATAGCGTATCATACCATGCCCTTGGAGCTTGCTTTAAACCGTAAAGAGCCTTTTCAAGCGATAGACATGAGTAGGATGCTCTGGATTCACAAAACCTCGGGTGTGGCGTAAACCACCTCTTTAAATCTCCATTAAGAAAGGCGTTTTTACATCCATCGATATACTACCATGTTCTTACTTGCAGCATTAGCCAAGAAGATTCGATAGCGATCACGAACAGGAGCAAATGATTCTTCAAAGTCAATACCCTCCTCTTGGCGGTATCCTTTGGCAACCAATCGAGCCTTGTTCTTTAAGACATCACCATGCTCATCAAGTTTCACTTTGAAGATCCATTTAGAGCAATGATCATAGCACAATCACGGAGCGGTACTAATTCCCATACATCAAGTCGATCAAACTCATTAATTTCTTCTTGCATGGCATTGAACCGTTCTTCATTCATGGCGGTTTTAATGTCTTTGGTTCGATCTTAGAGAGTACGGAGTTGAAGAAGCACCATAAGGCATCGGTTGCAAGTTGTTTCGGGTGTGGATCTTTGAGAGGGTTTCCAATGATGTTGTCAATGGGTGATCATGTGTCCATTTTCTAAGGTGTTCATGTGGTTGTTGTTGTAGGCGAAGTGCGAGTCGATATCGATGAAGAAGGTTACGATGATGATTCAGGAGCAAAAGATATTTTCAAATGGAGCATCTTCCGAGGGTAGCAAAGGGATTAACTTCATCATTGATGCTAGAAACAATTCCATGATGTACATTTGATGATTGATGATTTGTTGATGAGGCAGTTGATCGCGGCGTTGACTTAATGATATTGAGGCTGAAGGGTTGACTTCATTCAAGGATAGGAGCACCTGTTGATGGAATTGACATTTCATCACATTGGTTCATAGTGTTCATCAAACATTGGATCAAACAATTTCTTTAAATCATCTTCAGATGGAGGTACATATGGAGTTCTTGGAGAGAGTTTGGTACAAGGATGAACCAATGGGACTGTTTTGAAGTGCGGGTCAGGCTGGATTGTCCGAGCCATTTGACCGGTCGGCTCATCAGCGTAGCGTGAATTGTTTCCATGATATTTCGGGTTCTCTTGTTTGGATGGTAACCCTTCTTGTTTGGTGCATAACCAAAAACTCCAATATCTGCCTTTGCTCTTAATTTACCTAAGTCTTGACCGTCATTAGTTGGATAACACAAAGCACCAAACACACGAAGGTAGGAGAGATCAGGTTTTATATTATGGACAAGTTCATATGGAGTTTTCCATGAGAGGTGTGTATTAGGGGCGATTTTGAGTGTAGCATACGTGGCAATGGCTTCACCCATAGAAACATTGGAACCTTTGAGTAAATCAGCATCGTTCTTGCGGCTTCCACAGAGTTGATTTCATCTTTCAACTACACCGTTCGTTGAGAGTTCGTGGAACACTTCTTTGATGGCTGATTCCAACACTTTCATAAAACTTCACTAAGTCTTTGTTAACAAACTCAGTTCCATTGTCTGTTGGATGATTCGGCGGTTTTGTTAAGTCGAACTGCATTTGTTTGATAAGTTTGATGATGACATCTGGAGTTTCATCCTTTGTCCTTAAAAACTTTACCCAAGTAAATCGAGAGTAGTCATCAACCACAACTAACTGTATTTCTTCCCAAAGATGTTTGCACTCATTGGTCACATGAATCCATATGAAGGGTATGAAGAACTTCCATTACTGAGTTTGTGGGTTTTGGTTTGTGGGCATATTTCGTGCTTTTTTCCCAATTGGCATGTTTGAACAAAGATGATCTTTTCATATTTTAATCTAGGTAAGCCTCAACAAGATCCTTTACGGAGATTATTAATGGTGCTGAAGTTCAAGTGATTGAGACGACGATGCCATAACCATGATTTTGTTTTGAAGCCTTTGACAACAAGCAGATTGGAGAAGACTTCATCATGTCTTCGATAGAGATGATGTATAGGTTTGAACCACGAGTTCCTCTTAAAATTCCACACCATCAAGTTCTCTAACGAAGCAAGTATGTTTTCTAAAGGCACCTAGATGAGAATCAAGAGAATTGAGGGAAATAATATGACCAAGACCTTCCACATAATATACCACGGAGATTACACTTTCACCAACAACATAATCTATAACCCATAATTGCTCCAAAATGATCGTTCCGAATCTACAGTCCGATGAATTTGCTCACGAAGTTCATGGCGCGACAGGTCTCGGTCATATGCTTGGAGCGACTGAGTCCAAGTACCACGTAACGATTTGAACGATCTGCGGTTGAACCGAGACAGAATGGATAACTGGATAATTGGGATCCCCATGCAAGAATGGGTTCCATTAGGTTAGTAACAGTGATTGGAACACCCATAAAAATAGAAACATCCATATCGAAGTAGAAGCAATGGAATCATTAGGAATAGATGCGTCTTGGTGTATGCGTATTTGACCTATTCAAAGTATGTTCACTTCTTAAGGGAATAGTTCTACCAATAGGCATCCATTTTCTAGAGGGCATTGTCTTAGCAGTTGAGGAAAAGCGATTACCTTATGGCCAAAAGGTATCCATTGATAACCTATCTTACTAAATGTTCTTCACATGGGTTTCCTTTGTTTTCTAACTCTTAAGCTTTTGCCTTTTAGCCTTCTTTGCATGATTTTTAGCATTAACAATTTTAGGGGCATTTGTGACATTAGACAAAGCATTCACACCATAATCATGATTAGCATCAGAATTCATACAGACATCATTACATGGTTTTGCAAATAGTATCGAATTCAATTAATTACGATACGCTATGGCTAATACTAGAATCAACACGATTCGTTTTATTCAACTCAAACTTAAAGTTTCTAGGTTGGTCTTCTACTCTCTTCCAATGCACATTCTTAGCTTGCGAGGTCCTATGTTGCTTGGTATTGCACGGAGGCTTTGACCGCTTGCTTTAATGTCACCGATTACTCACGTAGAGAATTATGGGAACATTAGTTGGTTGATCTACTTTTGCATTCTGAACTAGATGTGCAAGGTGCGTACTACTAGAAGGCACATTGGTGTTCACTTTCTTGAAGCTGACATAGATGTGCAAGTGCATACTACTAGAAGGCACATTGGTGTTCACTTTCTTGACACTGGGCCTAGAATGGTTTGTATGCTTGGCACTAGGCATAGAACAAGGCATCTCAGCTTTGCCTTTTGCACCTAAGGATTTAGGACATGTTGCAATTACACATTCTGACAGCTCTTGAGATCGTTTGGCCTGGAGGCAAGCAAACCTAATTTCTTTATCAAGAGGTTTATTAATGAAATCCTCTTCAACAATCTCACGGAGACATTCTAGACTATCCTTAAGGTGAGCACAATAGTCATGAAATACAGGTTCATTATTCCTAAGATGAGGAGGAATGTATTTAACAGTCACAGTGTATTTGCGATGCGAGGATGACTTTGATGCAACATTCTTATAAAAACAAGTGGGGTTTCCCATTTTTCGACTTCTCAGATTCTCAATTTCTTTTGTAAAGACGTTATTTTTCATTGTTTTGGTCACGGTGACTTTCATTGAATCATATAACTCTTTAAAGTGTCGTTTAACTTTTTCATTTTCTTCTAGAAAACTCTCGTTTTCCTTTTGTAAGGCATTAACTAAGTTTTGTAGATGAAAAGTTTGAGGATCTTGAGGGGAATCTAAAGAGGAGGCATTTGGGATCGGTCACGTGTTCTTTTCACCCCTTTAATTATGAGAGATTTTGACTTTTAACATTTCGATGGATATGTTGCAATGAGCTTTCGAATACGTTCATCACGTTTTACTTAATTTCAAAAGGCGCATCAAATTCGGAGAACATTCAAGTATCTGAGTTTTTTTCCTCTCAATCTCATTATATTTTAATTTTCGCTCATAGTCACTAACCTCAACTATCATTGCATCAAATTCCTTTTCCATTCCTTTAATATTTGAATCTATCCCTTTTAAGACTCTCAAAATGATCTTTTAGTTGTTTAAAGAAAGGCATGACCTCGGTTAAATAGCATTCTTTTGTTTGTTCAAAACCCCTTTCCCTTCATTATCCGATTGGGTGTGATCCTTTTCTTACAAGTTTTCTCAAAATCGACAAATAGTTGAAGAATAACATATTGGTTGATTAAGGTCTTGCTCTTAGTGGCAATAGTTCTAGGAACTAAGTGCATTGTTGTATTTGGAGGATACCACGGTCATTGCGGCATTTTTCCTAAGGGAGGGTTTGTTCACAACAAGATTCTTGCTTTTTGCTTATCTAAATCCTTTTTCCAAAAACTTGCGGGGTTAACAAGTTTGAGGCTTAAACTTGTTTAAGGAGATCAAATTTCCTTAGTGTAATCATGGGGTTTGATGGTTATGTTATTCTTTTTACATAGGGATCTTCTAGCTTTTATTCATTTTCTCCTAGTAGACCTCATCTATTTCTATCTTCCTCGATTACTCTCAGCATAACTAGGTTTTATGTCTAGGTTTAAGATTTCATTACCATCATAAATTACCTTATGAGCAGTTAGCCTTTTTGTGACCTCGGATTTGGTTTTCATAATGGGAATACTATGCTTATAAGCTTAAAACTCTATGCTTAGTGATCAAGTGGCGTCACGAATGGTATTCCCTTTATGCGTACAACTTATTTTCAAGCTTGTTTTTCAAAGTTTTAGATTGGAAAAATCATTCAAAAGTTTTGATTCCTTAGCATTGAATTCTTGCTTAAGCATTTTAACATTTTCTTGAAGTTCTTGTTTTGCTTAGCAGTTTTAGAAAGCTTTTCTTGTAAGGAGTTTAACTCTTGTTTTAGACTTCTTCTAAAAGTTACTTTTTCTAATAATTATGCGCATTTGGTCATCCATCTCTGCTCGGTAGTTAACTCAAACTTAACACGTTGTTCATAAATGGCAACTGCGTTCTTTAGGCATTAAGTTAGGATACTTGAGAATCATCGAGGGGCACATCAGGTGTATTCATCAAAACATAGTCATCATTATTTGAAGATGCATCACTTGGTACAACTTCTCTTTCACTTTGTTTCACATATTGATCATATGGGACAACATTGATATTACACATATTTTCAATATCGACTCAATAGTTCAGTTGATTGTACTTTGTCATGCATCTTTTGCACATCAGCATCATCGTATAGTTTTAATACCTCGGAAATGATTTTGTCTTTGGATGGACCAGCTTGTGGTGATGAAGAGACTTTAGGAGGGTCCATTGGAGAAATGCTAGCTATGAAAATGGTTTGTGCGATGGGTTCATCATCAGCGTCAGTCGAAGTATGCATCACAATCCGGCTGACTTGAAAGGCATTGATGATTGTGGCCTATCTCACTAATTAATTTGCTCATCCACATCCGCATCATATGTCTTAGCATTCCCTTGACAAGAAACAACAACTCCTCTTCATCGAGGTTACTTTTATCCCGAGAGCTTGCACAAGCAACATCTTATCCTCAAGTACTCTGCGTATGAGGCGTTTTGGCGATGTCGCAGTTCCTTGCAATGTGTCCTTCCTCAGCGGTTGTAACTTACTTGTATTCTGCTGCTTGTCACGATTTCCATTCCTTCCTTGATGCGATTTTTCATAGCTCTCTACCAACTCCACCTCTTCCTTGTTCATCTTTGCCTTTT
>OU343221.1:242526552-242676775 GCA_910596185.1 Chrysanthemum makinoi | reverse complement strand
AACCACTATAAACAACTTGTTGTGGTTTGATTGTTTCTTTCCTTACTTACTCTTTATATATTGTTTACATATTTCACTAACATATCTAAGATCAATATCAATTGATCTTTCAATAAGTTTCAAAACAAAGTTTTTAATCGGTAAACTATCCAACCCCCCTTCTAGTTTTCTACAAAATGTATGAACATTTGCATCAAATATGTGAACCAAGAATACATGTTTCTGCGAGACTTTGTATGTAGTGTTGGACGATACATTGGTGGAGGAGGTGGTGGTGGTGGAGGATACATAACGGTATGTGGCGTATTGTGGCGGAGCCATTTTATAATACGATAATTTAGCGGTGATATTATTAGTTTGTTTATTTAAAAAATTTAGAATTGTGTATGGTAGTTACAAAACTTCAATATCAAGTAAATAACAATGAGCTAAAAGAAAGAATGGAAATAAATATGTGACATTAAGGATATGAATCAAACTCTTTCCATTAAAGAATAGTAAGGCAATGGCAATCATCCAAATAATTTTCTAATTTATTCTACCAACATCAATGAACATTGATGTTCTTGTTACAGTCATAAGTTAGTCTCTAGTATTACAATTACAATATACATTAATCGTATCTATTACACATTAGCAATAAATAGCACATGTCAACAAATCCGTTTACTTTACGCAACCCATTTTCCCCTGTGAGTGTGAGCAAAGAGCAGTAGACTTCCTTCACTTCCAAGACACGAGGAAAAAAAATCCAAGCTTCCAGAGATTATTGAGATATATGATGATGATGATGATGACATCGTTATCATCAAAAGCACCATAATCATTTAACGAACGCATCTCGAAGCTTGGACTCTTTTTCCTCAAAACCGTAAAAGGAGAAGATGTTTCAAAAATGATAAGAATGTTGATAGAAGAAAGTGATGAACATGATGTTGCTGCTTGCTTTAAAAAGTTGGAGATACTTGAAGAAGAAAAACATCTTCTTTGTTACGGTTGTGAAGTGACCTATACAACTTGATCCCCCATTCAGTCATACATTACAACTTCTTCCACTATTTTGTTCAAATCTCCTGCAGAGGCTCCATTTATCTAAAACTGCGCAACATAGACCAATTAAATCAACAGTTATGAGCACTTATCAGCCTTTAAAAGATATGTCAAACTTTAAAAAAATTGAAACATATATCCAGAAATTTAGTAACAACATAGAAACTAAAATGGTCACCACTTGTAACACACCATGTAAATCAGCATTTATGATTGCATATTAGTCTTACGACAAAGGTTAGACAAATAACACAGAGTTGAAACAATTCTCATGACTACATACCATACTATCACCGAACAATTATGACCACAAATGATACAAATTGTATAAAACCAACACCTCTGAGCACATATCAGCTTTAAAAGACATGTCAAAAGTTAGATAAACAGAAACGGATATCCATAGATCCACTAACAACATAGAAAGTAAAATAAGCATAGCTTGTAGCACAACATGTAAGATCAACACTTATGATTAATGTAATTGTTGAAACATGCTAAAAACATGGACTCTTTTAATTGTTACGAGACTTGGTGTTCATGATTATTTTATTTAAATATGTTTATGTCTTTTGAAGCCACAAACATGGAGTCTTTTAATTGTTACGAGACTTATAATATAAAGTAAGACGTTAACTTGTATGTCTTCTTATTAAACCATATTACATGAAGCCATTGAGTTGATCAATGACTTATAATGTGTAGTGGGAATATAAATATTTATTCTTTCCTATTAAGACATGGACATGAATTCGTTGACTTGGTCAAAGAGTACTTGCGTTATAATACATGCAATTGGCTTGGAAATTTTATTATACCATTCAGTTTGACATAGTTGGTAAATAGGTGAGCCAAAGAGTATATGTTTATCTTACATATTGTTAGATTGTCTTCCAATATCAATCCGTAATACAATACCACAATTTTATGGTATGTTCAGTTAGGAGAATCAAACTCTATTGGTATGATTTGATTTGAGATAACTATAACTTCTTTTATTCCAAAAAGTTAATAAAGGTTAGAAAATTAAGTATGGATTATACATACTAAATAAAACTCCAACATAGAAGGTTAATAAGACTTTATCATGTTATGAATTATGATGAATCACAATAAGTCTTAAAATTGAAGTTCTAATTTGTTAAACTTCTTATGAAGCAGGCTATTACCAAACTAGAGTCAGGAACTGTCAATGTGTTTTGTAATGTCCTAAAAGAAAACAATTTATTGTTTTTCTACGTGCTAAGTATTTATAGATAGTCTCTAAATTACAAAAAGCAAGTGGGAGGTTTTTATATCTTGAAGAGATACAATTACAAAATACATAGCCTTCTAATACACACTAGTGAATGCCATGATGAGGCTAAACATGTAAATGTTAAACCTCGGGATGATGGGATTCTCATTCATAGATCCGCAAGGATACCTCAATCACTTGATTGATATATTTTATATCAATGCTGAGGAATATGAGTCACAAGATCATGATGAACCTGTTAATCACAATGATGCATTCCTTAATATTGGATTCGATAAATTACTCATACTATGAATGTTAAGATTCTGTCCATAACGATAATAAATTTTTGGAAACTTGATTTATCTTAATCTAAATAGTTAGACTATAGAATGAAAGTGAGTTTCTCCAATGAGAAAGAAAACCCTAGTGGTTTGATTCTTTGTGTAGAGCTCATATGGATAATATTGTACAAATATTTAATGCATGTTTTGTGGCAAGATTATTAATAATACTTAAGCAATTGACTGTAATTGAATATTCTTTCCTAGGCACATTAAATATATAAAGATTATAATTGTCATACTTATCTTCATTAATATGAAATTTGACAATGGAATATCAAAACTCTTTCTTGTGTGATTACTTTTGCGATGACGGTAAGTAATACATAGAGTTTTGTGAATTCATCTTTTAAAGTGTACAAACTACAAGAATCCAAGTATGGATCAATGCATGCATCTAGGAGATGAGTCTTATGTTTAAATATTAAATCCAAGTTTTGATTTATAATTAAAACTAAGATAACTCATGAGTCATGAGTATTAACTATTTCTTAGAGTTAGTGGGAGTATTATGTTTATTTTATTAAATCATATATGTTGTATAACATATGGGCAGTAACATTCTATCTAAGCTAAAATGTTAATTCTATCTTGGAATGAAACTTCACTTCACAAATTAGAAAATAAAACATACAACCTTGGAATATATGTTTATTATGATAAACACGTGCAGAAAATAAGTCTAATACAACATACCATCCTATTTAGATAGTTTCAATGGATGCATGTATTTTAACAAGATAGAACATGAATGAGATCTTAAGTCTGACTCAAAGATTTTTCATGTACATCATGTTGTATAAAGGAATTGTTGTATCATGCATAAATGCACGATAATTTGACAACATTGATATCTAATTGAAAGTTATTAGATAACTAGTGTAATAAATATTCTAATGGAATATGTTTGGATTTAGAATTTCATTCCTCAGCCCAGAGCTATTCCCAGATTCTACGGATGTACAATAAGATAATTGTTGCGTAATTGTCATAGCCAACGAACTTGAAGTTTAGGAAGGCACCAAACATTACAGAATAAATGTTCATAGTTTACGGATTTTTAAAAGGGCATATTGTTGTGTGAAAACAATGATGCTAGTTCAGTTAAGATGACACTCAATACTAGTCATGGTAGAATTTCATCCTTGATGATGACCATCTGGACTAGTTGTGCTCAATTAAGAGTATAGTTGCATTATACATTATAAAATAAGAATACTTTAAACTTTAGAAGTTAGAAAGATGATTGTCATAAATAGGTGTTTGATGTTGTCACACACTTTATGGAACATAGTGTGTCAATATGGAGATATTTGTATGCACACATACAAGAACTTTACTAATTGAACTCTTGAAATAAGTATTTGATAAGGATTTAAAACATACGTTTTTAGGGGGTCATTTAAGCCCTAAATCGACACATTTTATACCCGTTACTACTTAAAATCGTTCCTTTTCATATTTTAGGTCTTTTGGAAGCAAAATGCTGGAATGAAGCATATTTGAATGAAAAGGAGCGAAAAACATGAAGAAAACGACAAAGCCAAGACCCAAGCAGATTTTAAAGTTCCGGACGTCTCTATCAAAGGGCACGCCATTACACTTGTCAAGATTTTGATCAAATTACACGCCGTTTACTCGTGAAATTTTGGTTCTACAACCTGACGCTGCCACCAAACTCTTAGGCGCTCCCTTATCTTCTACACCAGACACCCATGAACCAATCGCAGATGACGTCCCTCATGAAGATGACGGCTGGCCACGCTTTATCAACCGGCCCCAACGATGACTTGGCCCAAACGAAAACCCTAATGACTAGCACTGACCAAGGCTTCGCTAGTGGGCGACGCTACGCATTTGTAAATCTATATATAGAATTCGATTTTTCTCACAGATTTAGTAGAACTTTAGAGAGCAAACCCTAATTTAGTTGTAGTCCGACTTGGACCATATTTTAGGGTTCCATACCCTTCTTTACATCATAAGATAAGTTTGTTAATCCATATTATCATTATGTCTACCGCATTTTTAATTGTATGTGTGTATGCTTGCTTGTTTACCATGAGTAGCTAAATTATCCTTGTGTTTGCTTAGATCTATGAAACCTAGTTGTTAATTATTGTTAGGTTGTCTCTTGTCTTAATTGGTAGACGCTAGAGTAAGGAAAATTGGATTCTTCTTTAATTGTTGCAAGCTTGAACATCCTAAATAGCAAAAAGCTTAGGAGTGCATCTAGGCCATCGTTGTGTTTATTGCGCTGAGTTTTAGTTGTTGATAGTAGTAGCATTGGGAGAGATATATAGGTATATTTGGCGATTCCTGATAGTCTATGAGAGTTACAATTCATAAAACTAGGGAATTAGGCACCCCCTATGACCAAACGGAATACAACGCACCAATTAAGATGATGATGTGACAATTCAACCGACCAATAAGAGATAACTAAGGAGTAAGAACATCTAAGTAAACACATTTTTAATCATCATAAGAGCACACCTACATTAGCATAATCTATCTTTCCTTTTCATAGTTTAATTAGTTAAGTAGTATTAAAAAGTAGTAAAAATTGGTAGAAGTACCACCCCCCACTCCTATACCCCGAAATATTTACCTTGCTTTCTAATAAACAAAAAAAACAAAAAAGAATCTCCCTCAACCTTACCTTCTCGCCATACACATCCTTCCTAGCAACTGATTCCTCTAAAGAACTTAATCAACTCGGGCTTACCCCATACTACACTCATAACCACTGTACATAATCGCTTGTGAGTGGGTTGTAAAACTTGCTCGCAAAAAAGGAAGTATTTTCGACCCCGAACCCTGCTATCTGTATTCTAAAAATTCTGATAGATCAAAACTTGTTGAATTTATGCCTTGTCAACAAGTATGATTTTCATATCTTGAGATATAATTCATCAACTAGAATTATCATGCATTGATCTATTTAGTATTTGGATAAAAGATGTATTAAACAATTATTATTTTTAATGAATTAAAGTACTTGGTATGTTTGTTTTCATTTATAATAAGTTGTATCCTATATTTGTATGTTTAACTCCATGAATAAATTATGTTATTCTGAATGTCCATTGTCGATCGATCATATGGGAATATGGTTGAATTTAGACAAATATGTGGGATTGGTTAAAATATACTTTGTATATTGAAGGAAGGTGTTATTCCCTATTCACTATTGTTAAAAAAGGGACAATTAAGTACTTAAAGCAATTTAACAGTGAATAATGACTGAAGTTAACATAAGTAAAACACACAGAGTAATTTTCAACATCATATTCTTATTAGAAATAAATCAAAAGAATACGCTACCTGCTACTCTTAAGTGAATAGTACTTAGGATTGAAATGACAAAGTTTGGGTGACTCTCTAAGCCTGTGCTAAGTCCGAAAGCACAACTCTTAGAACCCACTGAGCTAGCTCAAGGATAAAGTTGTAGTTGGAGGAGTGAAAAGTTGGCTTGTGTGTGTGTGTGTTTTACAACCACAAGCTTAAACTTTTTACTCATTCTCTTATGCTATTTATACAAGTATGATTATTAACTTTATCCTAGAAGATTAAAACATGGATCATGCTTAGAAACACGTAATATTGATATATTCTGTTATCAAGCTCACTTTCTATAGTAGGCGCATTTTTCCTTGATAGAGAATCAGCTTACTATAAATGGGAAGATATGATTTTGATAGATTGAGATGTATAGACTGATAAACACTTGAGGGACTTAGTTTTATCCGTAAAACTTTCCCCGCCTAATCCAAAATTCTCAATCTTCAGCCTTTTAAAGTCTCACCTTCTTTCGCTTTGTCTTCAGTGTTTAATCAGCTTGAGAGAGTTGTATGGATTCAAAGTGAGTTATTACACTCACCTAATCCACTATCTTCTTCTTGACTTAGTCTTCACCCCTTTAAGTTCCGCCAGTAGTGGAGAGGCTCCTCTTCGCCTCATACTAAGTCATTCAAGATATCTCACCGAGAGACTATGGACTGATTGTGTTTAATGATTAAATACTTAGGATATTTTCTATTCAAATCCTAGTTTAAGGGTTTGTATTTATCAACCAAATAAATTTCCCCTATTTGGATATACAAATAGCCTAGTGTTTGATCGCTGTGAAGCAAAAGGCTTCTTCTTACACTGAATGTACTAATGAATACAATAAGGAACATTTAAGTAATTTGACAAGAACATACATCTTTTATTGATCAGATTACATATTTCCTATCACTAGTACAAAAGGATAAAATGATGTCACCCGTGATGGATACCCAAAGGCTTCGAGCTTCACTCTTGGTGATGAGTGTTTCCCTGGCCAGATGGTCTCTTATCTTTGTATTCTGGTCTTGGATGAACCTAATGTTTCATTGGATTGATCTCAGAGGCCACCGTATATAGTCGACAGCTGCATTACATTTAACCCTGATCAATATCACTCCATCTTTGAAATGTCGGGCTCCATAGACATCAATGTGGAATAGCCCTCTTCGTGCTCTTCAATCACCAAACAGCCACAAATTTGACACCCTCAAAAATTCTCTCTGTTGCATTCTAGGCGTGCACTTTGATTTCAGGTTGAACTCAACTCTTTTCCTTTTCCAAAGGAAGCTTGTGGTTGAGATCCTTGAGGTGCAGCCAATGGCTGAATTCCCAATAATTGGTGCATCCCCGCCTTTCATATCTTTGCTGAGCATTTTCAATGATCCGACCACCTTGTTTTGCTTCTTTTCAATAATTGACCAAGTTCATCGAAGTTCGCTGATCCCAAAGTCGCTGAATTTTGGGATCATGAATCATGAATGTCTCTTATCATCCCCCTCGTAGACATTCATTGCCGCTGGTTTGGTATTGGGGATGATTTTAACATCGCTGATTCTTTCAGCTCCTCGCTTGTCATTGTCCGCTTGTAATGATCAATCCTTTCTAGCCTCGAGCTCTTCTTCCTCTTTCTTTGCTTTTACACGCTTTCATTGTATCATTTGAGCGTACTGAAAGCAAACCTTGAACTTTTGTCCTCACTCGACCCTTTCGCTTGCTCTGATCTAGTCCCATGTTCTTCCTTCTACGACAACCTTAGCCGCTATTTCCCTGTTCCTTTCTCTTCCTCACCTAGTTTCAATCTTCTTTCTTCTTTAGCAAGATGTTTACTTAGCTGATCTGGTGTGAGCAGGTATTCAGTGTCACCGATTTTATAGGGAATCTTCTCAAGCTCAGCTTGTCATTATGCCTTTGCTTTGTCTTGGCCCGAGGAAGATGATGCGATCAAAGGAGGTGTAGTTGTCATGATAGGTGGTGTGACTACTATCGTGTTGTTGTTGTGTTGATGTTGGTGGTGGGACCATGAGATTGGTATTGCCGAGCATCGGGTGCGTATGATGTAGGAGCAATCGAGACGGTGGTGTTTGCTCCCTCGTGAAGAGGAGTTTCTTCAGCAGTATTCTCCCCCAACCGCCGCCGAGTGTCGCTGAGGCAAGAGTTGGTGTTGGTGCCGAGGGGACGGAGCGTACCTTGACCAAGGCCCGATAGATTTCAGCCATCATAGCCTTAATCGGGTGTCCGTCTCAATGCCGCTTGACCTTTGATCCAAGTTAGCCTCGAAAGCTCCACGGCAGCTCATCCGTGGACCAAGATTCCAAAGCGCCAGGAAGAGGATGCCCGAGCCATGGTCGCCACTGTGTATTCAGAGAGTCCATTGTAGCTCAAGAGATCGGATCGATGATGGAAGACCCCGAACATGTGCGCATTTGAGCGCATCTACAGCTTCAAGTAGTGCGTGAAGATTGTTGCAAGTATGCCTCAAGAGCCTTTAACACTTGAGAGTTAAGAGTCGGTCTTCTCCGACAAACTCCTTGATTTCATCGATCTTTGTGCAAGATCCTCAAGGTGCCCTTAAGAAGTTAGCCATATTTTCATCCAAATTCTGAATTTGGTCATACATCATGTCCCCGTGCTCATGAACATTTTCATCAAGCCCCTGTATCTCGCTTTTAAATCTCGCATAACTTGCAGCAGCCCTGTGATGTTGTTCTACAATGTTTTAGTAACCCTAAGTATAGCTTCCGGCCCTGGTGATCCATCAGCCAACCGCCTTCGTCAAAGGGGAAGAACATTGTCAAACCTTTGAATTCATCGAGCTCGAGGAGGATTCGTAAGCATGATCATCATGTTGGAATGGGGATTCAAGATGCTCCTTTGATCAGCCGAGGCTCTTGTTCGCATTGAACTCACGGCCCATTTCTTCCAAATGATAAAATTTCATCTTCGCCAAAGAAGATCATCCTCTCTCGAGAATAAATACCGCTGGACATCAGCAATAAGTGGAGTGCGGGTTGGTGATGGGTTCCATATTGGTGGTATATATCCTCTAGTCTTTGTCCCCCGCCACCCTCGCATTAATGTGGAGTTTCCCGCTGCCTTCTCCCGAGTTAGGATTGGCTTTGGGTTCCGTGACGGGCGGTTGTTTCTTTCCTCCGAAGTCTTTGTCCCCTCAGGACCCCCGACACCGTGCGGTGTTTCTGCCCTTTGGCGGAGTCGCTGATTGTTGTATCCCTATCTGGGTTGTTTGTTTCCCGAAGCCTGATCGACCGTGTGCCTCGCACAAAGACTTGATTTGTTAATGTCATCAATGCGCTGGTGGAAGGCGCCCCCTACCAGCCGGGTTGTTTGTGTTTCTCCCGATCTGGGAGTAGTAGGTACTGATTGTGATGAGCCGTGTCCTCTCTTAGGTCAGGCTCCCCAAGCCTCTGCCAGTCCTCAGACTTTGGTTTAGTCTTTTAGTCCTCAGACTTCCCTTTTTTTTGTGGTTCGAGACATCGATCCACTTTGATTGTTTACAACAATCATGGGCCGCCAATTCAATGGGAGTGACAAGGGATGGGTCCTTTTGAAAATTTATGGGCCTCAGGATGCCGTAAATTTCCAAAATTTTCATCCCGAGTATAATTTGAACCCAAGACGATTGTAAAGCACAAGAAACAAACCTAGGATACTAAACGCATTTCGCCCTAGTTTTGCTCTCAGATTTCAAGCATAAGATCATCAGAATGATCTCCCTATGTCGACAAAGTGACCCCATTCATCATAAGATGCCATCATCAACCCAATAGAGTTAACTTGTTCGCTGGATGAGTGGTTCCGCAGGACCAATCACAAAAGTGAAGAGGATCCTCCAAGCCACGGAATGAGCTTTTGTTGATCGGGTCTTGTCCAAAAAGTTGGATCTAAAAACAATTTGTTTTAACCCATCCTTCACCGTGGAGGGTTCGATGGGCGTTACATAAGTACCTTTGTTATAATCTAACCCTCTTGAAGTGCAAAATGTTTGTAATCCAGTGTATTGTTGCCCCCATTAAGATCAATCCGATGAGATATTCCGAAAGTGGTCTAAGGTTATTCTCTACCGAGAAGGTGTCGGGTCAGGTTTTAGTCAGAGCCCAAAATTCCCCGAGGTAGTTTGGGTACAAGACGAGGACATTTTACAAAGGCCGCTTGAAGGGCAATATAAAAAATTTTATAATGTCTTTATAGGTGGACAATTTCGTGGTATTCAAAATTTCCTATGACATTATTTGTTTTAAATTCAACGTTAGTAAGATCCCCTACCTAATCGAGAAGCTTAACCGAGAGATTGTGTTCTAGCCATTTCTATTAAAAAGATTTTAGGTAAAAAATGTTTTGACTAGAACAATCAAAGTATTTTGATCTCTCAAGTTTGTGATGAAAAAACTTTTGTAAATGTTTACAAGGAGGGTTTTCCAAAAGAGTTTTTGAAGATTTTGAGAACACACAAATTTTTGGATTCGAAAGGATTTTGATGAGTTTAGCTGCAAGTAAAATGATTTGTGTGTGTTTTGTGGTTTTTGAAGAGGGTATTTATAGAGAAGTGAGAGGGTGGTTTTTGTATAAATGTGGATATGTAAAGACCATTTTTGAAATCGTTTGATATTCCACATTTAATGCCACCCACCACTTCACGCCAGTAAAATCCCGCCTTCAAGGAAAATGTATTGCAATGCAATGCAGAATAGTGCACTTTAGCAGTAATAAAATATCCATAGGATATTTTATATGAGAAGGCATTTGCCAAGTAGGGGTGAGTAAATGATGATACTCCTCGACATTAAGACATGTATTCCTATATTAAATTGGCGGGATTACCAACCTAGGACATTTAAGTAACTAATACTTGGAGCATTTAGTTACTCATTCAATGCTTTCTGTCCGTGACCCCGGTGAGTCTTACTCATTCGAGAGGTTTGTTTTGATGTTCAGGAGAATGAACCATTTCGCTGATCTTATCGAGATTGGTTTTCGATACCGACTTTCAATGTCAAGCATTCCCAATTCAGCCTCCTCAAGGTAGGTTCATCCAAGGGTTTTGTGAAGATATCGCCAGCTTGATATTCAGTAGGGATGAAATGAAGTTCCGTCTCCCTTCATTATGTGATCCCTGATGAAGTGATATCTGATATCAATGTGTTTGGTTCTTTGGTGGAGGATGTGGTTGTTGAGATTGCAAAGCACCGTATTATCACGTAAGATGGGCACTATTTTGTAATGGATGTCGTAGTCACTGAGTTGACTTTTCATCCATAATACATTGGCACGATTCTCGCCGCAAGCCTACATATTCGCCTTCAAATGAGGACATAGCCAATGATTGTTGCTTTTAGCACTCCAACAAACTAGTTTTCCTCCTAGAAATTGACAGACCCTCAGGTACTTTTTCTCGCCCATGTTGCAGCCAAGATAATCGTAATCGAGTAACCTTTGAGATCAAACCCCAGCATCTTAGATAATAGAGTCCAAGGCTGGGGTTCCCTCTCGTGTACCGAGTATTCTTTGGTCAGAGTGAGATGGGATTCTTTTAGATTGACCGATATCTTGCTATTGCAGATGAGAATCGATATCCGGTCTAGAAGCGCTAGATACATGCTGAGCCTACAATCCTCCGAATGAGTTTGATTGACTGATTTGCCAAAGGAGATCAAGTCCAAGGTTGTTAGCGGACCATTGAGTTTTCACCGAGGCACAAATGATATCTCATATTTTTCAAGAGATTCCCGTATATTTCTCTTGACTGATGGATATTCCTTTGTCATTTTGCTCGATTGTAGTCCAAGAAAGTATGTGAGTTCATCATGCTCATTTCAAACTTTTTAGTCATCAGCTTTTCAAACCGCTTGCAAAGTTTGTAGTTTGTTGAGCCAAAGATGATGTCATCAACACACACTTGGACTAGAATCACATCCTCATGAGTTCTATAGACAAACAAAGGTGTTGTCTATCTTTCTCCGACAAACTTGTTTTGTATCAGAAAGCCGAGAGTTTCATACCATGCCCCGGAGCTTGTTTAAGTCCATAGAGAGCTTTTGTCGCTTGCGTACATAGTCGTGAATTCACTACCTCAAAGCCCTAGGCCAACATATACATCTTCCTTTAGATCACCATTTAAGAATGCACTTTTGACATCCATTTGGTAGACCTCAAGTTCATGTATGTTGTGAAAGATCCCATGGCTTCCATTCTAGCAATGAGCAAATGTTTCATCATAGTAATGCCTTCTTGTTGATCAGAACCTTGGCTACAAGTCCTGGCTTTGTTTTTAAATGACAAAGGCCGCTTTCATCAAATGGTTTGTTTCAAAACCCACTTCATTCCTATGACGACTACATCCCGAGGACATTTGATCAAGGTCATGACCTTATTTTTATCAAATCACTGTAGCTCTTCTTGCATAGCCCAACCAAATTTTGGGTATTTTAGAGCCTCAAAGGACACTTTTGGGTCTACTTGATGTAATCACCAGATAGACATTCATATCAAGCTTCCAGCAAAATTAGCAACCATGCTTCTAGTGAGCATTCCCTCAAAGGTCACCAATGATGTTTACAAGCTCAATGTCCTGAGATCTTATCCACTTACTTTGTGGTCTAGGATCGCTAAAGATGTCACCGGGAGTTCAGTGAAGTTCAAAGGAGTTAAAGTAAGAACCATGTGATCATTTAGATCATCCGTCGAGCAATCTTGTTCAGTAGAGGTTCTTGAGTTATAGGATCCCGATCATGGTATGGATCGTTACCTAACCCAAGAGGGACGCATCGATTATCATGAATTCACCGATAGTTGGTTGGACAAAGTTGTGAGGTAAGACATAATATGAGATGTCGCGATCACCAGTGTGAGGAATTGGTTTCGTTGTTGTACCATCAGAGGATATCTTGATGAGTTATCAATTCCAATTTCTTCCAATCAAGTGTTGGTGAATCATGTTTCTATACTTTCATCAAGTGACATGATAGGTTTCAACTCTTGTTGTCTCTCAGTGTTAAATATCCTCAAGGATTTGGAGATCGATGAGTAACCTAGAAAGTATCCATCATCACTTTAGCATCAAACTTGCCTAGATGATCCTGTGGTTATGAATAAAACACAGACATCCAAACACATGGAAGTAGTGATGTCGTGAAGTCTACCTGAATATCTATATGGGGTTTTATTATGTCTTTTGACAATGATTGACCTATTTTGAGTGTAACAGTCGCTTTTAACCGCTCAAATTCAAATGCTTTGAAAGAGTCGAGCCATTTAACATGGTTCTTGCACCCTCAATGAGAGTTCGTTCTTCCTTTCCCAATACCCCATTTTGTTCGGGGTATATGGAGATGAAAAATTTTGGGAGATTCCCTTCTCATCACGAAACTCTCAAGCTCAAGATTTCTAAATTCGCACATTGTCGTTCGATTTGTTTCACTGTAATGTCATTCTGGTTTTCAATGTTCCTGATGAATGACATTATAGTATCACCTGCCTGACTCTTTTTGGAAAGAAAGTATACCCAAGTGTATCTTGAATACTCATCAACAATGACAAGTGTATACTTCTCATGCTGGATTGATCTAGGATGACCGTCCAAAGAGATCCATATGCAAAGAGTGGGCAGCTTTTGATAGAGAAGTTTTGCTTGGTTTTGAAAGATGCTCTTTTATGTTTGCCTTTTCACAGTCGAGCATGGTTTATCTTTTGCAAAACCAAAGGATGGTAAGCCAATGACCTTGTTTTGTTTTGCCAAGTTGTTGATGTTTTTGAAGTTTAGTGTGAAGTTCTTGTGCCACGCCAGCTGATAGTTTCAAAGGGCTTTGCAAAGAGACAGTTCCATCTTTAGAGAGAGGTTGACATGTCTAAGACATAAACATCGCCTCCCTCCGGGAGCAATCAACACAACTTCCTTGTTGGCATTGAAATGATACCTTGTTTGTCATTGAATTGTAAATGTACTTAGCATCACATAGCCGACCGACACCGATGAGATTGTATTCAGGACCATTGACATAAGCAACTTAGAGAAAACTATTCCATTACAGCCATGAACCATAACCTTCAAAGGGGACATGATGAGTTATCACCAAACACTACCTTTGGCCCCGGTTCCTTTACATACTTGTGCGATATTCTCTTCACACCTCTATACTTCTGAACATCCACCGTCTAGATGCCGATAGGTTCCTTGGCATGCCTCTGCACAAGTAGTAAACCTAATTAGTTTCTTCGTGAACCCACTTACTAAAGCCGGGTTTGGGTCTCATGGTCTCTTTGAATTGAGCAATCTACATGGTGGTCAGTGGAGTGCAATGAGCTACCACGGTGTTTTACATCTAGAGGCAGAGGATGACTCTGTGGATTTTGGTTGTTTTGAACTTCTTCTTGCATGGATGACATTGTCATGTTGAGATGTCTTATGAGCTGTGTTACCGCAAATATCACAAAGATGTTCATAAGACAATCATCGACGATGATCATTAAAGCCACAGGTGTGGTAAGTAAAAAGGCTTTGCTCTCAACTTTTGAGCTTTGGATGAAGAAGCATACCGATGACCAACTTTGGTGTAGTTTTCTTGACCGAGAGCTCACATATTGCAAGTGGTCACATTCCCGCTGATCATCCTTTTTACAGATCATGCAAAAAGGATTCTATAACAATTGTCGTGGTATGACCGTATAGTGGCAATGATCACACTTCGCTTATTTTGGTGGTGGCTTTGACTTGAGGAATGGAGGAAGCTGACTTTGTCTCCTTGATTGGTTCGAGACCTTTTCAATAGATTCCATTTTGTCGGTTAGCTTTCACAAGTTCATTAGCGCTTCAACTGACGTACCTTCTGGGGACAGAGGATGTGGAATTATCAGTGGGGTTGGATTCTTGTTGAGTTGGTTTTGATGGTCTTTTCAAAATGGTTCTACCAAGTCCGCACCTTTCTTGGGAGAGTGTGGATTGTAATGTAATGGAGTAAGCTCAGAGCTAGGATCGACTCAAGAGGTTCCAAAGGTGGAAGTGGTGCTTGAGATTCATCTTCGACTTAGATGTGTTCAGTACACGCACATCCTGGGAGTCCAAGCATGCTCTTTAGAGCTTGACTTTCGTGCTCTAGAATTTTCCAGAGTCAAAGTTAGGAAGCTTACTATCGTGATTAAGTCTTTCAATCCAATCACCGGTCTAGGGGAATGATAACACATATTGGTAATCATGCCACAGACACAAATGGTTTAGGACTGTCTTTGTTTGAGAGTCAGAAGATGATGTTCACCTATGACTCTCTTTTGCTACGGGGCACCCACAACATCAAAGACTCTTGGATTCTTGGTGGTCCAGTTATCAATGGTTTCCTTTTCTTTCTTAAGTTCATCTTGAAGAGCCTGATTTTTTAACTAATTCAGTGTTTTGAATCTGTAAGGTGATAGCCTCAAACTTGTTTTGTTTTAACACAAGTAACTCATCCCTACACTTATTCAATTCAAAACTTAACTTGTTGTACTTAGAAAAAGATTTAGTCTTTGCTCCTCTACAAACTTAAGATCTACATTGATATAGTTCATATAGGATCGCCAATCGAATCATCATCCATATAAAGTAGAATATTTACCTTCTTCATTGTGATGTTGACCCATTCTCCATTTCTCGCATGATTCTTTCCAACACCTAGCTTGTCTTCTTCGGAGGGCCATCACTGCGCTGACATGCACCATTTCATCATCCGATGAGATGGCTCTTCATCCCGCCGAAGGTTTCTCGCAACAAGACCTTTGTTTTACCCCGCATTGACAACACTTTTGGTTCCGAGGGACTCGCCTCAAGTAATGCAAACTTAGCTTTGATCTTCCTATACTTGGCTTCAAAATCTATTGTTTTGTTCCGCCGATTTATTCTGAAAGTTTTGATGAGACTGATAGATTTTAGGTTGAAATTTGCTAAAGCCCGAGGACCGATTTGACCTCGATGGTCTCAGAAGAAGGTTCGAAATTGTTTTTGAAAACAGTCCTTTGCAAATGACCCTTTTTGTATTAACTTAAAGCATTCAGGTCCTCGTTAGCTTTAGCGCTTGAAAAACCTTTTGTTTTTTAATAAACCTTCGAGAGTTTGCAAGAGTGCCCTTTCCAAATTCAACGTTCAAGTCATTTAGGTACTCACTCTGATCTCTCATCGTGCTCATCATCGTAATTTTCTTGAAAATCTTGAACCACATTGTTAGAAAAGAAGGGAGTTGATATAGGTGAGGTGATGGTCGTGGACTTCTTGACTGAGACTCTTTAAGTCAGGGTATCGCTTGTTGATGAGGTTTTCCTCATAGACAAATTTCCCATAAATTTCATGAAGCTCAAGAGTTTGGATGTGATTTGCATTTCTAAGTCCCTGAGAGAAGTTTAACCATTTCTCGGGGAGACAATTAACAAAACCAACATTTATCTCATGTTTGGATAACTTAACACCATCATTAGCCAGCTCATTTAAAAGAGTTTTGTAAATGTGTAAGTTTGAGAGAGAGTTTCGTGAGTCCTTAGCCCTGAAAGTATTATACTCAAGTTTCAGGTCCATAATCCTGTTTTCCTTGGTATCAGATGGACCTTCATGGCTATGGACCAGTCATCCCAGTTTGTTTAGCCGCGGTTACAGCTTATCACCGACTCCATTATATCATCAAGAAGACATGATATGATGATACTTTTGAGTCTTTGGTCCTAGTTGACCACTCTCCTTTCATCCTGATTACTCGAGCTTCGTGTTTGGGCAAACCTTCAGCAGTCTTTGGGACAAACAGACCCTCATTAATACACTTGATATAATAAGGTTCCATCCCAATCAAATAGCAAAGCATACGCTTTTTTCATTTGTTGAATTTGCCAACTTCAAGTCTAGGGGCAACAGCTGAATAAGCTCCACCCTTTTATCGACTAGTTGGGGTACATCAATTTCAGCCATAGGAATCTCGATTTAAAACGCTTAGAGCGGCTTAAAAGGTTTTATAATCAGCCCGCTCTGATACCACTTGTTATTCCCTATTCACTATTGTTAAAAAAGGACAATTAAGTACTTAAAGCAATTTAATAGTGAATAATGACTGAAGTTAACATAAGTAAAACACAGAGTAATTTTCTACATCATATTCTTATTAGAAATAAATCAAAGAATATTACCCAAGTACTTTCTAATAGTACTTAGGATTGAAATGACAAAGTTTGGGTGACTCCTCTCAAGCTCGCTAAGTCTGAGCACAACTCTTAGAACCCACCGAGCTAGCTCAAGGATAAAGTTGTATTTGGAGGAGTGAAAAGTTGGCTTGTGTGTGTGTGTTTTACAATTCACAAGCTTAAACTTTTCACTCCTTCTCTTATGCTATTTATACAAGTATGATTATTAACTTTATCCTAGAAGACAAAACCATGGATCACAGCAAACACGAATATTGATATATTCGTTATCGTTCACTTTTCTAGTAGCGCAGCTTCTTTCCTTGATAGAGAATCGCCGCTTACTATAAATGGGAAGATATGATTTTGATAGATTGAGATTGTGTATAGACTGGATAAACACTTGAGGGACTTAGTTTTATCCGGGTAAAACTTTCCCGCCTAATCCAGCTCAATCTTCACTTTAAAGTCTTCTTCTTTTTCGTTTGTCTTCAGTGTTTAATGTTTTGAGAGGAGTCGAAGGGATTCAGTGAGTTATTGTCATCACTCCCTGAATCCACTATCTTCTTCTTGACTTAGTCTTCACCCTTTAAGTTCGCTTCAGGAGTGAGAGGCTCCTTCTTCGCCCATACTAAGTGTCCTGAAGATAGCTCAATGAGAGACTATGCCAATGACCTGATTGTGTTTAATGTGATTAAATACTTAGGTTATTTTCTATTCAAATCCTAGGTTAAAGGGTTTGGGTATTTACTGAACCCAAAGGAAGGTCTTACCATACTCACATGATTTTCAAAAGATTGCATATCAGGCTTATCCCAACTGACATGATTGTATTTTATGGATATTTGTCATCAAGTAAATCATGTATATGATAAACCTTATTTATCCTCAGACTTGAGAAGCAAGCCGGAATGGCGTGGGTGGATCCCATTTCTATGAAATATTCTACCGCTATCCGTAACTAGTAGTCATAAGGACTGTTTTCAGAAGTGTTTTGAAATTCACAGATTAGACTTGTAATCAAGATAGAATTTGTTCTTTTGAATTGTTTTGAATTATAATACCATTGGGCCACTCGTATGGTTGACAAGATGTTTGTATAGCCATACCCAATATCGATCTGGATTATGTCCCAATGATTTGGTAATATTGATCAATCAGAATATAACGAGAAACAGAATAGTTAAATTATGGAATGACTAAGATCCATATCCATATTTAACATGATATTTAAAACAAAAGGATATTATAATGATGAATCATTAATTGTGCTTCATGAAACCACACTCTAGTTGTTCTAGGAGCATTGATGTGTGGCTCGACGCTAACCAATGTCATTACGTTTATTAAAACATGTCCAAGTGGGATTTGTTGGATTGTGAACATATTTATAAACGAATGTTCAGTTTTGAGCTCGAGCCTATGGGATTTCACACGTTATGTATGAGATTCAATTATATAATTTATATATAAGAGTTATATATTAATTATATTTCACAATAATGATTAGCTAACGGTCATTATACTTAACGGTGGTTAGCTAACGGTCGATAAATGTTAAATAAAGAGGATTAGAATACAACTTAATTAAGAGAAGGTTCAAGAACCCTTCCTATTAAGGGTGTCGACCGGTTAGGGATCCCCATACGGTAATCCAAGTGTAACGAGGACTTTAAGATTTTCCACTATAAATACAAACCCTTGTATCATTGTTTGGAAATATTAGAAAACCCTAACTAGCTAAACTTCTTTTCTTCTCTCCCTCTTTGGTCTAGATCGACTAATTACAATTTCCATTAGAGTTTTGGGTTTGATCTTGAACGAAACTAAAGTGTTTAGTTAGTTATTGTGATCTAAGAAAGTAGCATTTTAATTGAATCGCTAATAGTATATGTGTGCAAGATCATAGAGAAAACCTAATTGGTTTTTTGGTGGTGAAATCCCTATTAAGGGTCTATTTATATAAACCCTAATTTAGGGTTTATATCGTTCTTTGCGTTTGTAATTATTTGCGTGGAAGCTAACAAGGCACGTTTACTTTTAGGTTAATTGTTTTGCACTATATGATCTTTAATTCCGCTGCGTACTCATGATGTTTATATGTTATTATGTGATAATTAGATTGCATATTCCAACAAACGGTGTCCAATAAACATATAGACCTTTATTTGTAAAGTCATTTTCTTATAAACGCCAAAGGCCTTGTGTCACAATCCTGTCGCTTGTTATGTGTGAATCTCTCCAACCAAATAGTTATGGGTTCAAGTCTTGCTTAAAACGTGTAAGATAGTTTGTGGTCTAAAACTGTAAATATTATGAGATAATCTATTAAGTTCAAAAAGAAAATATTCATATAAATCAACTGAACACCAGAAACCTAACTATATAATTACCGTTAATGACCTATATATGGACTTCGAACTTAAGTTTTCACAGAAGAAACCTAGGCTCCATTAACATTATTTCATGTGAGACTTATTATTGTTCATTTTACAAACCAAAGTCTTTGAGCAAGTGTTATAATTTGATAATCGAGACCAAGTTGCATTATACGTGCCATAAACAAACAAACAAATTAAATTGGCCTAAATTTAGAAGTATGTGCCATAATAGAAAAGCAAGCGACAATTGACCATTTGATAGGCATATAACATTAGATATGGATATTTGGATGATGTTAGATAGGATACTATCACTTTAACCACAATTGTCATCGATCTATTCATCTATTTGACTACTTTCTTTCTTTTTTGTCGTCCTCTTTTCCTTTTTCTTTTATCAGCTTTTTCTGTCAGCATGTAAAATTATGTTCTTGTTCAGTCGTTATTGCTTCCTGTATTGGTAAATGGGTTTATAAGGTTCTTTCTCTTTTATAAGGCCGGTCCCAATCGTGACCTGAGATGAACCAGGTCACCAGCGTTACGCCGCCTTTTTCTCCAAATGCACTGCATGACCCGATGCCACAAATGTTTTTTTTTTTTTTTTTTAATTCAAACATTTTAAACATTAAATTTAAATTTATTAAAATTAAAAAAACATTACAATACAAAATTAAAAAAAAATATATATTACAATACGAAATTTAAATTCAGTAAAATTGTTTTAAAAATTTTTTTTTAGTTTAAATGACCAATGGTCAAAAATTTTAAAAAGTTTTTAAACTTTAGCCCAAATGGGCAAAATAGCTTGGGAAAATGTTGTATTAACCTCGGTCGTATTTTAGCTCGATGTCCCAAATAAAAGTCCCTCGACCGATCTATGAACCGATGTCTACATCCCATATAACCGATGTTAACATCTGTCATGGGTTGTTTTTTCCCTTGCCCAACCGATGTTCACCCTTCGATTGAGACCAGCCTAAGATCGTAAATTTGTCACCTAGTGTGTGATGATGTGTATAGTTCAATGATAGCAACAAAGGGTTGCAGCAATTATAGACTGTTATTTGTTGGTGATAAGTCATATAATAGCGACGAACTTTTTTTATTGTCTTGTCCTGATACGTGAACTAATTAAAACATGTACAATAGCAACGAACTTTCATAAATGTTTTAATTTGCATATTTTGATGACGTGTCATATCTGAAAGTCTGACACGTGTCACCATGTATAACGTGACACGTTATCAAAATGTGCAGATTGAAACACTTATGAAAGTTCGTTGCTATTGCACATTTTTTAATTAATTCACGTACCAAAACGAAACAATAAAGAAAGTTAGTTGCTATCGTATGAATTAATCGTGTTATTTGTTATGGAAAATACTACATTGTTTAAAAATTAAAACTAAAAAAAATTTGTATCACAGAATATACTAAGTATGTTGTTGCAAGTCGAAACGAGAAATGAGTATAGTGCATCTGGCTTGGGAGTTGAGTGTCAATCTTATTTGCAAGAACTTGTAAATAATTATCAGATTCCATATTATGATATGGAATACTCTATACTAACTAGAGATAACTTGCATAGAATGAGCACGCAATTTGGGTTGTCTTCTACACGAGAACCAGTAAAGATAATGAATTAGTGATATACAGGTTAATCGACTTGGTAAAGAGATACTCTGTAATCTATTATGTGTAGACCTAATAAAACCTTATTACTTGTCACCACAAATTCTCACCTGGTAAAAGAAAATAAAAGGTCCGCTTACACGATTTCATCAGTATTTAGTCATGATTCAATTCAGCCAGTTGTCGTATTTTTTGTAGTTACCTTATTTGATATTCTGCTTCTTGGTATTGTGGTCCTTTTATAGCTCCTCGGTAGCAAGGTACATTCTTCGTAAAATCACACGTGACTCGGGTAACATATACCTCCAAATATGCTGTCCCATATAAATCCGTAATAACAAACGAAACTTCAAATCAATGTGAGTCAATATGATATAACTTTCGAACATCATATGACAATACATAATGATTGGAATATGCTAAACTTATCATAGTACCTTGTTGATAGAAACTAGCCTCGCATAATTAACCTCTAACTAAAACTAAACTACAGGCTGAAACCAAGTTTTCAACATGCCATGGAGTTCCTTTTTGAAGTACTAATATTAGTCGACACTTTTGCACAACTTAATAGTGTTTTGACTTCAATAAAACATGGTATGGTGTTTAAGTCACTTCTAACATTATTTGAAAAGATAAGAAGACATAGGGTTAGTTGAGACAACTAGTGTCTAAAAGTGTGGGGACTTCTCATGGGTCCATTCGCACATTTTTAACATGGCTGGTTAACAATTGTCTTGTTGAGTAGGTCCTACAAACTTGGCACCATTGGTCTTATAAAATCTCAATATGGACCTCCCATTGATTTATAATTGGACCTCTCTGATTTCTTGGACTCAATGTAAATAATGAATAGAGCTTAGCTCAGATTTTGTAATGTTTCTTTGTTTTGATCGTTGAAGGGTCAAATTTTGAACCAAGAAAAAAGATGTTTCAGTTCTAATGTTTTGGTTACAATGTTTAGTTATTTGGTGTTGGCATATTGTCCGATGATTCGTCACGATAAAAGTATCTTTCAAAATATGAAAGTCGTCGAAAGAAAGAACTTAGGCGATAGTTTCGAATAAATGTTTGCTATTTCTGTATTCATGGTATATTTGAATTAGATGGTGCTGATGATGATCAGACACACAACAAGTTTCGCTGTAAAGTTATTATTGGATTTGAAGAAAATATGGTGAAGAAAAACTTGGCTTATTGCAAAATTCGAATATCACAGTCAGATGATTAGTAACAGACTGACACACATAAAATGAAAGTTTTGAGGATTTTTGGCAACAAAATTAAAACTGAATGTGATTACAATGTTGTACAAATTACAATGATGATAATACTATTCAATAATACTATTCAATTACAGTATGTAACAAATTATATGACTGAACAAAAAGCTACTATACCGAAGTTTATAGTAACAATTATTGCATGTAGATCCCAAAAGTGGGACACATAGGTTTATTCGTAAAGCCATGAAGAAGGGACATGGGTGGTGTCGAGCATATTAAAGCCGTACAAAACTGCCACCAAATTCATTCATCGATCACTATTCCCACATTCTACCAAAATTTCATGGGCCCGTTTAAGTCATTGGTACAATATAATAAAAATGGATAGTACTATTATTACTAAGGCTGGAAGTAATAGGCGTGAGGGGTCACTAAGTTCGCCTCGCCTCACGAGTGAAACTCAAAACAGACCATCACCTCACGCGTGAATGAGAGACAAAAAGGTGGGTGAAAGGTGAGCCAATCACCTTTGGTATATTAAAAAAGATGTGGGATTTTTTTTTTTTTGTTTTTTATTTGGTTTGCATGTGTGGGGTATTTAGTTAAGTATATTTGTATAAAATATGTATGTTAATGAAAAGTGAGAGAAAGGTGACTACTAGGGGTGAAAGGTGAGAATGAGTAAGGGGAAGTGTGAGGAGAAAAAAAGCTGAGATGAAGCTGATTTAGAAGGTGAGGGGTAGTGGCCAAAGGTGATCACTAGCCCATTTTTTTGTTTTAGTGTTTTTAATTTGGTTTGTTAGTGTGTGTGTGAGGTATTTAATGAGATATATTTATATAAAGCGGATATTTTAATAAAATGGGACGAAAATGTGACCACTACAAGTAAAAGATAAGAAAGAACGAGAAGAAGTGAGAGGAGAAATAAACTAAAGTGGCGTTGATGTAAAAAGTGAGGGGTACTGGCCAAAGGTGACCATGCCTTTAGTCTAACCTTTATCCTCCTACCCTAACTACCAATTTTATTGAGAAGATATGTATTTATGCTTTTTTGTTTAAAATCTTTTGTTTTTTACGTATATTTTACTTGTCAAACTATATATTTAATGTTTCGCATTTTTCTTTGTCAAACTATACAATTTTTCGCTCCGTATTTTTTGTGTTTTACTACTTTTGACTCAAACTTTATATCTTTTGTTTCGTACTTTCAAATCGCAGTTTTATAATAAAAAAAATTTATAATTATTTACATGTACTTATTATTTATTTTTTATTTTTTTATTTTTGGGAAGGGGGTCTATTACAATCATTTTTGAAAGTGTACCAATAACCAACCCTTAAAAATCAAATTACACCAAATAAAATTGGGGGATTTTCATATATCCCCACATACACACCTATATTTACATATTTCCTCAAACACAAGTTTTTTATGCATGATGTACAAGCTTTTTAAAGCACTGTTTGGGGAAATATGTAAATATAGGCGTGTATGTGAGGATATATGTAAATGTCCCAATAAAATTAACAGTAAATAAGAACATAAAATTATTGGCCTAGAAATCCAATTTTTGGGGGTGTACCAATAACCAACCCATTTTAGCCCAAAAATCCAATTTTCAGCATTCCTACGCGTGCGCACGTAGGTGTTGGAGTAAAACCAACTAAAACAATTATTGGAAAGTATTAAAAAGGAAATCATAACTTCAGCAAAAAGATTCGCGCACACATGAATGCAGCGCGCATGAGTTCACAAGCTTGGAACCCATTTTGACTCAGAAATCCGATTTTCTACACCCCCTACACGCGCACACGTATGTGTTGGAGTAACACCAACCACAACACTTTATTGGTTGATATCAAGATTTCTATATAAACACATCAACAGTTCCTAGTTTGAGCGATGTGTGATACAATCCCATTTTCAAGTTTTGTGAAGTGACTCACTTTGAGATACTATATCTTATTCATATTAACTTTATTTTGGACACTCTTGTTGCGAATCTCTCTTCAAAGAGAACGCGGACCTGCTAACCAATACAAAAAAAAGTAAAGTACCTCCCAATTACCGTCTTTCACGGGTTATGGGTCTCAATACTGTCTTCCACGGTGTATGGGGGAGGTTATGACGTAGACAGTCATACCCTTACCTAAGGTAGATAGGCTGCTTCCGGTTCTACCAAAGGTAGAAAAGGACCTCCGGCCTTGCAAGGGGTGAGGATCGAACCCTTGACCTCTGTCTCCAGAGGTAAGGGTGTTAACCTGTTAGGTTCAGTAAATACCCAAACCCCTTAATCTAGGATTTGAATAGAAAATAGCCCAAGTGTTTAGTCCGTTAAACACTAACAGGTCACTGAGTGCATAGTCTCTGTGAGTCATCTTCGTGATACTCAAGATGAGGCGAAGAAGAAGTCTCTCCACTCAAGTAGGTACTTATTGGGTGAAGATTGACTCAAGAAGAAGATGATGGATTCAGTGAGTGATGACAATAACTCACTGAATCCCTAAGACTCCTCTCCAACTACTTACACTAAGTAGAAGATGAAGGATGTAAAGATGAAGAATGAGGGACAAGGCGGGATAAGTTTGAATCAAATAAGATGAAGTCCTTATCAACCAAAGTCAACTTTCCCGAATGGCAAAAGATCGTGCTCTGTCATCACTGATCTTAGGAAAGTAGTCTTGTCTCTTACCTAGAATAGCCTTTGTAAACAGAGACAAAATGCATCAAGATTTTGTCTTCTCAAGATGTCAGTTTGTCCCTTAGGAAAGAGTTAAATCTCATACATGTATAAATAGCATAAGAGATGGAGTGAAAAGGTTAAGCTTGTGAATTGTAAAAACACACATACACGCAAGCCATCTTTTCACTCCTCCAAATACAGACTTAATCCCTCGAGATAACTTAGTAGGTTCTAAGAGTTGTGCTCGGACTTAGCCCTGAGCACGAGATGAGTCACCAAACTTTGTCATTTCAATCCCAAGTACTAGTCCGCAAGTACTTGGGTAACGTATTCTTTTTGATTGATTTCTAATAAAGAATATGATGTTGAAAATTACTTTGTGTGTTTTACTTATGTTAATTTCATTCATTGTTCACTATTAACTTGTTTTTTGATTCTTAAACTGTTTTTAACGATAGTGAACGGGGAACAACAAGTGGAATTAGAGCAAGGCTAATTATAAAACATTTTTTTTGGCCACTCTAAAAGTTTTTAAATTAGGATCCTAAATGGCTCAAATTGATGTACCCCAACTAGTCGATAAAAAGGGTGGAGCTTATTCAAATTGTTGCCCCTAGACTTGAAGTTGGCAAATTCAACAAATGGAAAAGCGAATGCTTTGCTATTTGATTGGGATGGAACCTTATTATATCAAGTGTATAAATGAAGGTCCATTTGTCCCAAAGATGCACTGAAGGTTTGCCTAAACTTGAAGCTCAGTGGACCTGTGATGAAAGGAGAGTGGTCAACCGGGACCAAAGACTCAAAAGTATCATAATATCTTGTCTTCCTGACGATATTATGGAGTCTTATAAGTTGTAGTACAGCTAAGCAAACCTGGGATGACCTAGTTCATAGTCATGAAGGACCATCGATACCAAAGGAAAATGGATAATGGACCAAACTTGAATATAACACCTTCATGGCTAAGGACTCGAAACTCTCTCTCAGACTTACACCCAGTACAAAACTCTTTTAAATGAACTATCAAATGATGGTGTTAAGTTGTCCAAACATGAAATCAATGTTGGTTTTGTCAATAGTCTCCTGAGAAGTGGTTGAATTTCTCTCAGGTACTTAGGAATGCTAATCATATCCGAATCTTGAGCTTCCTTAAATTTATGGGAAATTTGTCTATGAGGAAAACCTCATCAACAGACGATACCCTGACTTAAAGAAGTCTCAGGAAGTCAAGAAGTCCCTGACCACCACCTCATCACCAATATCAATTGCTTTCTATTCTAACAATGTTGTTCAAGATTTTCAAGAAAATTCTGATGATGAGCCTGATGAGAGATCAAGTGAGGAGTACCTAAATGATCTGAACACTGAATTTCAGGAAAGGGCACTCCTTGCTAACTCTCGAAGGTTTATAAAAAGAAACAAAGGTTTTTCAAATGCCAAAACAAATGAGGACACTGAATGTTTTAAGTGTCACAAAAGAGGTCATTTTGCAAAAGACTGTTTTTCAAAAACAATTCTGAACCCTCTTATAAACCATCAGGGTCAAATCAGTCCTCAAGCTTTAGCAAATTTCAACCAAAAATCTATCAGTCTCATCAAAACTTTCAAAACAAATCTGATCAAAACAAAATGTTGATTTTGAAGCTAAGTATAAGAAAGTCAAAGCTAAGCTTGCATTGCTCGAGGCCATCCCTCGAAACAACAAAAGTGTTCAATTTGTGCAGGGTAAAACAAAGGCCTTGTTGCTGAACCTTTGACTGGATGAAGATCCAGTGTCATCAGACGATGAAATGGTGCATGTCAGTGCCGATGGCCCTCTCGAAGAGGACAACTGCTGTTGGAAATAATCATGCCAGGAATGGAGAATGGGTCAATATCACAATGAAGAAGGTAAATATTCTACTTTCTATGGATGATGACTCTGATTGGCAGTCTTACATGAATTATCTTAATGTTGACCTTAAGTTCGTAGAGGAGCAAAGACTAAATCTCTTTTCAAAATACAACAAGCTAAGTGTTGAATTAAACAAGTGTAGGGATGAACTGCTTCTTTTAAAACAAGCTAAGCTTGAGGCTGTCACTTTGCAAATTCAAAACACTGAACTAGTTAAAAGAAATCAGGCTCTTCAAGATGAACTCAAAAAGGTTCAAGATATTCTTGATAGTTGGACTGCTAAGAATCCCAGGGTCTTTGATGTTGTGGGAGCCCCCAGTAGCAAGAAGAGAGTCTTAGGTGAAGATCATCTTCTAGACTCTCTCAACAAAGACCAGGGTCCTAAGCCATTTGTGTCTGGTGGTATGATTACCAATATGTTGACTATTCCCAAACCTAGTGATTGGATTGAAAGGGTCAATCCTGAGAGTAAGCTTCCAAATTTCGATTCGAGAAGGATTCTAGAGCCTGAAAGCCAAGCTCTAAAGAGCATGTTTGGACTCGATATGCCCATAGTACTGAACACATCTCTGAGTCTGAAGCAGAATCTCAAGCACCGCTTCCACCACTGAAACCTCTTCAGGGTGCTGCACCAAGCTCTGAGCTTACGCCATTACAATTCAATCCTCACTCACCAAAAGAAAGGTCTGGACTTGGTAGAACCATCCTGAAAAGACCAACAAAACCAATTCAACAAGAGTCTACTCCTACTGAGACTTCAACATCCTCTGTTCCCACTGAAGCTGACCAAATTCAGCAACTAACTGAGCTTGTGAGAAAGCTGACTGAAAAGATGGAATCCATCAAAAAAGCTCCTGATTCAATCAAGGAAACTAAGTCAGCCTCATCTAGCTCATCAAAGTCAAAATCCACCAACAAACCCAAGCAGAAGTGTGAGCTATGTCATTACACCAGCCATACCACTGACAACTGCTATAGAATCCTTTTTTGCATGATCTGCAAAAGGATGATCACAGAACTACAGACCACCTACAGTATGTCAGTCAAGCAAACTATACCAAAGTTGGTCATCAATATGCTTCATCCTCCAAAACTGCTCCCAAGAATAGAGCAAAACCTTTTCCTCTTTTCCCTCACTGTGGGTTTAATGATCATCATCAGGATGATTGTCTCATGAAAAAATGTTGTGATATATGCGGTAATCCAGCTCTTAAGACTTCCCAACATGACAGTGTCATTCATGCAAGGAGAGGTACAAAACAACCTAGAGTCACTGAGTCTTCCTCAGTCTCCAAATGCAAAACCTGTGGTAGCACAATGCACTAAACCACTGACCATGAGTGAATTACCAAATTCAAAGAGGCCTTGAGACCCAAGCCCACTAGTAAGTGGGTCACTAATAGAAACTAATTCACTTTACTACTTGTGCAGAGACACGCCAGGGAGCCTATTTGGCATCTAGACAGTGGATGCTCAAGAAGCATGACTAGTGTGAAGGAATATCTGCACAAGTATATAGAGGAACCAGGACCCAAGGTAGTGTTTGGTGATAACTCATCATGTCCCACTGAAGGTTATGGTTCAGTAACTGCAATGGAATAGTTTTCTCTAGAATAGCTTATGTCAATGGTCTAAAATACAATCTCATCAGTGTCAGTCAACTGTGTGATGCTAAGTACATTGTGCAATTCAATGACAAACAAGGTACCATCTTCAATGCCAACAAGGAAGTTGTGTTGATAGCTCCTAGGAGAGATGATGTTTATGTGTTAGACATGTCAACACTCTCCCAAGATGGAACTTGCCTCTTTGCTAAGGCCACTGAAACTATCAATTGGTTGTGGCATAAGAGACTCTCACACCTGAACTTCAAAAACCTCAACAACTTGGCAAAACAAAACAAGGTCCTTGGCTTACCATCACTGGCTTTTGCTAAAGACAAACCATGCTCTGCCTGTGAAAAAGGTAAACACCACAGAGCATCATTCAAAACCAAAAAAAATTTCTCCATCAAAAGTTGCCTTCACCTCCTGCACATGGATCTCTTTGGACCTGTCAGTCCCAGATCTATCCAGCATGAGAAGTATACACTTGTCATTGTTGATGAATTCTCAAGATACACTTAGGTATACTTTCTATCCAAAAAGAGTCAGGCAGCTGATACAATAATGTCATTCATTAGGAAGATTGAAAACCAGAATGACATTATTGTTAAACAAATCAGAACTGACAATGGTACTGAGTTCAGAAATCAAGAGCTTGAGAGTTTCTGTGATGAAAAAGGAATTTCTCAAAATTTCTCATCTCCTTATACCCCGGAACAAAATGGGGTCGCTGAAAGGAAAACAGAACTCTCATTGAGGCTACTAGAACCATGCTAAATGGCTCAACCTCTCAAAGCATTTCTGACTGAAGGAGTCAAAACTGCCATGTTACACTCAAACAGTCAATCATTGTCAAATGACATAATAAAACCCCATATGAGATCTTCAAAGGTAGACTTCCTGACATCAGCTATTTTCATATGTTTGGATGTCCCGTGTTCATTCATAACCACAAGGATCATCTAGGCAAGTTTGATGCAAAAGCTGATGATGGATATTTCTTAGGCTACTCACTGATCTCCAAAGCCTTCAGGGTTTTTAACACAAAGAGACAACAAGTTGAGAAAACCTTTCATGTCACCTTTGATGAAAGTGCTGAAAGCATCAGGTTCACCAACACCTCAGTGGAGAAAATAGGAATTGATGACTCATCAAGATATCCTCCTGATGAGTACAACACTGAATCCAATTCCTCATATCAAGCTGATGATGACATCTAATTTTATGTCTTACCTCACAACCTTCCCCAACCAACTATTAGTGAATTCATTGATAATCAATCAGTCCCTACTGGGATAGGTAATACTGAACCAAATGTTCAGGAACCTATGAATCAAGAACCCCAACCTGAACAAGACATCTCAACAGATGTTCTTAATGATTCTGTGGCTCAAGCACCAGAACTCACTCCTGAGTCTCCAGTGACCTCTTCAAGCTCATATCCTAGACCACAAAGTAAGTGGAAAAAATCTCAGGACATTGAGCTTGTAAACATTATTGGTGAACCCACTGAGGGCATGCTCACTAGAAGCATGGTTGCTAACTTAACTGCACCTTCAGCCAATGAATGTCTATATGTTGATTACCTATCAGAAATAGAACCCAAAAGGGTCACTGAGGCTCTAAAGAACCCAAGCTGGATTCAGGCTATGCAAGAAGAACTGCAACAGTTTGATAAAAACAAGGTCATGACCTTGATCAAATGTCCTCAGGATGTCGTTGTCATAGGAATGAAGTGGGTTTTCAGAAACAAAACTGATGAAAACGGCACTGTCATTAAAAACAAAGCCAGACTTGTAGCCAAAGGTACAGTAACAAGAAGGCATTGACTATGATGAGACATTTGCTCCTGTTGTAAGAATGGAAGCAATCAGGATCTTCCTTGCATATGCAACATACATGAACTTCAGGGTCTACCAAATGGATGTCAAAAGTGCATTCTTAAATGGTGATCTCAAGGAAGATGTATATGTTTAGCAGCCTCCTGGCTTTGAGAGTAGTGAATTTCTTGACTATATCTCAGAACCTTGACAAAGCCCTTTATGTACTTAAACAAGCTCCCAGGGCATGGTATGAAACTCTCTCAGCCTTCCTGATACAAAACAAGTTTGTCAGAGGAAAGATAGACAACACACTGTTTGTCTATAGAACACAACAGGATGTGATACTAGTCCAAGTATATGTTGATGACATCATCTTTGGCTCAACAAACTACAAACTTTGCATACAGTTTGAAAAACCGATGACAAAGAAATTTGAAATGAGCATGATGGGTCAACTCACATACTTCCCTGGACTACAAATCAGGCAAACTGACAAAGGCATATCCATCAGTCAAGAGAAATACACCAGAAATCTCTTGAAGAAATATGAGATATCTGACTGTGCCTCAGTGAAGACACCAATGGTCCCTCCAAACAACCTTAGACCTGATCTCACTGGAAAATCAGTCAATCAAACTCATTTCAGAGAGATTGTAGGCTCACTGATGTATCTAACTGCTACTAGACCTGACATATAATTCTCAGTCTGTCTAATAGCAAGATATCAGTCCAATCCCAAAGAATCTTACCTCACTGCAGCCAAAAGAATACTCATGTACCTGAAGGGAACCCCAAACCTTGGACTCTATTATCCAAAGTGTTCTGGGTTTGATCTCAAGGGTTACTCTGATTCTGATTATGCTGGCTGCAACATGGACAGAAAAAGTACCTCAGGGTCCTGTCAATTTCTTGGAGGAAAACTGGTTTGTTGGAGTGCTAAAAAGCAACAATCAGTGGCTATGTCTTCAGCTGAAGCTGAGTATGTGGCTGCTGCAGGATGTTGTGCCAATGTTTTATGGATGAAAAGTCAACTCAGTGACTATGACATCCATTACAAAATGGTACCCATCTTCTGTGACAACACCAGTGCAATTGCAATCTCCAACACCCCCGTCCTTCACCAAAGAACCAAACACATTGATATCAGATATCACTTCATCAGGGACCACATAATGAAAGGAGACATAGAACTCCATTTCATCCCTACTGAGTATCAACTGGCTGATATTTTCACTAAACCCTTGGATGAACCTACCTTCAGGAGACTGAAAGCTGAATTGGGAATGCTTGACATTGAAAGGCAGGCATCTGAAAACCAATCTTAGTAAGTTCTCTGAAATGGTTCCTCCTCCCTGAACGAAACCCACAATACAACCTCTCACTGAATGAGTAAGACTCATTCAGGGACCCTGACAGTTAATATTGAGCATTGAATGAGTAACTAAATGATCCAAGTATCAGTTACTTAAATGTCCTAGGTTGGTAACTATGCCAATTTAATATAGGAATATATGTCTCTTTGTCTTACTGTCAACCATATCAAGGGTCCCTCACAAACTTACCTAATCCCCACTTGGCATTAAATTCCCCCTCTCACATGAAATATCTCATTGATATTTTATTACTGCAAAAGTGCACTTTTACTGTGCACTACAACTGTTCCCTTGAAAAACGGGATTTTAATGCGGGTAGTGGAGTGGTGGCATTAAATGTGGAGATTCAAAACGTTTTCATAAACTGACTTTACAAATCCCCATTTATGCACATTTAACCCCTCTCACCACTCTCTAAATACCCCCCTTCTCAACCATAAACACACACACAAATTGTTTTTTTAACAAAACTCTGCTAAAATATTTTCTCAAACTCAAAACTTTGTGTGTGCTTCAAAATCTTCAAATCTTTCTTCTGAAAAACCTTCTTTGTAAACATTTACAAAAGTTTTTCATCACAAACTTGAGAGATAAAAAAAAACTCTTTGATTGTTCTTGTCAAATTGTTCTTATCAAAACCCTAATTTTTTTTGAAATGGCAAGTACACAATCTCTCCAGTTTGCTTCACAGTGGGTAGGTGATCTTAGCAATGTTGAATTCAAAACAAATAATGTCATAGGCAATTTTGAATATCCTCAAACTGTCCCCCCTATAAGGACATTATGAATTTTTTATATAATTGCCCACCTGAAAACGCCTTTGTTCGTGTCCTCATCATGTACCAAAACCTCCTTAGGGAGTTTTGGGCTACAGCCAAGGCCTTTGACCCAACACCTTCTACTGATGAGAACAACCTTAGACCTCTCAGGGAATATCTCATCAGGTTCAGTCTTAATGGGGGGCAACAATTCACCCTGTATTATAAAACTTTTTGCACCTCCATAGGGTTAGATTACAACAAAGGTGTTTATGTAGCCCATCCTGAACCCTCCAAAGTGAAGGATGGGTTAAAACAAATCATTTTAGATCAAAATTTTTTGGACAAGACCCCAGTCACCAAAAGCTCATTTCCCGTGGCTTGGAGGATCCTATTCACTTTTGTGATTCAGGTCCTCGGCGGGAACCACTCATCCACTGAACAAGTTAACTCTATTCAGTTGATGATGGCATACTGCTTGATGAATGGGGTCACTGTCGACATAGGGGAGATCATTTACAGTGATCTCGTAACCAAGCTACAGAGCAAAACTAGGACGAAATACGTTTCGTATCCTAGGTTTGTCTCTTGTGCTTTGCAAGTGTTACTGGGTACAAACTATCCTCAGGAAGAACAATTTGGTGCTTTACCTGGCATCCTGAGCCAATCAAATTTTCAAAAGGACCCATCCCTTGTCACAAATATTGAATTGACGGCCCATATGGTTGCTGTAAACAACCAGAGGGAATCAGTGTCTCCTAACCCTGATCCTATAAAGAGAAAGGGGAAGTCTCAGACTGGGACTAAAACCAAACCCAAGTCTCAGGGCCCTGAGACTTCAGGAGCACAGCCTAAAAGGCAAAAGAAGCCCCCGACTAAACAGACACCCACTTCTGACCAAGCAACATCCACCCTGGTGACAACGAAGGACACTGATAAATCACAATCAGTGCCCTTGGTCCCAACTACTACTCCCAAAGATCCAGAGGGAAACATACAACCCGCTGGTAGGGTAGCGCCTTCCACAACGCCCAAGGATGACATTAGCAAATCACAACCTTTGTCTGAGGGCACACTGAATGATCCCAAAGACTCAGGGCCAAAAACAACCTACTGATAGGGATATCACTATCATTGACTCCGCTAAAGGCACTGGAAAACACCCGCCAGTGTCTCAGGGGTCTCAGGGGGACAAAGACTAGGAGGGACAGAAACAACCCGCCGATATGGAACCCAAAACCAATCCTGACTCCAGAGAAGGCACTGGGAAACGCCCACCAGTGTTTGAGGGGTCAACGGGGGACAAAGACTCAGAGGGAAATATACCACCCGCTGATATGGAACCCATCACCAACCCCTTGTTAACCGTTTATGATGTTAATGGGATACTATTTTATGAAGATGAACTTGCTGACAGTGATGATGAAATTTTATCAGCAGGGGAAGAAGTGGACGCTGAGGTTCAAGCTGAACAAGGACCTCAGCCTGATCCACAGGAGCATACTGAATCACCATTCAAGCCTGACAATGATGACTCCTCTTCCTCCTCTGATGAGTTCAAAAGATTTGATAATGTTCTTCCACTCACCGAGAGGCAGCTTTTTCAGTGGATCACCAAAGCTTCAAGAAGGTTATACTCTCGGGTCACTGAAACATTGTGGGAACAACACACTGAGGCTGCTGCCAGTTATGCTGATCTAAAGGCTGAGGTACAAGCCTTTGATGAAAATTTTCATGAGCACAGGGATCTGATGTATGACAATCTTCACAGACTGGACGAAAACTTGGCTAAATTTCTCAGGCACCTCCAGGGTGTAGGCACAAAGATAGATGAAATCAGAGAATTTGTCAAAGAAGATCCAGCGTTCAACTCTCAAGTGCTGAAGGCTACTGAGGCTTACTTGAAACAATCCTCCAGCCTCGCTGAACTGGTCGAAATGCTACAATCTGCAAATGTTCAGGGTCTTCAATCTTCAGTACAGTCTCTTCAAGCTACATTGGGCTCTGTGAATACTCAGGTGGCTACTTTGGCTCAGGAATCTTCTTCCCTGGCCTGGAATCTCGGGCCCCCAGAATGACTGCTCTGGAAGTTTCTCAGGAAAATTTGGAAGCAAAAGTCACTGGTATTCAAACCAACACTTCAGATATCAAGGCTATGATCTCTGAAATTTATCAGGCCTTCAAGGGTCAAGCAGCTCAGTCCCCCTCAGCACCAACACCAACTCTTGCCTCACCGATGCTCCAGCAAGAAGTTGAGGGGAGAAAGCTGAAGAAACTCCTCTTCACACTGAGGGGAGACAACACCACCAGATCGCAGCTCCAATCTCATCAACACCACCAGTCTCAGCAATACCTATCTCATCAATCCCACCACCAACATCAACAAGAATAACACTGACAGTGATCACACCAATAATAACAACAACACCGCCCCTGGTAGCATCTTCTTCTTCAGGTCAGGACAAAGGAAAAGGCATCATGACAACACCACATGTGCCTGAGAAGATTCCCTTTAAGATCGGCGACACTGAATACCTGCTCACACCACAACAGTAAGTGCCTATCTCGCAAAAGAAGAAAGGAAACAAAACTTGCTGAGGAAGAAAAGAAAAGCAGAGAGGCACTGGTAAAGGTGGTCGCTGAAGAAGCTGAAAACGTTGGAATAGATGCTAAGAAGCTTAAAAAGGGTCAGGCAGGACAAAAGTTCAAGGAAGCTCATGCTGCTCAAATGGCTGAAATGAGAAAACAGTTGGAAGAAAAGAAGAAGAAAACTGAAGCTCTCAGGCAAAGCAGAATTGAGCATTACAACTGGACAATGACAAGCCGAAGGCTACCTGAAAAGATCACAGATGTCAAAATCATCCCCAATACCAAACCACTGGCCATGAATGTTTACAGAGGGGATGATAAAAGACACTTCGAAGTTCATGATCCCCTAAAATTCACTGACTTTGGGATCACTGAACTCGATGAGCTTGGTCCAATTATTGAAAAGAAGAAGAATGCGGTGGTTAAGGAGCTGATGAAGATGCTTAGTAAAAGATATGAAAGACTGAGGGATGCACCAGCACAACTGAGGATTCATCCTGCCTTAACTACACCTCAAGGATCTCAACCATAATCATCCACTGGCAAAAGGAAGAGAGTTGAGTTCCAGCCTGAAATAAAAGTGCCTGGTTAACAGGGAGCCGCCTGAAGGTGTTAACTTTGTAAATTGTTTGGTGATTAAAAAGCCTGAAAGAGGGCTATTTTTCATTGATGAATATGGAAACCCAGCGTTCCAAAGGTGGAGCGATATTGATAAGGCTGGAGTGGCAACAATGCTGAGCTACATACCAGTGGCTTCTCAAATTCAGACTCCTGCAAATATCAAGTTTTGTGCTGACTTAAATGCCAAGATAAGAGAACATCCTGACAGGGAAACACTGATCACAAAGAAAGTCAAGCTTGAAGCACTGGGAATTCATCTGGACTGATCATTTTGATTTATGTTTTTGTACTAGTGATAGAAGCCATGTAATCTGATCAATAAAAGATGTATGTTTTTATTAAATTACTCAGTGTTCCTGATTGTATTCATTAGTACATTCAGTGTAAGAAGAAGCCATTTGCTCACTTACACTGATCAAACACTTAGGCTATTTGTATATCCAAATAGGGGGAGACTGTTGGGTTCAGTAAATACCCAAACCCTTAATCTAGGATTTGAATAAAAAATAGCCCAAGTGTTTAGTCCGTTAAACACTAACAGTCCTGAGTGCATAGTCTCTCAGTGAGTCATCTTCAGGATACTCAGGATGAGGCGAAGAAGAAGTCTCTCCACTCAGTAAGGCGGTACTTATTAGGTGAAGACTGAGTCAAGAAGAAGATGATGGATTCAGTGACTGATGACAATAACTCACTGAATCCCTAAGACTCCTCTCCAACTACTTACACTAAAGACAAAATGAAGTAGAAGACTGAAGGATGTAAAGACTGACGAATGAGCGGGACAAGGCGGGATAAGTTTGAATCAGATAAGACGAAGTCCTTATCAACCAAAGTCAACTTTCTCTGAATGGCAAAAGATCAGGCTTAGTGTCATCACTGACCTTAGGAAAGTAGTCTTGTCTCTTACCTAGAATAGCCTTTGTAAACAGAGACAAAATGCATCAGTATTTTGTCTTCTGTAAGATGTCAGTTTGTCACTTAGGAAAGAGTTAAATCTCATACATGTATAAATAGCATAAGAGATGGAGTGAAAAGGTTAAGCTTGTGAATTGTAAAAACACACATACACGCAAGCCATCTTTTCACTCCTCCAAATACAGCTTAATCCCTGAGATAGCTCAGTGGGTTCTAAGAGTTTTGCTCAGACTTAGCCTGAGCTTAGAGAGGAGTCACCAAACTTTTTCATTTCAATCCCAAGTACTGTTCCGCAATTAGTTGGGTAACGTATTCTTTTTGATTGATTTCTAATAAAGAATATGATGTTGAAAATTACTTTGTGTGTTTTACTTATGTTAATTTCAGTCATTGTTCACTATTAACTTGTTTTATATTCTTAAACTGTTTTAAACCATAGTGAACGGGGAACAACATAACCACTTGATCCAACCTTGTTCTTTTGCCCGCTAACCAATACGAATATATATAACATCTACATATTTTAAATAGTGTCCAAAGTTTACAAATAATCATTTTGGCAAAACATTTTTCAACAATTGTAGAATCTTTCCAGGAGATTATTTTTGTAAATTCTACCTTCGTTATAATTCTCTTGTGGAACATTAGTTGACACGAATATTCCAAGCATACTGTGACTCTATGAGTCCATCAACAATAGAATGTCATATTTCCTAAAGCTTAGTTAGCTATACTACGAAACTAAGTTGTAAAATCACTTAATGAGTATCCATTTGCATGACTCGACTTCAAGGATTAAGCCATCAGTGTCATTTCACTAACTGGCAATATGTAAGACATGTATATTTTCTTCTCTAAGTCTTGGTATTCCTAAGTTTATTGCATCATTAACATCCACCCTTAAAAGTCTTTGGATAATAGATAGTGCGGCAACATACCATATATGCACCAAAATCATGCTCATGATTGATATTAACATTTTCACAACACCAATCTATGTTACATTACCAAATGGACACACAACCAAAGTCACAAAATATGGATCTGTAGTAATCAACTCATACATTACACTCACCAATGTTTTGTACATACCATCATTTTCATACAATCTCATATCAGTAAGCAAATTACTAAAAGGGACAACTATTTCACTCATTCTCACTGATTCATCTTGTGTATTTCAAGACCAGAACAAGAAGATTGCTCATGGCACCCTCTGTAATGGTATCTACTTACTACCTCTACCAGTTACTCCACCAACACCACATCATTCACTCTCTGCAACCACACAAGCTACCAACTCAGCTCTATGGAATTCTAGAATGGGACACTCTTCAATTCCTGTACTCAAACAAATAACTAGTCTTTCTCCTTTCATGAAATGTAACTCAACTTTCAAGTGTGATGTTTGTTTACTTGCAAAACAGCAAGCTTTACCTTTTAATGTCAGTACTTCATATGCCAAATCATTGTTTGAACTTGTCTACATTGATGTTTGGGGACCATACAAGCACACCACAATTAACAAATGTAAATACTTTCTCACCATTGTTGATGACCACTCAAGGGCTGTTTGGACATACCTCATACCAAGTAAACACCATGTTATCACTCAAATAAAATCCTTTTACTCCTATGTCCTCAATCATTTCAAAATCAATATACAAACCATTAGGAGTGACAATGGTACTGAATTTCTCAACTCAACACTTAAAGAATTTTTCCAAACTCATGGCATTGTACGTCAAACTTCTTGTCCAAACACTCCTCAACAAAATGCTAGAGTAGAAAGAAAACACAGACAACTTCTTGAGATAGCTAGAGCACTAAAATTTCAAGCAAACTTTCCAATTCACTTTTGGGGATATTGCATCCTTGCTGCTACATATATCATTAATAGACTGCTATCTACTGCAATTTCCAATAAATCGCCATATGAACTCCTGTACCAAACACCCCCTTCACTTGAACATCTCAGAACCATAGGTTGCAGAGCACACATCCATTGCTTTAGCATTGATCCATTTCAGCATGGTAGAACAAAACACATAAAGATAGATTGCCATTTTGTGCGGGACAAGATCAAGAACAAACAAATTTTACCAGTCTACATTTCTACAAAACATCAAGCAGCACACATTCTCACCAAAGGTCTCCCTAAAGTTCTTCACTACAATTGCCTCTCCAAGTTTGGCATTTGTCATCCATTCACACTTCCAACTTGTAGGGGGGAGTAAAGGAGACAATACAGCTTAACAAAGTGAAGCAAATGTGAAGTCAACATCAAAGGTCAACCCAGTCACCACAACACAAGTGTGCCAAACACTAGCTTCTTCACAAGGCTAAAGTAGTGTGTAATCCAATGAAAATAGGACACGTGTACATAAGTAGAAGTTAGTTAGTTAGCTTAGTAATCTCTGATTGTAGCTATAAATAGCATTGTAACACTTTCATTTAAAAAAAAATTCAAAATGGTGCATTAACTGTTTTTCCCGCCTAAGTATCCTTCCTCCCAAAAGTCTCCTTCCTCCCAAAACCTCCTTCCTCCCAATCTTCATTTATAATAATTTCCATATATAGCAATGTCGCCTCTATTTGGAGGCCATATATAAGACATGATCGTGAGCAGGGCTTTATGTTTTGAGGGTCTTAAAAGTTGAGATGGATGAGTATTTCATAGGTATACCCAATAGTACATATTGATCAAATAAGTACCAAAGTGGTGGCCATTGTACTATGTGGTGATAAAATCGGGCGGGGAACTGTAGAGACTTTGTGGTTTGATAACTTTGATTCGTAAGTTTATAAATGGCGCGTGTTGTTTTTGCATTCATGTTTGTTTTGACAATCATATGTTAAATCAAGCCAAATATTTTGGAGCACATATGATGTTGTTTCTTAAATTTTGGTTACATGATAAACCACTTTTCTGCATGAAATTATCAGTCACAAAGATACAATCCTTGTTCCTTCTTAGTATTGCCAATGGCATGTTTTATAGTCATAGACTTATTTCAAAAAGTAATGTTATATATCCAATGTTGTATCATCCCTGCACTTGACGTTTGACATCCCTGCACTTGACGTTTGACATGTCAGTGATTTTAGTGTCATCAAGCATTTTTGTGTAATCAAGATACCCAAGACCAAAGGGATTTCAACTTAAATTATAATACGAGTTGGGAGGTGCGGAGTGTACACTTGTATAAACTAATTAAATTGATTTTGGATACGATGAATTGCAAAACTTTTAGTGACAGATTATTCGTCACTAGAGTGTTGCAACTGCTCTGTGACTATTCTAAAAACTGCCGCTAATAAAGTGTCACTAAATTATTTATGGAAAGTGATTACTTTCCACTAAAAGTTGTAACTATTCATGATGGGTCGTGACTTTCACCAAAAGTCACTTTATTTACTATATAAACTATGGTCTTTCATTCAATACAACTAGGTATACATCAAATTCTTTCTTTTTTGCTCTCTTTCTTTTACCTAGACATTGAGCTTTTCATTCTTACCTTATCTTTATACAAATTTCTTCTAACCCAAGGTAATCCTTAGACTAAAAATATTGTATCAGAAAAATGAAGTTTACATGATTCAAGAATTATTCAAGCAATCTTATGATTATCACACCCTAATACCAACACAACATAAATTAAATGCCAAGTGGTATGACATTTGCTCAAATTACTCAGATCCTCAAATGAGACATAGAAGATTTATCAAAGACCTTGGAATGTGAGTGTTGAACGAATGCCTTCATCGTGGTAGGCCGATACTTGGCTGGATTTTCCTCAGATAACAACTCTTTAATGGGTTCAAAAACCTTTCCAGTTTCAACCATTCCTGTCGTAAAGAAACATGCTACTGATACTCGTGGACCAGCACAGCTTGACACCACCCTGTGTTCTGCACTCATGAGCTTGTCGTTTGACATCAACTGCAATTCGATCATCAAGTCTTTTAGACCATTAAATTACTAATAATATACATAAAAACTGGACATTTATAAAGAAAAAACAATGCAAAATTTTATTTTAAACAAAATGTCATTGAAAATTTGTGGTCATCAAATTGACCACCAATTTTGCACACTTATTTTATACTGTAATAAAAACTCCCCCAAATATGTTTCCTTTTGCATAATTTCGCCAAAAATAGAAGTCCAACTTCACAAAAACGTTCCAAGAATTTTGACAAAACAAAGGTAGTCTCAGAAGGAGTGTGCAAAATTGATGGTCATTTTGGTATAAACACTTGTGCTTGTGACATTTGTTAAAAGGGCTAATAATAAAAAAAAATTAATATACTGACACCCTTTCTTCTTCATGGTAGCGAACAAATTTTTTTGCTTCTGCGGGTATTATACTTTCAAATTCATCCTCTTTAGGGTATTTTGCAAAAAAGTCGAACATTTTTGCCCCTCTTACCCACAAGAGCAAATGATGGCAAGTATAATACTTTTTTTTATCATTTGCCCTAGTTTTTATTATGTTAAATTTTGGATATGTATTAAGATAATTTATTTAATGATTTATAATTATGTTAAATCTATGATAAAAATGTTTTGTTTTAAGTTTACACTATTTACTTATTAATCGTATTTGTAATAATTTAATATATACTTAAAAAGGGAAAATTAAAATCATTCGGACAATTATAAAAACAAACAACACTTTTTCATTCAGATTCAGACATTATAGCTACCTCTTAATAGTAAGATGTGGTAGTCAGATTCGATGCAAGAGTAAGATTCAGACGTGTAACATCTTAATCAAACAAATACACCCTTAATCTAGTCATAGATACTCTAGTCTATGCTCAACAAGTGACTAATGAAATTTATATGCAATTACTTCAGGTTGTGATATAATTCCTCCTAATTTAGCGGAAGCGTTAAACAACTTGAAGTGAATTAGGGCAAATGATAAAACAAAACATTTTTATCATAGATTTAACACAATTATAAATAATTAAATAAATTATCTTAATACATATCCAAAATTTAACATAATAAAAACTAGGGCAAATGATAAAAAAAAAAAAAAAATACTTGCCATCATTTGCTCTTGTGGGTAAGAGGGGCAAAAATGTCCGACTTTTTTGCAAAATACCCTAAAGATGATGAATTTGAAAGTATAATACCCGCAGTAGCAAAAAATTTTGTTCACAAGAATGGGTGTACGGCTATTTTGATGAATTCCGTGAAAAAACTTGTTATCTGACCTGTAAAAGATCGCCAATGTTGACCACAAGAGCTCCGGGAACAAACGGAACATTAACCCATTGATTCTTGTGAAGGAACTGGAGGCCCCCGATATGGTCTTGTAGAAGTACTGTTAGGAAGTCATTGTCGGCATGTTTTCGTGCCCCAATGGTTAGTTCTGGCTGTGGAGACGCTGGATAGTAATGACAGATGGTAGCAAGTCCATCCACACAGCCAATGTCTTTGAGGTAACTTGAACGAAGCCCAAGAGCCTCGGATATTAACTCGAATAACGAACACCCCAGTTTGATTACTTGTTTTGAGTAATCAATCAGTATATCTCTGCGATGAGATACGAATCTTTCAAACACTTCTTTTGATCAATCTAATTTATTTCATACCGTACTAGTCCAGTTATAAGAGATAAACCATTTAGCTGACATCACTTATATAAAGTTTTCCCAAGAGTGATCACCTTTTGGATCCAATCTATGACGTTTAGTTCTTAGGAATTAATGTTCATAAGTTTGATAACCTTTTAAGTATTTGAAGAAACAAAACATACCTAAATACATTTATCTGTAGACTATAATGTAGTTTCATTATTGGATAGTTTGTCTATGCATGCGATGATACCCAACCTTCCTTAACATTAATTTACTGTTACTAGGACTGTCGTTATAAGAAAGAATCATACCTGCAAAGAGGAGGTAGTTCTTGCGGATTAGGAGGATCCGGAGCCATCCTGCAATGAAACGAGTCTCTCCATCTAACAGGAAGAGTACTCGAAAGATCAACATTGCTATTATAAAATATCTTCTTAGTACTATCCGTAACATACCATTCTTTCTTCACCTCATGATCCATATTAAAAAATCGAAGCGCTCCATCCCTCATTTCTCTCAAAACACTAACCGGAATCTCATGATTAATCACTTGGAAAAAACCCCACTTCCTAGACGCTTCTTTTATTTCCTTAACAATCTCGTTTCTTCGAACTGGATTTGAGTCGAACCCATGGAGGTCTATAATAGGTAAATCGAACTTGTTATTGGCTTGTGGGAAATCATCAGGTGGTTGTATGAAAATTTGAGGTACTTTGGTGATTCCTGAGTCCACAAGGCCTTTAACTCCTCCTTTTGTTTCGTCAAACGCCTTGAGCTCACTTTCGCGGTCAAAATCGTCTCTCGTGAGACCCATTGATGCCAAGTTCAGTTGAACTCGCTGAGCAAACTTTTTTTCGTGTACTTTTAGCACAATTTTAGTGCAATGTCAGCTATAAACTCGATGAGATGTATAAGAGACAAATAGAATATTTTTAAGTCCAAAGGAGATTTGTATGTATCAATAAACAGAAAAGATGATTAGTTCAGGTTTGCCGATCTTTGCGGATCATAGGGTTTATTTTCATTAAAAATATAAATGTTTATATTATCTATCTAAGCAATCACTCTAAAACATGATATATTAAAATTATGCCACCTAAACACGATTATGACATCTCAATTATTATTAACATAATTTCTTTAAGTAATTTGTTAGTATTTTATGACAACTAGTTAGAATAAGATGTTCAAACATGATACTCTTTGTGCGTGGGTTAAAACAGGTCATTCTAGTATGAGTTGAAAAGGTTCAAGTTGACCCACAAACGAAAACGAAACTGCAATAATACACCAGGAAGCCTAACACATGGACTGAAAGCATGCACGGGCCTAATGATATCATACATCGGCTTTTGTAAACTCGTCCACTTGACATTTCATCTCACTTCAAAACAATCAGATGAAACACAATGCAAGATGACAACATTTAGACTGATTGACTAGCCCGAATGCCAACCTTAATGGGCTCGGAAGCTTAGACAAGTGTTAGTAAAGCGGGTTTTATCTCTGTTTATACGCACGGAAGCTTAGACAAGTGCTAGTAAAGCGGTTTTTGTCTCTGTTTATACGCTACTGAAAGAGGATAGTAGCCCATCTTTTGGTTTTGGCAGGGTTACGAAGTCACAAAAAAGAAAACAATAAGATTTTTTATTAACCTTTACAACAATGTTAAAACAGTTAGAGAAATAAAGACATTCCAGAGCTGGAATGAAGGACATGATACCTTCACCAAACAGTTCGAATAGCGAAATAACAAGTTGTCCTGAATTTAGATCGTCTTTCCAAACCTGCTCGAGATATGCAGGTGTCCGCAATGCATGTCTACTACTATTACCCTTCTCTTTTCTTCCATTTGTATCTTTAGCACCACCATTATCGGACATTTGCTTATGAGCGGATGAAGTTTCAGGCTCTGGTTTACCAGCATTAGCAGTAGTTTCACCAGAATTCGCAGCAGTTTCAGCTTGAACATCTATTACCATATCGTTGTTAGCAGCAGTTTCACCAGCATCAGCAGCAGTTTCACCTTGAGCAGCTATGGCCATATCGTTGTTACTAGATGGTGAGACCACAGGTCCATCTGTCATCATTTTCTTTGGGGAAGGTTGTTCCAACTCCACTGAACTCGCCTTGCGTTTATCTTTACAAAAAATATTCAAACAATTCACATATAATATAAGACCAGACGGAAGTTTCAACCACGTATATACAAACTAAATGGAAACTTACGAGTTTCACTTGTACCAATAACCCTCGAATTGGTCTTCCAAACAGAGTTTGCAGGTGGGGAAGGTAAAACTGGGAAAAGCTTGAGCAGATCATATATAGATCTACCTGCAGCACGCTACCAAAAAAATAATATAAAATCGGAACTTACGGCTCAGTTAAGAGAAGCAGGAATGTACCACATACACATCAACACATGATTGTTTTGTAAAATAAACTTACCAAGAGTGCACCATATACACGCCAAGCTTCATGTCTGGTCATTTCCTTTTTTTCATTGTCAGAAAGTATTTCATCAAGAATACCTAAGTTAGTCTCAAGATTTGGAAGAATACGAAGGCGAACCTGCAAAAGAGTTGACAGACATCGAATTTAATACGTATTGCACATTAGTTGACGTTAAAAAGAGGAAAAGTGTATTTATTTACCACATGAGGTCCAAGAGCTGCTAGTCCTTGTACAGCGCCGTAATGTTGAGGTAACGACCGTTTCGGATCCAAAAATGGTTTGAGCAACGTTGTAGTCAAGCGTGTCTGTAGACTGGTATAATTATGTCCGAACCTGCAAAATATATTGCAACTTATTAATTAGAAGCATGTCAACTTCATTAGCTTAACAATAGCAGCATTAATAGAATGATGCTTCAAAGTTTCACCTTTTACATATGTGGGCAACAAGGTTGGCTGCGAAGTCTCTAAGCTCCCAATGGTTGTCAGCAATTCGTTTTCCTAACTTTCTTGCAAGAATGCATGTAACAACAGGGGGCATGAGTTGGTGCAGCTGCAGGATCATGAAACATTTTTAGAGACTAGTTGATATTATAGATAAAGGTATTATTTCAGAAAATAATATTATAAATATAGGTATTCGCTTACTTAAGGCTCGACATGTATGTGTGGGTTTTGGAGAAGACTTGAACCAAGCCGCATTATAGCAAAAAGCAAATGGAAATCATTTAAACCACGAGAAACCTGAAATTTATCCCAGTGTTGAGCGGAATCAATACTTGATCTGTACAATAATAAAATCTTACTTTTCACTCTGCTTCACATAAACTTATCCCTGGGATTACCTCATCTTCAATAAAGCACGTAAAGTAAGGAACTAAAGGATGGAGTCCAGAGTCTGTGGCCAAACTACTAAGTGCTTCCTTGAACAGAACGGAATCAGGCATACTTACTGCAAGCTCAGTAATCTTATTGAAGTACAACTGCAAACAAATCAAATTTAAGAATGGTGAAACAAATTTCGTTTTTTAAAATGAAAAATTAAGATGAAACGGTATGATATACCTGAAGCTCTCTAGATAATACATGTTTTACAGGCAATCTGATATCGACAGGAAGTTCATCACTCTTTTGTTCAGGCTTTTTAGTCTCTGGTAAAGAAGCAATAACTGCAGATGACCCATAACATCTCCAAATGTCAGCTCTGCCACAGTGCATGCATATATATAAAATATAATTTTTGATTTTAAAATTTGCATAGAAGTTCAAAACACGACCGTTCTTTGCTCCTGTAGCATTAAAACAAACCTTCGATGGGAGCATTTTCGGGAATAGCAGGTTGTACACCTTCAATGGCTAGCCAGTGACAGAAAAGTGAAGTATCAAGTGGTGCTTTTGGTAATGGAGCTTCAATCACCTTCATGAAAGAAGAATAATAATATTTTCTAAGGACAGCGGGAACATTTTCCAACTATAATATTAGGGAAATCCACGTGGTGTGTTTTCTCACCTCTTTAAAATCGACTTCCTTGTTATCAAGGTAAAACAAATCTTTGTGTCCAAGAGCTCTCTTAAAACGCAAAGGATCTCCAGATGCAAATCCATAGAGTGGCTGCACCGACAATAATAAACAGTCATAAATTTTATTACAACCAGATTCTTGTATCTGAACATTAATCCTCCAACATCTTTTTAACTCAAAATGTAAAAACTTTCTTAACTTTCAACGAATCAGAATATCATACAAAATAAGCAGAGTATACAACTTATGATTCACCTCAACATTTCTCATGCTAAGTGCACTGTCTATATCATCTGTAGTCAGTGTAGTCCTCTTTGAATGATGCATGCATTTGATCCCCTCCTGCAGTTTTAACAAAAAAACCGAATACCCATTTAGATTTACAAACTGGCTGAGAATAGTGATGGTACGTTAAACCTCGATTATGGACTTAATGACCTGAACAATTAATACTATTCGTTTTACACAAACCCATAAAGGAAAGGAGCAATGGATAAACAGCAATCACCTGCATTATTTCCCGCATACGATATTCTACATCAGGAGCAAGAGCCAACGCAGCATCTGGACACAAACTATTTATACCAATGCTCTGTGCTATAACCTCGACTGTCTCTTTAGGCACAATGCTCATTTTCTTCTATTTAATATGGTGTCATCAGCAGGGGGAAATCAGACTCTAGAGACTTCTGCAACATTAGAAAAATCATTTTCACTACTTTTTACTTTTTAGCCAAGCTTTTTTGTTAATTCGATATAACACAAAACCTAGTTTCAATTAACACAAAATTTTGTGGTATGCAGGAAACTAGTTTCAATTATAGTTTTCTGCTAATTTGATACTAACACAAATCACGAAAGTGGTTACTCTGTCTTGAAATAGGGGATTCAATTATAGATTTTGATTCCTGATCTACGAAGCAATTTAGATATCATGTTAAATAACTTGCATAACAGCTTACATGAAAGGAAGAAAGTGAAAATGGAAAATCACCAATATGCTCGTGTCAGTTTTTGTGGGGGAAAAAGTTAAAGTGCTAAGCCTAGATGCACATGAAACAAATCTAAGAGTTGAACCAATTCTATGATATCTGGAATATAACTGGTTTCCACCAGACCTACAATATCCAGCAATTAAAGAATCAACGCAACAAATCCCTAACGAGATCAAAGCAGTTAACAAACCTCAAGAACAAAGTGAGATATTGCTACGCTGGTCAGAAGAAGATATCAGAATAATGGCTGCTTTATAAACATGGAGCATTGAATGTGTAGAGAAGTGTAAGTATGATTAAGCGATTTACATTGTCTCCTAACCATTAAAAGGCTGTTTTCTTAAAAGTCAAACCTACATTTGACCAGTTCAGATGTGGGATCTCATCCTGCCCATCAAGTCCTATATTAACAACCCCTGATAAAACACATCTGCAAACAACAACAAAAATATGGATCGACTATTTTGGAAGGGAAGATACTTTGTGCACATATACTAGCATAGCACAATCCTTTTCTTCTTAAATTTTGATGTTAGTCACAATAGTTCGGGTTTCATTAGGAGATCAGCTTAATTTCATCAAAGGCATCAAACTTTACAACATCCCGAATTCCCAATGTCCTAGATCCCCTTTCTAAGAGCTAGCATACAGCTCTAACAGCAAACATACGGAAAAACTATATTCATAATAAGCACGAGAATATGACTCGATTATCTTCTTAAGTCTTAAGAGAAATATTGCATTCGCATATATAATAATGAATCACCATAGTGTATAAGTTCTGGTTAATGTAAAAATTCACTACCCCTAAACCGGGAAACTCGTTTAAAAACTCCTCCAAAAGGTTAAAATCGGCAGGGACACCCTGACCCTGTGCAACCTTTTGGGGTGCCGACTACACCCTTTGCCGACTGACCCTTCCCTAAGAACATAGCCGCAACCAATGAGCACTTGTTCCATGACTTTTAGCCAGGATTGGGAACCCATGTAAAAACTATTCGACAATCTTGAATAATAAGCACGTGATAGCAACATCACAATTTGTTATCTCGTTGGTCCAAACTGTTCTTCTAGGCCAAGGGTTCCAATTTATAACTTCGTGTCAAAAGCATTTGACCGTCTTTATCAACAACAATCTTCTAAGAAAACGTAAGGTGCCTTAAAGTCTTAAAAAACTACCGACGGGTTAAACTTAGCAGCTACCTACTAAGCTTGTCAAAACTTTAATCAGCGATCAACCGAATTTTCTTAGCTAGCGCTCATTACTTAACTTAGGGGGTATAAACAATGAGCCGCAACGTTACCTACTCGTTCTAGCTTCGTTTAAACACAGACAACAAAAGACAAACTTTTCTTCGAATTTTTGCTAAACACGACCTAACATTCCAAACAACTAAAATCAAAACAAACAAAAAAATGATAATTCACAAACAATATAAAATATATAATCTAGGGTTTCATATAAAGTACAGTTAAATCTAGGGTTTTAAGTAGAAAGTTTGTTATATAACTTCTAACAGACATTATAAAACTGAAATTAACGGAAAGTTGATGGTGCCGGAGAGTTAACGGTGTCGCCGGCGAAGTGTGTGTTTTCCGACGGTGTTTTTACTGTGTGTGATGGGATTTTTTAGGAGGTTGTATATATAGCCGTGAAGTTGCACTTTGGTACCTCTCAGTAAAGTGAGATTGTAATTTTAAGTCCTTCGTTCGTAATATAATGAAAAAATTACACGTTTGGTCCATGTGGTTTGCTCAGATTTCATGTTTAGTTCTTAAGTCGTTTTAATTACACTAGAGATACTTATTTTTGAAACCTTGCACTCATTTATTCCCTATTTTGAATGGGCCGTTAGTTTTCCCGTTAAGTGTTTGCACCGTTAGTCCCTCTATTAATAATTTTTGCACCGTTAATCCTATTTTTTCAAATAATAGTTTTCGCCATTTAGTCCCTCCGTTAATAATAGTTTTTGCCCGTTTTTTACGTTTTTGTCCGTTTTTGTCCTTTTCGCTCGTTTTATATCCGTTTTTACGTTTTTCGTCAGTTTTTTACGTTTTTATTCGTTTTCGTCTGTTTTTATATGTTTTCGTCTGTTTTTATATGTTTACGTCCGTTTTTTTATGTTCCGTTTTCGTACGTACCATTTTTTTTTCTTTTCGTTTTTATCCGTTTTCGCCCATTTTTTACGTTTTTGTCCGTTTTCATTTGTTTTTTTATCCGTTTTCGCACATTTTTTTACGTTTTTATCCCTTTTGTTGGGAATTATATTTTGTAATGGTTAAGTCTAGTTAAGTATGGTAGCAGTAATAGTTAAGTCTGGTAGATCAGACTTAAGTCTGTTTTAGTTAAGTCTGCCAGTACTAAAGATGTTAAGTCTGGCAGAACAAAGTTGTCACACCCTCGCCGGAGGCGGAAATACGAGGTGTAACGGAAGAGAACATAAGCACAAGATAATAGAACATACCAACGTTAAGATTAAAAAGAAATAATACTCCATTACAATACCAGTTTAGCCGTCATCGGCAAATATATTACAAAGTTTAGTTCCCAAAATATTGAGTTTTATCACATAACGACTTGTAGCGACAAGTGAAAACTTCATTATGCAAGACCTGATAGAAAAAGCTTACTAACGATCACCTGAAATGCATGAGAGAAAAACGGGTCAACTATGAAAATAGTTGGTGAGTAAACACGTTTAGCGAAAAGAAAACTCGTAAGAAATATTCAAAGCTTTCGGTCATCGAAAAATAGTTCCCAAAGCAAAGGCATTGTATATCCACTCAGTTCCAAGTTCCGCCCATACAAAACTTGCAACCTGTGTGTACACAACCCATTGCACAAAATATAGCGTATGAAGTAGTCAAGTATAAGTGGTCATAATAGTTCACAATATAGCACCACGTATATAATAATTCAGGGATGCTCCGAACATGGGAGACTTTGCACTGCTCCAACAAGGGAGACTCCTTTGTCACTCGACCACCTAGGCGAGAATTATTGAGAACGCTCCACCAATAAGGCGAGACTTTGCACGCTCCACCCATAAGGCGAGACTTAGAACGCTCCACCGATACGGCGAGACTTTGGGTCAAGAACGCTCCACCAAAACGGCGAGACTTTGGGTCAAGAACGCTCCACCAAAACGGCGAGACTTTTAGGTCATAACACGTACGGTTCAATATATTCAAACAAGTCATAAGTTCATAATTAAGTCCAAGAGTCTAAGTCAAGTTCAAAAGTTCAAGTCTAAAGAGTTCATAGAAGTAATAATCAATTTAGTTCAAATATGGTTCATGCATTTCGCCCCAAAAATATAGTAAAACGGTAAAAAGGGGATGTGATTACTCACTTGATGAATAGATGTGACGACAAAAGTGGTTACACCGAAATGTAGCGGGAATCTCTAAACTGACCTATTATGAATGATATGATATACAATAAGTCACGATGTAATGTTATGCACGCAATTCGGATGGTATTTATACCATTTGTGAGTTTTGAAAATAATACTTATCGTCGAAAAAATACTCTTTTGACGTCTTGACCACTCAAAAAATCACTTTACAAGTATTTACGTCAAAATGTCATCCTACAATGGTTTCGTAATGATTTATGGTGAAATTATCACTTTTCGTCGTAAAACAATGTCGTCGGAATTTTTCATGAAAGTGATAAAAATGGCTTCGAAAAACTAGTCGTAAAATGGTGTACGTCGAACGTTAGAGAACGAATTCGACGGTTTTGGAAAGTTTGTATCGAAATCTAGAAGTTTCAGTTCAGGAGTTTTCGACATAAAGGTCTCGAACATAAAGATAATAAGGGTTAAAGATGGTGATTTTGGCTAAAATTTTGGTTAAAAATGAGTTTCGGCCAAGTTTAAGCATCCGTAATTAATATACTACAACTCCGCTATACAAACGGTTGGTTGTTTTGAAAAATATGCTCGATGATCTTGATTTTATTAGTAGACATTTCGTTCCAAAAAGTTCCACATCATGGTTAAAAACAGCCCTCAACATGGTCGTTTCAGCTACCGTAACACTTGTCTCGTAAAATAATATAGTTTTTCTAAAAATAATAGTTACGGCAAGTTTGTAAAAACGTGTGTATCTTGGTCGTTTCAAATCCGTTTTCTACGTATTATACGTCCTTAGCTTCGTATCGAAGTAAACTAATATATTTTTGATAAGTCGAAATAATTTGTAAAGCTTAAGGCTCGTTTTTGACTCGTACAAAATAAAAACATGTTGCTGAAATTTTCAGAAATTATATATTTCGTCGTCAAACTTGAAAAATTCATTCCTCCTTCGTTATAAGTCCGTTTTAATCCGTTCAAGCGGCCACGGATTCGTTTTAAAGTATATTTTCTAAATATCAAGGCCAAAAATTTATGTCTATATTCGGATTTTCCAGAAAATGATTTTAAGGACAGACCCTTTTATATACTTGTCGAAAATAGTTTTTCTCGTACTAAACCTATTCCAATCCCTTCAAATCAACTCCAAAGCTAATCTAATCCTACCATACACCTTCTTAGGGTGTCATGGGTTCCTAGACATCATCAAGACCAACATATACCAAGGGGATAATTATAGGATGACCTTATATATATATATTTCTAAAAATCATGTAAAAATGGTATAAACAACAATAAGTCTTGCATGTTTGTACAAAATATGAAGAAATAAATATGAAATGAAGATGAAAGATATAAAATGAAAGAAATATGCTTACAAGCTACTATGATGAGGTGCAAAGAACAAAGGTTTAACCTAAACACCCTAGGTTTTTATTTCAAAACCTTAATAAGAGTGTATACTAGATTGTTAAAACTTGAACTTGAGAAAAATTTTGTGATCCCTTCAAAACACCATATATGGCCGGTTTTGGTATTGAGAGAGAGGAAGGAGAAGATCTCTTTGAATGTGTGAAAATTATTGAGGTGAAGTGAATGTGTAAAAGAGTTTGAGTACAAACTTATGCATTTGAAAAATTTACCAATCTATTAATTGTCCACCCCTCCCCTTGGCCGGTTTTTAGGGGAGGATGTCCACAAATATCTTTTTTTTTTTTTTTTATAAATTGTATTGTGTATATATACTTGTAATTATTGTAAGAAAATGTAAGTAAATTGTATGTAGTTAATAATACTTGTAAGGTAAATGGCAACTTTGTGATACAAGTAAATTTTTAATAGATCAAAATAGAGTATAATGATTTTATAAAAATTGTAAAAATACATTCCTTGTAAAATTTGAGTGATAAAATAATTATCGTGTACTTTTTAGGAAAAGCGTCGTAATAATATAAATTTAACAATTTATATACGAAATAAATTTAAAACACTAGGTAAACTCAAATTATAGTTTTTATAAACTAAATGTAAGTATAAAAATATGTCGGGATCATTTTTAGAAGTAACGGATTAAATATTCAAAATAATAACTCACGCGTTTAATGTGAAATGTAAAGTCATGAATGAATCGTTATGAAATGATGAATATGGGGTATGAGAAATGACCGGAAAATGAGAATTGTGACAAAAGTGTCGTTGGTTAAGTCTGTTTATGTTCAAAACAGAATAGTTGTTAGAGTTATATTAGGAATATATATGAACGTGTAGAGATATCTTAGAAGAAGATATTTTTACCCTTCTACAAGTTTGTTAGACAATTAGGGTTTCTTTGGTGTATAAAAGGAACCCTAAGGTGTTAGGTTAAGGCATGGGTTGTATGCATTAGCTTTCAAGTAAATTAATAGAAATTACGAAGTTAGTTTATATTGTTCTTCATACTTTGTGTGTTAAAATTCCGCATTAACACATCAAGCTTCTGTTAAAGAGTTCTTCATATAGTAAATTAAATCTATTCAAGTTTACTATTAGTCATTCAAGGCTACTTAGATCAAGAAACTTTTGGACCTACAAGTGGTATCAGAGCCTGTTGAAGGACTCTGTATTGAAGAAACTAATCATACCAAGATCACTCATCTCATCTCTCAAAACCCTTAAAGAATGTCTCTTCATGAAGATTTCTCAAACCATCATAGTGATGAAGAAGGTTCTGAGAAAGAAACTAAAGCTTCAGAAGCAGGATCTCAGAAACAACAGAAGAAACAGCAACAACAACTATCTCCAACCTTGTTGGGAACTGCTGAGTTGATGATTACAAAACCACAAGCAAGAAAGAAGAACGAAGAAACAATGAGGGATGATTATGTAATATTTAGATAGCTTTTCTAGTAAGCTATTATTAGGGTTTGTAACACCTCCATCTCCTATATAAAGAGGGTAGGCGTAGGTTACAGATCACATCTTTATTTTCATTTTCATAGTAGACATCTCCAATGAGAGTCTAATTAACGCATAGAGCGTGCAGTAGTTGTAGTAGTTTTTTATATTTCAATAAAGAAAACCTTATTAGTGATATTGATTGTGTTATTTCTATTCCACTGTGCATTCAATCAATCAATATTGCTTATACCCTAGTTGAGTCAGGATCTATGGTTTCTACAATTGGTTTCAGAGCCTCGTAGCTCTCGATCTAGGGTTTATAAGGTTTTTCTCTAATTAGGGTTTATTGCAGCAGATGTGAAAAAGATGCAGCAGATCTGATGATGGTATGTTTTACGACGAAAAGGTGGATCGCAATATAAAGAGAGGTAAATCTGGTTTTATTCTCTCGTACTAACGTGTGTATGGATCCATTTAACTATAGCAGATCGTGGTGTGGATAAAATTCTCAAATCAATCATGTGCATTCATTTGATTGTCGCTTTGTTCAATTTTCAAGATGATCACGTGGGGTGTTATCTGATTGGTCAATTATTCTTGTAGTTGATTGGTTCACATGGGTACTTCAGGGCATTTAAGATTCGGTTTCTACTGATCATTTTGTGTTTCTACTGACCTTATCTTTATTCAATGGTCATATTCATCAAGTGGGTACTTCACATGACTCATGCACCTGTGATAATTTATTCGTGACTAGTATTAGAGAGGAGGGAGTGGTACCCTAATACCCTAGGTGCTACATCACCTCTATCCGTCCAACTCAAAACTACCCAATTTTACCCTAACACTACCCTAAGTGGAGGGAGTGGTACCCTAGTACCCGAATTTTTTTTTTTTATATATATTAAAAACATACCATTTCATTAAAAATAAAAACATTACATAATTCTTAAAAAAAATACATATTACATAATACTTAAAAAAAAGAAACATAACATAATACTTAAAAAAACTAGATTAAAAAAAAAACCCACTAATCATCGAGATGCGACAAGTATTGACGTGCTACGTGCTCCGTGAGATCATATCGAAGACGGTCATGGAGAACTTCGTTTAGTAACTCCGCTACCACACTGTCGTCGAACATTGGCTGGACCGGCTCATCCATTATATGAACCGGTGAGATTGCCCTCCCTTCGCGTTTTATAACCATATTGTGCAAAATAACACACGCATGAACTTGATTGGCAATCTTCGCTTTGGTCATAGCTCGGAGAGGTCGATCGAGAATTTTCCATTTTCCTTTAAGAGCACCAAAATCTCGCTCGACATCCTTTCTCGCCCCCTCTTGTAACTTCTTAAATCTCTTTTCCTTTGGGCCGATTGGATACGGGTATGCTTTAACAAATGTGGACCACTTAGGATAGATTCCATCTATCAAATAGTAGCCGCGTTTGTAAAAGCGTCCATTCACGTGGAATGAACTATTCATCGCCGTTCCATTTCGATCTGTAAGATACAAGTCAGACTGATTCAATACGTTGATATCGTTGTTTGACCCCGGTGGACCAAAAAAAGCATGCCAAATCCACATATCTTGTGACGCGGTGACTTCAAGCATATAGCGGGAACACCATAGTCACCTCTCGTATATTGCCTTCTCAAATGTCTAGGACAATTTTTCCATCTGACGTGTGTACAGTCAATGCTACCAAGCATCCCAGGGATGTGATGCTTCGCTTCATGGGCCTGGAAAATGCGAGCAAGGTCGTGTGCTGTCGGCCTACGTAGGTACTCTCGACCGTACAACTCAATGATGGCCTCACAAAAATAATCAAGACTTTCACGTGACGTTCTTGCAGACATGCATAAATATTCATCATACTCATCGGGGGGATTGCCGGTTGCGAGTTTCCTAACTGCCGATGTGATTTTTTGTTTCGCCGTGAAACTTTTTTTCAATCGCGCGTCATAGCCTTCTTGAAAATATGGGTATCTCGCTTCAATGTCACCCACTATTTGCAAAAAACATGCTTTTCTCCATTCGAATTTTTTTTAAAGTAATTGTTGTTGTACTTTGGTGTTTCAACGAACCAATCATTCTCTAAAGTTTGAAGACCTATTTTCCGATGACGATTTATGCTAGTTCGGCTAGAGCTTGCCGTGTCTTCAAGATACTGAGCCGCTAGTTGAAGCATATGTTGCAACGAGCTACCCGTGGATAGCTCGTCGGACGAGACGGAATAACGTATTCGGAAGAATCGGAAGACATTTTTTTTTGGAGAGATTAGTGTGTGTTTTTTTTTAAAGGTGGGGGTAATTATTTTTTTTTGGAGAGATTAGTGTGTGTTTTTTTTTGAAAAAAATGAGTGAATGTTATTTGGTTTTAAAGAGATTTTTTTATTTTATTTCTTGCATATAGCCGTTGGACCTCCCAAACGGTCAATTTTTTCAAATTTATGCATGATACTCGCTCGAGCTCACGAGCCGAATCCTCAACCCGATTTGACTACCCGACGAGGACGGGGCGGTGTACCCGCTCGAGTACCTCTACTCGAATCCACTACCCGTGCCCACTCCCTCCTCCCTTATAGTCTTTTGAATTGATAGCATGGTCAAACGTTGATTTGATTGGTTATTCATGATCACGTGATTGCTGTTAAAATTCGATTGGTGGTGTTGGTGATCCACGTTTCTGTTGAGGATCTCACATGGGCAAGCACTCATTTGTTTTCATCTCCTGGCCAATTAAACGAGGATTACATTTTGGTGGTCCCACGAGAAATAGTATCGCTGGTCCCCACATTGCTGATTCATTGCTTCATTTCTACTGATGGGTTCGTGGGTCCCTCGTAATAGTTGACAGCAGCAATGTGATCACGTGAGCATCTTGTGTCAAATGGTACTTTTGATGACATATATGACTGTTGTCAGTTGTTGATATGCTAACACGTGAGGTTGCTGCTGGCCCAATTACTTTTGATTGGCTGTCATATGATTCTCCTAACAGTAGACGCATAGTACTGGTATATTCGTCTAATATTATGTAATCATTTTTCGGTGTTTGTCGAGTATATGGTGCACAGGAACAGTTCACTTGGACGATGTATGACAGCGTGGGAACTTAATTATGGTCAGATAATATTTATACTGTTCGTGATCAGTCGTTGTATATGTTAATTTTGATCTTGACAGTTTGTGCTTCTAATGTTTTACTAGTCTTGGTGAGTTGAATTTTTATTTAACGATGAACCCTAGTAATTAACATATTTTCGGCCTGCTTTGATGTTCCTACTGGCTGCATATTTTGATTTGTTTCTGCTGATCGGTTTCTGCTGATCGTTTCTTGCTGATTGTTACTGCTGATTGGTTTCTACTAGTTGTTTTGGAGTTCCTACTGGTTGATCACGTGCGTGTCTTATCATATCTCAAAGTGAGCATGGACACTTTTGAGATAACTTGTTTGTACATTAATGATGTGACAAAGACTTTATGATTCTAGTGAAGGGGTGAGATCTACAGAAAGTACTTAATGCTCGCATTTGCTATCACTTTAAGGAGTTACGTTGTAGTGCTTAGGGTTAGTGAAGGGGCGAGATCTATAGAAAAGGTGCTTAATGCTCACATTTGCTAGTGCATCATCTGAGTTTGGAGTCACGTGGATAGTACAAGATATAAGACGCATACATTGGTGTTTCTACTGGTTCTCCATTCCTACTGGTGGTAGGCTATTTTGATTCTGCTGCTGATATGATTTTTCTGCTGCTACGCTTTATTTCTTTTGTTTAGTTAAAAAAAATCGTATTATTTCTTTTTCTTAGTGATAAAAAAATAAAAAAAATAAAATAATAATAATAATAATAAATTATTGAGATGGTTAGTATAATTTTAAGGGGAAGCTTATGGTTTATATACTTACCATCTACATGCATCACTTGAGGGGAAGCGTCTACAAGCTGCACAAGACCCCTATTAGATGAAGGGGAAGAAGATTAGTAGATGTGCAGCGGATTATTTGTGATGACATGTTTTTAGCATTGTTTCTTCATACAGGTTGTTTTGTACTACCAAGAAACTGGAACTTAACCTAGTCAAATTCCAGTTTAGGGGAAGATTGTTGGGAATTGCTGACTTGATGATTACAAAACCACAAGCAAGAAAGAAGAACGAAGAAACAATGAGGGATGATTATGTAATATTTAGATAGCTTTTCTAGTAAGCTATTATTAGGGTTTGTAACACCTCCCTCTCCTATATAAAGAGGGTAGGCGTAGGTTACAGATCACATCTTTATTTTCATTTTCATAATAGACATCTCCAATGAGAGTCTAATTAACGCATAGAGCGTGCAGTAGTTGTAGTAGTTTTTTATATTTCAATAAAGAAAACCTTATTAGTGATATTGATTGTGTTATTTCTATTGTAACGCCCCGACCCGACAAGGGTAAAGGAATCACAAGTAATGGTGTCATATCAAAGCAAACATAAATATCCAAAAGAAATCTCAACATAAATATTGAAATAATCCAAGTCAAATGACTTCAATACATAGGTCCCAGCGGAAAATAAACCCCAAATGAAATGTCTAAAATATAAAGTCTAAATGGCATCATAAGATCAAAGCTAAAATCTCTAAGGTAAGTCCACACAGCACTCATCCCAAAGCAATACCCAGCTCCAATGCTTAGATACCTGCCGCGGAAGAAAAGAAATGCGGCTGAGCTTCAAAAGCCCAGTGAACAGATATACAAGCAAAACGAATACGAAACGAGAACGAATACGAAATAAAGTGAAAGAAAGATATCAAAATCATAATCATTTCAAATTATAAATCAGGATAAAAGAATAAGTTTTATAGCTAACTACCTCGAGCCCAAATACATATGCCATATCATAAACATAATCATATTCACATAAGGCAACATTTGTAGGGGAGACCTACCAGAGTTATGAAGGACGTGCATGCACGCAGCATCAATCATCAGATAACATATAGCATATAACATATAATATATAACATATAACAGATCTAGGATGCACCCATACGCCCCACAAACATACATTGATAATATAATATAACTTGAGCTCATAACAAATAACAGATAAGGGACGTGGCAGAACTTCACTCTACTGCCCTAGAGTCATGTCAGAAGTGCATTACTGACACGGACATGGAACCCCCATGACTAGTTAATAATTGGCTCGGGTGTCAAACTATCTTAGGTCAAATAGAATGTCATAACTGACATAGATCATAATTTATCAAATGTTTAATCATGTTTTCAAAATCAAAGTCTTCATATCATATAGTTCAAAATCAATGTTTTATGATTCAAAAATCAAAGTTCAGATAAGCAACAGCTCAAATAGACACATTAGGGTTCATAGCAAAGGCTTAGGAAATCCTAATGTAAAAGCTAACGAAAAGAAAACGTTATAAGAAACCTTTACTGAAAAGGTCAGAATATCTGTACCTTATTCCAAAGCAAATGATCGAAAAGAAGAAACAGGGAAAGCAAAGGATTACTCCTTCTTCACAGAACCTATACACATTAACGGTCGTACATGTTATTTATGATTCCATAATCGTCGAAATGATCTTTTAATATTTGGCGTTCATACTTAGTATATTTAATGATCTTAATACTTTAGGGTTTTATAATTAAATGAGACTTAAGTGTTTTATAATTAATATCGTAGATTAGGGTTCATTATGTCATTAATTAAAGTTTAGAGTTAAATGTGAAGATAGTTTAAACGTCATAACTCACACATAAAATAACGAATTAATATACTTAGCTTCAAACCCTAATCGACTCTCATTTATGTTCTAGGGTTTTCTCATTCTTTAATATCTCATTAATATGCATTTACTTACATGTTACGTCTTTTAATGACTCGTTACTTAACCTAACACGTCATAAAAACAATCTTTCCTTTTATGTTTCACCATACACGTTTATGATTTTATGTGACATACAAGTTACTTATTACTCGTATTAATTACACGTTTACACATTTACAAGTTCACTTGACTTATAATCACGCACGCATATGAGACACGATTCACAAACCATTAGGGTTTGGCATACCTTATTCAATTAACATATCAAAACTAGAGTTTACGTTTACATGGCCTTTACTTGTTTAATACATGTTCAAAAACTCTATATGTGGTTCGGTTCAATCTAGGGTTTCGGCTAATAGGTTATTACGCAAGTCCTAGCTTATCTAAGTACTTCACATATTCAAGTTATCATGTTTTATACCTTAGTCGAATGATATGCATGGTTCGGTTATAATTACATAGGGTTCGGTTTTAATGTAACTCGACATATACATAACCCGATTCAATAATACATATTACGTAACATACTCTTTAATACTTATCAAGTTCAAATCGTTAGGGTTTGCCTTGTTTTGTTTCACACGGCTCGGTCACAAAAAGAAAACACCAAACTCGACTAAAACAAACGTGATACAATAAATATACGTAAGGTGTAACAAAGGAAGACGAGAACATGTTATACCTTAACTTGGTTGAAGCAAAAACTCGACACCAATGGTTGTTAGTGTTCGGCCGAATGGAGCAAAGAAAAGAAAAGAGAGGCAAAACAAAACTAGGGTTTCACTTTTGTGTTTATGTGTTGTATATATAGGTGGTAGTAATTTCGGTTTAGGCTTAGGAGGGCTTGGGTTTTCGGCTTGGCCCAACCGAACTCAAAACAAACGCACGCCATATGGGCTCTTGAGTCCACACGACACAAAATAAACACGGCCCAAGTTAATTACACGAGACATTGAATCTTCGTCGTACCAAAATCGATTACGTAATATATTCGTTAAGTTTTATTTATTCACAAGTTGAGTATTTAAATTTCGATAAATGTTATAAATATATTTTACGTATTTTATAAATTTCGATTCCAAGGGTATTTTAGTCTTTAATCAGATTTTAGATTTTCAGGTTTTACATCTATTCCACTGTGCATTCAATCAATCAATATTGCTTATACCCTAGTTGAGTCAGGATCTATGGTTTCTACAAACCTCAAACTTCCTATTCTGAAAAAAGGAAGAATACGACATCTGGGCCATGGAGATGGAACATTATTTGGAATATGTAGATTATGAGGTCTGGAAAGTGATCCAGAATGGGAATTCTAAGAAGAGAATTTTCAAAGGCAAAGATGGCACAGTCAGGATCCTTCCACCAGTCACAAATGCAGAACTACTTGCTGAAGAAAAAGAAAGGAAGGCAAGAACTCTCCTAAAGATGGCCATACCAAAGGAACATCTGAGGAGGTTTCACAATTTAGACGATGCTAAGGAGATATGGGAGGCTATTAAAACAAGATTTGGAGGAAACGCCAATTCCAAGAAAATGCAAAAAGCTGTTTATAAACAACAGTTTGAGGCATTTTCAATCAGCAGTTCTGAAGGCCTGGAGAAAGGCTATGACAGGTTCCAACAACTCCTGTCACATTTGGAAACACATGGATCTGAGGTATCCAATGAAGATGCTAATATGAAATTCCTCAGATAATTGCCCAATGAATGGTCAAATCTAGCTATGATAATGAGGAATAAAGAAGATATTGACACTTTGTCAATAGATGACTTGTTTAATAATCTCAAAGTATATGAACAAGACATAAAGGGGAATTCAAAGGCTTCTTCAAGTGATAATGTTGCTTTTGTCTCTCATGACAGAAACAATAAAACCAAAGTTAAGTCTAGCAGTGGTTTCAGTTCTGGTAGTTATACAGTTAGTACTGGTGTTAAGGAAAAGGATGAGACTGCTGGTTTTGCTGATAAGCTCATCTACTCTCTGTTTTCAAATCAATCTGAAAACATTCTAAATGATGAATTGGATCAGATTGAAGATGAGGATATGTAAGAAATGGATATTAACTGGCAGTGTGCCATGATTGCATTAAGGATGAGAAAATTCTTCAAGAAGACTGGTAGGCAAGTGCGCTTTGATGGAAAGAGACCAGTAGGATTTGACAAGTCAAAGCTGAAGTGCTACAGGTGTCAAGAGAAGGGCCATTTTGCTAGGGAGTGTACTGAAAAGGAGGGTAATGAGGAGAAGAAAAGAGATTCCTTCTATCCTAGACATGCTGAGAAGGATGACAAGAATCAGACTGGGCTGCTTACTTTGGAAGCTGGTGTGGTAAATTGGGGAGAGCATCCTACAGAGGGGACAGAAGTCAAGCATGCTCTCATGGCCATAAGCTCCAGCAGTGAGGTAACTTTATGTTCAAAATTGTGTACTGATTCATACAATAAATTGCAGTCCCTTTATGATGAACAGATGGGTCAAATGGGTGATCTAGAAGTTAAATTACTTAGTTATGAGAATGCTGTTAAAACATTAGAAAAACAAGTAAATAATCTTCAAAAACAAAATGCTTCTCTAAATGAAAAGATTACCTTCCAAGGTAATGAAATTTTTGAAAATGATGAGAAGCTTAGAAGATATAGGAGAATAGGAATGAAGGCAGTAAACGATAAAGAAGAGCTACAAAAGATAGTTAATAAATGGCAAAACAGTAATAAAAACTTGTGGAGGCTTATTAATTCAGGAATGTGTTCTACAAGTAAAATTTGTTTAGGGTATGGGATAAAATCAGATAAAGAGGTTTTAAGTTATGAGGAAGAGGTGATGGAAAATGTTTTTGTAAATTCAAAAAGTGATTTTGAGGGTAAACCTAGATATCACAGATTTGCTAAAACAGACAATTACAAGGGAGTTCTACCACCAATAAATGATGATTATACCCCTAAACCTGAGAAAGAATATGATGAGTCCTTATTTGACTATAACAAATGGAAGAACCCTGAAACTGTTGCTTCTCAGGACTACTCCATTGAATTTACTGACTGTCAATCCAATGACAGTAAAGGATTCTATGAGAAAAGTTCTGACACCAGTGTCTCAGAAGGTAAGACCAATGAATACTCTTCCTGTCAATCTAATGACAGTGAAGGATCCACTGGAAATACCTCTGAATGTTCTTTAAAACTTAAGTCTGAGTCTATAAGGATAACTAAACTTGTTTTAAAAAGTGAGCCTCATCTGCCGAAACAACCTGAACCAGTTAAACCTAGTGTGTCTCAATCTAATCTATGATCAGACTCACCTAGCTTTGTTCCTCAAAGGACAACTCCTAGGCAAAAGATATAGATATATAGCACTGATAATGTTAACTGGAATGCTAGAATGGAAAAGGAGTTAGGTGCAGGTTACTCCTTTGATGTTAAAATATGTTTTGTTTGCAATAGCTTAAGTCATCTGATTAGAGATTGTGACTTCCATGAAAAGAGAATGGCTAGAGAAGTTGAGGAAAGAAAGAAAAAAACTGCTAACACTAGGAATGGGGTAAATAAACCAGTGTGGAATAATGTGAACAGGATTAACCATGCCAATAAGTTTATTACTAAACCAGTACCTGTTAATACCGGTAGTACTTATGTTGCTTCTGATAGATCAAGGGTGGGTGCTGGTGTTCAAATTGGTACTAGTAGGCAAAACTTTAATACTGGTAATGTATTTAGAGTTAATACTGGTCATGTTAAATATGGCCAGGCTAAAGTTAATTATGGATATAGATCTAAACCTAGTAGTCCATCACCTAGTCCTACATTTAGAAAACCACAGGTGAACCAGTTAAATCAAAGACTTCAGTATGGTTCTCATTCACCTGTGAGAAGACCCATGTCTCAAAATGCAGCTCAAATGTTTCAATCTTATGCTGCAAGGGGTAATTTGGGGACTGCTGTTAAGCCCTTGGCAGGATATACTTGGAGACAGACCAAACCAAACTTCAAGTATGATAGCTGACCAGTTTCTGTTAATTCTGACAAATCTAAAGGTCCACAAGGCAGACCCAAGCCTCTACAGGCCTGGGTCCCCAAGAGAAACTAATTTCTCTTGTCTATGCAGGAACATCCTTATTTGAGGAATACAGGAATCTTTAACCGTGGATGTTCTGAGCAGATGGCTGGTAACAAGAATCACTTGGAGGAGCTTAAGGAACTCCAAGGAGTTTATGTTACCTTTGGAGGAGGCATAGGCCAACCTATGCATAGTTAGACTTTTTATGGAAGCATTATGAACAATTGGATGTTTGTGTGATTTGGTGGTTTTTGTGGACACCTTTTGATTTCTGTGCTTGATACTATATCTTTGGTGTGCTTGAACAAATTCTATTTGGTTTCTTTATGGATTAATTCTGATGGTTTTGAGTTAATTTTTTATGTTGTCCTGCACATTGTATTTCTCTTGGTTTTAGACTAATTTTTCAGGGAAATGCAATATCTATCAAAGGTAGGGGAGGCATGGAGATTATACTAATGGATGTACTACTATTCAGACTTAAAACTGGTGATGTCATACTTAAGTCTGTTTGATTGCTTTAAGTCTGATAGTGCAAAATTATTATTTGTTATCAATATTTTAAGTCTGGTTGTCTACTCTGTTTAAGGGGAGGAATAAGCCTAAGGGGAGGCTTATTGTCTCAAGGAGGGTTAGTACTATACATCTAGGAAAAATCTCATATAGTGTGAATTTTCTTTGTTCACTAATATTTGTGCAGATATTAGAGAAGCAATCAGTAATGAAAAGAAAAAGGGAAAATCTATTCATTAGAAAGGCTGCATCATAAGATGCAGCAATACAAGAGACAACTTCATTACATCATCAAAAGAAAACCATCTACACCATCTACTCCATGGCTCCCTTCCCTTTTCCACTGATATCCGACACGCTCTGCTTACCCCTCCTCCTTACCATCTCCCAAACTTGGCGATTGGGAAGACCAAGCACCTGTTCTCTCTTCTGTGGTGCTGGAGTGGGGGGAGCTGGCCTTTGTGCAAGAGGAGCTACCACCAAAGCTCTGGAAGTCCCAACTGCTTCATCATCATCAGTGTCATGGTAGGAAGAAACAAAGTTTGGCATATAGTTCAGTTCAGAGTTGGTGTCTTCCATATAAGATGGTGGAGTAGGAAGATCTTCAGATGAAGTACCCACAGGTGCTGGTGCAGGATTTGTATTCATGAAGGTCAGTGTGGTGTGCAGGGGAGGAAAGTAGTTCGTCCATCCATCATTGGATGAAGAGCTAGATGATGAGTCAGATGAGATTTCAACAACATCAGGGTTACTCATTATAGTTGGAGTTTTTGTAGGACTCTGAGAAGTTTAAAGGTATGTGATGGTTTCGGTTTGTGATTCAATGGCTCTATTTATAGGCAAAGTTCACTAAAATATCTTCACCAGCAACATTTAATATGAGTAACTTTTAGTTGGTGAAGGAGTAAATATTGAAGATATTTTTACTGACAAGGGTTGACCATAAGAAGATATTTCCCAGGGATTTTCTTTAGGGAAAATGAGGCAAATAGACCAGGCGCCCTGAGGCTTATCACTTTTCGGACCACGCCTTTTTTTAATTTGAAAATAGACCGGTTTCCCACCGATTTTCTTGGACCCAACCAGGGGCTGCCACGTGTCCGACAACTTATGACACAAGTACATATTTTGAAAGTATATGTCATGTATTGTAACGTATTGTTTTTTGGGCATCTTTATATTTTTTGGGCAAGTTGTATTTATACACGAGGATAGTTTGGTCATTTTACACTTTAAATTAAAAAAAAGAAATCAAACGCCCACACAAAACACAGACTCACACAGTCACACACCTCTTGTCCTCCACATAAACCATCACAACTAACACCACCACAACCACCCAACAACCCGACGCCACCACCATCCGGCCGCACCTCCACACACGCCACCACCATCCGGCCGCACCACCACACAATTGAACCTTCTTGTGCAGTGACCTGTTCTTGTTACATGTAATTCAAATCACCTGAAGAAATCTTTTGTTATTATCTACTTAAGTGTCAAAAAATGAATCCTCTCAAAATTGCTCGTATCCAAACACAATATTTTATTATTATCTACTTAATGTGTTTTATCTCCGATTTAATCTGTAATTTTAGTTAAATTTGCATTTGTGGTTGTTCCCTTGATGAAAGTCAAAATTAGGGTTATCACCCCTAAACCGAAATTCAGGTTTTGTAAATTTCTTAATTTGATGCAATTATGTTATGCTAAAAAACATGTGAATCAGGCTCGGTATTGATTATTGTATCTAAATTATTATATCTTCTTTTATACTCTAGATTCAGGCTCGGTATTGATTATTGTATCTAAATTATTATATCTTCTTTTATACTCTAGATATATTTAGGAGGAATGGTGTTCCGAATGTGAGACATTGATTTGCAAATGGAGCAACTATAGCTTGTTAGGACTTCTTTTCTATGATATTTTAAGGTATTGTTTGAATTGATTTTCTCTAGCATACAAGTACTTCTAACCTTTAAGCTTTTATATCTTATCCTAAGCTTTTCAAGTAGCTGTTGAAGTTTATATCTACTATTTTCAGTCTAAAAGGGGCGTTTGGACGTACTTTTTATATGTCCGCAGCACTTGGATGTATGGGTTGATTTGATGTGGCTGTTTAGACCAGCCGATGCAGATTGGGCTTTGGCAGGGTGTAATTTCTACACTCAAATCCTAGATGGCAAAATGCCTACCACTTATTCAGATGGCACAACATACACTGTGGCTTGTCGAGATGTTGAAAAGGTCAGTTTGGCAGACTCTTACCGTACAACACTATAGTTATAAAAAACTTATAATATTCTGCATTTGTTTTATATATCAGGTGTAGTTTCCCGTGAATGAAACTGGAAATCACTGGGTACTCGCTGTGCTCCGTATCCGCACTGGCGTTGTTTACCTTTATGACTCTCTCGGGTCAGCCGGAAGAGGTGCACGGTGGTGGCGAGGTTTGAAGAGAAAGTTACAAACACAGCTTAAATTGTACCTAACAAAGGCTGGGGTACTGCATAGTAAGGGCATGTCACCGGGGGATTACATAATCACATACTAGTGTCCAAAATTCCCATAACAATCAGACTTATATGGCGATTGCGGAGTATGGGTGTGTATTATTTTGTACAGATTGCTCCGTAACCAGCCTCTTGAAGTAGACGACCCCCTTGAAACAACATTAGCTTACCGTGAACGGATGCTTGAATACTTCTGGAAGCACAAGGTTGAATACCCAAATTGATATCCGTCTTTCAAGGTACGATCCTTAATGTCCGTTTGACCCATAATTATTGTCAAATTTTCACTTGTGAAGTCTTTCTCTTTCAACCTTTACTATATGTATTTTTCCTTGTGTTATATATTAGTCGATTATTATATATTTTTTAACTCAACGGCATTTCTTTTGTAAATACCCATGCACATATACAAAAACGCCTATGGTTTGCAAACCACTTCTATAGTGGTTATGTATACTTTATTAATATTTGCTATATAGCAGAATATAATATTTGGTTGCCTAAAAGTACATCACGGTACATGTCCTTTAATGTCTTCTGTTCCCAATCACTTTCTTCAATACAAATATTTCTTATTTTGTTTAACAAAATATTTCTTTCTTCTTTTGGTCTATTGACTTCATATCTTTATCCCAATCTTTCTGCTTTTATTTAAAGAAAATGTCTGACAATATCTGTAACACCCCCAAATCTCGGTACAGCGGAAGACTTAATCAAGTTTTTGAGGCGTTACGATTGGATTGGTATCTCACACAAGTATAGTAAACAAGATAGTCATTGAACATTCAAAACCAATCCCAAATTTAAATATTCAAAACATTAATCCCAAAGTGTAAATATTAGGCCCAAACATGATTTAATAAAAATAGGTCCCCATAAATTATCAGATTCGATTATGATCCTTGACCATGCCTCCTTGCCAAGCTTCCACAGAACACGTACTCCAAACATCACTTAATTACCTGAGAAAGCATGCTAAAAGGTCAGCTAATGCTGGTGAGTTCATAGGTTTAAATTTAAGTAAAAGTAGTGGACTTGTAGGAGTTATATTGCTATGCGAGACTTAAGATAGATACACATCAAACACAAACAAATATCATCTCTGATATCACACTGGGCCCCTAGCGACACTAGCCAGCACAGTCGTAGAACGATTGCTAACCCTAGACTAGGTCGAAGTAGAAGTCTATACTTAGCTAGGCAAGTGTTATAGCAATTAGGATTGTTACCCTAGACTAAGGCAACGACTACCACATATCTATCTAATCAGTCAAGCACATAAGCAAATCAAAATAGTTTAAAAGGTCCAAAAATAGTAGCATGATTCTCACCCCAATTTAGTTAAAAACACAGATAAAAGTGGGGCTATGAAACTCACCTCAAGCAAGCAACGCACAAATAAACACTAGCAGAAGATAACAGCTAATCACGGAACAACAACTATCGACTCGGCACAACCTATAAATGTAAAACAATTTTAATATATAATTCCCAAAATCAACGTTATCTACCCCAATGTATTCCTTTTCGGTATTTCCAAAAATGTCTTGTTTCACCGTTTAGTCCTAGTGTTTGGTATCCTCATGTGGGTATATCGACTCAATATGATGCCATGAATGCACTCAAACAACCAATATGCGACTCAATGCAACACGATGAGACATCTAAGCGATAAGCTCCATAGTCAAATAAGTTTCGGAATAAATAGTAGACCTTATCGAATTCGTCAACTCGATAAACTCAATTATTTATTCGTGTAGCTTATTATCCCATAAACCGGTCGCATCCTAACGATTCATAAGGATAATTCACCCATTAATAACGTTATCCTACGTACCTAGCGGTCTCTTATTAGATTCGTCAACCTAATAAGTCCGCTACCCACGTGGATCGACGCTATTAATGTTAGGTCATCCGTAACCCATGCACACAACGTAAGTAAATAAATACTTGAAACTAGTATTAAATGCCCTTGATTGGCATATTTCGATAAACGTGCACTCGAAACATTAATTACTTATTTGTTAGAAAACCTTTCCATTTTAGTCGTTAGTTTCCATTTTAAAACAATAAATAACAAGGCAAGTCTAGTTATCGTTATTTTTAGTATAAAAGCCTTTTTATTATTAATGTTTCATAGTTTATTAGCATTTTCTTTTATACATTTCGTCAAATTTCAATATTAGTTTCATATCGTTATTCGTTTCGAGTCCACAAGCACGAGTCATGACTTCTCGGCTTTTAATCAATCAATAGTCCAAACTATACTAAAGTCCATGTTACGGCGTTGTCGGGGTCAACTATTGACTAAAAAGTCAAAGTAACACCGACGTTGCTCAAAGTTGACAATTTATATATGAATTCCAAATAAAAGTCATAATAACGCAATTCAATCTTAAATCAACCCAAATCAATCTCGCCAACCAATCAACCAACCAAATATACCCGAAACCATTGTTATGACCTTAATGGTCATGACACGGTCCCGGTTAAGACCACGTGAACCAAACAAGCTCTAGAAGCTTTTCGGCTCCACGCGTCTCATCCAAACACCAACAACATCAACCCACAAGCTACCACAATGACTCGACCCGGACCCTTGGTCCATGTGGGTCACGTACGCCACCAAACACAACCCCTACATGGGTCTTGTGGCTCGTACGCCCCATCACCACAACCAAATGCCATCAAAATGGCTTCCACAACATCCAAACACAATCAATCAACCTCCAATCATTAACCAAACATCAAACCCATCAACTATTCCTAATCAAAAACATGAAACTAGACCTAAAATGCAAAAACCCAATAATATGATACACCACATGATACCAAATCACTAGATACATGTTTATTTAAGTGTTAATTAGGTTTAATCCCATGTTTGAACCAAAACCCCTAAAATTTATACCATGTACGAGCCAACCATGACCCATACGTGGCTTCTCAAGGCCAAAACTAGCTTGACCCATGTTCCATTTACCTTTTCCAAGCCCAATCTACAAGTTTTAATAAAAACCCTATAATCACGAATCTTATTTTCAAGATTTGGAGGTGTTAATGTATGCTTTTGTGAGAGTTTTATATATGGATGGTGATGATGTACCCTCCGAGTAGCTCGAAGGACACTCCTCCGAGACGTGTCGAAGCCCTTCCATACGAAGGCCCATGTTAGGATTCCAAAATATCCATAGGCGTCAAACCATTCGTTGGCACGAAGGTTACCTAAGGGAACTTCGCCATCCGAAGCCCTAAGCCCTTCGAGGTATGGCTGACGAAGGAACAATGGATAAGGGAACCTCCTAACTTGGTCAAACCCACGATCTCCCTCTCTCTCTTGGCTTCCCCGTCAACTTTGAGAACGTGGGTCACTAAGCCCTAGCGGTTACCCACAATCATGGGACGCCCCATGATCTCCGACATTCATGCGTAGTGCTCTCAACCCTATCTCATTCACTATAAATAGGTTGGACGGGCAATGGATTATGGTATGCTCATTTCACACTTATCTCTTTACTTACACACACTTATACAACCATAACTCATACTTACTCTCACGCCGGAGGTGGTTCGCAGGTCCTACCCATGCGTAATCACTTAACGTAGTGTTTCGTATTTCTTATTCTCGGTTACAGTGCAAGTCTTGGCTGGAATACACACCCCTCATTACTTTGATCCTCATCGAAGCCTGGTAGTGCAATCTTTTGTACAATCAGTGGCGCCATCCGTGGGACCACTACTATTAGTCCCGTAATCACCTAGTCCTAATACCTCAACCAACTACACTACTTTTCCGGCATGGAACCAGGAAGAGAAGATACACCTCCACCAGGTTTCTCTACCTTGGTCCCACTCAACACAACTAACACCGATAACCTCGCCCCCATAACAGCCTCAACCTTTACCACACGATCTCGTTTGGAAACTACTCTCGTACATCACGCCTCAACATCCGCTAACCCTATTCCAGATATTAGTCTCGCCTTCGTTGAGGCAAACTTTGAGGACTTAGTTTCTTTACTAAGGGATCATAAGAGACAGGTTCGCAACACTGAAATGCGGAGGGAGTTGGAATACTCCAGTGAGGAGTATGACGAGGAGATTGAAGCAGAGGATAGACCTCAACCCGTTAGCAGGGGGCGCTCGGCCCTGCAAAATGGTTCTCCTTCCATCAGAAGGCCAAATGGAATGACTGTGGGTTTTGAAGAAGGACCCAGAGGAAATCCGGGAAGAAGGGAAAGAATGCATAGTGAAAGGAGGAGCGAGAACTCCAACGGAGGAAGCAACCCGGTAGGAAACGGAGGGGTAAACCTACCCCCTCTCCTAGCTGCCCATTTAGGAAGAGAATGGACGGGGGCTCCAGTACCCCCCTCTTATGTTTCGAGTGTCGGAGACCCACCTCCATACTTCAAGGCATGAATCATTACCCCCTCCGGGAATGAATCCCTACCTACCCGCCAAACCTACAACACTTACCCTCCGAATGGTTCACTCCCCAACCGAATTACCAAAATGCCCTATGGACAGGTTCCTACGAAATCGATGGGAGTATACCCTTCGTACCAACCCTCTACTGTTTACCCTACCTACTCACAACCATTTCCTAACCCGTATAACCCTACACCTGTTTATCCACCTCCATACAACCCTTACTGTGCAAGCCTCGGAGCTTGCACACCTTTCGTGAAGTGGATCGAGGACTACCCCTTACCTGACGGTGCAAAGATGCCTACTCATATAGGCACCTACGATGGGAAAGGCGATCCTGATAACTTCCTCCACTTATTCGAAGGCGCTATCAAGATGCAAAAGTGGGTCATGCATGTAGCATGCCACATGTTCACTTACACGCCGAGACTCCGCAAGAATATGGTGGAACGGACAGAAGTTGGGGAGCATTATGAGTCTAGATGATCTTAAGGCTAAGTTCCGGTTACACTTTAGCCAGCAGAAGAAGTACACCAAAACTCACCTAACCGTGCACACCATCAAACAAAGGGACAACGAAAGCACAAGGGCCTTCGTTACTAGGTACACTGATGAAACCTTGCAAATTCTAGGGTTGCACGAAGATCAGAGGATCTCTGGTTTCATACATGGCCTTCGGACTCGAAGCTTGGTGGAATTCCTGTCCACTGACCTTCCCAACACCTATAAGGCCTTGATCGAGAAGGCTTACACCTGGATTGAGTCCAAGGAGGTAGCAGCAAACGGGGCTCCGATAGAGCAAAAGGAAGCATCTGAAAAATTCTCTAGAGGGTCCTCCTGGGAAGGATCCAAAAACAAGAAGAAGAACAGAGACCGCCTCACCCCCTACAACAAAGGTTCGAACCATGGACTCTTGGCGAACTTAGTCGAATCTCCCCGAGAGATCCTAGCTACCGAGAAAGCCACAAAGTCTTTCGATCCACCACCTCGGATGATAGCACGAAGCAAGGCCAGAGACATGTCCAAGTATTGACATTTCCATGAAGATCATGGACATGACACGAACAACTGCAGGGAACTAAAGAAGCGATCGAAAAGGCGGTACGGTCCGGACAGTTAGCACATCTGGTCAAAGGCATCAAGAAGGGAAAGGACAAGTTCTCCGACACTCAACTGGGTGAATGGAAGGGGAACAAGAAGGAAACTACGCCTGCAGAAGCTCCTATACTAATGGTACAGAACACGATATAGCCTTGAAAAGGAAGGAAGCAGATGGGGAGTGGGAAGCGTAGGGAAATAACCTTCCCTTACATGTTGGGGTAGACACCTTCGACTAATCCCGTGATCATCAAGGTACGAATCTCAAACAGGGAGGTAAACCGAGCATATATGGATTGTGGAAGCTCCTGCGAAATCATCTATGAGCATTGTTTTCTAAAGCTCAAGTCATCCATACGCTCACGGAGGGTAGACTCGAAAGCACCGCTGGTAGGGTTCTCCGGTGAACACTCATGGCCCCTGGGAGAAGTACCGTTGGAAATCACCATAGGCGAAGGCCTCTTATCCCGCACGGAAACACTCATCTTCATCATAGTAAGGTCAGATTCTCCTTATAATTTGTTAATAGGGAGGACAGCTATGCAAAAAATGGGTATTGTTGTTTTCACCATACATGCTGCTATTAAGTTCCAAACCCCCTTCAGAGTAGGAACTGTTCATTCTAGTTATGGGGTGGATAAGGGTGTATATGGTGTCAAAAAGATCAAAGAAGAATCGGAGGAGTCTCCGATGGCAATTCTTAGCTGTACAGATGCGGAGGAGCGAGTTGTAGTAAACCCTAGCTACCCTAAACAAACGGTGGTAATAGGAAAGCAACTCCCGGCAAATTTCAAGGCAAAGCTCATAGAGCTGTTGCGGACTAACCTTGATGTTTTTGCTTGGAAATATTCTGACATGACAGGGGTACCAAGAAAATTGCTGATAGACGGACAGTCCTTCGGAACGGAGCATAAACTCAATGAGCACAAACACATTGAGCCAATAAAGAAGAAAAGGAGAAGCCTAGCCCCCGAAAGAAATGATGTAGCCTACAAAGAAGTTGACGAACTCACACAAGCAGGCATCCTGAGGGAGGTCAAGTACCAAACTTGGGTGGCCAATCCAGTCTTTGGTCAAAAAGAGCGACGGAGGGTGACGCATGTGTGTTGACTTCACTGACATCAACAAAGCATGCCCGAAGGATTGCTACCCCATACCAGAAATTGACTGGAAGGTAGAGTCCTTGGCAGGTTTTCGGTTAAAATGCTTCTTAGATGCCTATAAAGGGTATCATCAGATCCAAATGGCAAAGGTGGACGAGGAAAAGACAACCTTCTACACAAGCAAAGGTGCATACTGTTACAGAAAGATGCCCTTCGGATTGAAGAATGCAGGGGCGACTTACCAACGTCTCGTAGATAAAGCCTTCAACAAACAGATAGGCAGAAATCTCGAAGCCTATGTTGACGACATGGTTATCAAGAGCAAGACGGAGGAGGACCTACTCCTCGATGTACAGGAAACATTTGACCAGCTTCGAGCAATTAACATGAAGTTGAACCCTAAGAAATGCTCCTTCGGTGTCGAAGAGGGACAATTCCTAGGGCATTTGATCACTAAGCAGGGGATAAAAGCTAATCCCTCTAAGTTCAAGGCAATTTCTGATCTCCAAGCCCCTAAGTGTCTAAAAGATGTGCAGAGCCTGAATGGGTAGCTGGCAGCCTTAAGCCGATTTTTATCGAAAGGAGCTGACAGGTCCCTACCCTTCTTCAAAACACTCAAAGGATGCGTGGACAAGAAAACTTTTCAATGGAGCCAGGATGCTGAAGCTGCTTTTCAGAAAATGAAGGAGTTCATCGAAATCCTTCCAACACTTACAGCCCCAATCAAAGGCGAAGTGTTGTTCATGTACTTAGCATCCTCAATGGAAAGTGTTAGCGAAGTCCTTATGGCAGAACGGGACAAGCGACAGATCCCCATTTACTTTGTTAGCAGGGTCCTACAAGGAGCAGAGATCAACTATCCAACATTGGAGAAGTTAATACTCGCCTTAATCTACGCAGCAAGGAGGCTCCGACGCTATTTCTAGGGACATCCAGTTACAGTCTTAACCGACAAGCCACTAAAACAGATCTTGTCGAAACCTGAAAAGCTGGAAGGGTGGCTAAATGGGCTATTGAGCTTGGAGAACATGAAATAGAGTTCAAAGGACGAAACTCTATTAAAGGGCAAATTCTCGCAGACTTCTTGGCAGAAACACCTTTCGAGCCTGACATAGGAAAGGAAGAGCCCAAAACCAACCTCTCTCAAGTGCAGGCTGAATGGAAACTTTATACAGATGGAGCATCCAGCTCCGACGGTTCTGGAGCAGGTCTAATGTTGGTCAGTCCTGAAGGGAAGGAGCATACATATGCTCTTCGGTTTGAGTTCGAAGCCACAAACAACGAAGCGGAATATGAAGCGTTGCTAGCAGGACTCCGATTGGCTAAAGATATGGAGGTCAAAGCCCTCGCTGTTTTCGTAGACTCCCAACTGGTTGCAAACCAAGTGACAGGCTCCTACGAAGCAAGGCAGCCCGTCATCAAACAGTACTTGGAAAAAACAAAGGAGATGCTAGAAAACTTCAACTCCTACACCATTCAGCATGTTCGTAGGAATCAGAATAAGAAGGCAGACGCACTAAGCAAGCTAGCTTCAATGGCCTTCGCTCATCTCGCTAAAGAAGTACTCGTAGAAGTCCTTCCTGAAAGATCCATTGTTCGCAAAGAAGTTACCGATGTGATTCACGAAGAAGGAGAGACATGGATGACTCCCATAAGGGAATATTTGATAAGTGGTCTTCTCCCTGAAGATCCAAAGCTAGCAAGGAAGGTTCGGGTTAAGTCCCCGCAATACCGGCTAATAGGGGAAACCCTATACAGGAGGTCATTTTTGTCACCCTGGTTACGATGTGTAGGCCCCCAGCAAGCTCCGAGCATCATCTCTGAAGTCCACGAAGGATCCTGCGGTCTTCATGCAGACCCGTTCGATTGTCTCGAAGATAATGAAGTTGGGCTATTATTGGTCTTCGATGCACAGGGACGCAGCCAAAATCATTCTCAAATGTGAAGCTTGTCAGATACACTCAAACGTTCCAAAGATGCCGAAGCAAGATATGACAAGTGTGACATCCGCATGGCCCTTCTCTCAGTAGGGCATCGATATCGTAGGGCCTATGCCTATAGCACCCGGAGGAGTCAAATTCTTGCTGGTAGCAATCGATTACTTCACTAAGTGGGTGGAAGCCAAACCCCTAGCCTCCGTCACAGGGAGACAGATCGAGAAGTTTGTATGGGAGCACATTGTGTGCAGATTCGGAGTGCCTCATATAATCATATCTGACAACGGGAAGCAGTTTGCCGAAGGAGTCATCTATGACTTCTGTCAAGGGCTCAACATAAAGCAATCCTGGACATCCGTCTACCATCCGCAAGGTAATGGACAAGTGGAGGTTACAAACAGAGACATCATCAAAGGGATCGAGAAAAGGCTGGGGCGAACTCATCATGGATGGGTGGTCGAGCTCCCTCAAGTCTTATGGGCTCACAGGACGCATCCTAAGTCAAGCAATGGTGAAACTCCCTTCAGCCTAGCATACAGAACAGAAGCGGTCATCCCTTCGAAACTAATTGTACACACGAAGCGTGTGGCAACGTATGATGCCTCCCAAAATGACGAAAGAATCAGGGAAAACCTCGATCTACTAGAAGAAAGAAGAGAAATAGCCTCCATCCGAGAAGCAATGCACAAACATAAGATCGAAGGCTACTATAACAAAAGGGTCAGACCTTCCACTTTCAAACCTGGAGAATATGTGCTACGCCTCAACAAAGTGCAAGCAAAGCGAGTATCATGGAAAGCTGGGACCAACTTGGGAAGGACCCTACATGGTAGCTGAGGCCTACGGCAACGGAGCCTACAAACTGGCCACTCTTCTCGGAGAACCCATCGACAGAACATGGAATTGTACGAACCTTCGAAAGTTCTATGTTTAAGAAGTATTTTTACTTTTTCTTGTAATTAGAAGCTTCTCAAGGAAAAGCAAACATTATTGGTAGTTGTCTTAGTTTTCATTTCAAGAATGATGTAATCCTCCCTACCAATTCAATGATAAATAAGACATTTCCCACAAATCTCTTGCTTCGTTTCTTAAACACAAAGATTTGTTCAGCCAAGTCGTTAATGAGTTTCAATGTCGAATGGCTTGAGGTGTAATACACGCCTTATCATTTAAGCCAACTTAAACATTCACATTAACTCTCCTAGTAGTTTTTGGCGCTTGTAAATATTTTTTTTAAAAAGCCATACTATGTAAAGGATTTGAGATAGAGTGGGTCGCGACCATCTGTCAATGATCAAAGTTGGTCATTATATTCTTGGTGTTGCAATTTACACACAATGAGGTTGTTTAACCTTAGGTTGTAAAATTTAAGCGTCGGAAAAATGGCGTACGAGAAGTTAACAAAACGAATATAAACTAAGTGTGTAGAGGTATCTCCCCTACACCATCACATTCAAAATGAGGGCTAATGCCCTTATACCTGCATGAGGAACCTAAGCTCCAGTTAAATTGTTCTTGGCCCATGGCCATACATCCAAAGCATCTAAATTGTTTGGAACATAAGACAAATATTGTTAAATAAAATAAATTGTTTTAAGGGTACATGCCACCCTTTGAAACCAAATTACTGCCGACATGGCAGCCTTCATTCCTTCTTTTTTGGAGATGGAGTGGGAGATGCTTGCACTGAGACAGGCTTGGTAGACTTGGTCTTCTTGGTGGGAGTGGTAGGCTTCAGCTTTCGAGGTTTCTTGGAAAGGAGGTCTTCGAGGGGTGCCATAGGATCTTTGGTAGCCTCAACAAAGAAGGAGTACTCTGCAATTGTGAATGCATTTCCTGCCTCATCATACTCAGCCTTTGAAGTGGGACGGTAGCATTCAATCTTGGAAAGGTCCACGGGCTTGCCTGTTTTGGCAGCCTCCTCCAACGCTAAGCACCGTCCATGAAATATTGCTGATTTGATGACCTTCCACATCTGAGCTCCCAATTCATCACTGTGATAGAGCTCCATGGCTATGTAAGGCACCACCTTCGAAACAACCTCCGCACGATCCTTTTGCAGCATCTTATACCTCATCTGCAAGCCATCGATCTCCTCCCTCAACTTCACCTCTACCTCTCCAAGCCTAGCCTTCTCACTTTCCAACCCAGCACATTTTGCCTCAAGAGCAGCATTCTGACCTGTAAGAGTGATGACCTTGGCTTCTTCCAACTTAAGATTGCCACGTTCAACGGTCAACTGGGCTACCTTTTCACGAAGGTCTTGGACGATGGGGTTCTTCTCAACATTCCCCTCAATCTCGTCACACTTAGCCTCCAGCTTGGCCATAATTCTGAGCAACTCTCCGGTCTTGGCATTCAAATGATTATCCATTACGCCTGCAACCCCATTGTCATGCATGTCACAGAACCTTTCAATGGACATGTTTTCTAGCATACTCTTCCATTGCGGAGGGGTCACATGGTCAACAATCCGGTGACAGGCCAAAGCATTGGGGAGCTCCTTCGTCTCTAGAAGGCCTGCGATCAACACAATGTATAAAGGTTAACATAATTATGACATTTATAATTTCACATGTTTCATAAGGAAAAACTACTTACCATGAACCTCAACGGATTCATCGGGTAACTCAAGGCGCAACTTCACAAACTTTACGCCTCGACACTCTTCTGCTTCACAACTCTGCTCCCGAGGCAGGGGATTCTTCCTTTTGTTGGTAGACTTCACAGTCTTGGCTGCTGTTCCTTTCCTACTCTTCAACCTGTCAGCTATTCCTGTTGAACCAATGACGGGGACATCCTCATCCGCAGGATCGTCCGAGTCAGCAACATTCTCCACCAGTTGGGATGGACCCTCCAACGCAAGTTGCGAGGGTGCTGATACAATAGGCTACGGCTTCGGAGTATCTACCTCGTTGTTGTTCACAGATGTCGAAGGAGAGCCAACACCATAAGACTCTTCAGCCTTCTCCGCAGGCATAAAACTTAAATCTTCATCCAAGTCTTGGAACATGAAGTTTCTGAACGACATCTCTACAAAATAGAAACAAGAAGAAATAAATATCAGTGCTACATTGGTCCTATTTAAATAAATGTGGATAAATATACTTTGTCCTTGGTATATGATCATAGGCTTCTTGGGAGACCCCTCCCAACTCTAGGCAATCCCAGCCATGTATAAGATAGCTTCAGGGAACACTTGCACATCCACAGGATATTTGGCCAAACGCTGATAACAGGGATTCCTTCGAACCTCATATGGCAGGGGGTCATTATATCGTTTGGCACTAAACATGTTTTCCTTATCCAGCAGCTCTGGATATTTAGGAGGAACAATGGTGTCTTGCACGTAGAAAAAACTACCCTTCCAACCTGTTATGTTTGTATACACCTTCCTAAACAAGTTGGGAACATCTGCCTCAGGTCTTTTTGCTAGAGTTAACCAATTGCCCCCAGGGTACAAGTTCAAAAATCCTCTTAAAACCGTTAATGTTGGTTCATAGCCGTATGCTTTGCACATCACTATGAATGTGGTCAGCTTGGCAAAACCAAAAGGGTTGAACCTAGAGATGTGAAGCTTGTAGTATTGCATAAACTCTAATATCAATGGGTGCAGGGGAATCCTAAGGTTCGAGTGGCTAAATGCATGTGTGTATAGCCCTACGAAACCTGGAGGTGCATCAAAAATACTCTGAGTAGGTTTGGGTAACATCACTTTGTGTTCTAGTGGGATGGGATAATCGGCTAAGTGATCATGTAGATCTTTTGCAGACAATTTACACTTTTGCTGCTTTATAATAAACTTGGAATCCATTTTTTAAAGAAAAAACAACAAGCTATCAGTAAGAAAGAAGGATTACCTTTGTTTTCGGAGTGATGGCAATAGCGTTTTACTGCGTGTGAAAATAGACGGAGAGAGTAAAATGAGTTAGGGTTTCATCTACCCTCTTTTTATACTCTCTTTGGCATCTATTATGCACCGCACACGTGTCCCAACAATTACTCTTATCCGGTGTAAATTCTTAAATTTTAAAATAAAGAAGACTTTTGGTCTCCGTATTATGGGAAGTTGTGATTCCTGTGGCGAGCGGTAATGATTAATTAGCATTAAATACGCTTAGTTAGTTGCGTATTTCTCTCCCAACTAGTATGTTTAGCAGCAGGATGGTATTTTTCGCAGATGAAGTCGAAAGCAATGTCTCCTCGCCATATACATCACTTTTGACCGGGGGCTTGATGATGTCCCCTCCGAGTAGCTCGAAGGACACTCCTCCGAGACGTGTCGAAGCCCTTCCATCTGAGGCCCATGTTAGGATTCCAAAATATCCATAGGCGTCAAACCATTCGTTGGCACGAAGGTTACCTAAGGGAAACTCGCCATCCGAAGCCCTAAGCCCTTCGGGGTATGGATGACGAAGGACAATGGATAAGGGAACCTCCTGACTTGGTCAAACCCACGATCTCCCTCTCTCTCTTGGCTTCCCCGTCAAGTTTGAGAACGTGGGTCACTAAGCCCTAGCGGTTACCCACAATCATGGAACGCCCCAATGATCTCCGACATTCATGCAGAAGTGCTCTCAACCCTATTTCATTCACTATAAATAGGTTGGATGGGCAATGGATTATGGTATGCTCATTTCACACTTATCTCTTTACTTATACACACTTATACAACCATAACTCATACTTACTCTCACGCCGGAGGTGGTTCGCAGGGTCCTACCCCTGCGTAATCACTTAACGTAGTGTCTTCGTATTTCTTATTCTCAGGTTACAGGCAAGTCTTGGCTGGAACATACACCCCTCATTACTTTGATCCTCATCGAAGCCTGGTAGTGCAATCTTTTGTACAATCAGATGGAAAGAGGAAAGAGAGATCTATCTAATGGTGGTGGAGGTGTAGTGTCACTCGCCGGGATGTGGCCGGAATCTCGCCGGAAAGGGGCGGCGGTGGTGGTGGTAAATTAGGGTTAGGGTTTTTAATTTTGGAAGAGAGAGAGAGTAGAGAGAGAAAGTTGTGTTTGTGTGTGTTTTTAGTGAGAGAAAGTGGAAGTAAAAGTGAGGGTGAGTGGGCTTTTATACTTAGGATCTAGGGACCAAATAAAAATTATTATAGAGAGGAGGGGGCGCCGGCTAGGGAGAAAGAGGAGGGGCCGGGGTCGTCGTTTTTCGTAAACTATCCCGTTTACCCATTCCCGAGCTCATATATTGTCCCACGAGTATCCCATGTCGTTAATTTGACTTTCTATTATCGTTATTTATGTTTTTCCACGATTTTTGACTATTTATTTGTCAAGTTTCGAGTTACGGTCTAAAAGTTACATTATTTCTCGTTTTAGGATTTTATAGTGCTGAATCGAATAGTGCCTATCAAAAAGAGTTAAAACTCACACGATAATTCATCCAATAATAAAATAAATCATAAAAACCAATAAACGATATAAAATCAAGTCATGGTCGATGAAAATAGTGGTAAAGGCAAAAGCTCGGTTTAGTTTGACGTAATGCAGTTACCTAAAATAGACTCCCTAAATTGCTAGTTGTCACAGCTCCCAGCCTCAGAAGAAACCCATCCCGGGTTTCAATCCGAGTTGCTTGATGTTACGAAGAGTTTAGGGTATTTCCTACGGAAAACGTCCTCACATTCCCAAGTGAACTTCGGTCCATGTCGAGAGTTCCAACGAACTTTGACAATCTGAATACGGCTATGCTTCAGCCGTTTAATCTCACGATCCATGATCTCAATCGGTTCCTGTGACAACTCGTATTTTCAGGTCATAATTCAAAACATTACTCATGCTTCATCATTTATCATTTATCGTAAACTATGTTTACGAGTATCAAATTCACGTAACTGTAATGGTTTAGCTGTGAATTCATGAACATATCATCAAGGACATTTCATATAGACTAGATTTAGTCTACATAACATCAATAACATCATTTCATATCGGTTCATTCATGGTTTTGCATTTATTCATTAAACGTTTATTTTCATGTTAAATAAACGCTATCGCGTAAACATTATTTTGAAACATTTTATCCGACACTTCCAAAAATATTCCTAATATATTTTTATACTCATTTTAAGACTATAAAAATTATATTATTAATTTACCCGATGTTTTAAATTTATTTCGTATATAAATTGTTATGTTTATATAATTACGACGGTTTTCTTAAATTCAACTCGATAAATATTTATTTCACTCAACTCATGTAAGAAATGCATTTTTATAATTTTTATGACCTCAATATATTTTATCTTGACCCGTTAAAAGTTATTTTTATTTAACGCTACCCTAAATATTCAAATGTATACACAACTTACCACAAGTCTTCAAGTAACTTACATTAAATTACACTTATACATTATATAAAAAAAAAATATATCTAAGGATGACAAATACCCCCCCTTGGCCGACTTAGGGGGGGGGGGGTGAGTCATGTGTGTTTACTTGAAAATATCTACACTTACACAACACATTCATTTCATGATTTCACATACAAACACTTTCTAAAGGTGAAAACCATTTCCTTTCCTCTCTTCTCTCTAAAACCGGCCAACCAAGGGATCATAGAAGAGATCATCAAAAAATTTCTAGTCAAGGTTTTAACACTCTAGTCTCACTCTTTATCAAGGTTTTGCAATAAAAACCTTGAGTGATTAGGAAAAATCCATTGTCCATAAACCTCATCAAGTTACTAGTAAGCATTTCATACTCATCATCATGTTTCATATTCATTTTTATATTCATTTCATCATATTTGAGAAAACATGCAAGTCTCATGGATGTTTATACCACTTTTTCATTGATTTTAAGAGTTATATATATTTATGTCATCCTATAATTACTCCTTGTTATAAATCACTCTTGGTGATGTCTAGGAACCCATGACACCCTAAGAAGGTGTATGGTAGGATTAGAATAGCTTCGGAGTTGTTTTGAATTGGTTGGAATAGGTTTGGCGCGTGAAAAACTCATTTCGACAAGTCTAATTAAGGGTCTGTCCTTATTTTGAAAATCTGGAAAATCCGACAGTAAGCAAAATATTTTGGGCTAGATATTTGGAAAATATACTTTAAAATGAAAACGTGGCCGCTTGAACGGGTTAAAACGGAGCTATAACGAAAAAGTTATGCTATTTTGAAGTTTGACGACGAAAACTAATATTTCCAGAAAATTCAGCAAGCTGTCTCGACTTTTTACGAGTCAAAAATGAGTCTTAAGCATTGTCAAATGTGTCGACATATCAAAAATATATTAGTATATGTTATCACGATTCCGTGGATATAAAGAACGTAGAAAACGGACTTATAACGACAAAGTTATTCACGTTTTAAAAAGTTGCCGTAACTTTATTCTATTAGCAAAATTAACATATTTTCTATTAAACACATACTACGTCAACCAAGGACCATGTTGAAGGTCGTTTTTATCAATGACAAAGTACTTTTTATAAAGTGATGTCTTCTAGTAAAAGTAAGTTCGCCAAGCATATTTTTTCAAAATGTCAAACCATTTGTCAAGCGGAGTTGTAACGATTAAGTTACGGTCACTTAAACTTTGCCGAAAAACCATCCTTAAACTATATTTTGGGACACAAGTACCATACTTAACCTACATTTTTCTCCATGATCGAGACCTCTAGGATGAAAACTTAAACACTAAAACTTTGAGATAATGATACAAGCTTCCCAAAACCGTTGAGTTCGTTTCCTAACACTCGACGTGCATCATTTTACGACTAGCTTTTCGAGGCCGTTTAGTCACTTTCATGAAAATTTCAACAACATTATTTTACGACGAAAAGTTATAATTTCATAATAAATCACTAAATGATTATCGTTGGATATCATTTCAATGTAAATACATATGGAGTAATTTAAAAATGGTCAAGACGTTACGAGATTATTTTTCGACGATAAGTATTATTTTCAAAAATTCACAAGTGGTATAGATATCATCCGAATTGTATGCATAACATTACATCATAACTTATTATGTATCATATCATTCATAATAGGTCAAGTTTAGAGATTCACGTTACATTTCGGTGTATCCACTTTTGTCATCATAATCATTGCAACAGGTGAGTTTCGTAGCCCCTTCTTTTATATGTTTTGAACTATTTTGGGGGAGATACATGCTTAACTATTTTTCACAAGTACTTTAGATTTTAAAGATAACTTCTATAATGATCACCATTGTTTCAAAAAACGAATGTTGTACTATATTTATTGTTCTACGTCGTATAAAGTTCTATGTCAGTTGACAACTGATACATTGGGTCATGTTCTACGTCGTATAAAGTTCTATGTCGTTGACTACCGATACATTGGGTCATGTTCTACGTCAGATAAAGTTCTATGTCATTGACTCTGATACATTGGGTCATGTGCTATTGATTATGTGCTATAGTTCTACGTCGTATAAAGTTCTATGTCAGTTGACTAATGATACATTAAGTCATGTGCTATTGATTATGTGTTATTGTTCTACGTTGAGTTAGTTACTATTGTGAATTCCTTTGACATCATGTGTTTGAACATAAACTATACATATTCTGGCAATGGGTTGTAAACACACAGGTTGCAAGTTTTGTATGGGCGGAACTTGAACTGAGTGGATTTACAATGCCTTTCTTTGCATAAACGATTTTTTGAAAGGCTTTACATTTCAACACAAACTCTATGAACTCACTCAACCTTTGTGTTGACACTTTTTAGCATGTTTTATCTCAGGTATCTAAGGCATTCACTTCATGACATCCATATGGACATATCATAGAGTCGTGGTGACGACGCGTCACACTTGGGTTTTATGAACTTTAAAACATCGTTTGGCTTGTAACAAATTTATTTCCGCACAAGTTGATTTCATTTGGGACCTATACTTTGTAAACTCTGATTATTTTATTAAATCAAACGATGTATTTTCCAAACGACACTTTAGGTCGTTCAATATATCTGTAACTATGATGTTATGACAGTCAATCCCCAGGAATTCCATTCCGCTGCAAAACAGGTAATTTGGGGGTGTGACAGTTACTCAATGAAATTCAATTTCACATCAATTCGGATATCTCTTAAAGGCACAACTAGGTTTTCCTCCGAAAGACATTTCTTAAGATTACTAACATAAAAGACATTATGTACACTGCTCAATTCCGATTGTAGCTCAGGCGGTAAGCTCTTGGTCCGATTCTTTCCAAAATTGGAAAGGGACCAATATATCGGGGATTGAGTTTTCCACGCTTTCCAAAACAATCACTTCTTTCCAAGGAGAAACCTTTAACATAACACGATCTCCAACCTGAAATTCTAAAGGTTTACGTCTCCTATCGCCATAACTCTTTTGTCTATCACGGCGGTTTGCAAAAGCGATTCTGACTGAACTATCTTCTCAATGGTTTCTAGGACAAGTTCGGGACCGGTAAGTTGACTCTCGCCAACTTCAGCCCAACAAACAGGAGAACGACATTTTCGTCCATACAATGCTTCAAATGGAGCGGCCTTAATGCTAGTATGATAACTATAGTTGTAGGAGAATTCGGACAAAGGGAGGTGTCTCTCCCAGCCTTTGCCGAAATCAATGACACATGCTCTAAGCATATCCTCTAAGGTCTGAATGGTTCTCTCGCTCTGACCGTCGGTTTGAGGATGATAAGCAGTGCTCATATCCGGTGTGTTCCTAAGGTGGTAAGGATCTCCAAAAGAGGGATGTAAAACGGCTATCTCGGTCGGAAATGATAGATATCGGTACTCCATGACGCGATACTATCTCCTTAAGGTCTGTAGAGCGAGCTTGTCGAGACTATCGACATCGCTAATGGCTAAGTGAGCAGAACTTAGTCAAACGATCAACGATTACCCATATAGCGTCATTGCCGCTAGCTGTTCTTGGTAATTTGGTGATAAAGTCCATGGTGATTCGCTCCCATTTCCATTCTGGGAGTTCGGGTTGAACTAAGAGGCCTGAGGGTTTCTAGTGTTCGGCCCTTACCTTAGAAAAAGTCAAGCACCAACGACATACTTGAGCTATGTCGGCTTTCATGTTAGGCCACCAATAAAGTTTCTTAAGGTCCTGATACATCTTATCGGCTCGGGGATGAATAGAGTATTTTGATTTATGCGACTCGTGCATAATCAACTCACGGATTCCACCATGAAATGGTATCCAGCTTCTGTCTTTGAAGCATAAGGTTCCGTTGGAACGCTTCAAGAAGCCGTTTTCACTTTCTACCATTCCATGAAGATTCTGGTAAGGACGGTTCTCTTCCATCAATGCTGCAGCTTGGGCGGCTAGGATTTGAGATGGTAGAGGCGAAATAATGGTCATTCCTAGGGATCGAACGAGTAATGATGGAATGTTCTCCTTACGACTAAGTGCATCAGCCACAACGTTAGCCTTACCAGGATGATAACGAATCTCACAATCATAATCACTGAGCAACTCTAACCAACGACGCTGTCTCATATTCAGCTCCTTCTGATCTAAGATATGCTTCAAGCTCTTATGGTCGGTAAACACTACACACTTGGTTCCATACAGATAATGTCTCCAGATTCTAAGAGTAAACACTACAGCACCTAACTCAAGATCATGGGTGGTGTAGTTTTTCTCATGCTTTATAAGTTTTTGGGATGCATAAGCAATCACCTTCTCCCGTTGCATCAAAACAGCACCTAAGCCTTTATGCGGCGTCGCGATACCGACAAAGTCTTCACTTCCTTCAGGCAAAGCTAGGATGGGCGCACTACACAACTTCTCCTTCTGAAGTTGGAATGCTTCTTCTTCCTTTTCTCCCCATTCATACTTAATGTCCTTCAGGGTTTGGTGTGACTTAGCTATTTTGGAGAATCCCTCAATGAACCTCCGGTAATAGCCTACTAAACCTAGAAACTGGCGGACTTCTGATGGGTTCTTAGGGGCTGCCCATACCTTATTGGCCTCAATCTTAGTTGGGTCAACATGAACTCCTCGACTATCTATCACGTGACCTAAGAATTGTACGGACGGAATCTAAAATTCACACTTAGATAATTTGGCATACAACTTCTCTTCTCGCAACAATTCTAAAATGAGCCTCAAATGCTCTTCATGCTCCTCTCTACTCCTGGAGTATATCAAGATGTCGTCTATGAATACTATCACAAACTTATCCAAATATGGCTTACATACTCGGTTCATGAGATCCATGAAAATCGCTGGCGCGTTGGTCAAACCAAACGACATTACTTGGAATTCATAGTGCCCATAACGAGTCCTAAATGCCGTCTTAGGGATATCCTCCTCTCGAACTCTAAGCTGGTGATAACTAGATTGTAAATCAATCTTGGAAAATACACTAGCTCCTTGGAGTTGGTCGAATAGGTCATCTATTCTAGGTAACGGATATCGATTCTTCACCGTCAACTTATTCAATTCCCTATAATCGATACACACCCGAAACAATCCATCCTTCTTCTTCACAAACAACACTGGTGCTCCCCACGGTGACGAACTTGGTCGAATAAATCCCTTCTCGACAACTCGCCAATGTTTAGACAGGTTCCTCCAATTCTCTTGGAGCAAGTCGATAGGGTGCCCGGCTACGGGTGCGCAAACGGGTATCAACTCGATTTGGAATTCCACTTGTCGGACAGGTGGAATCCCGGAAAATCGTCGGAAACACATCTGGAAACTCTCTAATGATGGGTACATCATTAAGATGTCTTTCACTCTTCTCCTCGCTTTTCTTTTCAGAAATTCGAGCCAAGCAAATACAACCTCCTCTATCGATGTACTTCTGGGCCTTAATACAAGAGATGATGCTCAACCGGGAAGGACTTCAACAGTCGCTCTGATATCCTTGTATGCTCAAAACTTTTCTGCCATACGGTACACGCATGATCTTCTCATCGTAGATGATGTGTGTACCGATCTTCGACAACCAATCCATCACGATGATGACATCAAAACTTCCCAAGGTAACTGGCAATAGGTCTATGCTAAAAGGGTGGTCTAGGAAACTTAAGGTACAACCTCGGACTACTGTGTCTATCTTCTCCCTATTTCCATTAGCTAATTCCACATCGTAACTGAACCCTAGAGGTGTTTGGGAGATTCCTAGTAATGGAAAAAGTTGGTGGATCTGAAACTCATATCGGCACCAAGATCAAACAAGTATGGAATCATAGCGATTATTGAGAAGGAACGCACGTAACTACGTTAGGGTCCTCACTAGCTTCCTTCCCAATAGCATAAACACGTCTTTGTTCCCATGTCTCTCTGCTGATTCCTAGCACTCAGATTTCCCTGCTTTTCCACAACTTCACGCTTCACAGGGTTTAAGCCATTACTTCCCACCCCTTGGTTAACAAATCCTCCTTCATTACTGGGATTTCCTCTCATCCACGACTCTCGACACTCATTCTTGTAGTGCCCTTTCTTCCCACATCCAAAACAGGTGACAGTGGCCTTCCAGTCCGCTCCTTGTGCAGTTTGAGCTGCAGCAAGTGGTCGGGACCTACAATCCGTGGCCATGTGTCCTACCTTAGAGCACTTTCTACATACAATCGGGCATGGTCCATGGTGGTGTCAATTGCAATGACCACACAAGGGCTTGCTACCTTCATAACCCTTCTTCTCTCCATTTCCTATGGCGAACACCCTGGCTGTCTCTTGCCGTTTGTTGCTATTCCCTTTAACAACTTCATTCCTCTTCCTCTTATCACTCCTATCACTCTTACCCTTGCCTTCTACTTCCATTACGTAAGAATCCATCAAACGCTGAACCACAGTAATTGCCTCATGCAAAATAACTAGCTTCGCAGCGATGACATCATTTCGAGTAGCTAAAGGCAGTCCATCAGTATACCTCTTAATCTTAAGGGCTTCAGTGCGAACCATATCAGGGAAAAGCAACGACAACTCTTGGAAACGACGATTGTAAGTCGTCATGTCGGTACCCTTAACCATATGGTTCCAGAACTCAATCTCTAGTTTCTTAACTTCATTCCTAGGACAGTAAGTCTTGATCAGGAGAGCCTTAAACTGGGTCCTAGTCATGCTATAGGCAACATCACTTCCTACGGATCTATGATAGTTGTTCCACCAGGTCAACGCTTCGTCCTTCAAGGTAAATGTTGCATACTTAACCTTACAATCCTCTTCACAGTTGCTAACGGTAAACACAGACTCAGTTTTCTCCATCCACCTAGTTAGATAAACCACTCCCTCAGTTCCTCCGAATTCGATGGGACCACAGAATTGGAACTCTTTGTTGGTACAACCTCGAGTTCTATTCAGCAGTGGGGTTTCACCGGAGGTGTTAGAGAGATTAGTCTCAGCTAGCAGTTCAGCGACACGTTGCATCACTAGCTTGTCAATGTGGGTTGGGTTCAAAGGTAGAGGGTTTTGTGGAACAATACCATTCTCAGCACGGTCGCTCACATTCGGGTTTTCTACAGCTGGGTTATCAGTGTTCAGGTTCTCAACAGGTGGAGTGGTCGGGGTCGGACGACGACCTCGACGGACAGGGGCAACCACAACAGTAGGGGCTTCTCGGTTAGTCCTAGGCGGGTTTCGTCTTGGTGCCATCATTCTGAAGGCAAGAATAATAGTTTCATAAGTTCATAGTTCACGCTCTAAAAGATCGAGTTGGGTTCCAAGGATCACCAATAACGCTCGAATACATAATCAAGGTCAACAAGGATAACGCTATACCATAACAAAAAAACCAGAGACCGAATCATAACTAAAGGATTCACGTTCTAATAACCATAACTCATAGGTTTCAAAGTGGAATACATGAAAGGATACGGAGAAATCTAAAACGATCCTAAAAACGATACTAATGATAACTAGGATAGACCTACATCTCGAACCAAGTACTACTTAGTTTCAAGATGGTACAAAGCCATGAATCTAACACTATCTAGCCACGACTATGAGCACTCGTAAATGATCTCCACACATCTTCCATCACTCTCCACAAATATGCCAGCTCAACACGTCGAGCGTCGCGATCACTCTTAAGATCCACGACCTCTCTCTAACTCACCTATCCTGCGTCATATAGCTCTGTCTGCATCTCGGGCTGTCGCGAACCCTCTCAGCAGGTCCCCAACCTGCTCCTGGAGCTCCGACTTACCCTCTCGCAGAATCGTAGTCCTCCTGACTACCGTACCCATATTAGCTCTCAAATCCTCTATACTAGCCCTAGATACTCCAACCAACCGATCTGTCAACCTACTAAGCCTAGTACCCTGTAATGTAATCCTCTCCCACATCAGACCCGTCTCCCCATACTTCTCGGGCTCTTAAGCAATCTCTGATGGTATCTCAGATCCTAATGGGCTTCCTATCTCAGGTGAATGTGGAGGTGAACCAAAATCAAAAGGTTGCCCAGGAGAATCAGGCTCAGGCAAAGGTAAAGGAGAGCCTGGTCCTGGGGAATGTGCAGGACTATGCAATGGAGGAGTACCCACATCTGAGATATCCTCATCCTCCTCCTCCTGAGGATCCTCATCCTCATCTATATACTTCTCCTCAATCTCATGCTCCTCCTCGATCTCATGCTCCTCATCGCCCTCATCTTCAGAGGGAGATTCCATGAGTCGAGTCTCGTCTTGCGGTAAATCCGAGGTGGTACAAGAGGGGATCTAGGTCTTCTAAGACATGGTGATGCTGGTGGTGATGTAGAAGAGAGTGGGTCGCTAGGTGAATAGGTGATGATGGTGGTCGCACAGACATTCGAAGGCAGACTACGAGCAAGTCTAGGAGTCCGGGCTCGTGCTAAGGCCCGATGTAAAGTGAGTCCTAGATGAGCTAGGGCGATCAGATGATGATGATGAACTAGAGTGACGGGTAATCACATAGGGATCACCCTGCAATCCACGAGAGTCAATGCTGGGAACTAGCGCAGCAAGGACATCCTCGGACACATCAAAAGCTAGTGAAGGCATATGCGTGACAATGGCATAGGGTAAGTATAAGTGTTCGAAAACAACTGGTTCTAATAAGCGCATCAACTCAACCAAAACATATATCACATAATGAAAGCTTTAAAATAGAGGTACCGCATTACTCAAAATATGCCTTTAAAATAAAACACGTAAGTTCTGTTCTATCACATAATCCACGCATCATATAATCCCAAACCAAATCAATCATAAAATCAAGCTCAACATCCCAAAATCATAAAATATCAATAATCCAAATCAAATCCATAATGTCTCGACAATCGAATCACATATCCCAAAACCCAATAATCATATCACAAAATATAACTTCTCAATAAACAATCCGCAATTCATAATATCTCATAAATCAAATCGCAGTTCATACCATAATCAAATAAGAAGCTTCGGCTTGGCAGGCGGGCAAGCCTCGGTCGAGGATCAATTTTCTTAAAAAGTGGTTATAGTTTAGGGTTTATTAAATACCTAGTTCTCTATAACCTTGAGCTCTGATACCAATCTGTAACACCCCAAAATCTCAGTACAGCGGAAGACTTAATCAAGTTTTCAGGGCGTTACGATTGGATTGGTATCTCACATAAGTATAGCAAACAAGATAGTCATTTAACATTCAAAACCAATCCCAAATTTAAATATTCAAAACATTAATCCCAAAGTGTAAATATTAGGCCCAAACATGATTTAATAAAAATAGGTCCCCATAAATTATCAGAGTCGATTATGATCCTTGACCATGCCTCCTTTCCAAGCTTCCACAGAACACGTACTCCAAACATCACTTAATTACCTGAGAAATCATGCTAAAAGGTCAGCTAACACTGGTGAGTTCATAGGTTTAAATTCAAGTAAAAGTAGTGGACCTGTAGGAGTTAATTTGCTATGCAAGACTTAAGATAGATACACATCAAACACAACAAAATATCATCTCCGATATCACACTGGTCCCCTAACGACACTAGCCAGCACAGTCGTAACAAAGTCTAGAACGATTGCTAACCCTGGACTAGGTCGAAGTAGAAGTCTATATTTAGCTAGGCAAGTGTTATAGCAATTAGGATTGCTACCCTAGACTAAGGCAACGACTACCACATATCTATCTAATCAGTTAAGCACATAAGCAAATCAAAATAGTTTAGAAGGTCCAAAAATAGTAGCATGATTCTCACCCCAATTTAGTTAAAAACATAGATAAAAGTGGGGCTATGAAACTCACCTCAAGCAAGCAACGCACAAATAAACACTAGAAGAAGATAACAACTAATCACGGCACATCAACTATCGACTCGGCACAACCTATTAATGTAAACCAATTTTAATATATAATGCCCAAAATCAACGTTATCTACCCCAATGTATTCCTTTTCGTTATTTTTAAAAAAAGTCTTGTTTCACCGTTTAGTCCTAGTGTTTTGTATCCTCATGTGGGTGTATCGACTCAATAAGATGCCATGAATGCACTCAAACAACCAATATGCGACTCAATGCAACACGATAAGACATCTAAGTGATAAGCTCCATAGTCAAATAAGTTTCGGAATAAATAGTAGACCTTATCGAATTCGTCAACTCGATAAACTCAATTATTTATTCGTGTAGCTTATTATCCCATAAACCGGTCGCATCCTAACGATTCATAAGGATAATTCACCCTTTAATAACGTTATCCTACGTACCTAGCGGTCTCTTATTAGATTCGTCAACCTTATAAGTCCGCTACCCACGTGGATCGACGCTATTGATGTTAGGTCATCCGTAACCCATGCACACAAGGTATGTAAATAAATAATTGAAACTAGTATTAAATGCCCTTGATTGGCATATTTTGATAAACGTGCACTCGAAACATTAATTACTTATTTGTTTGAAAACCTTCCGCTTTAGTCGTTAGTTTCCATTTTAAAACAATAAATAACAAGGCAAGTCTTGTTATCGTTATTTTTAGTATAAAAGCCTTTTTATTATTAATGTTTCATAGTTTATTAGCATTTTCTTTTATACATTTCGTCAAATTTCAATATTAGTTTCATATCGTTATTCGTTTCGAGTCCACAAGCACGAGTCATGACTTCTCGGCTTTTAATCAATCAATAGTCCAAACTATACTAAAGTCCATGTTACGGCGTTGTCGGGGTCAACTATTAACTAAAAAGTCAAAGTAACACCGACGTTGCTCAAAGTTGACAATTTATATATGAATTCCAAATAAAAGTCATAATAACGCAATTCAATCTCAAATCAACCTAAATCAATCTCGCCAACCAATCAACCAACCAAATATACCCGAAACCAATGTTATGACTCTAATGGTCATGACACGGTCACGGTTAAGACCACGTGAACCAAACAAGCTCTAGAAGCTTTTCGGCTCCACGCGTCTCATCCAAACACCAACAACATCAACCCACAAGCTACCACAACGACTCGACCCGGACCCTTGGTCCATGTGGGTCACGTACGCCACCAACCACAACCCCTACATGGGTTTTGTGGCCCGTACGCCCCATCACCACAACCAAATGCCATCCAAATGGCTTCCACAACATCCAAACACAATCAATCAACCTCCAATCATTAACCAAACATCAAACCCGTCAACTATTCCTAATAAAAAACATGAAACTAGACCTAAAATGCAAAAACCCAATAATATGATACACCACATGATACCAAATCACTAGCTACATGTTTATTTAAGTGTTAATTAGGTTTAATCCCATGTTTGAACCAAAACCCCTAAAATTTATACCATGTACGAGCCAACCATGACCCATACGTGGCTTCTCAAGGCCAAAACTAGCTTGACCCATGTTCCATTTACTTTTTCCAAGCCCGATCTACAAGTTTTAATGAAAACCCTAGAATCACGAATCTTATTTTCAAGATTTGGAGGTGTTAATGTAGGCTTTTGTGAGAGTTTTATATATGGATAGAAAGAGGAAAGAGAGATCTATCTAATGGTGGTGGAGGTGTAGTGTCACTCGCCGATATGTGGCCAGAATCTTGCTGGAAAGGGGCGGCGGTGGTGGTGGTAAATTAGGATTAGGGTTTTTAATTTTGGAAGAGAGAGAGAGAGTAGCGAAAGAAAGGTGTGTTTTGTGTGTGTTTTTAGTGAGAGAAAGTGGAAGTAAAAGTGAGGGTGAGTGGGCTTTTATACTTAGGAGCTAGGGACCAAATAAAAATTATTATATGGAGGAGGGGGTGCCGGCTAGGGAGAAAGAGGAGGGGCCGTGGTCGTCATTTTTCGTAAACTATCCCGTTTACCCATTCCCGAGCTCATATATTGTCCCACGAGTATTCCACGACATTCATTCGACTTTCTATTATCGTTATTTATGTTTTTCCACGAGTTTTGACTATGTATTTGTCAAGTTTCGAGTTACTGTCTAAAAGTTACATTATTTCTCGTTTTAGGCTTTTATAGTGCCGAATCGAATAGTGCCTATCAAAAAGAGTTAAAACTCACACGATAACTCATCCAATAATAATATAAATCATAAAAACCAATAAAAGATATAAAATCAAGTCATGGTCGATGAAAATAGTGGTAAAGGCAAAAGCTCGGTTTAGTTTAACGTAATGCGGTTACCTAAAATAGACTCCCTAAATTGCCAGTTGTCACAATATCCCACTGGATGTTCAACTAGATATCATCCGTAGGCTACCTCCTAAGTCTATACTCCAGCTACGTAGTGTTTGCAAGTTATGGAAGGCTAGTATAGATTGTGGAAGCTTCATCTTTAATTACGGTGTTCGTCGTAATGATGAGTGTTTATTTACGCTAACATTCGATATGGGTCACCCAGGTTTTATGTTAGCTTTAGATGAACAGTTAATCGCTACGCCACTTAATACATAATTAATGCTTTCATCTATGATTACAGTTGGCAATTCTAATGGTCTTTCGTGTTTTGTTATGGTTCTAATCTAATGTCTGTTATTTGGAACCCTAATCAAAAATCACTTGCAAAGATTTGTCTCGCTTTACACGCATCAAATTGAATGTCAAAAGATTTGTTTTGGTTTTGCCGTCCGTCCGGACACTCTTGACCCGACGATCGTGAAGGTCTCCTATCCCGCTTTTCCAAAGTGGTTTCGGTATGTGTGTCTTTTCTTTGAACTCGTTAAGGTGGACACGCCTTAAAAATTTCCACCCCCTCGTGAAACTATCAAATTGAAGCGTAAAAGTCATGCAGTTGTAGGTCGTTTTATCTATTGGACTGGGAGTGAAAAGTTAACTAATGAGGACGGTGTTATTTACAAGATTTATATGTTGATTTCTTTTGATTTGGTAACCAGCCAATTTAAAGTTATAGACCTACCGCAGATTTTAAAAAATGAACTCCCAGTTCCATTCAATGTTTTTGATCTTGGAACCTCTCTAGTGAGTTCTGGGATGATCATTGCTGAAGATATTCCATTGTTTTGCGGATGGTTGTTGGACGTGAATGGTTCTTCCATAACATCATTTAGAATCCTATTCGCCATCCCTACCCTATTTTCGGTTCGTTTGCTTGGCTTTACAAAGGATGAGGCTCCAATTGTGGAAGCATACAACGCCAATCATTTGGATCACACGGTATTTGTGTACAACAAAGAACTTGAATTATTTGTCTGCATGGGAATGTTAGGAGATGTGGGATCTTTCTACATCGCCCCATACAAAGAATCTCTTCTTTTATTAAATCACCACCGGTGTGTATAGTATGTTTTATTTTTAACTTACCATTTTATTCATGTTTTATTTTTAACTTACCATTATATTCATGTTCAATGAGTTTGTTCGGCAAGTTAGGGATCATGGTTAATGGGAATGAAGCTTTGTGGTTTTAGTACGCTGTCTGTATGGGAAAAAAGCTTGGAGTGGTTAGCTTTTTCTGCATCACTGAATGTTATAAATCAAGTGGTTATATAATATGTAACCATTAAACTTATAATTATGTAGTAATCGTAATATGTAGTAGGTTGTGTGTATGAAACATTGTATGTCAACGTATTTACTATTTCCCCGCTCGTAATCTCATTATACATGTTTGTTTAATCTGGGCAACTAGCAGTTGTTTCTAAAAATCAATTTGGCAACTAACATTTATGCGTAGGGCAACTGCTTTTCCCTATGGACTACTTTTATAAACCAAGGAGTCTTTTTAGTTGTTACAATTCGTATTCTACAATCTACTAATAACTACCAACTAGTGACTATGCACACTTACAAAAAGCAGTTTACCATTCAATACTAGTACAATATAACTAGTCATTTGTAAGTTTTATACTAGCAACACTAAACGACTATGTTACTATTCAGGCCCAGAATAGTAAGAGCAACACCTACACAAGGGCACGAATGGTATCAAGAACACCTACACTCGGCAAAGGCACAAACACGGCCATACACAACAAAGATTAACGATCGTGGCATCATTTCGTTGATGTCTTCCATCACTAGCAGTAGTTAAAATAGGTAGCAGTTGTAAGCATATTACTAGCAGTTGTAAGTATACAACCAATTCAGTTTTACTAGCAGTAGTAAAAATAAATAGCGGTAGTAAAAATAACTAGCGGTAGTAAAAATAACTAGCAGTTGTAAGTATACAACCAATTCATTTTATATTTTGAGATATTTAATTTAAGTAATCGAGCTTAAAAGCAGTGTAGCATTTTTTACGTTTAGAAATGTCGCATATAGCTCAAAATAATCAACTCAAATGAATTTAACTCTACATATCTGATAACCTGCTGCCGTTATGTGGTTACGTCAAAGTGAAGATGTTGATGTTTTTAGAATAAGTGATGGTCTATAAAATAATTTCGTACGTTGATATAAAAATGTAGTCGAAGGTATTAAAAATTAGGCAATTATATTGACTTAATTATAAACAGTTTGAATTTATCGTTTTATTAACATACTTGTGTTAAATTGGACCCGACCCGGCATGACACGTCACATCACATTGATCGTGTAATAGGTTTTGCCCTTATGTTTTCGCCTTAACTATTTTATTGGAAGGCACTACCTTAGTTTTGCGCGTAGGTCCCCCACTGCATATTACCATGGCTTACTAAAATATACCACTATGTAATATTTTAGAGACCAAATTTTAAAAGCTTGTAACTTGAGCGCGCGAATCAATGAACCAAACCAACAACCACATTTAATGATCATAATAACACACCCCCGTTCTGACCATCAATTGCAAATCAAAAACCCTCATCCAAAGGCTCACATGCGAGAATTCAAAAACCAACAAAATTTCCTTGAAAACCATGTCGTTTCGAGCTAATGTTAACACCAATAGGAGAGATTATATTAGCAACATGCCAGATATAGTGATCGGTAACATTTTGAATCGGTTTCCAATAAAAGAAACGGTGAGCACCTCTACTTTATCTACAAACTGGAGGTTTTAAGTGGACTTTGCTCACCGAAGTCATAATTGATGAGGATTTCTTTTATTATTTAACATATAAGTGTGATGGGAGGCATTTTACTAGACTATTAAATCACACGGGTCCCATAAAAAAGTTTGTCTTCTCTGTAGATCCCAAACCGTTGTATGGAATGGAAGACTTGAATTATGAAGAGATTCGTGATTGGCTTATGTTTTTGGCACTACAAGGAATTGAGGACCTGAAAATTAGAAACTGGTATGGACAACCAGTTACATTGCCATCCCAACTTTACTCTCGTATGGAATAGAAACATCTAGAAATTCATTGTTGTGCTTTTTTGAGTTTGGTGTTTTTTACTACTTTTCCAAATTTACTGAGCTTAGAATTGTGTTTAGTCAATTTTCTAACCGGTACAGTTTGGGATTTAATTGCTGGTTGTCCCTTACTTGAGTCTCTTAGAATGGATGTTGAGAGTACAAATGGGATAAGACTATGAAATCTTGCGAGTCTTAGGAATTTGAAGTAGTTACATTTGGCATTCGGTATTTCGAATGTTGTCACGACAATCATAGCATCCGATATCTTTCACCTGACAAGACTTCCATCTCTTGAGACCCTTACATTAGATTTTGACGATTGCACGGTAAGACCGTTTTGAGTTTTACACTTCTAATTTTACAATGTTAAAGATATGTGTAACTCTAACGACATTTAATCTTTAAAACTAACCCAAAAGTCGACCTGTTGTAGTTGATGCATGATGGTAATTCCAGGATGAATGTCCCTTTGTCGTTTGTATCCCTCGTTAATCTGAATCTAAAAGGAGTTGATGTTGGCGATACTGTTATCGTTTCACTCATCGTCCAAATGATTCGCGGATCTCCAAACTTGAAAATGCTGGAAACCAGAGTAAGTGTAATACTTTATTTCATACGTATCAAACAAACATCTGCAAATTGGCATGTTTTTGTATCTCAATACTATTTGATTTTCCAGGCTGCACACACGCTTAGTGTTTTACCTTTGGAACAAGTTTCATTAGATTTAGACACAACCACATTCACCATGGCTGATTGAGACTGCTTTTTCGATCCTTTCCTAGATCATAGAATGAATTACACATAATAAAGTTTATACTTGCTTGTTCCACGTCGTCAAAGAAAATGTATATCAGGGGCCGCGATTTGGTGGACGATGGTTATGATAATATCAAGAAGAATTGGGAGTTAAGCTAAAGCCGTTTGAAACTCCCCGATCTTTCGTCCACGCCGTTGTAGACTTGTTTTAGTGGTTGTAGTTTTATGCGTGGGTTGAATACCACGTGTCAATTAAATTTTTGTACGGAAAGTTTGGTGTGGCTGTATATCAATTGGTTATATAATATGTAACCATTAAACTTATAATTATGTAGTAATCGTAATATGTAGTAGGTTGTCTGTATGAAACGTTGTATGTCAACGTATTTACTATTTTCTCTGTTGTGTAATCCCATTATCCTTTTTTATTTCATCTGGGCAACTAGCAGTTGTTTCCAAAAATGAATTTGGCAACTAACTGTTGTACGTAGGGCAACTTCTTTTCCTTTTGGACTACTTTTGTAAAACCCTAAAATCGTAAATACGTTAAAAGACTATAATACCCTCAGCTAATAATTCGCGAAATACAACAAACTCGTTAAAATCGTTGAACACTTGATAATAAGTAAATGTACACAAGACTTTAAAAATGTAAAACTTATAATTAACTTACATATAAACATATAATAGATCTAAGAGTCACATGGACTAGTTATCAAATGATTTAAATAAATGATCAAGGTAATTTGGCAAGTAAATCAAAAATTGTGAATTGGTCTTTAACCTCCCCCATGATCGGCTCTAATATAACGCCTAGGTCCTAAATCCTTTCCTAAAAAGTCTCAACCCCTATCTCTTAAATGCCTACATATCCCCTTTCAAAATAAAAGATGTTAAACTCTAAGTTCTCAAAAGTGACGGCAAGATGTCCATCTCCTCCATTCGATCAACGCAAGCAGATCTTTGTCCATCTCCTCCACTCGATCAAAGCAAACACGAAGGTAGCGAAGGTACTTGCGATCGTGGGTTTCGATTCGTTGGTTTTGTTTTCCTTATACTCGCACGCAAAGGGGTTTGTACCTCAACCTGTTTCCATATTTTTTTTCCTTCTTTTGTTTTCTGTCGTGGGGTTGTTATCCCGTATGCATGCATGCATGGATCAATTAAATAAACATTAGACTCGGCGTGTGATAGCATGACTAGAAACATGTCTTTGACCCACTTTAGTTCGACCACACATATATTTCATTTAGGGGGAATTGCATATATATCCCTCCAAAGGTGAATAATTCCATATATATCCTTCTTACAAGTTTTTGATGCACATGGTACAATGATTTTTATGCATGCAAAGGATATATATACAATTTTGCATCTTTGAAGGGATATATATGCAAATGACCCTTTCATTTATTATAATATGGAGTTAAAATAAGGGTTTCGTATGATTCTGTTATGGGTCATATTGTATTATTTTGGGGTGGAGGGTCTCGACTAAAATGGTAAAAACAGAGGAGGTCGAATAACCTTGTGAATATTGTGATCGAAGTGGTTTAAAACGTAAGCGATAATCGTAATCTAAAAACTGTATATATATAACTATGGGTATGTATGGTTGCATCTAGTTGCATGCATGAGTTCTAAGCGTGAGTCATGAGTAGTACTACGGGTTCCTTGCATGTTTGGTGTGTCTCAATCATGTGTCCTTGTGTGTATCGACAAGTCGAGTTATAAACTGGTGTACATGGGGTAGTCGAGGCTAACCAAGCATGTCCCTATTGTGCGTATGTTTAGTGCCCATACATCAAAGGATCATAATTAAAGTGAAACAGAATTATGTTTGAGTAAAAATTATATATATATATATAAGGTAATGTCCATCTCAGTAAAGGAGTAAGAAAAAAAAAAGGTAATATAGTATATGTATGTAAATGTCTCTTGGGAGTAAGTTTAAAGACGATCGCGGGAAAATCGGTTGGGTTATTTTTGTATTTTGAAAGCGTGTCGGGATAGACGAGTCGGGGGTCAATCATAATATGTGTTTACTTGGCAATAAATATTAATATTAAGAACCGCGAGCGAGCTTGAATATTGATCGAACATGTACATGAATAATGAAATATGAAGCACACCTTAAAATCTGTATATGACCACTTTGATTTTATATATTTAAGTTATTTACATTTCGAACTTTAATCTTTGGTAAGTGACACATGCTAACCCCGAACTTTATAAATTGTCATATAAAGCCCACAAATAGATTATTTATCATATTAAACCTTTAAGTTTACCATTTATTATTTGTAACCTTTAAATTTGGCTAATTAATGATATTTACCTTAAAGTATTTTATTTCGTTCCATTACTAAAAATGAGAATACGCTTAAAAAAAACTCTAAAAATATTAATACGATTTATATAAGCAATAAATACGTTATGACTTAAATGAGCTAATAAGTATTTTAGGAACCGTAATCCGTGTAGATTCGTTGAAGAAGGCGTGACGTTGTTTCTCTTGCGTTCCTTCCATTTGCTCTCATTTCATTAGCTAATGTACAGATATTCTATCCCTTTTCAGTAGGGGTTTCTCATGATTCGTTTACATCCTTCGATATTAGCTTTGAACTGTTATACTTTGCTCTGAGCCTTCTTATTAGGGCTTCCCATGACTTTGCTATGCTCCCTTTGATTGGATCTCCTGTGTGAACTGTTTGATTTGAACTCTTATGATATTTCATTGCTATGTTTTCCTTTGCTATTGACCCTCATTCTTGAACCTCGGTTATTGAACTCTCAAGAACCTTTGTTATTGACCTCTCAGAATCTGAACCTTTGATATTGAACCTCATTCTTGAACCCTTGATATTGGACTTGATATTGGACTATTGTTATGAACCTCTGAATTGTGACCTACGATATTGAACCTCGATTATGATGGCCGATATATATTGCTACACTGTGGACCTTTGTTTGACCCTTGATTTATACCGAGCCAAATCGTTAACTAGTCATGGAGGTACCATGACCGTGTCATTGATGCATCAATGGCATGAATCCAGTGTAATGCAGTGATGTTACACACCGTCCCTTTCACGTATCCGATTATGAGCTCGATATATATTGTATGGCCACTATTTGTCTATAGCGCAGTATGGATGCATCCTAGATCAGTGTATTGTATCGATATATATATCTTGTTCTAGTGATGTGGTGCGTGTGTGCAATACACCCTTCACAGGTCGGGAGCTAGCTACTCCAACTGGTTCTTGAGGTCTCCCCTCCTATTGTCTAGTATTCGAGGTCACCCCTCCGAATCGATGGTTACTATTGATTCTTGGGCTGCTATTGCCACTACGATATTATCTTGTCTTGCATCTTGTTGGCTCGGGATAGATTTCTAACAACCCTTACATTTGTTGATATACTTATATTGTACCATCCGCTTTACCCCAACGCACCATATTCTGTATTGACTGCCCGTTACCCTGTACCCTTATGTGACTTATTCTTCTACCATTCCATTCACGTACCGGGTTATTATATGATTATTGAATCTGATCATGTTGATACATGTTCTATGTGGTTACTGTTTATCCTGCTACGATATGATTAATATGCGATTATATGATTTAACTGTTGTCATCTGAATATATGTCATCTTACAGTCATGTGAACCTTGATTGGTCTGGTGATAATGTTTGAGTGTAACCAGTTGATTTATCTGTTTATTATGGATACCTCCGTTTATATTATGTTTATGGGCTATGATTATCCATTGGTGTCTTATTGCTAATTGACGACCTGCCATGCTTATATCTGTTATGATACCATTATGTTATTGATCTGTGGGTTATTTTCTTGTGTGATTGCTATGTTCACTTTTTAATTAATTGTTTCCGCTTGCTTTTACTTTTCCCGTTGGGCCTATTGGTATTCTGATGTCTGGATTGATTGCATGCTTTCTTATGTTGAGTGGATGCGACGTCTGCTATGCTTGATTTGTTTCGGTGCCTGTATGTCTATTGGCTTATATGTGATTATATATATAACATCAATGCGTTGCTTGGCTCTGTTCTCCTTTGATTGTTGTTCTTTCTGGATGTCTGTTGTTATTGTGTTCTGCAGGTTCGTTTTGACTCATTGTTTCTTAATTCGTTGTGACCTTGTTATCGGATTCCTTGTTTCTTTTCGTATTTCAGATTTTGTTTAGCTTTCCATTTGTTATATCTGTTCCTTTGGGCTTTTTAAGCTCAGTCGCATTTCTTTTCCTGCGGCAGGTTTTAGGTTTGAAGATGGGCTTGATGGGCTGAGATTATTTGAGTAGACCGACCTTAGTTAACTTATCATTTTGGATTTAATTTGAAGAGCCATTGTTTTTAGATTTCACTTTACTTTTGGACATAGTAGATTTTGTATTTTCTTTGTAAGTCATCCTTTTATATGACTCGGCAATTTATTTTATAAGGCTTCCGTTTGTAAAATTTTATTAGTATGTTCTGATATGACACCAGAATGTGACACTTCTACCCTTGCCGGGTTGGGGTGTTACAACTTTTATTAACCATGGAGTCCTTCTAGTCGTACAAGTCGTATTCTACAATCTACTAATAACTAACAACTAGTGACTATTCACACTTACAAAAAACAGATTTATCATTCAACACTAGTACAATTTAACTAGGAGTTGTAAGTTAACTGTTAGGAATTAGAAATTCCAGGTATTAAAGAGTCGGTCACCTCAAGTATATGTAATCGTTAGAAAGCTCGTAGTCATAGTTATTTTATGTTAAGTAGTATTTTGTTAAGTAACACCGTGGAGGACGGACGGGTCTTTACCCACTGTATGCCTGATCCACAGCCCGTTGTGTGGCGTTTTATGTAAGACTATAAATACTCTCTACCTCCCAAGGTAGAGAGTTGGAGCTCATAATAATATTTTCTTTCTCTCACTATAGTTCCCAACTCTCTTCCTTTCTCTCACTAGAACTCTCTCTCTCTAACATTCTTATACTCCTACTTTGATCATGGTTTAGAGTGTTTGTGAAATCCAATATCCAACAATTGGTATCAAGAGCCATGGTTTGATCACTCATCTTTCATGCTCTTTGTTTTGGTGGATTTCATAAGGTTTTTGGAGTATTAAGGGTTTAGGAGAGTTTGATTCATTTGGACAAATTCTTGTGTTAAAGTTTGAATTTTGCTTGTACTTTTGTGTTTAGGATCATCATATGTGTTTATGTTTTGAATTGGAAGCCTTAAATCATTGTGGTTTGGTTGTTTTGGATTGATAAAGTGGTTATTTTGAAAAAAGGACTAAGCGAGTTGTGTCTCGGACTTGTGTTTCTTCAAGGCGAGTTGCTTTGTTATTTAATGCGAGTTGGTACATGCGACTTAGCTGTTTAGCGAGTTGATATTTATGCGACTTGGGTTCTAAGCGAGTTGTTTCTTTAAGCGACTTGAGATCTAAAGCGACTTGCTACTTAGCGAGTTGTAACGTTAGCGAGTTAACTTAAGCGACTTAGTGTTCAAGCGAGTTGATTGTGTTGCGAGTTGAGACTAAAGCGAGTTGGCTATTTAGCGACTTGATTAATTAAGCGAGTTGAGTGTGTTGCGAGTTGACTGCTTATGCGAGTTGTGTGTTTAGCGACTTGTTCATTTAGACCTTTTTCTTCTTAGTGTTACGTTCTTACGGTTGTTCTTTTGGTTTAGTAAAATCCCGTGAAAGAATCAATTTCCCGGTTTAATCAAAGAATTGCAAAATCCGGTAGAGCTTGAAACATGTCTACAAACGTTCCTACTATCATCTCCACTTGCGAGGATGTTCAAGCGGTGGTTCGATACTGTCCCACCCATGCTTGACAGAACGAGACTACGATTCTTGGGCTCAACGAATCGTTATGCTTGCCTTGGAAAGGAATATGGTGTCAACATTCTCAAATCCATTGATGAAGGACCGTATCGAGTTGAGACGACTAGAGATGTATTTGATACTGCTGAAGATGGAACTCTGATTTACGGAATGGACAGACCAAAGATGTATGATGAGCTTGATGATAAGGAGAAAAAGAGATTCGATCTTGATATCGGGGCTTCTAACATTGTTCTTCAAGGTCTTCCTAAAGACATCTACAAGCTGATCAATCACAACACCGAAGCAAAGGCGGTATGGGATAATGTCAAGATGCTTCTCTCGTTGAATTAACTATGGAAAACAGAGAATCACAACTCTATGACGAATTTGAACACTTCAAGATGAAACCGGATGAGAGTGTCTATGAGTACTATGTGAGATTTCATAAGTTGGTGAATGACATGAGGAACATCGAATGACAATGCCTAACATTCAAATTTGAACTCAAAATTTGTAAACAACATGAATCCCGAATGGCACAAGTTTGTCACCTCTGTGAAGCTCACTAAAGGATTGAAGAATACAAACTATGAGCAACTCTATGCCTTCCTCCTTAGAATAAGAGACATGCTATGTTTGAAAAATTGGTTCTTAATCGGTTCAAAACCAACCGAGGAGAGACAAGCTCGTCTAATGACTCAACAGCCTTCTACTCAAACATCAGAATCACAACCAAAGCCTCACAAGTCATACCCATGGGAAATGGTAATCACAAACTAATTCGATCCTATGTTCAAACAAGTGATCTTTGATGCACCGTGGGTAATTTCATGAATCAACTAGCTCTTCTGATTAGTCAAAACATGAATTCTCTCCCACAAACCAATAACAACCTCGGAACAGCATCTAACCCACACAATCAAGCTACTGTTAAAGATGGGAGGATCGTGGTGTAACCAGTTCAGGAAAGACAGTATGATCAGGGAAGAGGTGGAGCTGGTAGAGGTTATGTTGGTAATCGGAATCGAGGAAGGAATGGTAATCAAGGTCAAGCTAAGCTGATCAAATGTTATAATTGTGGTGGTGAGGGACACATTGCAAGGAACGGCACATCTCCAAAGCGTCCACATAATGCTGATTACTTCAGAGATAAGATTCTGCTTGTGCAAGCTCAGGATAATGGTGCTGCTTTGGATGAAGAGGAATTGTTGTTTCTAGCGAGGGCAATACCAAGACCTATGATGCAGATGTGGATGGCGACCTATTCAGGAGATAGGTCACAATCATCGAATGCCTTTCAAGTCGTGATTGTGATGCATACGACTCGATGTGGATGATGGACCCACACAATCTTTATGGCTAGCATTTCTCCAATGGTTTCTCCCAAGGTCTCCTCTTCACCACAAGCTGGCCCATCCAAAGACACACTCATCTCAGAGGTACTAAAACTATACGATGATCCTGATGTGCAAAAGATGCATGACAAAGTACTATCAACTGAAACTTTTGTATCAAATATTGAAAATATGGGTAATATCAATGTTGTCCCATATGATCAATATGTGAAACAAAGTGAAAGTGAAGTTGTACCAAGTGATGCATCTCCTGAAGTCAACAATGACTATATTTTTGATGAATACCTTTTGTGCCCTTTTGATGAGTGTAATATCTGAATTAAATGCCTATAAAGAGCGTGTTGCTATTTATGAACAACGTGCTAAATTTGAGTTGACCACTCGTGGCAGGGAAATGGATGACCAAATGTGTACAATTATTAGAAAAGTAATTTTAGAGAAGAAGTATTAAAACAAGAGTTAAATTCCTTGCAAGAAAAGCTTTCTAAAAGTGCTAAGCAAAAACAAGAACTTCAAGAAAATGTGAAAATGCTTAAGCAAGAATTTAATGCAAAGGAATCAAAACTCTTGAAAGATTTTTCTAATCAGAAAACTTTGAAAAACAAACTTGAAAACAAGTTGTACATACAAGGGAACACCATTCATTTGCTCACATGATCACTCAGCATAGGGTCCTAAGCGATAAGCATAGCATTCCCCTTGTTAAGGAACCAAATCCAGAGGTCATTAAAAGGGCTAGAAATGCTCATAAGGTTCTTTATGATGGCAATGAAATCCTTAAACCTAGACGAAACCTAGTTGCGTTGAGTGCACTGAGGAAGATAAGAAATCAGATGAAGTCACTAGGGAAAAGATGAACAAGAAATTAGATGATCCTAAATGTAGAGAGAAGAAAATAAAGATCACACCCCATGATTACAAGAAGGAAAACTGGATTTCCTTGAACATGTTTAACCTCGGACATTGTTGACTCCGAACAAGTTTTACGGAAAATGGATTTAGATAAGCGAGAAAGCGAAAATATTGTTGAAACAAACCCTCCTCTTTGGAAAATGCCTAGAAGCGTGTATCCTCCTAATAAACCAATGCATCTTGTTCCTAGAACAATTGCCACTAAAAGCAAGACCTTAATTAGCCAATATGTTATACTTCAACTATTTGTTGATTTTGAGAAAACTTGCAAGAAAAGGATCACACCCACGGTATAACGGAAGGAGAAAGGGGTTTTGAGCAAATGAAAGAATGTTATTTAACGGAGGTCATGCCTTTCTTTAAACTTCTAAAAGATCACTTTGAGAGTCTTAAAAGGGGATAGAAACTGATATTAAGGGAATGGAAAAGGAATTTGATGCAATGATAGTTGAAGTTAGTGACTATGAGCGAGCACTAAAATATAATGAGATTGAGAGGAAGAACTTGCATACACTAAATGAGAACTGATTTCGAATGTATTACTCAGATGTGTTTTCTGCTACAATTGTTCCATTAATGCTTCCAAATTTCATGAATTATCGGTTGTCCTGAAAGTCTCCCATGATCGTGTCATTGAGCTTGAAAAACTAATTCTAAACTAAACGAGAAAATTGAACTGGATGATCACGACAATTTGGTTAAACATTTTTCTAAACTGGAAGTTGAGCATTTTAATTTACAACTAAAATATCAACATCTTAAAGAAAATGTCAAAACTTCAAATATCAAGACATCCTCGGATGCTCGAGTTTGATGAGTTTTCAAATTAACAAACGTGATGAACAGATTCAAGCTCAGTGCAACACGATGAGAAAGTTGAAAGCCCAAATCTCTCAATTAAAGGGTCAAACGAACAATATGACAGGCTCCCAAATGCCTCCTCCTTTAGATTCTCGGAATTCTCAAACTTTTCATCTTCAAAACTTAGTTGATGCCTTACAAAAGGAAAACGAGAGTTTTCTAGAAGAAAATGAAAAAGTTAAACGACATTTTAAAGAGTTATATGATTCAATAAAAGTCACCCGTGACCAAAACAACGAAAAAATAACGTCTTTACAAAAGGAAATTGAGAATCTGAGAAGTCGGGAAATGGGAAACGCCACTTGTTTTCAATAAGAATGTTGTCTCAAAGTCACCCTTAGACGCAAATACACTTTGTGATTAAATATATTCCTCCTCATCTTAGGAATAATGAACATGCTTTTCATGAATCCTGTGCTCACCTTAAGGATAGTCTAGAATGTCTCCGTGAGATTGTCGAAGAGGATTTCATTAACAAACCTCTTGATAGTGAAATTAGGTTTGCTTGCCTCCGGGCCAAACGATCTCAAGAGTTGCTAGAATGTGTAATTGCAACATGTCCCAAATCCTTAACCTTAGGTGCAAAAGGCAAAGCTGTGATGCCTTGTTCTATGCCTAGTCTTTGAGCCTTCAAACCATTCTAGGCCCAGTTTTAAGAAAGTATACATCAATGTGTCGTCTAGTATACAGATCCTTGCACGTCTAGTTCAGGAATGCAAAAAGTAGATCAACCAACTAATGTTCCCATAATTCCCTCTACAGGGTAATCAATGACATTAAAGCGGCGGTCAAAGTCTCAAGACAATACAAGGAATGATAGGACCTCGCAAGCTAAAATGTGCATTGGAAGAAAGTAGAAGACCAACCTAGGAACTTTAAGCTTGAGTTGAATAAAACGAATCGTGTTGATTCTAGTATTAGCCTTAGGCGTCTTGTAATTAATTGAATTCGATACTATTTGCAAACCTTGTAATGATGTCCGCTTGAATTCATTTGCTAATCATGAATGTGGTGTGAATGCTTTGTCTAATCTTTGTCAAATGCCCGAGTTAAAATTGTTAATGCTAATAATCGTGCAAATAAGGCAAAAAGGCAAAAGCGAAAGATTGTTAGAAACAGTTGGAAACCCACGGGAAGAACTTTTATAAAGATAGGTTATTATTGGATACCTTTTGGCCATAAGAATAATCAGTTTTGTTCTCAAACTGCTAAGATTATGCCCACTAGAAAATGGATGCCTCCTGGTAGAACTATTCCCTTAAGAAGTGAACATACTTTGAATAGGTCAAATCTGACACCACATTGCATCTATTCCCAATGATTCCATTGCTTCTACTTCGATATGGATGTTTCTATTTTTGATGTGGGTGTTCCAATCACTGTTACTAACCAAGTGGAACCCATTCTTGCATGGGGATCCCAATTATCGATTATCCATTCTTGTGCGTGTTCAACTGCAGATCGTTCAAATCGTTACGTGGTACACGGACTCAGTGTTCCAAGCATATGACCGGAGACCGGTCGCGGCTCATGAACTTCGTGAGCAAATTCATCGGACAGTTAGATTCGGTAATGATCATTTCGGTGCAATTATGGGTTATGGTGATTATGTTGTTGGTGATAGTGTTATCTCTAGAGTATACTATGTGGAAGGTCTTGGTCATAATCTGTTCTCTGTCGGTCAATTCGTGACTCGATCTAGAAGTAGCCTTCAGAAAACATACTTGTTTTGTTAGAGAACTTGATGGTAAGGAACTTTTAAGAGGAACTCGTGGTTCAAATCTTTACACCATCTCTATAGAAGATATGATGAAGTCTTCTCCAATTTGCTTGTTGTCAAAGGCTTCAAAACCAAAGTCATGGTTATGGCATCGTCGTCTCAATCACTTGAACTTCGGCACCATCAATGATCTCTCGAGAAAGGACTTAGTTGTAGGTTTACCTCGACTAAAGTATGAAAAGGATCATCTTTGTTCACATGTCAATTGGGAAAAAGCAAGAAGTATGCCCACAAACCCAAACCTACTAACTCTGTCACAGAAGTTCTTCATACAATTCATATGGATTTATGTGGACCAATGAGAGTGCAGAATATCTTTGGGAAGAAATATGTGTTAGTTGTAGTTGATGATTACTCTAGATTCACTTGGGTCAAGTTCTTAAGGACAAAGGATGAAACTCCAGATATCATCATCAAACTCATCAAACATCTGCAGGTTCGACTTAACAAAACCGTCAGAATTATCCGGACGGACAATGGGCTGAGTTTGTTAACAAACAACTTAGTGAATTTTATGAAATCATTGGAATCACCATCAAAGAAGTGTTCCACGAACTCCTCAACGAGCGGTGTAGTTGAAAGAAAAAATCGAACTCTTGTAGAAGCCGCTAGAACAATGCTGATTTACTCAAAAGTTCCAATGTTTCTCTGGGTAGAAGCTATTGCCACTGCATGCTACACACAAAATCGTTCCACGATTCACACTTGTTCATGGAAAGACTCCATATGAACTTGTCCACAACAGAAAACCTAATCTCTCTTTCCTTCGTGTGTTTGGAGCATTGTGCTATCCAACTAATGAGGGTCAAGACTTAGGCAAACTTAGAGCTAAAGGAGACATTGGAGTATTTGTAGGGTATGCACCAAACAAAAAGGGATACCGAATCTACAACAAAAGAACCCAAAACATCATGGAAACAATTCACGTTACGTTTGATGAGTGACGGTCAAACGGCTCTGAACAATTCATTCTCGGACCGCACTTCAAAACAGCCCCATTGGTTCATCCCTTGTTCCAAACTCTTCTCAAGAAACTCCATATGTACCTCCATCGGAAGATGATTTAAAGAAATTGTTTGATCCTATGTTTGATGAACTTTATGATCCAGTACTAATGAGGTGTTGATCCCTACAAGAGGTGCTCATATTCCGTGAATGAAGTCAATCCTTCAGTCTCAATATCTTTAAGTCAAGAAGCACCTGCTGCTGATCCTTGAGTCTCATCAACAAATCATCATTCTTCAAATGTACATCATGGAACTGTTTACGGCATCAATGATGAAGTTAATCCCTTTGCTACTCCTGAAGATGCTCCATTTGAAAACATATTTGCTCCGAATCTTCATCGAACCATCTTCGTCGGAGACATCAACTCGCTACTTCGTCCCTCAACAACTACCACATGAACACCTGAGAAAATGGACTCACGATCATCCATTAGACAACATCATTGGAAATCCCTCTCGTCCGGTATCCACACGGAAACAACTTGCAACCGATGCCTTATGGTGCTTCTTCAACTCCGTACTCTCTAAGATCGAACCAAAAGATGTTAAAACCGCCATGAATGAAGATAGTTGGTTCAATGCTATGCAAGATGAAATTCATGAGTTTGATCGACTAGATGTATGGGAGTTAGTACCTGCTCCAGATTGTGCTATGATTATTGCTCTAAAATGGATCTTCAAAGTGAAACTTGATGAGCATGGTGATGTGTTGAAGAACAAGGCTCGATTAGTTGCTAAAGGATACCGTCAAGAGGAGGGTATTGACTTTGAAGAATCTTTTGCTCCAGTTGCTTTCGAATCGAGGCAATCGAATCTTTCGGCTAATCTTTGCTAGTAAGAACATGGTAGTCTATCGGATGGATGTGAAGACGGCATTTCGAGCGGAGACCTTAAAGAAGTCGTCTCGTCGGCCAACTGAAGGATTTGTAAACCAAGAGCATCCTACTCACGTTTATCGTTTGAAGAAGGCCCTCTACGGTTTAAAGCAAGCTCCAAGGGCATGGTATGATACACTGTCAAAGTTTCTTCTATCAACCGGATTTAGCAAAGGAGCAGATGATCCAACATTGTTCACCGGAAGTCGTGCAAACATTTAATTCATGTTCAAATTTATGTTGATGATATTATTTTTGCCTCGACCGATCCAATGGAATGTGATCGTTTTCTAATGAAATGAGTTCAAAATTTCAAATGTCAATGATGGGACAAATGTCATTTTCTTGGGATTACAAATTTCACAAAGTCCCGGAGGCATTTTCATAAATCAATCTAAATATGCAACGGAGATCTTAAAGAAATTTGGATTTGATTCAAGTGACCCTGTTGACACCCCATGATTGATCGAACCAAACTAGATGAGGACCACTCAGGATCATGATTGACCAAACAAAATATCGTAGTATGATTGGATCCCGATGTACCTCACCTAGTAGACCGACATCTTGTTCTCTGTTTGCATGTGTGCTAGATACCAGGCTAAGCCTACTAAAAGCACCTTGAAGCGGTTAAGCGGGTCTTTCGGTATCTCCAAGGAACCATCAATATGGGACTATGGTACCCGAAGGACACGGTATGTCACTAACGGCCTATGCAGATGATGATCATGCAGGATGTCAAGATACACGTCGAAGTACGTGCGGAGGTGCTCGCTTTTTGGGTGATAAGCTTGTGAGTTGGAATTCAAAGAAGCAAATGAGTACTTCTATTTCCTCTACAGAGGTGAATACATAGCCATGTCATCTTGTTGTGCTCAAATCCTATGGATGAGATCTCAATTATCGACTATGGCTTTGAATTCAACAAAATCCCTCTTACTGTGATAATAAAAGTGCTATTGCTCTCTCATGCAACAACGTTCAACACTCAAGAGCAAAGCATATCGACATTCGACATCATTTCATCGGGAACAAGTGGAAAAGGTGTGGTGGAACTCTATTTTGTGAGGTCGAATATCGGTTAGCGACATCTTCACCAAAGCTCTTCCAAGAGAACGCTTTGAGTTTATTCTTCCACGACTTGGCATTGAAAAGCCTTCAACCGGAAACACTCAAACGTCTTCAAGAGGAAGACGAGGAGTAAAGGTCTATCTTCATCTATCTCTTGTATATATCTATTCGAAAATCAAATACAAAAATATAAAACCTTTTCAAAATCCATAAAAATTTGAAAACTTGAAAAAAATTTTTTTTGTTTTTCTCGGTTCGATAATATCTACGGTCTTTGTGCTGTCATTCAAAGAATGACACGGGACTTTAGATGTTGTTGAATTTTCATAAAAAATAATAAAAAATAAAAAAAATTGAGAGAAAGAGAAACAATGGTTTATTGTCATTTCAGGCAATAACCCGCTTTTCAAAGAAAGAACGAGCCATGCTTTATCATGTTTTCAAAATTCCATGCTCGATTCTATAAACATTTATCTCTTTGAAAACTAATGCTTTGAAAAATAACTTCATCTCTATTTTTGATAAACATCTGGACTTATTTGTCAAAATATCAATCTCTCAATCAACAACCTATGTCATTGATTGAGGGGAGAATGATTTCAATTAAATTAAAAGGTTATTTGGCATTCAATTGTTTTCAAAAGATATTCATGCATGTTTTATCAATGGAGTTTAAAGTCTTAAAATCCGATCCTTATCAGTTAAAGCGCTTTCATAATCAAGTCACAATTCTCCTTAAAAGCTTTCAAAATCAATTTAAATCTATAAGAGATCACAAATCTCAAATGATTTGATAATTGTGATCGGGGAGAATGTGTGATTTAAATTGGATTTAAATTGATAATTCGGTAAATGGTTTTATAAGGATGTACATGCTCTTCTTCCCACATGTGACAAACGATTTCAAATTTTCCATGCACATGTTGAGGGGAGCATCTATCTTAAACCTATGATTTGAAACGTGATCACTTATCTCAATGCGCAGGTTCCCTCTAGTATGTGCAAAACTCTTTTCAAACCTCGAGGCACATATTGAGGGGAGCAAAATCATGAAAACCTCATCCTTCCCCAAAATGCTTTATCTACTTGATTCGATTAGGGAAGTGATGTTGATATTTTTTTGAAAATGTTAATCAAAGAAGTTAATTTCTTCCTCTTGCCTCCGTGTGCAAAACGATTTCAAAAATTTGATGCACATGTTGAGGGGGAGCACTTATTCTAAAAATATCAAAAACAATTCAGGTACAAAATGCTTTGATAAAATATCATAAGTATCTTGATTGATTTTCAATTGGTTCCAATGGCAGATGAACAATACCAAAAGACCGACCAACTTTACATTATGTATGGTGATATAAGGACGATAAGGTTAGGTATGTGTTCCCATGATCCGCCGAACGGAGGGATCTACCCAGGGACTATCCACTAGTTAGTGTAGAGTTCTTAGGTATGATGATAAAAGGAGAAAAATGAGATATGGGAAGAGTGCGGACTGAGACTGAGCTAGTCTTTGGAATAAACCCAACAAGGTTCTAGCTATGAAGTCTCGGTAAGCAATGAAGGGGTTGAAGAATTAAAAAGAATTGAATGAGAAAAGGGTGAAAACAAATAGCCCTCCATTTATTCAACCTTAGAGGCGTAAACCGGGTTCAATTCAAATGCTACAGACGGTAACATCGGTATTGAAGACAAGACGTCATGGACCCAATGGCGCTTTGCACTTCAACTTTCCAAAACCACTCAAGTTCCTCTTAAAAGGACTTGTTTCATTCTCACGGGAACCGACATTATCTATCGACTTTCTCTTAGAGATTGTTGATATTGAAGGAGGAGACCCTCTCCTTAGTCTCCGATATAGGATCCAAATATGCACAAATTGAGTCTAGTGCCACGAGATCATCAATAAATCTCATTAGGACACTTTCAATGAAGACTCTCTATTTCACACAATGTGGAAAGAGATTATATCTTATGAGTCCTACGCATTATCCTTGTGGTATTGCGGAACATCCGAGTGATGTGTTTACATATTCACAATGTGAAGATGGAAAGCCTTCGGAGCCAACATCTAACAAGCTCACGGTAGGTGGCATGTGAGATCTATTATACTGATCAACCATGTGACAAGCTGAACGAAACAATGGGGCGATTCAGTCTTTTGAATCAATCACGGTTCAGGTTATGGATTGACGGATACCTTTGAAAAACCGGTCTTTGTGCTTTAAAACTCTTTTCATTAGCGCGTCGACCGTGTACTAATTTTCAAATCAAAAGGTGTTTTATGATTGATAATTGATTTTCATTAAAACCTTCGTTATATTGCAAAAACAATTTCTATTGAGCAATACGCGATTGTTTTTCAAATCTCTTTTCATCAATCGGTGGGCGTAAATTCTTTGGTTCACTCACTCTGTGTTGTCTTCTTTGAGACGTTCCGGTTTGAGAACAACTAGAGCATTGCGAAACCACATCAAGGAAATTCTTGAATTATACCGATCACGAGCGGTACTTGCTTGATCAACGGGAACCGTGGGCCGTGTACCTCAATTCATCGAAAGTGATCAAAGACACTTTCGTGCGCTTTATTGCTAACTGTCTTATGCGGGTACACCCGAGCGTTCGCGGTGATCGAATGAAGCGGTCAATACATAGCCGCATGCTCACCTAACACATTCATCTCAAAAGAAATCATGATTAGTGCATCAATGACTCGGATATTTTCACTCCATGCTTCGCTTTCTGGCTGTGCCAATATCATGAATCAACTAAAGCTTCCGCTACTCGATGAGAAGATATCATGATCCGAGATGTGAGCATGTCGGTCCGAATGTCACAACATCACATAATACCAACACCACAATGAATGTCTCGAGATTTTCTATGGTGATGATCTCAAAAGTTGGCTCAAATTTATTATCACGTGGATCTGTAAAAGACCTCCTTCTAGAGTAACCAAACATGCAATGAGAAGAATCAATGACTACGAGCTTAGGAGCAAAGTACTACATCAAGAATGCAAGAACAATTGTTAATGTCATATCTGTTTGTATTCAATGTAATTTTAGTATATGTTTGAGGTGACCTCCCTTAGGGGAGATTGTTAGGAATTAGAAATTCCAGGTATTAAAGAGTCGGTCACCTCAAGTATATGTAATCGTTAAAAGCTTCGTAGTCATAGTTATTTTATGTTAAGTAACACCGTGGAGGACGGACGGGTCTTTACCCATTTGTATGCACGATCCACGGCCGTTGTGTGGCGATTATGTAAGACTATAAATACTCTCTACCTCCCAAGGTAGAGAGTTGGAGCTCATAATAATATTTTATTTCTCTCACTATAGTTCCCAACTCTCTTCCTTTCTCTCACTAGAACTCTCTCTCTCTAACATTCTTATACGCCTACTTTGATCATGGTTTAGAGTGTTTGTGAAATCCAATATCCAACATTAACTACCAGCAGCAGTAAACGACTATGTGCCTATTCAGGCCCAGAATAGTAATAGCAGCACCTACCCAAGGGCACCAGAAACACGGCCATTCACAACAACACTAACAACTGTTTAATCATTTCGTTGAGGTCTTCTATCACTGCGTTAGTAAAATTAAGTAGTAGATGTGAATATACTACTAGCAGCTGTAAACCAGCATGGGCCTATTCGAGGCGATAATGGTAACAGCACCACTTACACACGGTCAAATTAAAACGGCCATACACAACAACATCAACGACTAGCATAATTTCGTTGATGTCTTCTATCACTAGCAGTTGTTAGAATAACTAGCATTTGTGCGTATACTACTAGCAGTTATAAGTATACAACCAATTCATTTTATAATTTGAGATATTTAATTTAAGTAATAGAGCATAAAAGCAGTGTAGCATTTTTTTTACGTTTAGAAATGTCGCATAAAGCTCAAAATAATCAACTCAAATGAATGTAACTCTACACATCTAATAACCTGAAGCGTTATGTGGTTACGTCAAAGTGAAGATGTTGATGTTTTTAGAATAAGTGATGGTCTATAAAATAGTTTAGTACATCGAGTCTGACTAAACGATCTACTATAGAAGCTGACTAAACGAACACAAGCTATTAAACACTATGTGGAATCTAGTGCTTAACCTTAAGAAGAATAATAATTAACGAACAATTATTCTGACTAAACACCTGGATATATTATTAATACACGAATACTCTGAATAGTATTAGCGATTACAACGTTGAAGTGTATCGACTCTAAATATGACCAAACGTTATATCTAACTCTAGCCTAGGACCTCCTTTTATAGGCTAAGGAGTCCTTTACAATATCTGATATGTACTCTACAGGATAAATATACTTACCATACTTATCTAATACAAAACATCCTACCCAAGAAATTCTAGAATATTACATATTAAACCGACACAATCATCTTGGCAGTGATAAACTACATTAGCAGGGTAATGCGACTTCTACTACCACTGGTTTGTCTTTTGTTGACATTGTCAATTTCCGCTGGCATTCACGGTGCGGGTATTTTGCCTTTCTCTTGTGAGGGCGGAATCCGTCTTCTTGTTTGCTATCATTTTCTTGAAGGATTTCCCGTGGCTTGCTACCTCGTGGGGCGGCCGTATTTTTCCATGGGATTCCCTGAGAAGTTTGATAGGCCTTTCAAGGGGTTTCCCGTGTAAATTCGCCCCTCTGCATGGCTTGGAAGGGCTTTTAGTAAGGTAGCTTTTCCACCCTTACGACCTTTATTTTAGAGCAATGCTAGAACCACATAAAGAATTCACAAAAAATAAATCCACATCTTTGGCGTGTCCGGGTGATTGGTTGAATTAGAGAGAGGAGAGAGAACGTCACAAAATACACCAATCATCCAGCGACGCGTCGGCATGTGATTTTGTGATTTCTTTATGTGGTTTGCTCTTTATTTTATACGGCCCTTAAAGTGGTCATTTTACCTTTAACCCGGTCTATCCAACCCGATCTGCCAGGATTGGCGACGATACACTGCTTGGGGTACCGCAATCAACTGAGGACTGATGCCATAATTTTCAGCCTTGTTGTTTGCCTTTCTGAGGGAAGCTTCTTGTTAATTAGGGGAATCGCTGCGTATTGCGCTGCCCTAACTTCTTTGTCGCCCTTCCTAGGGACCCAACTCTTTGCACATTCTATCACTTAAAGTCGACCCAATACCCATGATATACTTCCTTCTTCCGCTCGGGAGCGTAGGTTAAAAAGGAACTGCTTTGAACTTTGAAGATCCTAAATGGCTAATGAGAGTCTAATCGGTTTAAACTCCCACCTTTGGTACGCCATATGGTGCAGGCAGCTTCCACAAACTTCAAAGGACACGGGTTTTGGGTGAAGGAATGTTGTGAATGGTAATGCGGAGATGGGTTATTAGTCATCATTTTAGAACGACTAATTGTTATTAATAGTCATTTAAGAACATGTTTCAGGTTGTCGCAGCATCGCTTTGCGCTTATGTTTTCTTTTTGGGGGTAAAGGTTTAGGCTATGTATGGGCTTTTTGTAAACGACGTGTGTGGGCAACAGCGTTGTTGTTGACGGACGGATGTATTCTTTTTGTATTGTGTACCATCGTGTTCTTTTTCTGAATAACATCTTCAACTTCTTTGGTGTTTCTAAAATTTATGCTTTGCACGATGTACGAATTCGAACTATTTTTGTTAGTGGAGGAATGGTTGTTTTGTTTTATGTACTTTCCCTTTATTTACCTCGTATTTATAGCGAAGATTTTCTGTTCTTGCAGCGTTATCATTAATTTTCATTTACTGTTTTGTGGGTAGGCACGTGCCTAGGCTCCTACCTTGGGCATCTATTTTTCCTGCTAGATTTGTCATAAAATTTCTAGGGAAGGAAGCGTCAATATTTACTTAGGTTTTCTCTCCTTTTTGGTATTTGGATAAGCCTTATCCGTAATTATAAACTGTTTGAATTTATCGGTTTATTAACATAGTGGTTGTCGTTTTATGTATGGGTTGAATGCCCTATGTCAATTAAGTTTTTGTACAGAAAGTTTGCTATGTCGTATATACTTTTTGGTAAAATGTAACTTCCACATCTGTTGTTGCTTTTGGAAATGTTGCTTATGCACGTTTGACAAACTGAAGTAAAACATGCATATCAGCGCTTTAAATTTCACTTTTAAAATTTGAACTGCAACTAGTCAACCTTTTAATTCTCAAAAACCATTTTGTACTTTAGGGACTTTTTGAATATAAATTATTTCGAAAACACAAACAAAGTTGATATTTGCGTCGACACTAGCGGTGGTTTCACCGACAATAGCAGTGGTTGTGTGTACTGTAGCAGTGGTTGCGTATTTACATATGCACATTCTTGAGAATTTGTTCAAACCCTATAGCCTCTTTTGGTTTTTCCAAAAACGCAACCATGTTGTGAGTTGCAGCAGAAGACTTGGGCACCATTGATGTTTATTTCGAAATTGATTGCAACAGATTGTTAGGGGTTGCGAATTATCTTTGTGTGTGGGTCTAAACTATGTTTTGCGCTAGTAGTTGTAACTCTTTATTTTTTTTATCCCCAATTGAATCGACATTAATTTGTACTTTCAAAGCAACAGTTTTAACACTTGTAGCAGTTGTTAGTATTTTTGGGCGTATTTATCCCCAATTGTGCTATTCTAATCAGCAAACGCTACCGTTATCGTCATCTAGTATCTAGACATGAAAATTCTGACAATCTAGTTTATGTTATTGGGCAATTTCGTTTGTACCTCAGGCCACCGTCCAATTTGCAATTTGGGCAACTAAATGCCATAACTGGGCAATACTTCTTGTACAATCGGGCAACCATAATTCTTAACCATATGATCATAAATGATAGACTTAACAGCATAAACCTAAAAGCACTAAGTTGGGCATAGAAGCACTATCTCATGGTTGGCAGCATAAACTCATAATTTTTTAAAGGCAACAAACATTCATAACAGGTGCAACCATGCATCTAAGGCATGTGTTGTATTGTGTTGCGATATGATTGGTTGTAAGGCATTTGTTGCCTTATTTTTATTGGCTAAAAGAAATGTCTGAGTGATTTTCTATAGTGGGTAAAACATCAATTAAAATAGAACTATTAATAGAAGGGTTCATGGATTAAATAAAAGAATTTCTCTTTTCCCTTCTCGGCGGCATATCCAGTTTCGAGTTCCACACCCTCCTGTTGCAGATCTTTCATTTCCTTGTGAACTACCCCCTTTTTCTCTGATCTCGAACCCTCTTTCAGTTTTCGTGATAGAAAACCATTTGTTAGCTTCCTTCTTTTGAAAGATGTTGCACTACCGCACCGCATGCATTCGTCGAATGTCATTGTCTGTGTGCAACAATGTTAAATCATCTTCGAGTGCCTTATTTGGTGCACCATAAAATAAAGCCCATTTTTCCCCTCCAATATCATTGAAAACATGATCAAGCACCCTGGTGGAGCTAAAACACCAGACATCAGCAAGGCGACAGCCTACATGGCGGAGTGGCTGAAATTCAAATTTCCCGTAGTGGTGAACTTTAAATATGACTTCTTTGGTTTCCGCCATGTCCTATAAAACATAAACCCTAATAACAATTAGAATCAACCACTAGAATTTAAGGGGTATACTGACCATACCTATAAAACATAAACCCTAATAACAATTTCAATAACTTTTAATTAAATAAATATTTAATATCAGAATATAAAATATAAAGCTGCACAATTATTTACACTCATGTACTCTATAAATACATGAACGAATAAGTAACAAAGTACATCGGGGGAGTACAATAAACCTGAATTTGTTTCTAAAAAAGAAGAAAAGGACAACGATTTTTTTTATTTGGATTCTTCGATGAAAGTGACCTAGGGTATAAGAAGGAATGTGAGAATGTTGATTGTTGGGACGATAAGGATAACTGATGTGTGGTTGGGACCATAAAAGGATAAGTGGTGTGTGGGGTAAAAAGGTTTATGTGTTTGTCATTCTAGGTCCCTCTTGTATATTACATTTGTCACACTATAGAATAAAAAGCGCTTGTTCAAGTTAGGATTTGCTAGTGCTGAAAACCATATAATATAAATGTGTTGTTACTATATGTTGTCTAAGGTTTCAGAATAAATACTTAAAAAATAGATATTACATGTTAGTACTGCTAGTGTTGAAGGCCAAATAATATAAACGTGTTGTTACTACATGTTTTCTAAGGTGACAGGGCTGCCGTTAGCATTAGCTATATAAACTTTCAAAAACGTTATTGACTATCACAAAGTTGTTAGTACATTGTTGCTGATGTAGTAGTTTTGGTTCCTGCTGTCAGGTATATAGTTACTTCTGGTATAGTAGTTAAATGGTTTCTGTTGTTAATGCAGACTGGTTATCTTTAAAACAAATTCAATGTTCCCAAAATATGCATTTAGTCTTAACTCTAGCATTAGCTCATATGTATTAATAGGCACATATATTATGTCTACAGATTGTTGAAGATTATTAAATTGATTTAAATGTGATTTAACTAGCAGGGATTTACATTATGGTACATTATGCACATCAGGTCACTTAAAAATACACAAACCATTTCTCAAAAAGCAACTGACATCCTTACCTTTAAGCAGTGAAAACAAAATAGCCAAATGCTAGAGTTCACAAAACAATCAAAAAAGTAAAATGAGAGGCCATGATTTCGGTTTGATAAAAACATTGGCTCCTTTGAGATGAAAACAAAACTACACTGATACTCTACTATTTTAGAAATGCACTTTAGATTCACATCCAAAAGTATACACTAACTCTTAGTGGCCACAAATAACCCATTTGCAAACACCAATTCTTACAGTGACTTTGGATTATTCACACTATACACCAATTCAAATTGTCAATAAATAATACGTGTCTACAAAAATCTAAAAACACCATTTCATTTGTGAAATTTACCTTTCACTTGTACTGTGATATTTCAGTCAATTAACATTTAGATCAATTAGATTATCAATCATCACAATCATTTACGAAATGTCGTGCTCTTTGTGTCAAGATGGTACATGCACTCCGAATTGTACTAATTTGCGGGATTCTTTATTTAAAGACATGATAGACCGTTTCAAGAGAATGGTAATTGCTTGTGAGTCGGGAAAGACTTTCCCAATAGAAGGAAATTTTAGAGAGAAACAAGAGTTGATTGATAAGAGGAAGAGAATGATTGAACAACTTCAAGAGTATGAATGTGAGTATGAAGATATGAAAGCGCGTTTCAAGAGGATCGAAGATGATAATGCTAATTTGGAAGCAACGTGTGAAGAAGCGATAGCTGATTTTAAGATTTACAAACATTATAATGCATGATCTTTGAGCGAAGTATGAAGAGATGATAACTAGTTTTAAGAATTTGAAAGATCATAATCTTTGTTGTCAAAGCTAAGTATAAAGAGATGGTTGAATGTGCCAAAAACCTTATCAACATACTCAAAGAAGTTGCGGTGATCTTTGATGATTTTAGGATTATGAATGTGTTTTGTATATGTTTAAGAATGTGCTATTTTGGACTTATTTGGTATGTAAGCTAATAAGTATTTAACTAATTAACAAGGTACTAGATTACTGCATCAAATTTTATGTTATGATTTTATCATATCATTTGCGAAAACTTAAATAATCAAATAATAGCTAATCTCGATATTACAAATATAGGGATGCTTAACGTTACAACTATCTGTGTACAATATAGGCATGTTATACTGGCAGTAGTGAACGAAGCTGATTACTTGGGTAGGTGTGTGTGTAAATGTGGGTATTTAATGTTGCTATCCTTTATAATAAGAAAGCCAAACGGGTAAATTTCAATGTTGGCTTACCTTTTATTTGACTGCTCACAAGTTAATTGAATAGGTTAGAAAGAGTGTGTGTTACTCTTCAATTAAATTCTCCTACCAACTAGTATGGCACACCATTCAAGTATAATAAATGAAGGGAAAAAATACAGATGGTTATGCTAGTAGACGTTCTTATATAATCCGTGAATGCTATTCTTTTCTTTATAACATCAAACAAGTTTCACCATGGCTGAGGAAACCGGTTGTGAAATGATATGCATTGGGTGCTAGCTGAAAAGAGAAAACAAGGTTGGATTGACCTTTGATGCAAGGCGTCCATCGAATAGAGAAATTATGTGATATTGTTGTCCAATGCAATGACTTTGTACATGATGACATGTCCAATGATCCACCTCTCAGATCAGGTTACACAGATCGAAGTGGTGAGGATACTATGAAACTCATTCTTGAATTGATGGATACATGCACAACTATGGAGTCAAAGATCATTGGTCTTTAAAATTTGACAACTACTAAGGCTGAAACAATCAGGAGGTTGAAGCACAGAGTATGTGTTTTGGAGAGACTAAGAAGGCCAAGGGTCACTGCATTCAGGAAAGTAAAGAAAACGGGAAAGAAAGCAAGCTCCTATGGGAATCAAAGTTTGGAGGATGCATCCAAACAGGGGAGGAGTGAGAGTAAAAATTCAGGGAGGCATTGGTAGATTAGGATTTGGATAGTGGAGACAAAGGTGAAGGTTATTTGGTGGCTCACATGGAAGGTAAAGAAGCAGTAATAAATGATTCTTTAAAGGTTACAGATTGAAGAAAGGAGAAGGAAGTGGTGCGGGCAACCACTTTGCCGATTTCTTTGCATCCGCTGCTAGTATTGCAGTAACCACTGCTGCAACCAATGCTGATATTATTCTACCCACTGCCAGTTCAGACGTTTCCCTTTGCAGGGCAACCACTTCTACAATTATAACCACCGCAATAACACCAACACCAAAGCCAAAAGAGGCTGAGAATGAGATTGCCATAGAATTGCTCAACCTAAAGCAATCACACCCTATCCCTGCACCTAGACCTATTGCTAAGAGTCTAAACATTGGTGAACCTGTGCAGAAAGTTGTAGTTACTGAAACTGATATTGGAAAGGGTAAAGGGATTGCAGATCCAACTTTGGTGTTTGAAAGTACAGAGGAGCAGATAGCTTTTGATGAACAATTTGCTAAAATATTACATATGGAAGTAAATGCTTAAGAAATTGCTAAAGAAAAGGAAATGGCAAAGCAGGAAGAAGCATCTAAACAAGCTGTAGAAGAGTGGTAAACGGAACAGATGTATTTTACCCTACATAATTACGAAAAGTAGTTCAGTTTACTCGTAATTATTAACTTAGCTTCATAGTCCTAAAAAGGGTCAACAAAAACCAAAAATAATTCAGGCCATAGAAGGAATCTATACCAACGTCGTAAACAGTTGCAAAGATGATGCATATAAACCACTCCTTATTAGTCTACAAACTGCCACTAAATTTTTTAATGAACCAAGTAATGTTACATACTTAACTAACGACATCTAAGGTATTATACCCTACATAATTACGAATCAGACAGACATAAAAATCAGCAATGGATTATAAAATGGAATTAACACCTATCTAACATAGGTATTAATCGAATAACAACAACGATTTATTATAACATATAACCAATTGGAAATAATCATATGTAATAAACAACGAGAAGAATATTTACGTACCACATTTGGCCACATTTAAAAAAAAACTTGATCAATCGAATGTGGTTTGCAATCAACACTGTAGCTTTATAGATGGTGACATAACTGACATTACAAGGAAGAGAGGGGCTGGCAAAGAAGATGGTTTGATTTGTGAAAACAGTAAGTAATAATGCTTTTGTGCGAGAAGCAAAAACAGAGAAAAACGGTAACTATGGATGTTTTTGTGAGTGGCTATTGGAATTTGAATAGAAATGTACTGTACTTTCACTATTCAAATGTGTACTTTCTATGTAATGTAAAATGACGAAACAACCCTTTTTAAAATATACGGTTGCCCAGCGAATTTTCGTTGCCCAAAAAACAATACCTTACACATACGGGACACTTGTCACAATGTCGATGAGTTGCCCAATGACAGCGGTTGCCCTCGGTCCATTTTCAAATTAAAAAAAAAAAAAGTGGTCCGGAAAGTGATAAGCCTCAGGGCGAGCGGTCCATTTGCGTCATTTTCCCTTTTCTTTATCCATTTTTAGTTCTGGTTGTTAATACTGGTGGATTCATGGTTAAGTCTGGTGGTTTAATCTTTTACCATATTTTATGGGGTAACTATTATCTTTCTATTCTTTGAACTTATTCACTTCCAAAGATAATTGAAACCCTACCAGTATATATACTACTTATAACTCTGTTTTCTTATACGAGTTATACAACAGAGTCAGTCGTGATCAAAAATATTTCTTGTATCATCATGGTTTCTGCAGAATGGTGTGCTAAGAATGGTGTACAGATCAGTAATGTTTTGGAGTTGTGTACTAAGTTGTCTTCTAGAATTTCAGTCTTGGAACAAGATCTTGCTTCGACAAAACAGATGTTGGGAGCTAAGGTGAATAAGTTGGAAGAAGACATACAGAACTTACAGGCCAGACAAAGTATTCTTAATGAATCGATTCAATCTCCAGAGTCTGTGAATAATCTTCATGATTCTTCCAAACAGAGGAAGAAATCAAAGTTCATTACCTTGAAAGGGATGGTTCAAAATCTTGATCCAATAGTTGATTGTGAGATTTATTGGGATCAATTTGGAAAAGCTGGGAAGGTCATCAGATACAGTGGAGAGTTTCTTTGTTCACAATTATCTCAAGGATTTAATAACATCTTATAATCAACAAGAGTTGGACACTTTGTGGAGTTTAGTTCAACAGAAGCTCAAGATTGCTAACAAGTCTGATGTTAAAGAGCAAGAACTTTATACAGAACTTCAAAGATTGTATGCACCTGATCCTCTGAGTTGTATATTGGAATTTTCCATGTCAAGATTCTGGTGTGTCATGGAAATTTTATGATAAGTGTGATGTTCATCATTTGTCCACAGGAAGTGGAGTTGACTTGTTCATCTTGGCAGAAGTAGAATATCCATTGTGTGCTGAAGTGCTTCAAGGAATGTTACTCTCAAAGCTTCAGTATGAAAAAGAATCTATGGCTGCTGAAGAGTTCATCAAAAGGATATGTGATCAACTATTGGCCAAAATAGTTGATCAGATTGAAGAAGAAACAGCAGTCAAACGAAGAAGTATGAGGTAAAATTACTTGTTAGTTTAAAAAAAATGGGTATTCAACTCACCATATCTGTGTGGATGAAGAGTTGACTAGCCCACAAGATCATGGCTTGTGGTAAAGGCTGTGGAAAACCATGACTAGTCCAGAAGGGTACAGCTTGTGGTAAAGACTTAACAAATCTGTTGATAGTTCTTTGGTTTTCTAAAAATCAGTGGTTATCAATGTACCTTGGTCTTATACACCTAAACATTGGCTACTTCAATAGTGATGGCTAATTGGTAAAGAGACATCAAATCCATTAAATTTTCTATGATTCACCTCTCACAGAAGTTAACACATTTGGAAGTGATGAGAATAGTATGAAACTTTCTAGTTTTGATGTACAGATAGTCATAGATCTTTGGAAAGACCATGGAGTGCTAAGAGTTTGATGATATGATGCTGCATAGAACTTATAATGAAGACAATCTCAAGGATGCAACTTAAAGATAATTCCAAGATCCTCAGGAGCTTAAAAGAACTTGAAGTTCACAAGTGAAGATCAAGTTAGGGGAGGATTGTTGGGAATTATATTTTGTAATGGTTAAGTCTAGTTAAGTCTGGTAGCAGTAATAGTTAAGTCTGGTAGATCAGACTTAAGTCTGTTTTAGTTAAGTCTGCCAGTACTAAAGATGTTAAGTCTGGCAGAACAAAGTGTCGTTGGTTAAGTCTGTTTATGTTCAAAACAAAATAGTTGTTAGAGTTATATTAGGAATAGATATGAACGTGTAGAGATATCTTAGGAGAAGATATTTTTACCCTTCTACAAGTTTGTTAGACAATTAGGGTTTCCTTGGTGTATAAAAGGAACCCTAAGGTGTTAGGTTAAGGAACGGGTTGTATGCATTAGCTTTCAAGTAAATTAATAGAAATTACAAAGTTAGTTTATATTGTTCTTCATACTTTATGTGTTAAAATTCCGCATTAACACATCAAGCTTCTGTTAAAGAGTTCTTCATATAGTAAATTGAATCTATTCAATTTTACTATTAGTCCATTCAAGGTTACTTAGATCCAGGAATTTGTTTTTACGTTTTTGTCCGTTTGTATCTGTTTTTTTACGTTTTTGTCTGTTTTTATCTGTTTTCATCCATTTTTTTATACCTTTTTGTCCGTTTGTATCCGTTTTCGTCCATTTTTTACGTTTTAGCCCATTTTTACGTTTTTGTCCGTTTTATTCGTTTCATTCGTTTTTTAATCCGTTTTCGCCTGTTTTTTACGTTTTTCATCCATTTTTACATTTTCATACGTTTCCGTCCTTTTTTTATCTGTTTTCGCCCGTTTTTTACGTTTGTGTCCGCTTTTATCCGTCTTTGTTCGTTTTTTTATCCGTTGTCGCCCGTATTTTTACGGTTTTGTTCGTTTTTATCCGTTTTTGTTCGTTTTTTATGTTTTTGTCCATTTTTATCCGTGTTCGTTCATTTTTATATGTTATCGTCTGTTTGTTTTCGTTTTTGTCTATTTTTTTTATGCTTTCGTCCGTTTTTAGTTAGTTTTCGTCCGTTTTTAGGTAGTTTTCGTCCGGTTATAGGTAGTTTTCGCCCAATTTTTTATGTTTTTGTCCGGAAAAAAACTGGCAAAAACGGAAAAACAGACAAAAACGTATAAATAGACAAAAACATAAAAAAACGGACGAAAACATATAAAAACGGAAGAAAATAGATAAGAAAGGAAAAATATGTAATATAACGGACGAAAACATATAAAAACAGACAAAAACGGATAAAAAAGTAAAAAACGTAAAAAGGCGGTAGCGATAAAAAGAATGAAAGCGGATAAAGCGGGCAAAATGAAAAAAAACGGGTGAAAACGGAAAAAAATGTAATATAACGGACGAAAACATATAAAAACAGACAAAAACGGATAAAAAAGTAAAAAACGTAAAAAGACGGGCGAAAACGCATAAAAAAGAATGAAAGCGGATAAAAACGGGCAAAATGAAAAAGCGGCGAAAATGGATAAAATGAACAAAAGCGGATAAAACGGACAAAAACTTAAAAGCGGTAGGCGTAAAAAGCGGATGAAAGCATTATAAAAGCGGTCAAAACCGTAAAAAAAGCGGACGAAAATGGATAAAAGCGTAAAAAGCGGACGAAAGCGGATATAAACGGACAAAAGCGTAAAAGCGAGCGAAAGCATATAAAAGCGTAAAGGCGTGCAACGGATAAAACGGACAAAAGCGTAAAAAGTGAAAACGGATAAAAACTGTAAAAATGTATTAAAAAAAATAAAAAAAGGATAAACAATGGACGAAAACGAATAAAATTGGACATAAACATAAAAAAGGGACGAAAACATATAAAAACAGACGAAAACGGATAAAAACGGACGAAAAACGTAAAAAAATAGAGAAAATGGATAAAAACGAACGAAAACAGATAAAAACGAACAAAAACGTAAAATAAAAAGGCAAAAACTATTATTAACGGATGGAATAACTAGCGAAAACTATTATTTGAAAAAATAGGACTAACGGTGCAAAAATTATTAACAAAGGGACTAACGGTGCAAACACTTAACGGAGAAACTAACGACCAATCCAGAATATGGACTAAATGAGTGCAAGGTTTCAAAAATAGGTATATCTGGTGTAATTAAAACGACTTAGGGACTAAACATGAAATATGAGCAAACCACAGGGACCAAACGTGTAATTTTTTCTAATATAATTATCAAACCGGACTACTACGCAAGCCAATTTACAAAAATGGCAATGAATTAAGGGTGTGCTTGGTTCAAACTAAGGAAAGGGAAAGAGAAAGGCAATGATAATGGTGAGAAATGAAAAAGGGAAAGAAAAGCAATTCCCCCCCCCCCCCAATTTGTTGGGTAATTGCTCATTACCCACTATTGGGTAATGGGGTCATTGCATTATCCTCTACTAAGCACATTTTTTCATTATATTTCTCATTCCTTACCCCCTATAACCCCCTACCAAGCATGCCCTAAATAAACCATGAGAAATCTTTTATTCGCCATACAGACTATAGTCTATGTTTTAAAAAAAATTCAAATACAAACTGCTCGATTATATGACCTTTTACTCGACTTCACTTTAATTTTTTGTTCGACTTTACTATAATCTTGCTCGAATCCATTGTTTAAAAAAAAAATCATGCGTCACAGACTGGAAATCAACATTTTTTTTATCCATTCAAGAAATTAAATCCTTACAAAAATATACCATGGTGCACTACGCAAGCCATGTGCACCGTCCGCTAACCTCGTGGTTCAATGGTTATAAGACACGTGTCACCAGCAGCACCTTTAACAATAGTGTATGCACGTCATGCGTTGGTACATGAGAAACGTGCCTTATTATATCTTTTCCTAGTTCTCGTTTGTGTACAAACCATCACACATAGGGTTGATCACGGTCTAAAAACAAGACCGGACCGAAAACCAATTTGGTCCAAAAGTCTGGACCGAAATGATCGGTCCATGTCCGGGTCAGTCCGGTTTGTCGGTCGGTCTGATTCAATAAAGCATAATAATCGGTTTTGCGTAAGACCAAACCGGACCGAGGATTGAAAATGAGGAAAAGTATGGACCGGACCGAAATATGTTCGGTTCGATCCGGTGGGTCCAGTTTCTCGGTTCGGTCCGGTCCATTGTCTATAATGCTCAGCCCTAATCATACACGAACACCAATAGGCGCACATGTATGGCATGCCATGTTCGTACTGGTAATATACTCTTAAGAAGTCCAGTTTCCTACTATATGGTTGTTAGTGTGTTATTAGTCTAGGTATTGTAATTTGTTGAGAGGCCTAGCCCAATTTATTATTATTATTTATATTATAATCTTACATTATTCAAGAATTAATAAAATTATCCATGCAATACGGTATCAACAAAATGGTAAATTTGAACGTATGATACGCACAATAAACAATCAAATTTGAACCTTACTTTTCCAAGTACATATACATTCTCATTTTTGGGTTGAGGCACTTAACATGCCAACTTATTTATTGAATATTTTTCAAAAATAATGAAATTCCTCATACCCGCCTTTTTGGCACATAGCAAACTTGCACAATCAGCTGGAGCAGGAGATCAGTGATACATACACTATTGTTGATACTGCTCAGCAGGAGAAGGATATGTTGCAAAACGAGCTATTGTCAGCACGGGAGCGGATTACGGATTTGGAGGCTCGCTTAGAGCAGGGTGATACCCGAGCAGATGAGCTTGAGAGGAGCATCAGAGCCTTGGAGAGGCGTTTGGGATCATCTGGTAGTAGTCAATAGATTAGCCTTATTTGTAACTTTCATTTATTGTTGTAGCCTAGTAGTATTAATGAGATGCTTGTACTCTTTTATTTTGTAAAACGATGTATTAACGTGTGTCGTGTGTAGTGTATTTTAGTGTTCAAGTTTTACATTTATATTTTGATAAGTTAGGGGTGTTAAACTACTTGGAGGAATAAGTCACAAAAGTGGTGTTAGCCTCGCTTTTTTATAAAGATAACGTCACTTACGTGAATTGGACTAGATGCGTAGTATACTTTGCCCATAGGGACTATTATTGTTTAAGTGGCAAAGTAATGGTTTGTTGAGCCTATAAATACCCCTCATGACTCTCCATGAGGGGGGAGGTGAAGCATTTGGTTAAGTGTAGTGTGTGTTTATTCAATAAAGTATCATTTGTTTTCTCCTCCCTCTCTCTACTTTCTCTCTCTAGAAGATGAATCACTTCATCTTCTTCCACCAACCTAGACCTCCAAAACCACATAAATCACATGTTATTCGGTCCTAACAAGTGGTATAGAGCCATGGTTATTGTTTGTTGATTTATTGTGGTTTTTTATATGTTTTTGGCTGTTTTTACCCCATATTTTTAGATCCGGAAAAAAAAATTTCCTATCTTTTTGGTAGACAGTTTTAAAAACAGTTGTGTCTCTTTTGGTCCAAAACTGTCCTGGTCGTACATGTCAAGATATCTGTTTTTGAGTATCTTTTGGTCCAAACAGTATATCTTATCATTTTTGTGACTTTTTGGTACCATATCTGTGAAATATCTTAATGGTTAAACTGGTCACTTTCTTGGTCAAACAAGGCAAAAAGATGACTTTTTTAGTCACTTTTCTGGGTAAACATGAAGATGATCGGAAAACTTGGTCGGAAATCTTGCTGGAAAAAAAGTCAAAGGGTCAAAACCCTATTTTTACGCCTAAGGAGCCATCTACAGAGATATTTACATTATAAGCGTGAAGTTATGCGGAAGAAACGGTCTGCGTAAGGTTTTTACGCATAAGCCTATGTTTACGCATAAGCTTTATGCGTAAGACCCTGTTTATGCATAAGACCATCCTTTACGCGTAAGCCTGACCCTACGCTTAAGGTTTTGAAAAAAATGTTACGCGTAAGAGAGTTTACGCTTAAGGTTGACAAAAGTTACGTGTAAGAAAACGTTTTGTTTCGAGCTAGTAAAAAGACTTAAGCGTACACTAAACTGAAAAAAGACCCACGACCACAACACATGACCTATACCAAAATACTCGACCTCGGTTTGTTTTTACAAACTTCATCATTCCATGGAGTTGACGCTAAATCGAATTGTAAAAATTGTCCAAATGACTCGATCAAAACCCAAATCTACTCCTGCATATTCGAATCTATCACCTCTTCAACATCTCAAACTATCCTAACTCCATCTCAAAACCAAGACTCAAACATAAGTACAAATGATCTCAGATTCAAATCAATTTTTTTTCAATCTTTTAAAGATTGTTTTAATGGAACATCAATCATCATGGATCATTTTCGAAGTCAAAGCTTCAAGATAATATTCGAAAGCTAAAGAAGGACCAAAACCAAACGGTTTTACTCCTTTCTTTGGTTCTATTGACAGAAAAACTAATTAACATCACAATACTTACCCGGGACCCCATTCAAAGGATCTTGAAGCATTTAAATTGGTTTCTTGATTCGGATTAAGCTACTCATGAAGACAAAGGTTAGGTAATTATTATGATGAGGTGAGCTTCGTTTATGATTGTGATTTGGATGAGATGAGATGAGATTTGGATTTGTGCCTTATACCGGATCTATTGTTGTGAGATAAAACGTTTGGTGTGAGAAAAAATTGGGTGGTAGGCGTTTATTTTGAGATGTATGCGTATGTTTGGTTATCCGGTTGACATTTTGGATCGTGGGCTTCACTTTACTTGTGTGGATATTGGCCTTGGATTATATTCGGTGGGCTGAAACATAAAAGGATGGAATTTGGGCTGTTATGATATATACATCCGTATATATGAATTGGACCAACGAAGGGAATTAAACGTATAAAGAAATTTTTATCCAATTGTTTTTTAAATAAATTATTGGATATAAATTTTAATTAGTTGGCCAATTGAGTGGTATTTTTGGTATGGAAATTTTCACGGAGGGATACATAATTCACGGCTTGAGCGAAGATCTGAAAAAATGATTATGGGGTTTTGGTACGGTATTATTAATGTGAAATTGAAGTGACGTTTCACGGGTGAACTTCTTTATCTTTGAGACGTTGGTTGGTTGGATGCATGTCTCAAGATAACTTGTTGGGGTATTACTGTCACTTTAAGTGATTTTGAATTGACAATCTGGTTATAACTGATGTAAGGAGTTATGTTGTAGTGCTCAGTGTCACACGCCGTTGTGGATTGTTCAATAATTTAGAACAAGCAGTAAGTCACATAGTTGGGATGTTTTCTTCCTTTTCAAGTTAGTCGTATCGGGTTTTCTCCACATGTGGTCATTACAATTAGCCGGTGAATTCAAAAGAGGTTCGTTTTTCGGTTGGTTTGAGAGAATTATTGAGAGTATTTTTGCGACATATTCTCACAGAATTTTGATCAAGCTATGATGTTAATATTGCATCAAGAAAAAGGTATCATGGCATGCGCAACATTATGATGATTCGATAGCTTCGCAACCATCGGGGAGAAGTTGGTATTTCAACTTTCGTGATTGGATTGACGAAGGGATTTGTGCTTAAGACCGAAGAAGGAGAAGTAGTGTGTGTACATCGAGGCTTTTTACCAACTTGGATGCAATACTAAGTTAGTTATGTTGTTACGATGTTCCCAAGCGACAACCATTGTGCTATCAAGAGTTTACTTTCTCCATTGCGTGTTGGAAGAGTGTTGTCGGTTCAGGGAGGGGCGATAAAAGTAAAAGGCTCACTAGTTAGGAGGGTAATAACCTAACTAGACCGTTCAGGTTGAAGTTGAGCTACAAGGATTTGTGCCGTGGTAGCCCAAAGATCAAATGCCGAGATCGTCGGAAGGGAGAACTTCAAGTTTGCCTCGATTATAAAGACTCTGAGACTCTGCGGCTTCAACAAAGTCAAACATTGTTCATTACTATTGTAATTTACTTTGTTTTGTATTTATAGGTCTCATTGTAACCATTCACGTGTGTGATATCTTGGAGGAGATTGTTAGCCTCGCTTTTTATAAAGATAATGTCACTTACGTGAATTGGACTAGATGCGTAGTATACTTTGCCCATAGAGACTATTATTGTTTAAGTGGCAAAGTAATGGTTTGTTGAGCCTATAAATACCCCTCATGACTCTCCCTAAGGGGTGAGGTGAAGCATTTGGTTAAGTGTAGTGTGTGTTTATTCAATAAAGTATCATTTGTTTTCTCCTCCCTCACTCTACTTTCTCTCTCTAATAGATGAATCACTTCATCTTCTTCCACCAACCCCGACCTCCAAAACCACATAAATCACATGTTATTCGGTCCTAACAAGTGGTGATGTTAAACTTTTGATAAGTTATAACCATGTGCATCAACCTAAGACCAGTGGTGTAGTTAAACTTTTTTAAGTTATAACAATTAAGCTAAAGCAAAACCAATATGAAATAACACATAAAGATAGCAAGATCATGATTCTTGATATGGTAATAAAGATACAATTATAAAAAGTCAAAGGAGTATATTTATGACTAAAAAATGGAAAAGTGATTTTCGGGTCTTATCGGGTTAACCCGATAACCAGATAACATTATTTTTTTAATCCTAACTCGACCCGATAACACTATCGGATTATCAAATTCGGATCAAAACAACCCGATTAGATTTTTTTTACCCTATTTGACCTGACCCGATAAGCTTTATCGGGTTCGGATCAGATCAACCTGACCCTACTGACACCCCTACCCGCGACATACCTTCCACCCCCTATGTGCCACTTCTTACGCCAGTTAATTGGCTTGCATAAGAAATGATGGTGATGCTTTTAATTAATTATTATAATTTTTTTGATTTAAATGGATTATTTGATGGGTGTGACATTTTACTTTCTTTTTTATTTATTTATTTATTTTATTGTTTTGGTATCCATATTTATCATAGATGGGCTTTTGGAACTTTGTTTTTAGTTAATGTACTGTAAACCCAATTTTATTTTCGTAGTATTATTATTATTATTATTATTATTATTATTATTATTATTATTATTATTATTTTTTAAAAAATTTCGTATTGTTTTTAATTTCGTGTTGTTTTTAATCCAATTTTATTTTCGTATTATAATTTGTACTTTTTAATGAATGAAAAAATTAGTTAATTTGAAAAAATGAAAAAATAAAATAAAATTGTGGCTCTCAAAAGGTGGAAATGACCCAAGCCATTTTGGTCCTTAGCATCTTCATCGAGTTGGTCATGCATATCCAACCAGCCAGTTAAAAGGAATGGGTGGTTACGCAAGACCTACGAAAGCAAAGCCGACATCTAGCATATCCAACATTCACTTAGATTTCAGAATGAGGGATATACACTAGTTTAGGCTTAGCTTAAGTGTACAACTCGTATCTTGTAGATGCATAGTAGTAGGTTGACTTTATGTAGGTACGTAAAAGCATTTCTTGAATGAATGAATGAACAATTTGACTTCAATTTCTTTTCTTGATTATTATAACCCGATTGGAATCAAATTGTATGCTTGGTACCATTGATTTCGAAGAAACAAGCAACATTCTTTTAGCTATTTAGACCATATACTCATGAACCACACTTGATGAATTTGAACTTGATCAGGGATATACAAAGCGCAATCCGGATAAAGGAAGAGACAAGATCAGATCTACAGACAACTGCAAAACAGACACAACAACAACAAAAACAAACAAACTACAAACAACTAGAGAATTATTAGAAGTTAGTGTTAGACTACAAACTAATATACAAAAATAATGCAGAGTTTGCACAAAAAACCTCCCCTGAGGCATATGCCTCCCCACGAGGCCTATGCCTCCCCTCAAACTATCTTGATCAAGGGTTTAACATTCCAATATTGACCACGAGGTGTTGAAACCTTGGTCCATCAAGCGCTTTGTTAACAAGTACGCCACATTATCATCAGGTATGGATTTTAGCCACTTTTATCAAATGTTTTCATAAGCATCTCTTATAAAAGTGGTGCACGATTTCAATGTGTTTTGTTATTTGTGAAAAACTGGATGTTTGACTATGCAGATGGTACTTTGATTATCTATATGAATTGTAGTGTTCATAAAGTTGTACCCATAGTCCAAAGATTGGTTAATCCAAAGGACTTGTCCACGGCAATTTGCGGCGACAGCGTACTACGCTTCGATGGTTGAGGTGGCCATGATGGTTTGTTTCTTGCATTGCCAAGAAATCAACCTCTTGCCAAGAAATTGGCGGCCCAGGTTGTGGATCTTCTATCCGATTTGCACCGGCATAATCACTTTGTCACTATATGCTTCCAACTTGAAAGGAGATTCTTTTGGGTACCAAAGGCCTAAAGAGGTTGGCCTTTGAGGTACTTAAAGATCATCTTGGCAAGCATTGAGATGGGAAGCAAGTGGAGTGACTTGATGTCGAGAACAAACACTCACGGCAAATGTAATATCGAGTCTTGAAGTACATCAAATACATCAATGAACCAATCATGGACACATGCGGATGAACATTCCGCAGGTAGATCCCGGTTCATTATTTGCTCTAGTCTTTGGAGCTTCATAAGGTGTTGTGGCAGTCCTAACACCTTCCATACCAAACTTCTTCAAAATGTCCTCACATATTTATCTTGGTGATAAAGATGCCATCCGGTTCTGTGAACACGGAACCCAAAAGAATGTAAGCTCTCCCATAGAACTCATTTGAAATTCACCCTTCATAAGTTCCTCGAATTCCACGCACCAAGCTTAGTTTGTGGAACCAAAAATAATGTCGTCCACATACACTTGTACCAAAATGATGTCTGAGTAATTCTTCTTGAGGAGCGAGTTTTATCAATAGCACCTCTTCTATAGCCATGCTTGAGGAGCGATGAAAGCCGAGCGTACCAAGCTCTAGGTGCCTGATGTAAGCCATAAAGAGCTTTAACCACCTTGTAGACATGTTTTGGGTGATCGGGGTCTTCAAATCCCTTGGGTTGAGTGACATAGACCTCCTCTTCAATCTCACCATACAGAAAAGCACCCTTGACATCCATTTGATACACCATGAAACCTATGTATGAAGCATATGCCAAGAAAATGTGAATTGCTTCAACTCGAACAACAGTGCAAACACTTCATCATAATCAATCCCTTCCTCTTGTCGAGCCTTGAGCTACCAACCTTGCTTTGTTTTTGATCACAACACCTCTAGCATCTCTCTTATTCTTCAAAACCCATTTTGTCCCAATGGCATATTTGCCATCAGGGAGTGGAACCAAAATCCAAACACTGCGATTGTGAAATTGTTGCAGTTCTTCTTGCATTGCTTCGATCCAGCTTGGATCATTGAGAGCTTGAGAAACACTAGTTGGTTCCACTTGAGAGAGAAAACAAGCAAACAGACAATGCGTGAGGTCTGTGTGATTGTCTCTTTCTTTGGTTGGAGACATAAGAGAGAAAAGCAATCTGTCCAAACGAGACCTGGTGATAGCCCTTCTAGTTCTAACAGGTGCGGAAGATCACCTATAATATTGGATTGAGGATGAGCTATGTTGATCCTCTGAGTAGTAGTGGGGTTGACTTCAATGGATGAATCAAGATTAGTGATGGTTGGTTCGAATTCAGCATCATAAGAGGGTGAGGTGAAGATGCCAGCTTTGGGTTGATGATTTCCAAGATCTGAAGGTTTTGGAAAGCGTGTATAGGGTTCACCAAAGTCTGAAGATACTTGAGAAGGAACATTATAGCCTTGGCTGATTTGGTGAAGGTAGGTGTGACAGAATCAACTTGTGAAACATGGTTTCTACCAGACTCCTTCATTATTAACCTCTCCATTCGGTTTCTGCTTCAAGCTTAGTTGCAAATTCTTGAGTCCGGAGCCTAGCAAGGTCCTCAGCATAATGAGAGTCATCTTCATCATTCGAATCAGCAGTATCCTTGGAGGTGGTACCTGCAATATTGTAAGGGGAGAACAAAGGTACAAGTATGGGTTGCTCATCATCTTCAAACTCATTTTCAGAGCCATCATCTAGGGGACATGCATTGTTAGTTGGAGACACTTGAGGACACGCATTTTGGTTAGCCGGATATGCGTGGTAACCCAGGATAATCGGTTAAGTAGTCAAGATCAAAGGACCATGAATGACCTTGTCCTTGAACATTAGGCTTATCTTCCAAAAATCTCAGGTTCAACGTCTCTTCTATTTTCTTGGCTTGCAAATTGTACACCCTGTATGCCTTACTATGAGCTGAATAGCCCACAATATAGCCATCATCAGCCTTCTCATCAAACTTTCCCAATGGATCACTTGTGTTCAGAATGGTCACTTGACAACCAAAAGGTTTTAGGTAGTGAATGATAGGAATCTTCCCAAAGAGAAGTTCATATGGTGTTTTGAGTTGTGGTCTAGTAATGGACACCCTGTTTAGCACATAGCAAGCGGTCCCAACGGCTTCAGGAACATAGTGGGCGTTTAGAGTCTGCAAGCATGGATCTTGCAGCCTCTATTAAGGTCATATTCTTTCTTTCAGCTACCCCATTTTGTTGTGGGGTTCTTGGATTACTATAGTCCCTTTTTATGCCTTTTGACCCACAGAGTTCTATAAGAACAGCATTTTTAAACTCTGTCCCATTATCACACCGAATACCTTTGACCTTTTTGTTCAACTGATTTTCAACAAGTGTGATGAATTCATCGGCACTTGAGATGTTTCATCTTTGGTTAGAAAGAAAACCCAACAAAATGCTATAGCCATCGGTGATCACCAAGCAAGTACTTATGATCAATGCTTCTGACTTGAGTTGGACCAAACAGATCCATGTGAAGCAGCTGAAGAGGTTAGGTGATGATGCTCATAGCATTGATAGCTTTGTAAGAGGCTCTTGTGTTGTTTCCTTTATTGCAAGCGACACAATTATGATCATTGGTGAAAACTTTGGTGGGAAGACCTTCAACAAGACTCATTTTAGAGAGTTTGTTAATGGTCTTGAAATTCACATCGCCCATCCTCCTATGCCAGTTTGTGGATTCATCAAGTGATGCTTTAGCCACCAAACATGTGAGGTCACCATCAGGTTGAACTTCATTAAGGTTGAATGTGTATAAGTTGTGAGTGTAGAGGAACTTTAAATTAGATAATTGAAGTTTCTTGGGGAGTTTGAAGTCTTTAGACGACAAGACATTCATTCTCTGTGAAGAGGACTTTGTTCTTAGAGTCACAGATTTGTGAAACAGAGAACAAGTTGAAATGTTGAAGTTCCTTAACATAGTACACATTTTCAAAATCTAGATGAGGTGTCTTTATGGTGCCTTTCCTAGTGATACTACCATCACTTCCTCCAAAAGTTACATTGCCTCCTCCTTCAATAGGGACAAAATTGTGCATCATATCCCTGTTCCCGAGACATGCTTCGGAACAACCACTATCAACAATACCAATATTCTTATGCTTAAAGGGATGATCCTACAAACAACCACAAAATATATACAAATTGTTAGTATACAATGGAGGTTCAAGTCATTCTTGACTTGAACACGCCTTAATGGATCACAGGTTTAGGATAAGAGTATTTAGAGGATCCACCATTGTTCTTGGTCCTCCATTGATAATTGGGTCCCTTGTTAGTCCAAGAACAACCCTGCCGAGGGCTTCACAGTGCTCCCATATCCCATCCTCGCATACATAGAGTCAACATATGTAGGCCAATAACCATGTTTAAAGTATGGGCTAGTTGGTTGCACATAAGGTGCTGTGACTGATTCTCTCCAAAGAGAGTCGATATTAGGCTTTAATGGGACATAAGGTGGAATATTAGCAACATTGGTCCATTTAGATTTGTGTTTTTGGTGAGTAGCACATGCACCCAATCTTTGCTCATAAAAATCACAATCCTTAATCAAATGAAATTTACTTCCACATACAAAACATGTCTTCTTCTTGGAAGATTTATTCAAATAGGGAGATGTTTGATTACATGAAGAAGTACTTAAATTAGAAACATTCAAGGAATTGTTTTAACAGGGTGATTATTCAAAGATTTAAAAGACAAGTCTTGAGAAAGAAACATCTTGGAAGTTGATTCCTCAGCTTCCTTAGAAGGCTTGTAAGTAGGCGGGGTGCGAGGCTCAGGGCTTGGAAAGGTCAGACTTCTCATTTGAATCCAGCTTTCATAGGAAGTAGACCCGATCCGATGAATTGTCACTTTGTCCGAGCAGAGCAAAGTCATTAGATGAGGTATCGAGGTGCGGCAAGTCTTTTGACTTTTGCCATATAGATGATGTGATCCATCAAAGTCCTTGATGATGGACAGTGATCGTGGCATAAATTCACCTCTAATAGGTCCAGGGCGGCATGCATATCACCCTCTTTAACAAAGTTAGCTAACCTGCGGGTGTGGATTTACGACCATCATTCCTAGCTTCCAATCCTACATACTTTTGAAAACCCTAAACCTAGGCGGAGGTTACAGATTCTGTTATATTATAGATTTCTAGCAGATTATCACACGAAATTAACCATTGTTTATTCCTAGCTATTTCCTCAACTACTTTTTCTTTAAGCTCTAGGTTCTCGCACACGGCTTCATTCTTAGCTTTCTCGAGGCAGTTTTTAAATAATTATTAGCAACTTCAAGATCAAAGCCGTAACACCTTTATCTTTTCTTCATAAGCTATTTGATTCTTTTGAAACCATACCTTTTGTCTTTCAACTGTTTTTAATGCTAGTTTATGAGCTTCATTTTCAACATAGCATTCATCAAACTTAGGTTTCATAGCATCATACTCTTCTTTAAGTTCATTGTACCTTAGACTACAACCAAATATACGATTGTGTAGAGATAGTCCCATCAAGGCAAGCGATCATGCCTTTCATCCCAAGTACACTTTGCCGATAATCCAAGCTTATCGAATCATGAGCTTCTTCATTTACTGAGGTTCATGTGCGTCCAGTTGACCTGTTCATCCATGGTGAGGAGAGCTGAAGCTCCAGGTTTCGGCTGTTACTGTGCGATAGGAAGGTAATTAGCTCCATCTCCACTTTTCTGTCTTTTGCATTCCCTTGAGAAATGCTTATCGGTGGCAAGTGAAACACTTGACTTTCCTTCACAAAGAGCTGGTGGTTCCTTTCCCTTGAAAGCAAACTTCCTTCCCAGACTTCTCTTCAAACCTTTTGATGTCCTTGTGATGACATGCCACCTGTATTTTTCAGTTTCGCCATCTCTCCATTTCAGTGGGTCCAACTGATCAAAGTCTTCATATGCAAGATCTTGAGTATCATAGTCAGGTAACAAATGAATCTGAGAACATCCTCCATCACACTACTAGACCTAGCTTGAGAACATGGTGGAGTGGGGCGAGGGTTAAGTGGTAATTGGAGGGATGAAGATGATGATGGAAAGTAGTTGGAGCTTTCGGAGGCGATGGAAAATAGTTGGAATAGGAGCTTGCACCATCATGTTGGGTAAGAGATGTCCCAACAAAAGCTGCATGGCTGACGAAGATATGCGGTAGGGGAGTTCGACATCGAGGTTCAAGGGTTCGGAAATTACGGTATAGCTCATCAGGTAAGCATATCCGGCCCTCCTTTAGCCTTGAAAGCATACTTACGCTTAACCATGATGGAGGTACTTGATGAAGAACTTTGAGTTCTTTTGATCATCATTATCAGGCTTTGCACTGGTACGGTTCGAAATTTCAAAGATCCTATGGAACCTGTCGTATCCTTTGTGAATGCCTAACTTCTTGAGAGATATTGAAGTCACGAAATTGTTGTCTCCGGCATGGACTTCCTCATTCTCTTTGATTCTTCATTTCATCGAACCTTGCTTTGAGAGCCATCATGTCCTTTGCATCATCCATATGATGAAAATCACCTGAGATGATAATATACGGAATGGCTTGAAGCGAGAATGGTCTTTACTTTATGTTTCTCTGCATAGTAGACCTCTTAATGAGTTTTTGGTGGAGCCATGATAAATTCCACCTGTCGGGGATCATCTTCTTAAATTGTTTCCTTTTCTTTACAACCTCCACAATTCCAATCAATATTGGAAATCCACATCTATAGCCCAAAGTTCATATTCTTCCCTTTTCAAATAAGGAAGTTTACCATTCTTGTTTGGAATTTGTTGCATGGAAGTGGTGTTGGTGTTGTTGTGTTGGCAGTGGCTTCAGTTTCATTATCGGATCGGGCATGGTGAATGAATGTTCTTAGTATCGTTAGAGACTTCGAGGCTCGATACCACTGTTGAAAACACAATAGACCTTGATAGATCTTTAAGCACTCGGAGATCGTTAGTGTTGCCTATGTAATCACAAGCAAACTAATAGAAGATCTCTACAACTTGTATTTTGTAGCGGAAAGTAAACACAAGTTATAATAACTAAGAACTCTTTGATCCTCTATGGATCTTTTGATTATAGAAACTCTATGTTTCGAATGTTTTACAAGACTTGAAAGACTTTTGAAAAACTTATCTATTACAAACTATAATGGTTCCTTATATAGGCAAGAAACCCTAATGAGCGTTGACAATTTACACTCCTAATACTAACATAGACTAAGCATGCATCTAGACAAGCATGCAACTAATCATATTGTTTTGTTCATCATATTGTTTATTCCGATTAAGCTCTACATAATACGGCGCCAACCTATCTTTAATACGGTGACTTTTTACTCTATCTTGAGCTTATCTCTCCTCGTGTTACGCTTTCAGCTGCAACACAATATCGCTTTAGCATTTACTGAAGTATAACCCAGCAGAATCCATTCTTCTTCGGCGAGAATCTCTTGGCGAATCTTGGTGAGAATCGATAGTTTACCTTAATTCCCAACAATCCTCCTAAAAATGGAATTTGACAAGGTTAAGTTCCAGTTTCGTGATAGATCTGTAAAATGTTGAGGATTGTGTTCAACATCGGCAACAAAGAAAAACAAGGAACATCTCTATATGATGGTGAAGCTGATACGCGGATCTTTGCGGCAACATATGACACCTATGTACATCAAAACATATAAGTTTCATACTATTCTCATCACTTCCAGGTGTGTTAACTCTTGTGAGAGGTGAATCATTGAAATTAATGGGTTTGATGTCTCTTTAATAGCCATTACTCTTTGGGTAGCCACATGTTTAGGTTGAAAACTATGGTACATTGATAACCATCGATTTATTGGCAAACCGGCAACCATATAAGCGGATTTGTCTTGTCTTTACACGTAGCCGTTTGCTCGGGACTAGTCAATTCTTAGTATTGGTGAATTGAGAACCAAATATGGATTCAGTTGCCTTTACCACATGCCATATACATGTGGGCTAGCCAATTCTTGGATTCCAAAAGGAATAGACCATGGTGAATTGATGACCATACAACCCTCAGCGATTAAGCATGGGTGGTTGCATACCCTATGATTTTGAGCAAACCATTACAGCTATCAACGATTTGATGTGTCTTTACAAAAGTTGTACCCTTTGGACTAGCCAACTCTTTGACATACACAAGGTACATCCGGTGAGTTAAAGACCATCTGAATTGGACAACAAACAAACACATAAAAGTTTTTAACTAATAATAAAATATAAACTGAAAAGATTAATGATAAGATAAAAAGGAAAATTAAAACTTAATTTTTATTAAATAAACGCTATCACTATTTTTAAAATGATGTTTTTGTGAGTTTTCCTTTTATGAAAGTCTTTTATCTAAAAAAAACTTAGACAAAAATAGACAAATAACATAAATAAAGCAAACTAAATGAACAAAACAAAGTAGTGCAGAGAGTACCAAGTGTCCTGATATGGATGAAGAATAAGCCTATTGCAGTTGTTGGAGTTGAGTTTTGATCAATCCCACCGTGTTAAAAGCGGTCTTCTCATTTCCCACGGGGATCTGGAGGAATTTCAATTTTGACTCACATCTTTTCCATAAGTCTTTGGGGCAAGTGATACTTTCTTCGAGAAAAAACATGCGACGATGATTCCACCCTTAGTCTCAAGCACATGCACCGAGGGGAGAGGATAGAATCTCGGGATGTAAGCTTCCGATGTGAGTTTTCCCAAATGGAAGATGCTTTGCTATTGGGAATGTGGGATTTGAACAGAACTTGAAGATCTCCTGGTAAGATCATCCCAGAGCCTTGTGGTTCCTTGTTGCAATAATAGGTGTTAACTTGAGTGAACAGAGAAGTAAGTGCCTTTGTCTACGGTGTAGAATTTCCTTTAGAAAGGTGAATCTATTGAAGTGGAGTCCTTCGAAGAAGAACATTCATCTCATCATCCTTTAATTTCACACTAACACCTCATCGAATTTCCATCGGGAAAATCAGCGTGAACCTTCTATAATGAAAGTTGAGTCATCGGCTTCAAGATCCAAGAAGATCTTTTGGCCATTCTCTTCTTCCTTCTCCCGGTGATAGATTTCCCTAGATGGAGCATTTTCATCTTGTGCATTTGTGGTAGGACTTGAACCGGTAGATTGAGACTTGGTTGGGAGCGAAGTGCATTCATCTGTGGAATATCTTTATAGCCCTCTGTTTTAGTTGTGAGATCAGCTTCCTTTACTTGAGAATCTTCGGTGTGACAACAGGTGCCACTGAGGGAGAGGGAGTTGAAGCTTTAGGTGCCGGGAGAAATGGAAGATGGTTCAGCGAGATTGACCCTTGATAGTAGAGGAAGCAACTTGAAGTTGCTTGAGCGGAATATTGAAGAGGATTCCTTGGTTGGAGCATCATCAGCCTTGAGTCTTTTGGTTTCTGGAGCATCTTCATTCTCTGAAATCCTTTTTAAGTTGGTAGAAGGTGCTGAGGATGATGATCTTTCCTTCATGATTTGGTTATATTTGCGTCTGAGGACATGATCGGGGAAAGCCTTGACTTGTTTCATTGTTAAACGAGTTGTACATGCTGAGCATTGGTTCTTCACCACCCTTCTCATTTCATCTTTAGTAGGGGGTTTGTCTTTGGCCTTCTGAGCTTGGATGGCCCTCTTTTGTGCAATTGCTTCTTGCCTCCTTTGTCTTCCCTGAGCCATCATTCGCTCTACATAATTGTCACTTAGAAAATCACCACCTAGTATACTTTGAGCTAGAGAAGGTCTTGAAATGACTTGATGAGTTAGAATATCCCAGTGTTATTGAGCATCTGAACCCTCAGTTCATCGAGTTCTTTTCTTCTCTCAGGAGTTAAAGATGAAAATTTCTCTGTTTCAAGTTGTTTAGCCAATGCTACACTTTCCTTTGACTTCTCAAACTCAGCAATCTACTTGCTTGACCTAGTCTTTCCACCTCACTCACCAGGTAGGACCAAGCTCATCTTGATGATGACATTTTTCCCTTTATCATCAGGCTTCTTGGCACACTCTTCTTCATTAAATCAATGGCAGTACCTCTGTAGTAGTACCTAGGTCAACATGTTGATCTGATCATCAAGCTGGAGTGGTCATAGTAGCAATGTCGGACAGTCTGGCGAGGGAAAGGTCATTTGGTTCTTGGACGATGCAGTTTGATTAGGATATGAAGATACATCCTCCATAAGTACATCAGCAGATGCATCCTTATCAACCCGAGGTTCCTTTGAAGCGGAAGAAACCTTATGAGAATAAGATCTCTTCCTTCTTTGTAAGGGCGAGTCCTTCTTCTTTGAGGAAGTAGCGGCTAATGATAAAGGATCATTGAGAGAAACATCAGCCAACATGTCCAGAGACTCAAAATGGGGATCTTTTGTTCTTCATGAGAGGAAACCACAAGTTTCCTTTTGGGCCCTTTTAGTTTGTGCTCTAAGACCTTGACCGATTTCGGTTCTTCAATCTTAACCCCAGAAGACTTGGTCTCTGCAAGCTCCTTTTCGGACTATTAACCTCTGCGGCATACATTGACAGAGCATACGAGATGAGAGTGTAATGGGGTCCTCGGCTCCACACAGATTGCTCGTGGTAAGGGGAGCCTCATTGGACCTTCGAGTAACTTGGTCATGCTCAATGTGAGGAAGATCTTCATCGAGAGGATTCCTCACGGGACTTGGTGTGGGTGGTCTATTGAGATCTGACTCAACATGAGTAGCTAGAGTGGGTGGAGGACTGGGACATGGTGGTGGTGCGGAGCAACATGAGTTGCTTCAACAGTTGAAGATGGGCCCTCATCAATGTGAACCAATGGATTACCATCAGTAGCAACAAGTGAGGAAGGAGGATTATGAGCCACATTCTCCTCATCAGCTGACCTCATTACCTTGGGGTAACTTGGCTGCTAGCAAGGGATGATGTTCCCCCTGAAAGTGGGTTCTCATTGTAGCAAACAATTTAGCAGTTAAAGTACTTATGGGATAGAAAGATTGGGCCTGGGTAGAGGTGTCTAAAATCATTTGAAGAAACCTTGGGTACATTAAAAACTTTCCCTTTGTCTTTTGAATATTTTCAACCAAGTTTTCAAAAATATACTTAGAAAAATTGAAAGTTACCCCTTGTGAAAGACACACAATACCATAGCCCAGTCGTGTAGAGAACTCCCATCCTCAGTCTTGTTGCTCATGCATTGGAGCAGTGTGTGAACAGGAACCTCCATTTTGGGCAGAGTTCCTTCTTTAGCCACATATCTATTCTTGTTCCTCGATACCCAATAGCCCTTAGCCCATTAAGCACATCTTCCGATTGAGTGAAATACTCCTTGGCATCTTCGGTGAAGCTTCCTCCGATCGGTCCTCGGTCACAATGTACGCTATTTCATCAATCACAACCCTAATCTCTGTCTCGCTCCTCTTCTCGGCGTTTCCCAAAATTGAGTGATCAGTGGCTCATATATCTCATTTGGAGAATGAGATAGAGCATAGCAAATCTTTGACCTTTTAAATTCCACCATAGGTTCGTACAGTTCATATCCCTTGCTTTCCCGAAATGCAACTTTGTTGTGATCATGTTTGAATTCAAGAGCCATGAGGAATATGAGTGTTTAGGATTATGATTCTTGAAATGGTGAGTGTTTGTGAAAGTGGAATGAGAGGAATTGGTTTGTTCGAAGCGAAATGGTGGATGAAGTGTTTTTTCCCAAATTATAGTCAAAGAAAAATGGACCGTTTGGTTGACCTTTCTGGCGCGTGTATTGCATCTTTGTCCCAACCAAAATAACACTTCGGAGAAACATATGATCAATCTGCTGAAGTTATAACCTCAGTGAGAATGCATCAAAGATTAGAGTATCTTGGTAAGTTTCTAGAAATTCTGTGCCACCCTTGCATTAAACTCATTAAACCTCGAATCCGTCTATAAAATGATCCCAATGTAACTCATCTCTTCATCAAGATCCCAAATAATTACCCAAACCTAGATGCAAAATAAACCCAATTAACAATTGCACCATGAATACCAAACACGAGATCATAGATCTCACTTCCTCATCTTCATCATCATCATCAAGTGGTGAATCAAACCCATGGTACCATTACTTCCCTCAACCCTATCTACGACCAAATAAATCGCCCTTTCTCCCTTCTTGAGAAGATGCATTGTAGTGAATCCAAGTGAATCTGGCGATGATTGATGACTCCTATAAGGAGGGAACGTCTTACTCCCAACCTCCAGCACCTTGGTCTCCACAAAGACCTCGTGCGAGGAATCCGCCACTCCCCAAAGATAGAGAGGTGGTTCTTGGTCTCACTACGCCATCTTTTGGTGCATGAACACACATCATATAGTAGAAGGGCTTAAGGAGGGTGGATCGATTGCATTTTGGTTGAAATGAGTAGATGAAGCACACAGGACACGTTAGTTCTCGTCATCTGCGTGGTCATCGTCAACATCAATCGGTTGCATCAATCCATCCTCCCATTTTGGTCCTTAGCATCTTCATCGAGTTGGTCATGCATATCCAACCCGCCCGTTAAAAGGAATGGGTGGTTACATAAGACCTCGAAAGCAAAGCCAGCATCTAATGCATATCCAACATTCACTTAGATTTGAAATGAGGATATATACACTAGTTTAGGCATAGCTTAAGTGTACAACTCGTATCTTGTAGATGCATAGTAGTAGGTTGACTTTATGTAAGCTGTAAGTTTAAACATTTCTTGAATGAATGAATGAACAATTTGACTTCAATTTCTTTTCTTGATATTATAACTTCATGGAATCAAATTGTATGCTTCAGTACCATTGATTTCAGAAGAAACAAGCAACATTCTTTTAGCTATTTAGACCATATACTCATGAACCACACTTGATGAATTTGAACTTGATCAGGATATACAAACTGCAATCCGGATAAAGGCGGACAAAATGCAGATCTGAGACAAGCGCAAAGCAGACACAACAACAACAAAAACAAACAAACTACAAACAAACTAGAGAATTATTAGAAGTTAGTGTTAGAATACAAACTAATATACAAAAATAATGCAGAGTTTGCACAAAATCCTCCACGAGGCATATGCCTCCCGAGGCCTATGCCTCCCCTCAACTATGCGAGTCAAGGGTTTAACATTCCAATATTGACCACGAGGTGTTGAAACCTTGGTCCATCAACGCTTTTGTTAACATTACGCCACATTATCATCGGTATGGATTTTAGCCACTTTTATCAAATGTTTTCATAAGCATCTCTTATAAAGTGGTGCTGATTTCAATGTGTTTTGTTCGATTTGTGGCTGGATTTTTGACTATCAGGATGGTACTTTGATTGTCTATATGAATTGTAGAGTTCATAAAGTTGTACCCATAGTCCAGCAATTGGTTCGAATCAAAGGACTTGTCCACGACAATTTGCACAGCGTACTCTGCTTCAGTAGGTGAGGTGGCCACGATGGTTTGTTTCTTGCATTGCCAAGAAATCAACCTCTTGCCAAGAAATTGGGCCCAGTTGTGGATCTTCTATCGGTTTGCACGGCATAATCACTGTCACTATATGCTTCCAACTTGAAAGGAGATTCTTTTTGGTACCAAAGGCCTAAAAGAGGTTGGCCTTTGAGGTACTTAAAGATCTTCTTGACATTGAGGAAGCAAGTGGAGTAACTTGATGTCGAGAACAAACACTCACAGCAAATGTAATATCAGGTCTTGAAGCTGTCAAATACATCAATGAACCAATCATGGACCATGCAGATGAACATTCCGCGGGTAGATCGGTTCATTATTTGCTCTAGTCTTTGGAGCTTCATAAGGTGTTGTGGCAGTCCTAACACCTTCCATACCAAACTTCTTCAAAATGTCCCTCACATATTTATCTTGACCGATAAAGATGCCATCCTGTTCCTGAACACGGAGACCAAAAAGAATGTAAGATCTCCCATAGCACTCATTTGAAATTCACCCTTCATAAGTTCCTCGAATTCCACTTGTTTGTGGAACCAAAAATAATGTAGTACACTACCAAAATGGTATGAGTAATTCTTCTTGAGGAACAGAGTTTTATCAATAGCACCTCTTCTATAGCCATGCTTGGCAGAGGAGCGATGAAAGCCGAGCATACCAAGCTCTAGGTGCATGATGTAAGCCATAAAGAGCTTTAACCACCTTGTAGACATGATTTGGGTGATCAGGGTCTTCAAATCCCTTGGGTTGAGTGACATAGACCTCCTCTTCAATCTCACCATCTGAGAAAAGCACCCTTGACATCCATTTGATACACCATGAAACCTATGTATGAAGCATATGCCAAGAAAATGCGAATTGCTTCAACTCGGGAAACAGGTGCAAACACTTCATCATAATCAATCCCTTCCTCTTGTGCGAAGCCTTGAGCTACCAACCTTGCTTTGTTTTTGATCACAACACCTCTAGCATCTCTCTTATTCTTCAAAACCCATTTTGTCCCAATGGCATATTTGCCATCAAGGAGTGGAACCAAAATCCAAACCTGCTGATTGTGAAATTGTTGCATTTCTTCTTGCATTGCTTCGATCCAGCTTGGATCGTTGAGAGCTTGAGAAACACTAGTTGGTTCCACTTGAGAGAGAAAACAAGCAAGCAGACAATGCTTGAGGTCATGTGATTGTCTCTTTCTTTGGTTGGAGACATAAGAGAAAAGCAATCTGTCAAAGCGAGGATGGTGATAGCCCTTCTAGTTCTAACAGTGCGAGAAGATCACCTATAATGGTGGATTGAGGATGAGCTATGTTGATCCTCTGAGTAGTAGTGGGGTTGACTTCAATGGATGAATCAAGATTAGTGATGGTTGGTTCAATTCACATCATAAGAGGGTGAGGTGAAGATGCGACTTTGGGTTGATGATTTCCAAGATCTGAAGGTTTTGGGCGTGTATAGGGTTCACCAAAGTCGAAGATACTTGAGAGGAACATTACATAGCCAGTGATTTGGGGAAGGTAGGTGTGTGAGAATCAACTCAGCGAGAAACATGGTTTCTCCGACTCCTTCATTATTAACCTCTCATTCGGTTTCTCTGCTTCAAGCTTAGCTGCAAATTCTTGAGTCAGGAGCTAGCAAGGTCCTCAGCATAATGAGAGTCATCTTCATCACTCGAATCAACAGTATCCTTGGAGGTGGTACCTGCAATATTGTTAGGGGAGAAAGAAGGTACAAGTATGGGTTGCTCATCATCTTCAAACTCATTTTTAGAGCCATCATCTAGGGGACCTGCATTGTTAGTTGGAGACACTTGAGGACCTGCATTTTGGTTAGCGGATGTGCGTGGTAACCGATAATCGATTAAGTAGTCAAGATCAAAGGACCATGAATGACCTTGTCCTTGAACATTAGGCTTATCTTCAAAAATCTAGGGTTCAACGTCTCTTCTATTTTCTTGGCTTGCAAGTTGTACACCACTGTATGCCTTACTATGAGCTGAATAGCCCACAATATAACCATCATCAACCTTCTCATCAAACTTTCCCAATGGATCACTTGTGTTCAGAATGGTCACTTGACAACTAAAAGGTTTTAGGTAGTGAATGGCGGAACCTTCCCAAAGAAGTTCATATGGGGTTTTGAGTTGTGGTCAGTAATGGACACCTGTTTAGCACAGCAAGCGGTGCCAACATTGATCCAGAACATAGTGGGCAGTTTAGAGTCTGCAAGCATGGATCTTGCAGCCTCTATTAAGGTCCTATTCTTTCTTTGGCTACCCCATTTTGTTGTGGGGTTCTTGGATTACTATAGTCCCTTTTTATGCCTTTTGACCGACAGAGTTCTATAAGAACAGCATTTTTAAACTCTGTCCCATTATCACACCGAATACCTTTGACCTTTTTGTTCTACTGATTTTCAACAAGTGTGATGAATTCAGTCAGCACTTGAGATGTTTCATCTTTGGTTCGAGAAAGAAAACAACAAAATCTGCTATAGCCATCAGTGATCACCAAACGAAGTACTTATGATCAATGCTTATGACTTGAGTTGGACCAAACAGATCCATGTGAAGCAACTGAAGAGGTTCAGTGATGATGCTCATAGCATTGATAGCTTTGTAAGAGGCTATGTGTTGTTTTCCTTTATTGCAAGCGACACAATTATGATCATTGGTAAAACTTTGGTGGGAAGACCTTTAACAAGACCCATTTTAGAGAGTTTGTTAATGGTCTTGAAATTCACATCGCCATCCTCTATGCCATTTTGTGGATTCATCAAGTGATGCTTTAGCCACCAAACATGTGAGGTCACCATCAGGTTGAACTTCATTAAGGTTGAATGTGTATAAGTTGTGAGTGCGAGGAACTTTGTTAGAATTGAAGTTTCTTCGGGGAGTTTGAAGTCTTTAGACAACACAAGACATTCATTCTCTGTGAAGAGGACTTTGTTCTTAGTGTCCGCAATTTGTGAAGCAGAGAACAAGTTGAAATGTTGAAGTTCCTTAACATAGTACACATTTTCAAAATCTAGATGAGGTGTCTTTATGGTGCCTTTCCTAGTGATACTACCATCACTTCCTCCAAAAGTTACATTGCCTCCTCCTCTATAGGGACAAAATTGTGCATCATATCCTGTTCCCGGACATGCTTGGAACAACCACTATCAACAATACCAATATTCTTATGCTTAAAGGGATGATCCTACAAACAACCACAAAATATATACAAATTGTTAGTATACAATGGAGGTTCAAGTCATTCTTGACTTGAACCTGCCTTAATGAATCCGGAGTTTAGGACAAGAGTATTTAGAGGATCCACCATTGTTCTTGGTCCTCCATTGATAATTGGGTCCTTGTTAGTCCAGAACAACTGGCGAGGGCTTCAGCGGTGCTCCCATATCCCATCCCAGCATACATAGAGTCAACATATGTAGGCCAATAACCATGTTTAAAGTATGGGCTAGTTGGTTGCACATAAGGTCTGGTGACTGATTCTCTCCAATGAGAGTCAGTATTAGCTGCTTGTGGGACATAAGGTGGAATATTAGCAACATTGGTCCATTTAGATTTGTGTTTCTGGTGAGTAGCACATGCACCCAATCTTTGCTCATAAAAATCACAATCCTTAATCAAATGAAATTTACTTCCACATACAAAACATGTCTTCTTCTTGGAAGATTTATTCAAATAGGGAGATGTTTGATTACATGAAGAAGTACTTAAATTAGAAACATTCAAGGAATTGTTTTTAACAGACTGATTATTCAAAGATTTAAAAGACAAGTCTTCAGAAGAAACTGTCTTGAAGTTGATTCCTCC
>OU343221.1:242437481-242525443 GCA_910596185.1 Chrysanthemum makinoi | reverse complement strand
GACCTCTGAAAACAAAGCGACATCTAACGCATATCAACATTCACTTAGATTCGGAATGAGGATATATACACTGGGTTAGAGCTTGGCTTAAGTGTACAACTTCGTGATCTTGTAGATGCATAGTAGTAGGTTGACTTTATGTAAGGCATGGTAAATTTGCATTTCTTGAATGAATGAATGAATAATTTGACTTCAATTTCTTTTCTTGATATTATAGCGGTGGAATCAAATTGTATGCCGATACCATTGATTTCGAAGAAACAAGCAACATTCTTTTAGCTATTTAGACCATATACTCATGAACCACACTTGATGAATTTGAACTTGATGAGGATATACAAACTGCAATCCAGATAAAGGCAGAGACAAGATGCACGATACGAACAAGCGCAAAACAGAGACACAACAACAACAAAAACAAACAAACTACAAACAACTAGAGAATTATTAGAAGTTAGTGTTAGACTACAAACTAATATACAAAAATAATGCAGAGTTTGCACAAAAAACCTCCCCTAAGGCATATGCCTCCCCTGAGGCCTATGCCTCCCCTCAAACTATGCAATCAAGGGTTTAACATTCCAATATTGACCACGAGGTGTTGAAACCTTGGTCCATCAAGCGCTTTGTTAACAAGTCGCGTATCATCGGTATGGATTTTAGCCAGTTTTATCAAATGTTTTTCATAAGCATCTCTTATAAAGTGGTGCCTGATTTCAATGTGTTTTCGATTCATTTGAAGCTGGATTTTTGACTATGCGAGATGGTACTTTGATTATCTATATGAATTGTAGTGTTCATAAGTTGTACCCATAGTCCGACAATTGGTTCGAATCAAAGGACTTGTCCACGGCAATTTCTTGACGGCAACGTGCACCTGCCGATGGTGAGGTGGCCACGATGGTTTTTCTTCTTGCATTGCCAAGAAATCAACCTCTTGCCAAGAATTGGCGACCGATTGTGGATCTTCTATCGGATTGCACCGGCCTAATCCTGTCACTATATGCTTCCAACCTTTTGGTACCAAAGGCCTAAAGAGGTTGGCCTTTGAGGTACTTAAGATCATCTTGACAGCATTGAGATGGGAAGTAAGTTGGGTGACTTGATGTAGAACAAACACTCACGGCATGTAATATCGTGTCTTGAAGGTACATCAAATACATCAATGAACCAATCATGGACTGTCTGGATGAACATTCACGTAGATCTGGTTCATTATTTGCTTTAGTCTTTGGAGCTTCATAAGGTGTGGCAGTCTAACACCTTCCATACCAAACTTCTTCAAAATGTCCCTCACATATTTATCTTGACCGATAAAGATGCCATCGGTTCTATTTGAACACGGAGACCCAAAAGAAAGTAAGCTCTCCCATAGCACTCATTTGAAATTCACCCTTCATAAGTTCCTCGAATTCCCGCACCAAGCTTGTTTGTGGAACCAAAATAATGTCGTCCACATACACTTGTACCAAAATGATGTGCGAGTAATTCTTCTTGAGGAACGAGTTTTATCAATAGCACCTCTTCTATAGCCATGCTTGGCCGATGAAAAGTTGCATACCAAGCTCTAGGTGCCTGATGTAAGCCATAAAGAGCTTTAACCACCTTGTAGACATGTTTTGGTGATCGAGGTCTTCAAATCCCTTGGGTTGAGTGGTATAGACCTCCTCTTCAATCTCACCATACAGAAAAGTACCCTTGACATCCATTTGATACACCATGAAACCTATGTATGAAGCATATACCAAGAAAATCAGAATTGCTTCAACTCGGGAAACAGTGCAAACACTTCATCATAATCAATCCCTTCCTCTTGTGCAAGCCTTGAGCTACCAACCTTGCTTTGTTTTGATCACAACACCCTAGCATCTCTCTTATTCTTCAAAACCATTTTGTCCCAATGGCATATTTGCCATCGGGAGTGGAACCAAAATCCAAACCTGCTGATTGTGAAATTGTTGCATTTCTTCTTGCATTGCTTCGATCCAGCTTGGATCATTGAGAGCTTGAGAAACACTAGTTGGTTCCACTTGAGAGAGAAAACAAGCAAGCAGACAATCGCAGTGCGTGTGGGTCTCTTTCTCTTTGGAGGGACATAAGAGAAGCAATCGTCCCTGAGGAACTGGTGATAGCCCTTCTAGTTCTAACAGTGCAGAAGATCACTATAATGTTGGATTGATGATGAGCTATGTTGATCCTCTGAGTAGTAGTGGGGTTGACTTCAATGGATGAATCAAGATTAGTGATGGTTGGTTAAATTGAGCATCATAAGAGGGTGAGGTGAAGATGCCAGCTTTGGGTTGATGATTTCAAGATCGAAGGTTTTGGAAAGCGTGTATAGGGTTCACCAAAGTCTGAAGATACTTGAGAAGGAACATTATAGCCTTCAGCAGATTTGGTGAAGGTAGGTGTGACAGAATCAACCGCAGAAACATGGTTTCTACCGACTCCTTCATTATTAACCTCTCCATTCAGTTTCTGCCTGCTTAGTAGCGCAAATTCTTGAGTCTGAAGCCTAGCAAGGTCCTCAGCATAATGAGAGTCATCTTCATCACTCGAATCAGCAGTATCCTTGGAGGTGGTACCGCAATATTGTAAGGAAGACAAAGGTTACAAGTATGGGTTGTTCATCATCTTCAAACTCATTTTCAGAGCCATCATCTAGGGGACCTGCATTGTTAGTTGGAGACACTTGAGGACTGCATTTTGGTTAGCCGGATATGCTGTGGTAACCCGATAATCGTTAAGTAGTCAAGATCAACGGACCATGAATGACCTTGTCCTTGAACATTAGGCTTATCTTCCAAAAATCTCGGGTTCAACGTCTCTCTATTTTCTTGGCTTGCAAATTGTACACCACTGTATGCCTTACTATGAGCTGAATAGCCCACATATAACCATCATCGACCTTTCTCATCAAACTTTCTCAATGGATCACTTGTGTTCAGAATGGTCACTTGACAACCAAAAGGTTTTAGGTAGTGAATGACAGAATCTTCCCAAAGAGAAGTTCATATGGGGTTTTGAGTTGTGGTCTAGTAATGGACACCTCATTTAGCACATAGCAGCAGTCCCAACACTTCATCCCGAACATAGTGGGCAGTTTAGAGTCTGCAAGCATGGATCTTGCAGCTTCTATTAAGGTCCTATTCTTTCTTTCAGCTACCCCATTTTGTTGTAGGGTTCTTGGATTACTATAGTCCCTTTTTATGCCTTTTGACCCACAGAGTTCTATAAGAACAGCATTTTTAAACTCGTCCCATTATCACACAATACAACGACCTTTTTGTTCAACTGATTTTCAACAAGTGTGATGAATTCAGTCAACACTTGAGATGTTTCATCTTTGGTTCTGAGAAAGAAAACCCAACAAAATCTTCTATAGCCATCAGTGATCACCAACGAGTACTTATGATCAATGCCGACTTGAGTTGGACAAACAGATCCATGTAAAGCAACTGAAGAGGTTCAGTGATGATGCTCATAGCATTGATAGCTTTGTAAGAGGCTCTGTGTTGTTTTCCTTTATTGCAAGCGACACAATTATGATCATTGGTAAAACTTTGGTGGGAAGACCTTCAACCAGACTCATGTTAGAGAGTTTGTTAATGGTCTTGAAATTCACATGCGCCATCCTCCTATGCCATTTTGTGGATTCATCAAGTGATGCTTTAGCCACCAAACATGTTCAGCTTCATTAAGGTTGAATGTGTATAAGTTGTGAGTCGAGAACTTTCAGTAGAATTGAAGTTTCTTCGGGGAGTTTGAAGTCTTTAGACAACACAAGACATTCATTCTCTGTGAAGAGGACTTTGTTCTTAGTGTCACAGATTTGTGAAACAGAGAGAACAAGTTGAAATCTGAAGTTCCTTAACATAGTACACATTTTCAAAATCTAGATGAGGGTGTCTTTATGGTGCCCGGTGATACTATATACTTCCTCCAAAGTTACATTGCCTCCTCCTTCATAGGGACAAAATTGTGCATCATATCCCTGTTCCCGACATAGCAGAACAACCACTATCAATAATACCAATATTCTTATGCTTAAGGGGATGATCCTACAAACAACCACAAAATATATACAACCGTTAGTATACAATGGAGGTTCAAGTCATTCGACTGAACCTCACGTATGGATCACCGGTTTAGGACAAGACATTTAGAGGATCCACCATTGTTCTTGGTCCTCCATTGATAATTGGGTCCCTTATTAGTCCAAGAACAACCTCTTTGAGGGCTTCACGGCCCGGTCCCATATCCCGGCATACATAGAGTCAACATATGTAGGCCAATAACCATGTTTAAAGTATGGGCTAGTTGGTTGTCACATAAAGTCTCAGGACTGATTCTTCCAAAGAGAGTCAAGTTAGCAATGGGACATAAGGTGGAATATTAGCAACATTGGTCCATTTAGATTTGTGTTTTACGGTGAGTAGCACATGCCCAATCTTTGCTCATAAAAATCACAATCCTTAATCTAATGAAATTTACTTCCACATACAAAACATGTCTTCTTCTTGGAAGATTTATTCAAATAGGGAGATGTTTGATGAAGTACTTAAATTAGAAACATTCAAGGAATTGTTTTTAACAGGTGATTATTCAAAGATTTAAAAAGACAAGTCTTGAAGAAAGCGTCTTGAAGTTGATTCCTCAGCCTTCCTTAGAAGGCTTGTAGGGTGATCGCGTGTGCTCGGGCTTGAAAGGTCACTTCTCATTTGAATCACGGCTTTCACAGGAAGCGGTAGACCCTTGATCCGATGAATTGTCACCTTTGAGCAAGAGACAAAGTCATTAGATGAGGTATTCGGTGCAGTCTTTTGACTTTTGCCATATATGATGTGATCCATCAAAGTCCATGATGATGGACTAGTCTGGGCATAAATTCACCTCTAATAGGACAGGATGCATATATCACCCTCTTTAACAGTTAGCTAACCCTGCTGGTGTGGATTTACTGCATCATCATTCCTTCCAATCCTACATACTTTTGAAAACCTAAACCTAGGGCCAGGTTCTGGATTGATCAATAGATTTTCTAGCCAGATTATCACCTAAATTAACCATTGTTTATTCCTAGCTATTTCTCGGCCTTTTTCTTTAGCTCTAGGTTCTCGACTTCATTTTAGCTTTCTCAGATTTAAATAATTATTAGCAACTTCAAGACTGCATCCCCGCTATTTGATTCTTTTGAAACCATACAATTTTGTCTTTCGCTAACTGTTTTTATGCTAGTTTATGAGCTTCCTTTTCAACATAGCATTCATCAAACTTAGGTTTCATAGCATCATACTCTTCTTTAAGTTCATTGTACCTTAGACTACAACCAAATATCTGATTGTGTAACTGAGATTCCCATCAAGGCAACCGATCATGCCTTTCATCCGTACACTTTGCCGCAATCCAAGCTTATCGAATCATGAGCTTCTTCATTTACAGGGTTCATGTGCTATCCGGTTGACTGTTCATCCATGTGAGGCTGGATTGCTCCAGCTCACCTAGCCGAGGAAGGTAATTAGCTCCATCTCCACTTTTCGTCTTTGCATTCCCTTGAAATACCTCCCATCCAAGTGGAACACTTTGACTTTCTCTTCACAAAGCTGGTTCCTTTCCCTTGAAAGCAAACTTCCTTCCGACTCTCTTCAAACCTTTTGATGTCCACTGACATAATGCCACCGTATTTTCGATTTCATCTCCTCCATTTCAAGTGGGTCCTGATCAAAGTCTTCATATGCAAGATACTTGCTGGTATCATAGTCGCAACAAATGAATGCGAACATCCTCCACTACTAGACCTAGCTTGGAGAACATGGTGGTTGGGAGAGGTAAGTGGTGGAGGGGATGAAGATGATGATGGAAAGTAGTTGGATTTCGGAGCGATGGAAAATAGTTGGAACTAGGAGCTTGCACCATCATGTTGGAGTGAGATGTCCCAACAAAAAGCTGCATGGCCGACGAAGATGATGCGGTAGGAGTTCGACATCGTTCAGGGTCTGAACTGCGTTATATAGCTCATCAAAGGTAAGCATATCATTACCTCTTGGCCTTGAGAGCAATACTTACATGTAACCATGATGGAGGTAGCGATCGAAGGAACTTTGAGTTGCGTCATCATTATCCGCTTTGCACTACGGGGTTCAAATGACTCAAGATCCTATGGAACTGTCGTATCCTTTGTGAATGCCTTCTTTCCGAGATATTGAAGTCCCTGAAATTGTTGTCTCAGCATGGACTTCCTCATTCTCTTTGATTCTTCATTTCCAACGAACCTTGCTTTGAGAGCCATCCATATGTCCTTTGCATCATCCATATGATGAAAATGTATGATGATCTTCCGGGAATGGCTTGAAGCAATTTTTATTCCTACTTCTGGCGTAGTAACTCTTCAGCATTTTGGTGGAGCCATGATAAATTTCCCACCCACGTGGATCATCTTCAAACTGTTTCTTTCTTTCCTCCAGATTCCAATCAATATTGGAAATCGGACATCTTCATAGCCCAAAGTTCATATTCTTCCCTTTTTCAAATAAGGAAGTTTTTACCATTAGTTTAGACGAGTCATTGCATGGAAGTGGTGTTGGTTAAGTTTTGTGTTGGTGGCTTCGGTTTCATTATCGATCCGTGCAGGAATGAAGGAATGTTCTTAGTACGAGACTCGGGGCTCTGATACCACTTGTTGGAAACAAAGACCTTGATAGATCTTTAAGCACCTGAGATCGTTAGTGTTGCCTATGTAATCACAAGCAAACTAATAGAAGATCTCTACAACTTCGTATTTTATAGCGGAAAGTAAACACAAATTATAATAACTAAGAACTCTTTGATCCTCTATGGATCTTTTAGAAACTCTAAGCTCATGTTATACAAGACTTGAAAGACTTTGAGTATCTATTACAAACTATAATGGTTCCTTATATAGGCAAGAAACCTAATGAAAGGTTGACAATTTACACTCTTAATACTAACATAGACTAAGCATGCATCTAGACAAGCATGCAACTAATCATATTGTTTTGTTAATCATTGTTTATTACGGTAAGCTTCATGGAGCAAGGCCAACCTATCTTTCTATACTTGCTGACTTTTACTTTATCTTGAGCTTCCTACGTATATGACTTTCTGCTAGACAACACAATAACGCTTTATGCATTTCATTAAGTATAACTTCAAATAGAACCCATTCTTCTTTCTAAGTCTCTTTGAGAATCTTCAGAATCAGTAGTTACCTTAATTCCCAACATTATAGCTACCTCTTATAGTAAGATGTCAGTGATGATGCAAGAAGAGATTCAATGTGTAACATCTTAATCAAACAAATACACCCTTAATCTAGTCATAGTATACTCTCTAGTCTATGCTCAAAAGTCGCTGAGCAAATTTATATATGCAAGTACTTGTGTAGTGATATAATTCCTCCCAATTTAGCGAGGCGTTAAACCTAATTCTTAAACAACTTGAAGTGAATTAGGGCAAATGATAAAACAAAACATTTTTATCATAGATTTAACACAATTATAAATCATTAAATAAATTATCTTAATACATATCCAAAATTTAACATAATAAAAACTAGGGCAAATGAAAAAAAAAAAAGTATTATACTTGCCATCATTTGCTCTTGTGGGTAAGAGGGGCAAAATGTCCGAACTTTTTGCAAAATACCCTAAAGAGGATGAATTTGAAAATATAATACTCGCGGAAGCAAAAAATTTTGTTCGCTACCATGAAGAAGAAAGGGTGGCAAGTATAGTACTTTTTTTTATTATTAGCCCAAAAATAATATACAAAGATAGCGCTAAAGTGACAAAGATGACACTAAAGTGGCAAAGTAGCTTAAGCCACGATACGTGATGCTTAAAGTATGTAATATAATGAAAAGTATAATACTACCAATAACAAAGTTTCAATGAAAAGTAGAAGAAAAAGACAACAGAAAAAGGAATTGGGCTTGGACGCCCAGCTCGAAATGGAGCATATTGACTCAAATCTTTTGTTGTTAAAAACAAAAATAAAACATGAAAAGTAAGGGTGCATTTGGTACGTGGGATTAGACCACTTTAGGCTCAAAGCCATCTCAAATCAAATGTTTGGTAATTTTTTTTGGGCTGACGCGCGACCTTGATCCCCGAATTATAATATATACTACCAGGCAAAAAGTAACGGAGTCCATAGTGTTTTTTTACAGGGCCCGTTATACACTAATAAGCTTCCTATTGGTATATTTTTAATTACTCACAAACTACAAGGCCCAATAGTGAATTCTCTTATATGTTGGCAAATGTTGATTGGTCTAACACTAATTACTCACAAACATATAAAAGTATTCACTATTGGGCCTTGTAGTTTGTGAGTAATTAAAAATATACCAATAGGGAGGCTTATTAGTGTATAACGGGCCTGTAAAAAAACACTATGGACTGTTACTTTTTGCCTGGTAGTATATATTATATAATGTGGTGAGGGATCAACTGTTCACCAGCCTTTTACCGTAATTACTCCATAACACACCTAAACCTTTGTTTTACCTAATAAGAATGTGTAATCAATTATTTTTTGTGGCTCAAAATTTTCCCATTTGTTAATACACCACACACACACCTTTACATATTTTAGTTCATCCCAGTTTATTCCAGATTCATCCACACTTCCACCACCGCCTTTATGTATGTTGATTAATGGGTTTAATAAAAATGATGCGGGAAGGCTCATTTTGAACTGTGATACAACACGGTTGCACCACACATCTTGCCGCCTATACTCATGGTAAATTGTAAGCAAATTGTGAAATAAATTTGTTTGAGGAGATTGTAGTTGGGAATGTTGTTGTACAAAGGAGAAGACAACATGTTGTTTCGGTTGCGAAAGACAGACGAGAGGTAGAGTTTTGTTCAAAACCCCCTCTCCACACAACAATAGTTTTGTTCAATCGAGGAGCGAATTGCAGCCGAGACTGCAGTAACTATTGCCTTCAAACAGTATGGGAACTTGGTTGATGTTAATTTTGAAGGTAAAAAAAAATCCACACCTAACCCGTGCACTTACTTTTAAAGTAAAGTTTCTGTTTAGTGTACTTATGTTGAAGTTTACTTTCTTGATCAAAAAACGGTTCTTTGCATGCGTCTATTGTTCGTGTTATCGGATGTGGATCTGTAAGAAGGTGGCAATGCTTTGGTGAAAATTATGGACAACAAAAATTCCCAGATCTTACAGTGACGTGTTTCTGAAAATTATTACGCGGGCTCAAGAGATAATACCTATTGTATCAAAGAAGGAATTGCTCATAGTAGTGCAAACAATTATTGTCAACAATGTCACTCGCGTGCGACATCAAAGGTAAACATCGGTAATTAAATAATACACTGGTCATGGATGAACAAGATTGAGTTTTTTTTTTCTTTTTTTTTTCATCATTTGCTTTTCAAGTATTTCTTTTTGTAAATGACTTTAGGCCACACAACGTTATGCAGTTGAATCTGTGTACGAAATTGGGAAGAAATAAATCGATGTTTGAAAATGAGGTAACACAAGATCGGCATTCTATGATAGAACAAACTCTTCGTGGTAACGGCTCATTAGGTAGATCCACTCGCTCAGCTGAAACGGCAAATGTAACAGGTCAACGTCAACATCGCAAGCCTGATGATGTCTCAGCACAACTAAATAATCTAGCATTGCAAGGTAAGTGGTGTTGCATATTTTGGCTGCATAATTTTTCTAGGTCAATTGTTTACTATTACTATTACTATTACTATTATTATTTTGAAAATGCTTTTTAAATCTTCCTTTTTGTAAATTACTTTTGTCAACATAATCTTATGCAGAAGGACCTCTATACCGAAATTGAAGAAAATGTAAAAGGAACTTTAAAAATGAGGCAACACGTGATCAGCAAGGTGTCAAAACGATCTGCACGTATAGTCTTGCATCAATAACGGTGGGATTGGTAGGTGCCGAGAAAATATGAGAGAGGGTTGATGTTAACGTCGAACGTAAGAAAAACGGTTCCTTATGAACATTTGCCGTTCTTTTAATATTCGGTTTTCAATTGCTGCACATTTGTTGAATACTTTATATTATATGTTTGAAAATCGTTGATTACAGGTATTTATTGTTAAAGTGATAATAAATATGTACTTGCTACAAATGTTGGTGCCAATCATATGGAAACACATTATGGAAATAATCTAATAAAGTTGCAATGTTCCATTCAAAATGAGGGATTTAAGTTCATCATGCCGGACAGTAAACTCCTTTTGTGTTAACTTTTTTTACTTATTATCGTTAGCCTTTTAAAGTTTAAGCCCAAATTACTTAATATGCCTTTCTTTGTATTATACATGGCTAATTGTTATGGTCATATACATATGTGCTTAGTTTGCCCAAATGTTTTAACAGAAAAATTGAAGCCCTGTAGCAACGCACGGGCAATCCTGCTCGTTTAAATCCTAACTGGTATCCTACCTTTTGAGTGTCTATGTCTTTAAAATATAATTTGTAGTATTTCAAGATATTACCAACCACATATTGAATCTAATAGTTGACGTGTTTTTATTTTTTTTATTTAAAAATAATATATATCAAATCAATCAATTGATATAGTATGTATATTTTATAAATAATAACTATTTTTTTTTTATTTACTTTCAAACATTTCCCAAATCTAAATCTTAATCCAAACTCATCTACAAACCAAACGGGTCCTAAAGTTTTGGAGGAATGATATATCCTCCTACCAAAACCTTATACACATCTTTATATCCATATATGATTATGACACTTATTCATCCACTAATTTTCTCTTTTTTCATCCTCCAATAAATTTTACAAGTGTTACGGTAAGATGACGAGTAAGAGGTTTTGGTAGTAATTTAGCATTTTTCAAAGCTTTTTAATTTTAACTTTTATTTAGGAGCAATTCTACAAAGGGCCGAGTCGCTCAAGTGTGCGGGCTTTTCTAGACCCACTTTTGTTACTTTCTTGAAATGGACCAAACGACTAGCGAATATAATCTCAAAGCGACATGTGTCCTTAAAAAAGTCACGCCCAATCATTTTGTCTCATATATATGTAAGGGTTCCTTTTGAGCTACTTATCACTAGCGACTTTTCAAATTTTAAGCTAACTTATATTTTTGTCTTTTTGTTGCAAAATAGTCAAACTTATAATAATATTATTTTAATCTTTTTGCTTCTTCCTAAGACTGAGCAACCTAGCGAATAATCTTAAGCGACTCTGCAACATGTCACTTTTTTGTACCTTACCCATCACTTTTTTAATTACTTTTAGAAAAAGTTTTATTTTTCATTACTTTTAAAATACCCTTAAAAATACTTTCTAACCACTTTTTTAATTCGAATTATCGAGCGAATTTATAAAAAAGATTTGAGCGACAGTACATTATTTAAGCGACTTTTTAGATTTCCCATTTATACGTCTACCTAACAACAATTATTTGAGCGACAGTACATTATTTAAGCGACTTTTTTAGATTTCCTATTTATACCTCTACCTAACAACAATTAGGGTATAACTTTCTCTAATCCATAATCTCGCACAAACAAATAACTTTCACCAATGGCTGCTACACCAAATTTGAATGAGCTCAAAGAGGCATGTGGCTCAAATGATCTTGCCGATTGCTACAAGTTTCTATTTAGTCATAACAAGACAGAGGAAGTAGTTTTTTTAGCTCGTATGGGGGAGGAGCGCGACCAACTTATGGCCATCATGGAGAAATGAGAGCAGACAATGAATGAAAGTGATTCTTTTGGGCCTTTTCACGAAGTGGCTACAATACTCCTCTTGGTATCATTTCTGGCACTTTATTCCACCAAAGAATGATTCTTTCAAATGATTCCAGTATCCATATCTATAAAATGATAACAAATGCTTAAAACCATAAGTAACATACATTAAAATATTGATAAAAAATACTAACCTCGAAAGCCCAAACGAAGCCTGAAAGCGTATATGTTGGAACAAACTTGCGGTCTTTGTTAATACCTTCAAGGAATTTATACTTGTGTTTATCAGCCACGTCCAAAATTTGATCATACAAATGTCTCAAAATATACTCCCCCCATGGAAAAGTATTGATACGCATACAACGCACGTTCGGGGTCAAAGGAAACTTCTTTTTCTTCGAGCAAGTTTTTCAACCACCTAGGCAGTGAACCTAATCGTTGTAGTGTAGTATTAGGGTAAGCCTCGGGATTGATATCGTTCTCTAGGGGAATAGGAATGCTAGCGAGAAATTACTACGCTAAGGTTGGGGTTGAGGAAGATTCTTTGTTATCTTTTTATGTTTTAAAAAAAATAAAAGGTATGATCTCAGGGTTTGGATTTCGAGGGTGGTACTTCTACCGATTACTCTACTATTCTAATTATCTAATCTAAGGGGTAGTCTATGTCTATTGAAGTGTGCTCGTATGATGATTAAAAATGTGTCTACCTAGATACTATTACTCCCTAGTTATCTTTTATTGATAGTTGAATTGTCACGTCCTTATTCTTAACGAGTTGTGTTTTCTAAGGTCGTAGGGTGTGCTTTTATCCCCAACTCTTTCAAGCTACCTAAGGTTGAAATCTCTAGGATTCATAAACTTAACACTAAGGTTATCTTTGGATATTTAGTCTACAATTCCACTAGTAACTATAAACTAAGGTTCAACAAAGATTAATCAAGCATTAAAAACACAACAATGGCTCTAAGCACTCCTAAGCCAATTACAATTAAGATAAGAGACAACCAATCAATATTCAATAACTAGGTTTCATAGATCTAAGCAAACACACAAGTAAATTAGCCGGACATGTTAAACATGTGATGACGTATAGTCTACATTCACTAACCTGACCAATGACCGCTACTAGCGAGCCCAAGCAGACCTAACCCGATACTTGGTTTTGGGCCCACGGGGCCCAAACCCAAAGTTATTTATGGGCTAAGATATATCTCTTATTTTCAGAGATATGTATCCTATGACCGACTTAGGCGGGATCTATCTGGAGTTTGGGAACACGCAACCAATAAGGATTGCGTGTGTATATAAAGGGCATCCCAGCCCTCATTAAATGTATGATCTACAAAACCCTAATTCTTAAATATACCCTCAAATCGATTACTTACTCTCACGCGGAGGTAATCGTGGGGAGACAATCCCATCGGTAAGCCTAACGGTGTTTTCTTAGTGTCTCAAGCATTAAGATATAATTGATCGGGATACCCAAATAGGAGCAGCCTAACTTTTGTATCAACAGTGGCCATCCGTGGGACCATCACTAAGAACTAAGAACTAGAATGACGAAACAAGGAAAACAAAATCAGCGATCGCATACCGACCTGCAAGGCAAGAAACATCAAGGCGGATCAACCTTCAAACAGGCCTGCAGGACAACCAGTCGCGGCTAAAACCAAGGTTCAGATCTGGTCTTCCCAACGATGGAACGGCGCAGGGAACAACCCATGCCACCATAACAACAACCAACGTGGAAGAGCCACTGCGTAATCTCTTTACCACTCCCATCTGGAAAAGGATCTCACAAAACCACCGGCGCACCTCTCAAACAGAGCCAGACGTGGAAGCAGATGCCCTTAGCGGCTAGAAGGAGTTGTGCTGAACTAGCGTAAGTGACTTTGTGTCTCAAAACTACGAAACCTTGGCCACTCTCATGCAAGAGGAAGCAAAAAGAGGTCGGGCGAGCTTGAAATCCGACTAAACTTTGACACAGTATGAGGCATCTCCGTCGCGCCCAGAAGGAGAAGCGGCGAAAGATAACCGCAAGCCTCCGTATTTACGAGTTGGGAAGAGGGTTGAGAATGATCTCAGTAGGTGACTGCGTATCACGGGAGAATCGAGGACGAGGATGAGCGCCGTACCAATGTCCATGATAGGCTTGGAAACCGCAGGTTCATGACAGATGGGACGGCGGCGCTCCCCAAGTGGAAGCTCTTCAAGTTCGACATGAATAAAAACGATGGGCGTAAGCGCCCGAAAGAAGTCCATCCTCGACTCCTTAGGGCGGTCCGCATAGCGCAAAGAAAGTATATTCTCTGGTGATTCCTCGGACAACGAGGATAGCGAGCCGTGGTCCTTGAAATCCAGAGGAAGGTATCGCGACCGGGAGGAGGAAGACTTATCCCTTCCGCGTCGCCAAAAGGTTGACGCGTTCACTCGGCGTCGGTGACTTCTCGAGAAAATAAAGAATAGGCGGCATGCCGCCAATGTGAAAACCTATGATGGAACAGGTGACCACGGCGATCACCTAAAATTTTTGAATCGGCCGCTACTATCTGAAAACTGGCCACAACACAGTGTGGTGCCACATGTTCAATTCCACATTAGTGGGAAAGCGCCGCGAAACTAGTTCATAAACTTCACGTAGAAGCATTAATGGTTTTGAAGAGTTGCGGAAGGCGTTTCGCCTAAACTTCACTCAAAGGAAAAAGTGTGCTAAAAACCCGGTCGAACTTCGCCCGAGGTGAAACAGGCCTGAGAGGGAATCTCGGCGCTTATGTGGGCGCTTCAAAGATGAGTGCGTACATGTTAAGGCATGCCCGAAGTCTTGAAGATTTCAGGGGTTCATGAATGGGATTAATAACCCGGAACTCATCAAAGGCTAAATGACAAGATCCCCAAACCTTTGATGAACTCATGAAGCGCACAAGGACCTTTATCCAAGGAGAGGCCGCAGCGGACAAAGAAGAAAGGCTACTCAAACTACAGTGTCACAGGGAACAACCTCGGAGACAACCCTGACGGGTAGCAACCATAGCAATGAAATTACACGCGAACCAGGGAAGCGGGGCGAGATAATGATAAATACACTCCGCTAACCAAGACTCCAAAGGAGATATTTGCGACGAAGGCAAACTTCCCAAAAGCCCCCACTCAAGCGACTCCGGAAGACCGTGGCGTGGGAAGCGGATCTGCGACTACCATGGCCGAAGGGTCACACCACCAACGAGTGTGTCCAATTGCGCCAACTAATTGAGAAATTAGTAAAGGAAGCGAGGTTGGACCACTTGGTTAAAAACATCAAGGAGGAAAAGATAAGCGAAATCCGGAAATAAGAAAGAGGCACCCAAAGATAAGGCTGACACCATCTACATGATACAATCATGGCATGGCGGACAACCAAGGGAAGTCAGAGATTTTCCGGAAGCGAAATCTCTTTCCCCACCTTGATGCAAGAACGCAGCGATGGTAGAGCCGCCACCATCGAAATTAATGCGGGGGGTCACAATATCCACCGCATGTATGTTGATGGAGGAGCATCGGCAGCTATAATGTCGAACACTTGCTTCAGCGGCTGCGACACTGAGATACTGCAGTCAGTTAAGCCCGGTCATGGCAGCCACCGACCGGTTTTCTGAGGAGAAAAGATATGGCCTATGGGGCAAAGGCCTCGCCTACTGAGTCGAAGTATAGGCGATAAAACCTCCGCGACCGCTGGATGAATTTTATGGTGATTAAATCACCTTCGCCATACAATGGCATTATTGGAAGACCGGAATATCGGCCATGCGCTATGCAGATCTACACGGCACGGGATGCATAAATTCCGATTGGAAGGTGGTATTGTCGGTCTATAACGCCATGCTGTACCACATAGAGAATGTAACCTGATGCGTGTGTGCGGTACCCATTCAGCGGCGTGCAACCAAAGCTCAAACTTAAAGGTTGTAATTCAACCTGAATACCCGATCAAGAAGTATCGATCGGAGGATCCCAGGATAAGGGCAAAGGCGCGTCGTGTGCGCACTCGCAAAAGAACTTGGATATCTTCGCATGGGAACCAAAGCACATGACAGAATACCACGCTCGATCACCGAGAACACAAGGCGAGAATCAACAAGGATGACCAATACGCCCGAAGCGGCCAAGCTAGGAAGCGCGAGCGCAAGCAATTAGCGAGAGGTACATAAACTTGTGGAGGCAGGTATCATGCGGGAAGTCTACTACCACGGTGGCTTCCAACCCAGAATGGTAAAAAGCGGCGATTGGCGGGATGTCGTGGACTTCACAGATCTTAACAAGGCATGTCCACAAGACATTTCACCCACTACCGGAGATAGATTGGAAGGTAAAGTCTTTGTGTGGATACCCACTTAAATGCTTCCTAGATGCATACAAAGGATACCACCAAATCGAGATGGCTAAAGAAGATGAGGAGAAAACGGCCTTTCATACAAGCTGGCGTCTCTTGCTACACCAAAATGCCCTTTGGCTTGAAGAGCCTTGGCCACCTATCGGCGGTTAGTAGACAACGCATTCGAAAAGCAGGTGGGCGCAACTTAGAGGTTTACGTTGGCGACTTGGTTATAAAGAGCCATCTCGAAGATGAGTTGGTCGCGACATTGAGGAAACATTTAGGACCCTCAAAAAGATCAACATGAAGCTAAATCCTAAGAAATGCACTTTTGGCGCTCATAGGCATGTTTCTCGGATACTGATAGAACCGGATGGCATTAAACCATGCCGAGAAAAACTAAGGTCATTGAACTTCCCTCACGCGCTAAGGCGCTGAAGGAAGTCCAATCTCTCAATGGAAAACTGGCGGGGCCTAAATAGATTCTTGTCCAAATCAGAAGACAAGTCACTCCCCCTCTTCAAAACACTCAAGAAGTGTATCAAAAGGGAGATTTCATTTGGACTACGGGAGAAGAAGCCTTTACACAGCTTAAACAACACTGGCAGCTCCCCACACTAGTAGCACCCGACCGGGGAAAATTGATTATGTACTTATCTGCAACTCATGGAGCGGTCGCCGGCTGATGCTGCGGCGGATAGGAATTCATACAAACACGTGTATTTTGTAAGCAAAGCGTGAAGAAAGCGGAGATTAATTACAGAATGGAGAAGTTGGTCTTAGCGTTAGTGTTAAGCCGCTAAACGCGGTGGCAGTACTTCCAGCGCACCCATAGCGATGATCAGCGACCAACCAATCAAGCAAATTATCTCCAAATCCGATGCATCGGGACGACTACAGTGGGCGTGTTGCTAGGTGAGCATAATATCTCTTCAGACCACGTCTTTGCAATAAAAGGCGGTATTAGCAGATTTCATCATCGAAAACCGGACATCGATGATGTACCGTACCAATCAAGAAGGAAATACAAGATCCATGGATCTTGTTCACGAATGGATCTTCATGCGTGGATGGGTCGAGGGCGAGGCCTCATCCTTACAAATCCGGAAGGAATGGAATTCACTTACGCCTGCGTTTTGAGTTCACAGGCGACAAACAATGAGCCCAGTATGAAGCCTAATTGCCGGACTACGCATTGCAGCACAAATGGGTGTAATGCGCAACACGGAAGCAAATGTGGATTCCCGGCTAGTAGCCAATCATGTGTTGGGCGAATATGTTGCTAAGGAGGAAAACATGATCCAATACCTAGACAAGACCAAGTTACTAATTCAGAGTTTCGACAGGTTCACAATCAAGCAGGTTCCTAGAGGGGAAAATCAAAAGGCGGATGCGCTAAGCAAGATTGCATCCACAAGCTTTGCTCACCTGTCAAAAAACGTATTGGTGGAAACGTTGAAGAGCAAATCCATCTCGGAGATGGAAATATCCACGGTAATAGAGGAGGAAGGTCCTACGTGGATGACACCAATAATAGAATTCATAAGCAAGGCGCATTGCCCAGGAACGAAGGAAGCCGAAGAATACGGCGCACAGCACAGAGGTTTGAACTTCGAGACGGTGTACTATATCGACGCTCCTTTCTGACCATGGCTCCGCTTGCGTCGGCCCCCTACAAGCAAATTATGTACTCGAGAAATCCACGCCGGCTCATGCGGCATGCATTCGGACCACGATCCGTGGTGGCGCTTCGGATGAGGATATTATTGGCCCACTATGCACCGTGGCCTTGGCGAGACTTGATAAGAAAGTGCGGCGACCCGAGTTCACAGACTTGTTCCACGCCAACCACAACAGGAACTAACACCCATTACGGCACCATGGCCATTCTACAAGTGGGCTATTGATATTGCGGAGTCCCTTCCCTGTTGTAGCAGGAGGATTGAAGTTTCTCATAGTGGCCATAGACTACTTCACCAAGTGGATTGAAGCAAAAGCTGTGCAATTACTGGCAATCGCAGGGTTAAACGCTTTGCTGGAAAATATTGTATGCGCTTCGGACTACACGGGAAATCATCTCGGACAACAGGAAACAATTCTGTGACAACCCCTTCAAGGACTGGTGTGAGAAGTTGAATATCACGCAACACTTCGCATCGGTTAAACATCCACAAACTAACGGCTTAGTAGAGCGTGCAAATCGAAGTCTGGGCGAAGGAATTAAAGCACGTCTGGACAAGCACAAAGGAAGGTGGATAGAAGAATTATCGCATGTTCTGTGGGCACACCGTACTTCAATCAAAACTAGCACGGGAGACACCCCCTTTTCTCTAGTCTATGGGACAGAGGCCGTCATACCTCGCACTGCTGAGGTCAATGTGGCAACCAATGATGACGAGCGGCGTGTTGATTTAGACTGTTGGAAAAAAGACAGGCTTCGGCTATATGTGAAGCAAGGTTGAAGTCAAAAATGAAGGGATACTATGATGCTAAGGTACGAAGTGTTTCATTCAGACCGGTGACTTTGTATACGCGCAAATGATGCGAGCCACCAGAAGACAGGCAAACTTGGACCGAAGTGGGAAGGACCATGAGGTCATGAAGCATTAGGAACGGCGGCGTACAAACTACGAGACATGGGCGGCCGAGAACTACAGCGCACATGGAACATTTGAAATCTTAAGCGATGTTATCTCTAGGAATGGCTACGGCCCAGTGCCGCGGACACTCTTGCACTTTAGTGAAGTGCACAATAAATATCCGTGTATTTACATTTTGTTTTACTTAGTAAAATGTCTTATTTATTTTCTTTCATAAAAACTTGCAAGTATTAATAAAATGTCGCGATTTCTAGCTAACTCCGCGGCACATTTCAATTTGTTATTTCCATATATCTTATGTCTTAACATTTTCTATCTCTTGCCTACATGGCGTGCATGCACTTAAAAAACCCACGATGGTAAAAGGATGAGTAAACCTACTAAATAACTCGTTGAGTAAGAGGGTTGCAAACCCATCAACATTGGATCATGTATCCTTGTTAAACACCTTGTTCTCAAGACGTTGGAATAAGTTCTGTACGCATCCCACGACGGGTGCGCAACAACGCATACGGTGCACGTTTAACAAATTAGGAATCAAGACACTTGAATCCTTGATATGATATTCTGATGCGTTGCATATCACACCATACACAAATATGATAAAACATACTTAGAAATTATGTTTTAAGTATACCATGAATTTCGCACACTGTTTTGAACTTCATATATTATCCGCGCTTATACAATAGTTTGTTTCTTAGACAATACACACGTTTTTTATGGAAAGAAAAGTAACTAAGGGAAAATATTATAAGTCGCAACACCATTCAACATAAATAATGTTCCATTAAGTACCATGCGTGCTCACAAAACGATGTTTACTTTACAAGTCACTACCTACATACTATTACAACGTCTAAGAGACAATTTCCTACACAACTGCGGTGTCTCAACCTCATTCAGCTTCCGTAGGTCCGAATCTTGGCGCGATACCGTGGCAACACTAACTGGTATCCCATCAGATCACGGGAAGATGGGCGCGCCAATATCGCACAAAACAGCCTTACCTTTGATCCCTTCTTTGTTGGCAAGTCTTGTAGCATGCGCTTCCAACACCTGCTTCAAGGGCACTTCCTTCTCCAAAGCAAAGGGATTCAAGATATCTTTGGGGCGAGCAAATATTGGCACTTGGAGTTGAGATTCATCGGGTTTCAGAAAATGATCCAGCTGCGCTTCCGCATCTTCACCAAGATGTCGAGCTAAGGTTAGCCCCTGCATAATAACCCCTATCGGATAATCCTGGTCGCGCTCTAACTCATAAATCATGGGAAGCTCCAATGCCTTCATCTTCTCCATAGCAGCCACCAGCTCATCATATGATTGTGCGTTATACGGGTACCTTAACGGCAGGCACCTTCAACAAGTTTGCCTCATGAAGCTCCTCAACGGCCTCGCCCAGCGCCAATGCGCCTGCACCCACTCCCCAAAGCGTCCCACTACTTCCCCGACTCTAATGTCTTGGCGCAGCAAGTCGCGGAGACCATGTCCATTAGCCACATGCGCTCAGCAATTGAAGATAGGAGTTGGGGATATAACTCCTCGTCGTACTCGGTGAGCTTACGCAGCTTCATCTCCTAGCGCTTCCAATGCACTGGTCACAGTGGCACCAAAGTTTTCCAATTGCGAGGACAACTCTTCCTTGCCCTTCTCCAGATACTTCAGCGCCCAGAGACACGAAGCCTTGTACCCTGACGACTCAGCACACTCTTGGCTTATTTAACCCATCAGCGCCATCTTCTCTTCAGCCAGCTTTTGGGCTTACGCACTAAGGCCCTCTGCCTCAACCTTGGCACCAGCCAGCTGCGCCTCTAGCGACGCAATTTTTTGATCCTTTTGCGCGCCTTGGCTGCCTTCCTCAGAAACTTTAGCCTTTAGCTTCTCCACTAGTGAAGCTTGATGCGCAGCCGCCTGCATCAACTCCTCAACAAGCTGTTCCATGGGCGCATCCCCAGCCTCCAGTGGCTCAGCGTTTTTGTTGTCCGGCTCGGAGAACTCAGAACGCACAGGACTATCTCTGGGGGGCGACTCCGCAGACTGTTCCAACCTGCACACAAGAAAGGAAATTATTAATTTCTCGCATAAACAGGAGATGCGCAAAATTTTTTGGAGCATTACTTACTGCGGGCCATTTGTATCGGAGAGGGAGGAGGCGACCAACGTGCTCGATGATGATTCCACCGTTAGGATAGCGGGCGCTTTTCCCGATGAGCTTGCGCCCTCCCTCGGTGACCTCTTGCGCTTCAACAAGGGATCCTCTTCCTCCTCTCCTCTTCCTCCATGTGCTCCGCCACGGCTACTTGTGATGGTGTGCCACTAGGGAAGGTACTCTAGGGTTCAGACGCGCCTGCGTGGGGTCGCTTCCAGTGTGACAGATGAGCTAGCCCCTGCTTCTCGGCTCCATAACCACGGTGCGCCCGGATGTAGCCTCTAGAATAGGCTCTTCTCCCTCCTTCAACGGGCGTACCCCCACACCTGGCGCGGCTTTGCCAATCTCACAACGGCAAATAGATCCATCTTTACGCCATACAAGACAACAACAAACAAGTTATTATAATTACAATAGAAGAAGAAAAGCTTACAAAAGAAAAGGAATGCTAAGGACGAGCACCCACCCTGGCCATCCGCGCCTAAGAAGATTGGAACATCCTCAGGACTACCAAAATAATTGCGGCTAATGCCCATGTGCACCAAAAATTCCTCAGGATAGGAACTGATGGGGATGCGATTGGTGTTTATTGTATCCACATCCTCTGCATTGTACGATCCAGGGAGGGGGCGCTCATCCTTTGGCAGTGTACCCCTGGTGTAAAATCGAAGCGATGGGAAGCACGCGTTGTCTACCAGAAAAATGTTTCTCTCCAATTCCTCGGTGCATCTAATTTTTGATTATAACACCGAAGCCGCCCGGTAGCAGCAAAGGATACCCACCCGTTTGACCACGTTGTATGGTAAAACGCGCGGAACAGATGGATGGTCGGGTTAATTGTCAATAATCGGCAATTTACCTCGAAATTCATGATTTTAGCTGCACCTATGCAGTGCAGCTGCGATATATGAAAACGGTAGTAGTTTAATACATCGCTCAAAAATAGCGATATGGGAACGATTTGCAAACTCGAGCATATATACCCTATTTTCCCCAGGGAAGTCCAATGGGCGCTTGTGCACTCGGGACTACGGATGCACGCGAGGGTATATAATAATCAGAGGCGAACTCTAAAAGTTCGTCCTCAGTTATTTCGGATGTGAAATCAGATAAACCTCGAACCATGGTATCTTTTTTATATGCGCACGCGCGATTACCTTTGAAGTATTACGGTTTCTTGCTGGGAAATTGAAGCTTTTTAATGGTGGAAATCGTTTTTACTATGATAATCCGATGTAATAAGCAAAGCGGATGGTTATATAGGTCTCCTCATCACGAGATGGCCGACACGTGGATTCCACTATCTCTATTTGAGTGGATAGGATCTACTAAGGTGACATGCTTACGTTACTTTCCCCAATTTGAGGCGTCCATTTTAAATATTATGTCTAGATACCGTGTATCTTTAACGGGGAAGTCTGTTTAGCTTCTTTGCTACGCTTCCGCATTTTTATTATTGCGGTTATTAGTCTAGCATCCGCAGTTCGTCCTGCGCATACTAGAAGCTGGGGGACATGATGACGTATAGTCTACATTCGGGTCACTAACCCGACCAATGACCGCTACTAGTGAGCCCAGTACGACTGGGCTAACCCGTAATGGTTTGGGCCCAAGGCCCAAACCCAAAGTTATTATGGGCTAAGATATATCTCTTATTTTTGGAGATATGTATCCTATGACCGACTTAGGCGGGATACGCCGAAGTTTGGGGAACACGCAACCAATAAGGATTGCATGTGTATATAAAGGGCATCCCAGCCCTCATTAAAGGTACGATCTACAAAACCCTAATTCTTAAATATACCCTCAAATCGATTACTTACTCTCAAGCCGGAGGATAATCGTGGGAGACAATCCCACGGTAAGCCTAACGGTGTTTTCTGTTTTCTTAGTGCGCAGGTCTCAAGCATTAAGATATAATTGATCTGAGGAATCGGACCCAAATAAGGAACGCCTAACTTTTGTATCAACAACATGCAAGCATACACACATTCAATCGAAGACATAATGAAATCAAAGGAATAAATAACTTATCTCGATGTAAAATAGGGTATTAGAACCCTAAAATACTGTCCAAGACGGACTATAATCGTTTTAGGTTTTTACTCCACAAGTCTACCTCTCTAAAGTCTGAAAATTCGAATTCTATATATAGAGTTACAAGCTGCGGCAGCGTCACCTTTTAATTGTGGCGCCGCGATCGACGCCATTAGGGTTTCGTCTTGGCCAAGTCAACTTTGGGACGGCGTCACTTTGTGGTTGTGACGCCGTCAACCTTCATCTCTGATGTCGTCTGAATCTGGATCTTGTCCGTTTGAGGGGAAAAATCTTCGTGACGCCCTATTCTTCAAAGCCTGACCCTGTTAGGTGTGAAATAGCAATTTCGCTCCTGAGCCGTCACAAATATAGGGACGGCGTCGCCCTTTGTTTATGACGCCGTCGGGTGTATTTCCAGCAGCTTGAGTGTCTTGATCTTGACTTTAGCCATTTTCTTCACATATTCACGCCTTTTCGTCCAAATAAGCATCATTCCAGCATTTTGCCTTCAAGAGACCTAAAAAGTGAAAAGGAACGAAATTAAGTAGTAACGGATATAAAAGTGAGCGATTAAGGGCTTAAATGACCCCTTAAAAGTGTACGTTTTAAATCCTTATCAAGTATCCCAGTCATCAAGGTTTTCAATCAATCGGAAGAGTGAATCATCAACTTCTTGAACCAATAATCTGCCCATAAAGATAACCTCCAATGCTAACAATAGACAAAGACGTACTGCATCTTCATCGTATATAATAGCAAATGCCCGTTCATCTTCAATTAGACCAATAATATCTAAATTGGTGATCTTTTTACCTACATGGTTTGGGAAACCCTGTTCCTAAAATTGAGATGTCCCGACTTATATGAGCTAAAACTTACATTTCCAAATCTAAAACCAGTGATAATACAAAATTCTGGTCTGCCGAAATGTATAGGACGTTCTTCAACATAATATACAATGGACATATCATAATGAGCATTACTCGGACAACATTGTTTTTGTAACATATAATCTATCATATGTGATTTGTGATCAAAATAAGAAAGGTCCAACCATTTACTAAAACAAGTAGCCCGAAACAACTTCCTACGTTTTTTTATCCAATTTGGATTTTATTAGAGAGAAGTAATTCGGTTTACTTCTAATGATGGTTTTAGCTTCGTATTCCAACAATAACAAAAACAAAACCTAATCAAACACCAAAACCCTAGTACCCACCACATGTAGTATATTTACAATAATAATTACAACCAAAACCAACGTAGCTTAAAGACTCAAAGTTTCAGTAATCTAGTGGATCTGATGAAACCAGATTTGGTTACAAACTAAACTATGAAATTTAAAGCAAAGCTAAACTAACATAAAAAACGACATACAAGAAAACAAATATACACACACGTCATGTATAACAATATATTCCAATATAAACCATTGTCAATAATACGAATATTAATGAAAATTTTATAATATAATGGTCGCAAAAAAGAATATACATACCCTGATATGAAACATTATTAAGATTAAGATTACAATTGGAGAAGATAGGTCTTGGTTTGTGAGAGTATAGCGGTATTTTGTGTGTTTTTGTGATAAAAAGTGAAACAAATGGCGCCCTTAGTTGGGATATCTAAAAAAGTCGCTTAAATAATGTACTGTCGCTCAAATCTTTTTTATAAATTCGCTCGATAATTCGAATTAAAAAAGTGGTTAGAAAGTATTTTTAAGGGTATTTTAAAAGTAATGAAAAATAAAACTTTTTCTAAAAGTAATTAAAAAAGTGATGGGTAAGGTACAAAAAAGTGACATGTTGCAGAGTCGCTTAAGATTATTCGCTAGGTTGCTCAGTCTTAGGAAGAAGCAAAAAGATTAAAATAATATTATTATAAGTTTGACTATTTTGCAACAAAAAGACAAAAATATAAGTTCGCTTAAAATTTGATAAGTCGCTCAAAAAGAACCCTTACACATCTATAACACAAAATAATTGGGCGCGACTTTTTTTAAAACACTTGTCACTTTGAGCTTGTATTCGCTAGTCGCTTGGTCCATTTCAAGAAACTAACCAAAGCGGGAAAGCCCGCACACTTGAGCGAATGGCCGGTCTCAAAATTGCCCTTTTTTAACAGTTTCTAACTTGAATTTGTGACCCTTAGGTTACCACATTTAGTCCTAGCTTTGAAGCAAACCTTTCACCTATGGTCTTTAGGCCATTTATATTATTTATTATGCTAGTTGCTTCATGAAGCACCATTTATATTATTACAACAACAACAACAACAAACCCAATCCCGCCAGGGCAGGGTATGGGGGAGGTAAAATGTAGACAGATCCTACCCCTACACCCGGGTAAACCCGTTTGTAGAGAGACTGCTTCCAACGAGACCTCCGGCAAGTGCATGTGTGCTAGTGTGAAAGGATAGAATAAGCATACGACAAAACAATAGGCAAAAGCGTAGTAAAAAGAGAGCAAGCACACAAGCAAACATGGCATACAGGAAAAAGAACCACGCACAAGTACACCGAAAATAGGCTAAAAGCAAAGCGCAACAGACATAAAACCAAAAGCACAGGCACACCAAAAGCAGACCAACAAAAGGTGGCAACACAGAGCAAAGCAAGGTAGCACACTAGGCATAAGGCTAAGGCAAAAACACGTAGTACAAAAAGACCAAACTCAGGGGGCAAGACAAAGCAGGCAAACCTAAGGGAGCAATAACAGAGCAACGCAAACCACGCACGGGGCCTACGACTACGGCAAAGCAAAAAAAAGGCCACAAAACAAAACACGCAAGGAGGCCAAATGGGGCACCTAAAAGCCAACCTAGCACCACTACCCGCAAATCCTAATTCTATCTCTCCACCCCTTCCTATCTGAGATCATGTCCTCTGTCAAACGAAGCTCCATCATGTCGAGCTTAAGTCTATCCTCCCACCTGATATTGGGTCTGCCTCTCCTTCTCACACCATCTACAAAAGCGCCGACCCTTCTAGCTGGCGTGATCGTGGCCTTCTCTGACGCGTGTCCGAACCACCTCAACCTTCCTTCTCTCATTTTTGAGACAATATTCCCGACCTCAAGTTTTGCTCTGAAAACTCCGTTCGGGATCATGTCAAGCAAGGTTTTACCACAAGTCCATCTTAGCATCCTTAGTTCTGCCACCTCTACCCTGTTAGCCTGTGCCTTTAATATGGGCCAACATTCAGAGCCGTAAAAGATAGCCGGTCTAATCGCCACCTTATAAAATTTTCCCTTTAACTTAAATGGGATGTTCCTGTCGCAAAGGACTCCTGACGCCGCCCTCCATCTCGCCCACCCCGTTCTAATCCGGTGGGTTACGTCCTCATCAATCCTCCCTGATTTATGTATTATCGATCCCAGGTATCTAAAAGACTCCTTGGGTGGCAGGGATCGATCACCGATATGAATATCAATTTGTTCGTGGTGACCTTGCTCTAACCTCCCAAAATCACATCTCAGGTACTCAGTCTTCTCCCTGCTCACCCGAAGGCCATTGTCTTCAAGAGCCTCCCTCCAGGTGCTCAAGTGCGGTGTTTAACCCTTCCGCCGATTCTGCCACCAACACAATGTCATCAGCAAAGATCATATTCCACGGGATGCTCTCTTGTATCCCTCTAGTTAACTCATCTAGAATCAAGGCGAAGAGGTAGGGGCTAATGGCGGATCCCTGGTGGAGCCCAACTTCCACGAGGAAAAACTCGAGGTCCCCATGTGGACCTTACGAGTCTTAGCACCCTCGTACATATCCCTAATGGCTCTCACGTATCTATTTGGGGTTCCTCTGTCGATAAGAGTTCTCCAAATCAACTTCGCGCCGCATATCATAAGCCTTTTCAAGATCAATGAACGCCATATGCAAGTCCTTTTGTCTTTCTCTATACTTCTCCATGAGACTTCTAAGAAGGTGAATAGCCTCAATCGAGGACCTCCACGGCATAAAACCAAATTGGGTTTCTGACACCCTCGTTTCCCTTCTCAACCTTCTCTCAATAACTCTCTCCCAAGCTTCATGGTGTGGTGAGAAGCTTAATGCCCTATAATTCTTTGCACACTTGTACATCTCCCTTATTCTTGTAGATGGGGATGACTTCACTGAGTCTCCATTCTTCGGCATCTTATCCCGTAGAAGATCTTGTCGAAGAGGCATGTCAACCAATATAACCCCCTATCTCCCAGACACCTCCAAGCTTCTATGGGGATTTGGTCCGGCCCTACTGCTTTGTTTCTTCCCATCTTACGTAGTGCGATCTTCACTTACGGTTGACTAATCCTCGAATAGCACTCGTTCGTTGGCTAAGGTTCTCTTGTTCATGCGTCTTCACCCTTCCTACATTGAAAAGAGAGGAGAAGTACTCTCCCATCTCTGATATCCTCTACGTTCACGATGGTCTGTCCTCCTTCATCTTTGATATACTTAGCGCATCCTAAGTCCCTCCTTCTCCTCTCTCGGGCTTTAGCGATCCTGAAAATGTCGTTAGCCCCCTCTTTGGAATCCAGTTTCTTATACAAATCCTCATACGCCTTGTCCTTTGCCAGAGCTACTGCCTTTTTTGCTTCTCTTTTAGCTACTTTATACCTCTCTTCTGCCGCAGTAATGTCCGCTTGGTGACCCTCTCGGCACAAAATAAGCTCTTTGAACCTAGATTGTTTCTCGGTGACTTTGGATTGCACTTCCTCGCAAAACCACCAAGATTCTCTGTTGGCCGGTTGGGACCTCGATGATCCTCTAGCCACCCCGAGGGAATCCTTTGTTGCATCTTTGATAATGCCTGCAAGAGTTCCCCACAACTGGTCCGCATCTCTAGCATCCAAGTCCTCCGACTGAGTAGCAAGTCCCTCTGAGACTTTCACTCTAAACGGTTCTGCTGCCTCCCCGTTCAAATTCTTCCAGAGAATCCTCGGCAACCCGGTCACTAATGTCCTTGGTTGTTGCCTCTCGAAAAACATGTCAGCTGCTACCAATTTGTGTTGAGATGAGCAAGTCTCGCCTGGGAAAACCCTACAGTCCCTGCATTTAGTAAGATCACTTCTTCGCACCAACAGATAGTCAATCTGGGTGTTGTGACCCCCGCTCCGGAAAGTGATCAAGTGAACATCTCTCTTCTTGAAGAAAGAGTTCGCTACTACCAAGTCGTGAGCGGTAGCAAACTCTAAAATCGATCGTCCTTCGTCATTCCTAACCCCGAATCCGAACCCTCCGTGTATCTCCTCGTATCCATCTGCGTCCGCACCAATATGGCCGTTCAAGTCACCACCTATAAACAAACGCCGATCCGACGGGCACTCCCTCACGAGCTCGTCGAGATCGTCCCAAAAACTCTTCTTCTCTGCTTCACTCAGGCCCACCTGTGGTGCGTATGCGCTGATAACGTTGACGGTCTCCCGATTGATAACCAAAGTAATCGCCATGATCCTATCGCTACTCCGGGTCACTTGCACTACATTATCCTTGAGCCCAGCCGCCAAAATAACACCAACTCCATTTCTTGCTGACCTAGAGCCAGAGTACCAGAGCTTGTAGCCGTTTACCTCCCTCGTGCTTGATCCCTTCCATTTAGTCTCCTGGAAGCACGCAATGTCAACCTTATGTCTCCTCAACACATCTGCAAGCTCAAAGAGCTTACCGGTAAGAGACCCAACGTTCCAACTACCTACCCTAATCCTACGAGAAGACGCAGCCCTAGCAGAACCCCTACCCGACCTAAGCCCGCCCACCCTACCATCCCCGCCAACACCACTAACCCCGCCTACCCCGCCCACTACACCTACTCCGTCTACCCCGTCTACCCCACCCGACCCGGCAAGACATGACCTCAGGTTACCATCACTAGCCAAGGGGTCTATGCTAGGCCAAGCAAACTAGCAGCAAGAAAAGACGCAACAAAGGGGGACAAGACAAACAAGCACAATCAAGATACAATAAAAAGGAAACAACAACAAAGAAGCCAACAATCAATATATAAATAAATGCGGAACACGAACAAAAACAAGCGGTACGCCAGGAAAAGACAATAAAATAAAAATAAAAAACAAAAAACAAAATTAAAAATAATAATAATATCCGGTGGATAAATCCGGCAGCAGGCGATCCAGAAACCAAAAGGAAAGCAAAAAATATAAGAGTATAAGAGTAGCAGAGGGTAAAGAGAACAAACGCTCTGCTGCTACCGGAAAAAATCCGGTCAGCAGTGGTGGCGGCAGTAAGCGGTCAGCGGTGACAGGCGGCGTTTTCCGGCGGAAAAAGACTACACTCACCGGAGATTAATTCCACGTGACTTCTATCAACCTGCAAAAGAGACAAAAACGGAAAAACCAATTTGCCAAGACTTAGCCGGCGCGTGGCCTCAAAAAAAAAGGGTTAGTGCGTTTCCGGTTTGGCCGGAAATACCCTGGAAATCACCGGAGAGAATGTTGTCGCTCTAAAATGCTTATGATCGCCGGAAAAAAAGAATTCCGGCGAAGCAGCTCCGGCGCGTGGCGGCGTGTCAGCGGTCCGGCGACCAATCGAAAAGTATCTCAGAGATCTGAGTGAAGTGCAGGAGGTGATGGTGGTATTTAATTGTAACAAAACTCAATGATTAGTAAACGATGGAGGGATTTGAGTTGAAGAGGAAAAGAAAAAAGAAGAAAAGAAGAATAGGAGAGACCATTTATATTATTCATTACTAGTATACATGTGGATTTGTTTTCGTTCTATTTCGTGTTCTAATATGGTGTATTTGTTATAAGTCACTTTAGTTTCATGTACGGCTATGAAATATATACCCACGACTTTCGTGCATATGCATTCATAGATCTATGACTTTCAGGGATGGAACTTGAAGGTTGTTGACGGATGGGCCAACTTCAAAAGTATATACTTTAGGAGGGCCGTTATATACTACAAATAGTGTCTCAGTTTTATCAATGACAGTCGATAACTGCAGAAACACAGTACGAGTTGGGAACATACTGGTCTATCATGAACTTATATAAAACGTGCCAATGAGTAAATCAGTACCTTTAAGACCTTAATATTCAAAAAGAAAATATTGCCTTTATTTTCTGTAGAATTTTAAACAGAAAAAAATGTATGCAACATGTATTACATATTTTTTTGATATAATATATTGCACCAAGAAGTACCTTAAATAATCTATCAATGGTAAAAACTAAAAAGAGTCTGCAGAACTCTGTATCGGCCAACATTATTTTCGTTCAGTTGTATCAAACACCTCAATTACCTTTCCAAGACGACAACGGAGGAGTGTCTGAATTTTGCCAGCTCATATGCATCCACGGATGCCTATCCCCCTTCACCATGTCACTTGATGCAAACGATTCGAGTTCCACTAACTCACCCTGTGTTAGCTTTACAGAGAGAGCTCCAATATTTTCGTTTAAGTTCTCACGTTTTGTGGTTCCTGGTATTGGAACGATATCGCTTCCTTGGTGATGCACCCACGCCAATGCTAGTTGAGCTGCGGTGCATCCTTTCCTTGTCGCCATCTCCTGCACTCGCTCAAATATGGTTGTATTGTGATCCACATTCTCAAACCTTGGATGAACCTTAATACAAATAGATCAATTAACTAGATATTAGAAAAACTGATTATTGAGAAAAAATTAAGGTCAAATAAGTACATGCCAAAAGCAGTCTTCAAAATCTAATGTGAACCTATAACCCCGGATAAGCATGATAACCACGTCAGCAAAATCAAATATATGTGATTAAATCTAGTCTCTTTTGGATGAACATCAATTTTGTAACAAAAATACTGCATAAACACGTATCCCTATTAAAACTAGAACTCACAATCTATTGCTTGGCCTCACCTGACCGTGACACTTCTAGGCTAAAGTCTTGATATACGCAAGCATCATTATTTGATCATTTGTTCAAGTAAAACTTTCTTGTGATCTTACTCTCCTATGCTATAAATATGCACATATAATACCTTCCTTGTATCGCCATCTTCCAAGGTTTTGACCAACTTAGGACCGGACGCTAAGAATCCCCTGCCTATTGGACTGTAAGAAACAATTCCAATCCCAAGTTCTCTGCAAAACAGATCAGGTAAGAATCATCGCACATTAAGTAAATCAGTGTGGACTTATCTTTAATGAAAAAAAAAAAAGTAAACCCCATGCTGTCGGATCACCTGATCAATTTATGATTGTTTTCCTCTTAAGTACTGCTATGCGAGCACGAGGGAACAGTCAGATTACCCAAAAAGAAGATCAAAATCTATGAAAATCACCTGCAAGTAGGAACAATCTCATCTTCCACATCTCGTGTCCATAGTGACCACTCATTCTGTACTGCGGTTATTGGATGAACGGCATGAGCCCTTCTTATTGTCGAAGCGGACGCTTCTGATAATCCTACATACTTCACTTTTCCTTCCTTTGCCAACTTCTTCATTTCTCCCATCTTTCTTATAACAATTTGTCACATGTACAAGTGTTACAAAAACAATAATTTGTCCAAGCACTACACTGGCTAATGTTTATCAAACTAGTAATTTAGGGGGCGTCTTCGATTGCTTAATGCTTTCAAAATAAGCAGTTACACCAAAGCAGTCAAAAAATTGTATGCTTAAAATATAAAATAAGCCCATAACCAATACCAAACACCCTCTTACAACATACATAATAAAGAAGCAAAAGGCCTAACCATGACTTCAATAGGGATACGAGTGTCAATCCGATGAGCATAGTAGAGATCAATACAATCAACATCAAGTCTCTTTAAGCTACCTTCGCAAGCTGAACGAACATAAGCAGGATCACCACACGCTTCCAACTTCCCATCAATCATTCGATAACCAAATTTCGTAGCAATTTGAACTTTATCTCTTAGTCCTCTTTGTTTCAAAGCCTAAAAGGAAAAAAATCATATTCATAAAAAAAACTTAAATGCCAAAACCTTAGGTAACATCGTTGGTTAGTAAATAGCAACCTTGCCAATGAGGATTTCGTTAGTGTATGGACCATACATGTCGGAAGTATCTAGGAAAGTGACTCCGGACTCAATGGCGTGATGAATGAGTTTGATCATATCAGCTTCAGGTTTTGCGGGTCCATAGAAATTCGACATGCTCATACAACCCAGTCCTTGTGCTGAAACAACTAGACCTTGTGAGCCAAGTTTCACTTTCGGAACGTGTGATGACATATTTTTGATCACTGAGTTAACTAAATGATTAGCTTTAGTTTGATCTTGATTACTGTAGATGTCTGGAAATAGAAAGCGTGCGTTGACTAGGAGATAACGCTGAACTTCTTGGTGAAAGCTACTTCAAGTCTTTAATAGAAAGAAGAGTAAATTACACCATTATTAGTATTTGATTAGGAAAATAACCCCACGTATATCTAAAACATTACTATGCATAACTCTTTGAAATCTCCGCTGCCTCAGGTGCAAGGAATAAAAATTAGTAGTATCAAAGGCGAAAAGGATAAAAACATGTTGATTTTCAATGCACGTATTCTCGTGTTTTGCCACTTTATACGAGGCAGCTTTCAAAGCAACATGTCCTACTGTAAAACCCATTACTCAAACATACGAGAGGAGAAACCCCGGTTAGATCCACATACGCATGTTTCCCTCCAACTCATCCAAACACTAAAACGTCTGCCGGTTTGATTTCATACGATATCAAAAAACGTGAAATCTTGCGTCTTTAGTCCAGCATTTTGGAAATATTACGCGGGTGGTCAAATTTCCTAAAGATCGTTAGATTCGGTCGTTATCTCGGTCCGCACGTGCTAATCACGAGTGGGCTTTTTTGTCCAAACATGTTTTTGTACTTGTATTTCAACATGCCTAGTTTTGTTCGACTAATGTTCACTTTTTACTTGTTAGACGCGTATCTCGGATACAAATAAGCCCCACCCTAGATGAAATTGACTAAGTAAGTAACTCCCTAGTCAAACCTAATAGTCGAAGAATGTGTAATGTTATTATAGAAAATATGACGCGTCACATATATAATGAAAATAGACTTAAAAGGCTAAAGTTGTAAAGTTTTAATAAGCTAAAAGGTTAAATGTGGCCAAAGTAGAAAGAAAAAGGACTTGAGGGACCTAAATGTGCCAAATGGCCAAACTACTCCAACTAACTAGATAAATATCTAGTTGTGTGGAGTGTTCTAAGCATTTCTACCATTTTCTTATGGTGTATATGTGTTTGTCGGTTTAGAGAAGAAAAAGGAGGGAAGAAGATGAGCTTGGTGGACTAAGAATGATGGTGATTAAAGTCTTATACAAAAGATCATCCATAAGCAACCACTCCTACACAAGTAAGTAACTCCCTATCTTGATTTAAGAAAGTGGGAGCTCATCATATGATCAAGGTATGATCATATGATGATCTAGAAAGGAAGTTGGGTAAGTTTAAATGGGTTATGTAAACCTTTATTTATGGTGTTAATTTAATTTGTTAGGTCTTGATTTAATTGTGTAGAAAGATGATGATGGTGATGAGGTTGATGATGATGATGGTGATTTTATAAGTGGTATCTTAGCTTGGATTAAGGTAAGTAAACTGTAAGATTATTGATATCATAACACCACTTATGATTTGAAGGTGGATCGTGAGTTTTTAGAGAGAGAGAGAGAATGGGATGTTTAGAGAGAGAAACAAAAATGCAAGATTAGATTAAAGTAAACATCCAACCCTCTCCCTTGTGGGGAGAGGGCTATTTATGCATGTTTCCTACGCCCTCCTTCGGGCTGTGGATCAAGCATACATTAGGTAAAGACCCGTCCTTCTTCCACGGTGTTACTTACGCTAATATAAAACTATTAAATAACGTTCATTCTACGAGCTAACTTATGCTAGACTATAGTTGGGGTGACCGACACTTCTTTATGGATTTACTAAATCCTAACAATCCTCCTAAGGGAGGTCACCCCATGAATTACATTTTGAATCCTAACATTCTATTATTAACTTGCGACGGCGTCACCTTATGCTTGTGGCGCCATCCCCTTCAGTCTCTGACGTCGTCTGGATCAAATCTAGGCCGTCTGAGTTGCGACGCCCTACTCTTTTAAAACCTGAAGCCGTCACTTGTAAATGAGCAATTTGGCTTCTGAGCCGTCACAAAAGTTGTACGACGGCGTCACTATTTGTACTGCCGCCGTCCCCTTCAGTTCAGCAGAGTGTCTCGATTCTTGACTTGGCCATTTTATTCGTATATTCGCGCCTTTTCGTCCGAATAAGTGTCATTCCAGCATTTTGCCTTCAAGATACCTAAAAAGTGAAAAGGAACGATATTAAGTAATAACGGATACAAAAGTGATCAAATAAGGGCTTAAACGACCCCTCAAAAAGGTACATTTTAAAACCTTATCAGGTTCCTATTGGAATGTGAAACTGGCTTCTCCAAGATTGATGGTTTTGCCAAACTTAGTGTTCACACTTTTCCCTACAGTTTTTCTAAGCTCATTCTTTAAGGCTACTATTGTGAAACTCTTATCCTGAAGTTGAGCTTTAAGATCATCATTTTTGGCCATCAAAGAGCTTGTTTGTTCCAATGACTTAGTTCTAGCTTCTTTGACTGAGTCACTTAGATCTATGTGATGCCTTTTCAAAGTCTCATTTTTCTTAAGTAATCTAGCCACACAAAGTTCCAATTCGATGTTTCTTGATTTAATTACATTGATGTCATGTTTAGTCTTGACAATATTACTTTTCTTATTCAGGACAAAAATATGTTTCTTCAGATTATAGATTGTCGAGTCTTTGTCTTGAAGCTGAGCTTTCAAAGCATTAATTTCAAAAAATTCACGGAATTCAGGAAATTCCGGGTTTTTACATGGTTTGTTAAGTTGAAACTTTCTTCTTTACTTTGTATCGCAATTTCAAGTGAAATGCAATGTTTTTCAAGTTGTAAAAATCTGTTTGAAAGTTCATCATAAATTTTCTTTTACACCACATCATTTGTTTTGAAACACTTAATCACAGACTCAACCTCAGTCACATGACATTTATCAAAGTCATGTTTAGTATCATGATCAGTTTATACAAGTATATTGGCAGATGCATCATGTTGAATAGTTAAGAGTACCTCAGCACTTGACACTTGTTCATTTACCATTCTGATAGCTGCATCCACTTCTTGTGAGACATGAATTACTGAACAGCTGGTTGTATCAATCTTAGCTATATCTGATCTTCTGCTTTCAGTGACACCTGATCCTTCAACTAATGCATTACCCGACTCAACACTACTATCTCTCGATTACAACCCGGCACTTATTCACTTTGTCATCATAATGTGCTTTTTCCTCAATGTACTTTTTAACATTATCCATGAGTTGGATTAATGTTTCTCTGAACACATCTGCTTCCATCCCAGTGTGATTCGTAAAACACTTTTTAGTCATATGATCGTCGTAATCCAAAGTGTATTCACCATTGAAGAATGACTGAAATTGTTTGTTGATCACCTGATTCTTGAACCTTTTCTCTGTCAAGTTGGTGTTCAAGTTGTCATAAGTTCAAGAACAATGTGCTCGTGAACGTTGATACATCTTGACGGAAAAGTGCATTAAATGCTCGTTCGATTCCCAGTGTGAGTCTGTCTTCAGTTAGAAGTATTGAGAGGTGTGAATAAAGTTGTTGAAAAGGTTCAATGAAACTCTCCTTTGCAAGAACATGTTGTAGCTGTGACTGGTGCATTTCTCTCTCTTCTGAATCCGAGCACGAAGATCTCACATCATCATTGGCTGTTTCAATCATGTTTAACCGTTTACTATAGATAAGACTCTTATGGTTGTCAACAACATCGTACAGTTTAATTACTTCAGATATCACTGAATCAGGAGTGTAAGACGTGATGTTGTTGTTAAGTTGAACGTGTTATGATTACAGTTGGATCGATTCAATGATTAGTGATTGTATGTTAAAAGGGATACTGGAATGTTTGGATTAGGTGAATTGTTGTTTAATTGTGATTTGGTAACGTTTGAATCAAATTACAGAACGCAGTGATACAAACCGCAACACTTGACAAAACGCATAGACAAATCGCAACACCTGTCAAATCGCAGAGATATCAAAACGCAGGAACACAAGTCGCAGCCCTTGACAAAAAGCAGTGACAAATCGCAGACTATCCAAAACGCAGCTATCAAGTCGCAGTCAACACAAATCGCAACCTGTCAAAATGCAAGATACCAAAACACAGAGACACAAATCGCAGCACTTGACAAAATGCAGGGACAAATCGCAGCACTTGACAAAATGCAAGACACAGATCGCAGGCGCTTTCAACAATACAATCACTATTGTCCTTTTGTCCTTTTGTTAACAAATCGCAACTGAATATTAATATAATAATCAAATCAAAGTATTAACCAAGTCAAATCGCAACCAAGTGAGGACAAATCGCACCCAAGAAAATGCGTCCGAGAGTCAAAACGCACCCAAGAAATAAGTGTCCTTTTCACCTAAAACCACTTTAAATTCACCCTTTTGAACGTTTTTGCTTGGTTTCTTTTGCACAACTTGATCCTAAAAGGCTCTAACTATCCTAAAAACACTTACTTTAACACCACAAACGTGAGAATCAAAGGAAGCCACATATGAGACCAAAAACCTTTCAAAACCAACTTTTCAATCTAAAACAACCAAGATATACGCACATACAACCTAGCTAATCAAACCATGGGCTCTGATACCAATTGTAAGATTATTGATATCATAACACCACTTATGATTTGAAGGTGGATCGTGAGTTTTTAGAGAGAGAGAATGGGATGTTTAGAGAGAGAAAAAATGCAAGATTTGATTAAAGTGAACATCCAACCCTCTCCCTTGTGGGGAGAGGGCTATTTATACATGTTTCCTACGCCCTCCTTCAAGCTGTGGATCAGACATACAGTGGGTAAAGACCCGTCCTTCTTTCACGGTGTTACTTACGCTAATATAAAACTACTAAATAACGTTGAGTCTACAAGCTAACTTATGCTAGACTATAGTTGGAGTGACCGACACTTCTATATGAATTTACTAAATCCTAACATAAACCGGTTATAATGTAATGTTATATTGATTTCATTTCATTATGTGTTATGTGTTTATATTTTTATGTTATACATGGATTTGGTATTTATGTGCTTAGATGAAAGTGGGTTTAAGACTAGTTTGGCATAACTAGTAAGGAATGATAGTTAAGAGAAGATTAGGTTAAGGTATGTCTAAGTGTGGTTGATAAGAAATGATGATGCTCAAAGTGATTAAAGGTATGTGTTTTGATGTAATGGATTATGAGTTATGATATGTGTGAATGACTTATGATATTATGTTATAATCGTTTTACTTACTAAGTGAAAGCTTACGTTATAGTGTTTCAACGTTTTGTAGGTTATTGTGGAAGTGTTATGGCATGGATTAAATCTTAAGGACCGTAAGTATGTGTTAGTGCAAACGTTACGACGTTTAATTTATACAATGTCTTTATATTTTAATGATGACAAACATGTAACTTGTAATACATAACGTAAAATGCACAAGTTACTCGTTCACACAAATCATTGCATGCACACATCAACATCTCTCGACGTCTCAAGTCTGAATCACTTAAGGTATGTACAAACACTACTTCAAACTTGTTAAGTGATCAAAGAAATATTTTTGTCCTTAAACCTCATATTTTTATAAATGTGACAAAACCATTTTACAAAAATAAATTATACAAATTATTTTTGTTATTATAAAGAAATGTTTTAATACGAAAAAGAAATTTAAATTTTGAAATCATCCAACAGCTATTTTTCCCGCCCAAAAGATAACACCTACACCAGATAAACATATCACCACAAAAGAACAAAAACAGAAGCGTTTTTCTGGGACAATCCTTTAAATAGGTGGTGGTCCCATATATATATATATATATATATATACGTATATATATATATACGTATATATATATATATATATATATATATATAGGACCGTCCGACAAATAAAGGATCGTCTCCCACTCCTCGAGCTGGCTATAAATACTGCACTACTTTTACACAAAAAAATTGATCCTCTTTAGCACAAAACTTTCTGTTCTTTCCCAATCTCTCCTTTCACCTTCTTTGATCACATTAACTTGTTTGAATCTTGTTTAAATGTGACCCCTCAAGTGCAAACACTTGAAAAGTGATTATCATCATTGTTTTTGATTACCAAACACTTGAAAATTGATTGTTGCGTTTTGCAATCGCAATAAGTAGATAATTTGTCTCCAAACGCACTCCCAAACACCCCCTTCTCTTATGAAATTACGATTTGGATGAACAGATCGCCTTTACAAGGTTTCCGGCATGGTCCATTCTGGGGGTAAGACCCTCCCGGCTTCAAGATGATGCCCATTGCTAAAGCTTAAAAAATGAGTTAAAGTGTTCATATTGTACAAACGGGTTACTCACCAAGCACTACGACTCATATATGTGTAAGTCACTTTGGTTACTACGTACATTCGCTACTTTGAAATACCTTGAACCTTCGTGCTTATGCTCATGCAAAAATCTTTCCCATTGAAATAGTCAAATCTTGTTTACCTTTGCAAAATTAGTCCCGAAAATGTTGTACAGTAATTATTCGAAGACAAAACTACAAACATTCTCATATAGTCGCTGTAAACAATGATTATCAACATTCAGGAGTTGCAAAGGTAGAGAGGACTGATCTATGATGCACTTTTATAAAGAATGCCAATGAGTAATCAGTAGCTTGAAACCATACATTATTCAAAAATAAAATATTGCATTTATTGGAAGAAAACCAACAAGCTGATGATTAGAGCGGAACCACGAATAAAAAATAGCTACAACAAGGAATTCGACAAAGGGCTAAAAACCCTTTGGTTGATCGGCTATATCACACGCACAAGAAACTTTCACTCAAACGTTTATTTTCATCTAAAGTTTTCAAATAACTTGATTACCTTCCCAAGATGACAACGGAGGAGTCTCTGAATTTTTCCAGCTCATATGCATCCACTGATGCCTATTCCCCTTCACCATGTCACTTGAAGCCAATGATTCCAGTTCCATTATCTCCTCTTGTGTTAACTTAATAGATAAAGCTTGAATGTTTTGGTTAAAGTTTTCAAGTTTTGTGGTTCCCGGTATTGGAACCACGTCATTTCCTTGGTGATGGACCCATGCTAATGCTAGTTGAGCCGCGGTGCATCCTTTCCTTGTTGCCATCTCATCGACTCGCTCAAAAATGGTCTTATTGTGATCCATGTTCTGAAACCTTGGAAACCTCTGCCATAAATTTTGATAGAAAGTGATCAAAATAAATAGATAGGAACTATAGCACATAAAGAGCAACGGTAATCAAAGCGATTAATGAGATAATATAAGGTCAGCTAACTAATTGTCTCCAGTAATTATCCGATTATATGACTCATACTCTCCTAAACACGACGGAAGAAGGACCCATATATTTTTTCATGATAATCAGAACTCGCAATCAAATCAAATGCTCTGATAGTATCTTCTCATTTGATTAAATATATGTAGATGAACATAATATTAAACTGGTTTATTTGTTTTGTAATGTTTTCTCGTGCACTTACTTTCTTGTTGCCTCGATGATTAACTCTAAACTGTAGGATCATATATGAACACATCATACCTTCCTTACATCCCCCTCGTCAAAGTCGTTGACCATTTTAGGACCGCCAGCCAAGAATCCTCTCCCCATAGGACCGTAAGAAACAATCCCAATTCCAAGTTCTCTGCAAATGAAGCATAAGAATCATCTATAAACAAAGTAAATCAGTGTCGATTAACCATTTATGCTGAGTGAGATCACCTGCAAGTAGGCACAATTTCATCCTCCAAATCCCGTGTCCATAATGACCACTCATTCTGGACTGCTGTTATTGGATGAACAACATGAGCCCTTCTAATTGTCGAAGCAGATGCTTCTGATAATCCTATATACTTCACTTTGCCTTCCTCTACCAGTTTCTTTAGTTCTCCCATCTTTTTATTACAATTAAGTGTAAAAAAACAGTTCAGTATTATCTAGTCATGGCTAGCATTCAAGAGTTTTCAAGGTTGTTGCCAGGGGCGGATCTACAGCATAAGCACTTGCATACCCTGCATAAATTTTTAGTATGTAAAAAAAATTAGTTTTTCTTCAAAGTAACAACAAAATACACTAAAAAATTGTGAGTGCATACCCTTTCAAATACCCTAGAGTGCATACCTTTAATCTAACTTACCTTTGTTCAAAATAAAAGAAGTACTGAAAAACACTGCTGGTAAGTTTCAGTAATAAAGCGGCAATTCTGGGGAAGAAGGAAGAGGCCTTGATGCGTTATGTAGCTTAGAAAGGAGAATTTATATTTTTAACCTAGTCCAGTTGTGTTAATAATTAACTAGCCCATTAACTATTTGGAAGGCCCAAATATTTAAAGTTAATGCAACTTAAAACATTAGTGTATTGTACTTCGATTAGTGTTACAAAGTATTTTTGTTTAATCACAGACTATTTTTAACTAGCCCAACCTATTTAAAAGTAATTTAACTAGCCCTTTAATACTTTGTTTCTTTCATATTTATACATATAGTTTTTTTAATTTTTTAATGTTACAAAGTATTAAAGTGTATTGTACTACGATTAGTTATACCAAGAAATTTAGCACTCGCGCGTTGCGGCGGGCTTTTATGCTGTAATTTATGTGATGAAATTTTATATATTTATTTGTTGTCTTTTTAGAAAATATTTCAACATTTGTTATAGAATCGTGTTTACGTCAAAAGTATATCAATATTAAGTTTGTTTTGTTCGTAACTCAGAGACTTTTTCGACGGTATATTTTTTATTAAAGTAATCGTTAGATATTTGTAGCAAGCGATCAAATGGGTTTACTTTATTTTATTTATACTTGTAGTTGCTAATAATATTATGCCCATTCTAGTTACAATACTCTAATCCAACTAATTAACCAACTCAATTTTGAATAACGCAAACTTGACAACGTAGATCAACTTTAATATCTCAGACCCGAAAATCAAAAGAGACGTGCCCAACCCAAATTCTGAAAACCCGTACCAGAAAAACCCGACCCGAAAAAAGCATCACGAAAAACTAAAGTTATTAACAACTCCACTTAAAATTGTGCATACCCTATTTCGGATTCCTGGATCCGCCATTGCTACTATAAAATACCAACATATTCATATATGTCGTTCTGGTTATTGTACTTTTCTCTACACCCTAGACATTTCAATATATCTTTCTACCGTTTGAGACATTTTTTAGGTCTACAAACCGCCTTCCAAGAATCATAACTCGTAAATGAAACGACTGGTACACAAAACCAATGTTAATGACTTTGATGTTGGACAAAAAGTATATTAGATAAAACGGTACATACAGATAAGTACATTCACCCAACTTACAGAAAAGGGAAACATAGTAGATTAGAACACAAAGAAAAGCAAGAGTAACGAACCTTGACTTCGATAGGGACACGAGTGTCAATCCTATGAACATAGTAGAGATCAATATCAATCAATATCAAGACTCTTTAAGCTACCTTCGCAAGCTGAACGAACATAAGCAGGATCACCACACGCTTCCAACTTCCCATCAATCGTTCGATAACCAAATTTCGTAGCAATTTGAACTTTATGTCTTATTCCTCCTTGTTTCAAAGCCTAAACAAAAGTCATCATATTTATTAAATTACATACTTTATTTAGTAAATCTGTCAGAATAATCATAAGTTGGTTATTATTTACTAACCTTGCCAATGAGGATTTCATTGGTGCGAGGGCCATAGGTATCCGAGGTATCAAGGAATGTGACTCCGGACTCAGTGGCGTGATGAATGAGTTTGATCATATCAGCTTCGGGTTTTGCGGGTCCATAGAAACTCGACATGCCCATACAACCCAGTCCTTGTGCTGAAACAACTAGACCTTGTGAACCTAATTTCACTTTTGGAACCTGTGGTAACATTGTTGTTTCTTGATCACTGGATTACTTAGCTTAAATTATCTATAACCTTGATTAGTAGGTGTTTGACAATAGAATGTTTGACTTGATCTAGGGAAGATGTGTTGAGTTTATAATACATAAATACAATAAAACCATGTAGACACCACAGAGTACACACCGGAAGACTTAAGATCATAACAAATAAATAATTAACTGAATTAAAAGCGTAACATACCTCTTGCGAATGTCAGATCTCTTGAACAAAACAGAAAAAGTGGTTTAAAGAGTTGTCACTTACCATTTTACAACTCAAACCAATTAGGTGTAAGAATAGTGTCTTACTACCACAGTTTTGTACACACGAATTAACCAACGAATCAAGCGATTGCTAGATCTAACACAAGTCCTTGTTTTATGAAAAACAAAACCAAAACACCCTAAGGAGGGGGGTGGGTTCGTCCGAATAGTAGCAAGAGAAGGAGAGGAGAGATCTAGGGTTAATTCAATGCACAAAGTTATGAAAAACCCTAGACCCTAGCCTTTGTATTTATAGTGTTTACAAATCTTTGGGAACAAGTTAGGGTTTGGGCTTGTGAAAGCCCCCTATGGCCGGCCACTCTAGAGCCCCAAAGGGATACCCGAATCTTTTCCATATTAAGATTTTACACTACAAGTCCTTCTCTTTACATTTAACGGTCGTTAATTATTTCCCGTTAAATACTTAACGATCGTTAGATGGACTTTATGTGCAATAATTAATCGTAAACATTAACATTAATTATTTAACTTTAATTCTCATTCGCTAATGTGTGCAATCCTGTGGTCACGAGTTCGAATCCGGACATTTACGTATTTATAAATATATACATTTCCAACAGCTCCCAATTGGATATGTTTATAAAACGTGAAATGACATTGGTTAGTGTCTAGCAACACGCCAATGCCCCCGGTACAACTCGTGTATGATTTTCTGGAGAAAAACCAAGTTTCGATGATTCATCATCATATTCATCCTTTTGTTTCTAATACCATGTTAATAAGAATATGGATCTTACTCATTTCTTAATTAACTATTCTGTTTCTCGCTTTATGTGATTTATCAAGATTACCAATTCTTCAACATATTCCGAAGACCTTGGGCATGGCCATGCAAACATCTTAACAACCCTACGAGGGCCCAACAAGATTATACTTCAAAATAAAATTTGAAGGAAACAAATCCTATTTTGACTACAAGCAGGATTCATAGATTTCGCAATACTTCTGAAAACAACCATTATAACTACCACGTTATAGCGTTTGATTGCTTCACAAAATGCACTACATCCATGACATATCTCTGGTATCTCAAGTCAGAGGATAAATATTCATGATGTACTTAATGACTAAGATCCATAAAGTATCATCATGTGGGTGGGATAAGTCCTATACTCAATTCATTGAATATCATCTGAAATTAGTCATGCTACGCATCAATATACTTTCAAGTATATTCTAACTAATACTCAGATTTGTCTTAATTCAATATAATTCCCATGTTATTGATTGACAACGGACTATTTAGAATAACTTAAGTTATTCAAGGATTTAAACATGCAAATATAGGATAACATCATAATAAATGAATAATAAACATAACAAAATACTTTATTTCATTTCAATAATAATATTTACAATATCCTTTTATCTAAAATACTTAGTCACAGATGGGCATGAAACTACTAGCTAAACGAAGTCCAAACTTATCAGACAAATGATTAAGTTTTTCACCAGGTAAGGCCTTCGTTAAAGGATCTGCTAGGTTATCATCTGTGTGAACTTTGAGCAACTCAATTTCACCTATCTCGACTTGTTCTCGAACATAGTGATATTTTCTAGGATAGTGTTTGGTGCCCTTCATGACTCCAGGTTCATGGGCAAAAGTAATTGCAGCAGAATTGTCACAATATACTTTAATAGGATTTTCAATCGACGGCATAACACCAAGCCCCAAAACAAACTTCCTTATCCAAACAGCTTCCATGGCAGCCTCAGACGCCGCTATGTACTCACTTTCAGAGGCACATCGCAAGTGTTGTTCTGCGTTTCTTGCTCTTCCAATCCACAACACCTCCATTGATGACAAATATGTAACCCGTCGAGACTTCGGATCATCTTTGTCACACTTCCGTGATGCATCGCAGAACCTATAACAGCATAGTTCGCTTCGGATTTCCCATACACTATGAACATATCTCTTGTAGCCCTAAGGTACTTGAGAATATGTTTAACAGCGGTCCAGTGAATTTCACCGGATTCTGTTGATACCGGCCGGTCAAGTTTTGAGCGAACGCCACATCAGGCCTTGTGCATCGCATCGCATACATGATAGATCCTACGTACCAAAGCATAAGGAACTTTCTTCATACGCGCCACCTCTGCAGGTGTTGAAGCACAGCCTTGGTTGCTCAAACCATGATTTACTTGCATCGGCAAAAATCCCTTCTTGGAATTTTGCATATTGAATCTCTTCAATATTTTGTCAATGTAAGCACTTTGGCTTAAACCAATTAGCCACCTTGATCTATCCCTGTAGATCTTGATTCCGAGTATGTATCGCTTCCCTAAGTCCTTCATCGAGAAACATTTACCAAGATAGGCTTTCACCTCATTCAGACTTGGTATATGATTTCCCATGATTAATATGTCATCGACATATAGAACAAGGAAAGTAACATGACTCCCACTAGCTTTGTGATATACACATGGCTCATCAAGATTCTGAGTAAATCCAAAACTTTTGATTTCTCCATCGAATCTTTTATTCCATTGCCTTGATGCTTGCTTCAGTCCATAAATGGACCTCTTAAGCTTGCATACACGGTTAGGAAATAATGGATTCACAAATCCCTCCGGCTATGCCATATAGATGTCTTCATCTAGACGACCATTCAGAAAAGCGGTTTTGACATCCATTTGCCAAATCTCATAATCATAGTGTGCAGCTATAGCTATGAGAATCCTAATAGCTCTTATGTCTGCTACAGGAGAGAATGTCTCCTCGTAATCAATGCCATAGGTTTGAGTAAAACCTTTAGCTACCAGACGAGCCTTGTAGGTATGTACATTGCCATCCATGTCAGTTTTCTTCTTGAAGATCCACTTACTTCCAACGACTTTAGCATTGGGAGGAAGGTCAACTTCAATCCAAACATCATTATCCTTCATGGATTGCATTTCCCCATTCATAGCAATCTGCCATTTATCCTTTTCAGGATCATCCATGGCAGCCTTAACCATATTTTCCTCCACCTCTACGTTAAGACATATACGGTCAGGTGCACGTATAGTCCTTTCAGACCTACGAATGGGAACAACTTCAGGAGGAGCGCCTAAGCTTTCAGGCTCTTCTTGAAGTTGGCTAGTAGTTTCAGAAGGTGTTGTATCTTCTTGATCATATTCTAGATCATATACTCTCCCACTGAGTTCTTGAGATATGAGATTCCTTTCAAGGAAATCTCCATACCTAGCCACTATGACTTTATTCTCAATGGGTAGTAAAATTAGTAACCCATAGTTTCCTTAGGGTATCCTACAAAGATACACTTAACAGATCTGGCTTGGAGCTTATCTGGTGTGTCACGTTTAACAAATGCCTCACATCCCCAGACCTTTAAGTAAGAAAAGTTGGGAGCTTTTCCTGTCCATATTTCATATGGAGTTTTAACAACCTTCTTCGTTGGAACCATATTCAAAATGCGAATAGCAGTTTCAAGGGCATAATCCCAAAAAGTAAAAGGAAGAGTCGTAAGTTCAAACATTGATCGTACCATGTCAAGTAAAGTACGATTTCTCCTTTCAGATACACCATTTTGTTGTGGAGTATAAGGAGATGTGAGCTGCTGGATAATTCCACACTCAGCTAAGTAATCTTTGAACTCTTGACTTATATACTCACCACCTCTATTGGATCGAAGAGCTTTAATCTTCTTACCGAGTTGTAATTCTACTTCACTTTTGAAAACCTTAAATGTTTCAAAGACTTCATGTTTATGTTTAAGTAAATAAACATAACCATAACGACTGAAATCATCCGTAAAGGTTAAGAAGTAGGTAGCACCACGTTTTGACACATGTCTAAGTGGACCACACACATCAGTGTGTATTAATCCAAGTAGATCAGAAGCCCTTTCCACTTGTGGTGAAAAAGGTTTCCTTGTTATCTTCCCAGCTATGCAAGACTCGCATTTGTCAAATGATTCATTATTGACCGTTTGTAAAAGCCCATCGTGTTGCAGCTTTTCCATGCGTTTCTTGCCTATATGGGCAAGGCGACAATGCCAAAGATAAGAAGAGTCACAGTTCGACTTGCTCTTCTTATTGCTAATGCTATACAACGAATTATTTTCATTAGATACACAACCATCCATATCAATTTCAAACACACCAAGCATAGGAATTGCATTAAAATAAAAAATATTATTTAAAGAAACTGAAATTCCATAACTGGTAAAAGTGTGCACAAAACCAATATCTTTTAACAAAGAAACTGAAATAACACCCCTAACAATGGAGGGTGCATAATGACAATTATTTAGTTCCAAAATTATGCCCGAAGGCAACACTAAATCAAAAGTTCCTATGGCTTCGACAACTGCACGCTTTCCATTTCCAACGTACAAGTATCTTTCTTCACAGGTCAGCTTCCTTGCTCCTCTAAGTCCCTGCGATGTATTACAGATGTGAGTACCACATCCTGTATCATATATCCAGGAATTTTGCTTATGAGGAAAAGAAAATAATTCAAACATAAAAATACCTGATGAGCTAGGCACCATCTTATTTTTATTATGAAGGCACTCATTCAGATAAACTAGACAGTTCCGCTTCCAGGGCACTGGTGAGTTGCAAGGTGGCAAGTTAAATCCTTTCTTAGGATTCTCCTTTTTCTTTGCAGGGTTCTTCTTAGGAGCTGGTGGGATGACAACTTGTTTCCCCTTTCCTTTTCCTTTCCCTTTCTTATCTGCTTGCGACTTTGGCTTATTCACCCTACCACCTTGTATTGCTAGTACAGCAGGTGTAGGAGCCTTTTTTGGCAATCTCTTCTCGAAGTCTACAAGCATTGCATGTAACTCATTCACTGTCTTCCCCGTGCAATGCATGTTAAAATTTCAGACAAAATCACCAAATTGTTCCTGATTAAGGGAGTGATTGATGAGGCTAACACATACATCGTTCGAGTAACCACAGCCGATGTAACCACTCGTGAATTTCCCAACTGATTTTTCGTGAATATTTTTTTCTTTTCGATTTATAATCACGACGAGTTATGATGTGAATATAAAAACGAACTATAAAAACCAACAACTTTATTTTCACATCAGTTTTTCAAAAACGTGTCCGAAAATATAAATCTTACATTAATCTCGTTTCGGGACATTACATTTGTGATTCGAACAGCGAGACACGGAATACACCTAATATCTAAATTATCCTAATATTAACTAACAACTAATACATATCTAATAAATTAAAACCTAAATAAACTTACCCTATACCCATGTGCAAACCCACGCCCCCCCCTATCCTCTTTATCTTTTTTTTCTGTTTTCTCTGCAACCCACCTGCTACTCTTCTCCCCCCCCCCCCAAAATCGCTTCCCTCTCTTCCCCCCTCCTCTGCACACGCTTTATCCACCTCCAAAAATGGTAAACCATTCAAACAACCTTCTCACCTCCAAGGACAACCCTAACCATTCTTGAATTCATCCTTGGCTCTTTGCCATGGAAGAAATCGACAAGCTCAAAGGTACCCACTGACTCCCTTGTCACGGTGGGTCACGGCTGAAGAAAACATCATGGGTGACACGTGAAGACCTGCGCAATCCTGGTGATATTACTCAAGAAGGGTTTCTACCTCCTTACAAAGATTGAAAGTACAAGTCAAACCACCCACTATTACTTCTTTAAATACCCCACCGATTGACAGGATTGATACCACATCTCACAACAAAAAGAAAAGCTAAAAAGAGTGTTTTGAGTGCTTAGTGGTTCCTGTTGGATTCGGGCTTGGTGGATTCATTTTGATTTGTTGTTTTCCTTCACTGATCGGTTCTTCTTCTTGTTGTAAGGATTCACTCTTGTTTATTGTTGATATAATCATAGTAAGATATGGGTTAATTTATTTTGTTTATGAATCGATAATATATATATTTGTTAACCGATCGATATATATATATATTTTTTCTTCTTGCGATTGGATTAATGTGGAATTCAGAACTGTTGTGTAAAAATGTTCAAAAATCAAATGGTTATAGAAGTAGGTTTTAATTTTTGGCTTTAGTTTAGTTTGGTTTGCGTAATACTGAAAGTCTTGTCGAAAACCGGTTGAGTCTTGAGAGGAAACTAAAAAGGTTTTTTTTTTTTTTTTTTTTTTTTTTTTTTTTTTTTTCTTAAAAAAATAGATTAACTCTTGAGGTTGAAAGTGCTTATTTTGAGACTTCCTTTTTATTTCGTCATAGCTCGTTTTAGTATAAGTTGGAATAATCTGGGTTGAGTTTTTTTCGATACATGAGTCGACATCCACTGTGGTCGAACCACGGTGAGAGAAGCTTGGTTGGTGCTAGATACTTTGATGGTAAAAGCTGGTTGGTATTGTTTAATTTCCTGGGTCAAAACCTAAGAACCACAAGGGTGGTCGGGTTGTTGTTATTTTTTTTCTCAGCTCAAGTAAATACACCCACACATAGTTGTTACACTTGTTTCACTAGAGTTACAAGTAGGCTGATTGGCCTTGTTCTCGGACCGACTACTAATACCCACGAAGGGTGTTATGGTTCGGTTAGCGTCAACGACACATAGGTGTGTCAAGTACAGTTTTGTAGTACAAATGCTCGAAGTTTTCTAACAGTTTTGAGTTGCGAGCACACCCAAGGGTGTGTATGTTTTTGTTCGACTAAGGGCACGATCGGTTCGTTTCGTATACACAAGGACAAAGGATTCCAAATTTCTTATCTTCATTGGTCATTCGAGCTCGACATACGAGCGTTAGTTACATGCTCGTGTTAGCATACATTCTGAAATTTCTACATCAATCTGTCGTATCTTTGCATGTTGGTACGCAGGCTGGGCCTAAGCCCATCTTATTTTCTTGTCTCATAAAATAGGCCGAAGCCCATTTAACCTAGGTATAGTGTTGTCTCGTCACTGAGCCAAAATCTATTTATAGGGATATGACCCATTGCTACTTTCTGGGCCGTAGCCCACTCCACAACCATGGGTTGCGTTATGGCTGAATTGTTTCTGCTTATCTCGTGACTAAAACCCGACTCATTCAACTCGTCGTCTCGATCCCCGACTTTTCCAACTTATATGATTTCGACGCATTTTCCCGACATATGCAAATTTTATAACTCATCGTTTATAAACAAATTTGTAAAATAAAGCTTATAATCAAGACATGATACTTTTGCACTATTGAAGCTATAAATTTAAGTCAAATTAATAGGGGTATAAAATGCAACTTCACTTCTGATATTTTGATTTACATTTCCTAAGTGATTTATTTGAACTCAATGAAACTTATTTCGATTATAAAACTTACTTGAATTTACAAGGTAAAACGGGTTATTATTCCGAAAGCCAATGATAGCCAATAATTTGCCAAAACTATTTCAACATAAACGTTGTCACACAAGCATCAACAACTTAAACTTTTGACATATTTAAACATTATCGAGTCTTAAACATGAATAAAGACTAAACTTGCTGTACTAATTTAGGTTGCGTGTTGAAGCCACTTGTTACTTGATCTCTTTGTGCTTTATTCATCGAACTGCTAAGGTGAGTTTATAGCCCCACTTTTACTCTTATTTACTTGCTTTATAAAACTATGGGGTGAGAAACATGCAAAACTCTTTTCGGACTAAATGAAAACACTATTACGTGAAACAACCTTGAAACCCAACTATGCTACCGTTAGTTCCCTTTGGGGAGGCGCGATTGTTATGAATAGATCTATTGGGGATGACACCCCGTTCGAGTTTGACCGGATAGGCAAACGTCGGGCGTATATCATATCGTATTGATTCAGTGTACTGGAAATACACTTGTTGGGCTTTTATTTATCATGCTTCTAGATGCATGCACACTGTCGTAGTTTCGGTCGCATGAACTTGGTACTAGCGTAATAGCCTTTTTGCATATAGTGTCATTCACGGAGATGCTATATGTGCAACTATGGTCCAACTTGAAAACTTGATTACTTAAACCTATGAACTCACCAATCTTTGTGTTGACATTTTAGCATGTTTTTCTCAGGTTTACTTATTGGCATGGGAAATGGCAAAGGCATTCGTTGAAGACTGGCATCCGAAGTGTTTCCAAACATTCTAATACAATTTTAATGGGACAACATATATTTTTATGGGCTTTACTTCCGCGCTTTGAAACAATATTGTAAAACTATTTCTTAAATTAATCTATATTTTGAAAATTGAATAGATTTTCAATTCTTTGTTACCTTGTGTTGTGATTATTGATTTAGTAGCACCCCATGACCCGAACGCTTCCGCTGTGAAATTTTGGGGGTGTTACAGCCGAGCTTCTCCAATTGATCCAAGTGATGTTTCATCTCGAGGACGTGGTCGGAGACAGATTTGCAAACCTCCTGCTTGCAGCTATGAACCTTTTCAATCAATTCATACAGTTCAGCTGCAGGTGGTTCTCAAACATACGTTTGAGTTCATCTAGCATGCTCATAGGCGGATAATTCTCAAATTGTTTTTGCAATTGAGCAGACATCCCCGAAAGCATAAGACACGCCACATCATTGTGCTTCTCATATTCAACACAATATGCCTCTTGTTCAAGAGCAGTTGTCGTGTCGAGAGGAGCATCAGGCAGAGGTGTAGTCAAAATTTCAAGTCGTTTGGCAACACGAAGGATGATCCTAAGTGCACGATGCCAATCGTTGAAATTAGGGCCACGACTTGTCTCTTCCAATCATATCTTTGAAAGCAAAACTCATTAAGCTCATAGTGTTTTCAGGTTGATGAGCCATCTACAGAAAAAGTTCAAAAAACCATAATTAGTATTTTGATAATTTTCCTTTTCAATAAACAATTAAATACCCAAGGTTCATATTCATATAACCAATTAATTATTATTGAAAACTAGGATCCAAATTGTCATAATCTCATCACGTCAGTTGATCTGCTAGTAATGAACCTTATACAAAATGGTAGAGCTTTTGCTCAATTGCCAATTTCAATTGCAATTCCTAGATTTATGGGATTTAAATATAGCCAATATCAATCGCAATGTAAACATGTTTTATCCCATCTTATGCCTTGAGTTTTCAATTTTCACCGCCTAACTCAATTAAGTTATCCAACTTAAGAAAATGCAAAATCGTCCATGCCCGTTCTCATGACACATGGACATTTTACCCTTCGATTACGATCTAAGTCACGTTCTCACGCAAATAAAAGGTAATCTTAGGTGTTTCCGTTTCACTGGATGGCATATAACTTAAATTAAAGGGTAATAATTTTGATGTCAAATCAAATATGTACAAAGATGTCATGCATTCATCTTCGTAGCATAGTTTTTATTAAAACCTTTATATTCTTGTTTTAATGATTTAAGCTTTTCATCATCAAACTTTAATCGAGGTATTGTATAACCAATTAAAGAATCACCATAATTACCACTATATCCTACTACTGCATGAGTCATAAGACCCAAGTTATTCGGATAATTACCACTAAAGTGGCGCGTAGAAATTAAAGTAATTCACCCTTAAGATTTTATGCACATATATAGGAATACTTGGTAGCTCCATTAAGACGCACAAACGAGCGGAGAATTAGGTCAGCGCGAAGAATATTACATACCCTCATCTTTAAGGTCACAATTTAATGCGTACCAACCTTATACCCATCACACATTTTGTCATTAATGGGTGAGCCGTTCTAACTATGTTGTGCAAAAAATCAATCAATTAAACGATTATGATTACTATGCTTAAAAATACATGTTTCACCATTGTTTATGTCAGTTTATTTTTCTTGTAAAAATACCCTTGTTACACATAACAAACAAGCAAGTATTTAAAAAATAAACAATGAATGCATAACAAAAAATAAGTCATGCATATCAAATAGCCACATGCAAACCTTTTTGATAAATCCTATTAATAATCAATTCTAGATCTGTCAATATGTATATATTTAATTAAGACTTTCACCCGTTTTCAGCTATGTACAAGGTGAGCCTCATGCATCGATTCATCGATTGCGTAAGTCAAAATTAAACATATACCACATAGCACATAATTGATTAAATAATTATTGAGGTCTTCCCCAATTATAGATCTATCATAATATTTAGTGTATATCACTTAAACAAGTAGAACATACAATAAAAACAGATCCATGATAAAACATGCATGTAATTATCATGGACATAAATTACACTTAACAATTAATGCAATTAAACAGACTTACGCAATACACATAAAATTGCATGCATCCTAGGGTTTCTAATCCAATTAAAACATAAGTTTACAAAACCCTAATTAGGGCACCAAAAAAATGCCCCCCTAATAAATTAGGGTTTAGGTTTTGCAAACCCTAGATCTACGCATACAAATAATAACACAATCATGTTTATTTTATTTATGTGTTTCAGTAATTAATTACTTGTTAAACCTGGCTCTGAAACCACTGATGAGTTTATAATACATGAATACAATAAAACCATGTAGACACCACAGAGTACACACCGGAAGACTTAAGATCATAACAAATAAATAATTAACTGAATTAAAAGCGTAACATACCTCTTGCGAATGTCAGATCTCTTGAACAAAACAGAAAAAGTGGTTTAAAGAGTTGTCACTTACCATTTTACAACTCAAACCAATTAGGTGTAAGAATAGTGTCTTACTACCACAGTTTTGTACACACGAATTAACCAACGAATCAAGCGATTGCTAGATCTAACACAAGTCCTTGTTTTATGAAAAACAAAACCAAAACACCCTAAGGAGGGGGGTGGGTTCGTCCGAATAGTAGCAAGAGAAGGAGAGGAGAGATCTAGGGTTAATTCAATGCACAAAGTTATGAAAAACCCTAGACCCTAGCCTTTGTATTTATAGTGTTTACAAATCTTTGGGAACAAGTTAGGGTTTGGGCTTGTGAAAGCCCCCTATGGCCGGCCACTCTAGAGCCCCAAAGGGATACCCGAATCTTTTCCATATTAAGATTTTACACTACAAGTCCTTCTCTTTACATTTAACGGCCGTTAGTTATTTCCCGTTAAATACTTAACGATCGTTAGATGGACTTTATGTGCAATAATTAATCGTAAACATTAACATTAATTATTTAACTTTAATTCTCATTCGCTAATGTGTGCAATCCCGTGATCACGAGTTCGAATCCGAACATTTACGTATTAACAAGATGATGCTCAACTTACTGATAACTTCAATGCAATTGGCTCCCACGTGCAATTTTTTTTAAAAAAAAATTGGTCCTGGTAGTATTCTTTATTTAACTGTTTCGAGATAAGATAATGAGTAATTAATAATTAGAGGTATGATTTATGATATTTAATGCAGACATCCAAATCCTTTTACACGTTTATTTTTCTTTTCTGTAAAGAGTGTCTACGTTGTTTGACAACTTTAAGTGTAAAATGACACTAGCATAAACAACATGTAACATGGGTGGCCTAATTGTTGGCATTCGTATACGAGTAGTAACATGTTTGAGAAAACCAAAGTGGCGAACTATGCATATATACTAGAGACGGAGTAGTTATTTCTACCATTTATATAAAATCAAGCTTATAGCCTTTTAAGAGTATTGGGTATGGTGGCTTGGATCCATGCGCCATCTAACATAGCAAGGATTTGGCTTGAGCCAAAGCTAAGCCACCACACCGCCCCTCCCCTGCGCTATTGAGTGAGTGAAGCATGTGGCTTGCGCCAAAGATGAGAACCTTTTTTTTATATATTAATTGGTTTTGTGTTGAGTTTGTGTTGATGGAAGTTATCTTGAACCCGTACACAAAACTAAACCCAATTTGAATTACTAACCTTTAATTATTGAACCTTTTGGTACTTATTGGTAAGGAGATATGACTGCTTTGTAAATTGACTTGTTTGCACTTGTTAATTAAGTTTAGGATGTTCTTGCTTACTTTTTTAAACTATACATTCCATTGGCTAATTTATTGTTAATCTCTTTTTGTTTATAGTTTCCATGATGATTTTGCGATTTCCTAGACCTTTATATGGCTCTTGTAACTTGTAACTAGTCCATAAACACTTGTCGCTGAAAAGGAATTGGACTAATCTCCATGGACGGACCCAAATGTATGCCGGGTGTGGCACGGGCTACACCCAATTTTAGGTTACGAAGTGCAAAAAGATTTCAAAACTGCTGTTTTTGTGGTATGCGCAACCCCGCAATTTTTTTTTTGCTACTTTCGTTTCCTATGGTGTAACTTTAGTTAGCCAAACATTTCTTTTGTGCAACACCCTCTTAAAAATCCTGAGTCCGTCCCTGCTAATCTCCATGGTTGTGGAACATTTTAAAAAGGGGACCAATTTTGTCATCAAGGGGGTGTTGCGTTTTTGCTATGGGTGTGTCAGCGAACGGGGTGTTCGGATTCACGTTTAATATTTTGTTCACTCATTGTGATGAAGGGGTGTTTGGTTTTAATAGTAACTAGGAGGGAGGGTACTCGCGCAATGCGACGGGCACCCTGTAATTTAATTTTTTCAGCCAAAGTTTTATTTATGCGTTTTTATGACAATAGCTTTATCGATTAGTTTGTTTGTTTAAGGATTATAAGCAATGACAAAATTTTGGTAGAGCTTTGCTTAGTTTGTATTATTTTATTTGTTTGTTTTTTGTGTTTAGTAGTTTGCATGGTTGTAAAATGGGTTTTTTTAATTGTCTTTTTCATTGATAGAGGTTTTTAGAGTATCATTAATTGTGGTATTGATAACTCAATTTATATATGTGTTGATGCATCAATTGATTATATATATCACATGAAAATTTGTATTCTTTAATTTTCAACTATCTTAGTGTAATTAAGATAAGATATTGAGTCTATCATATTGCAAACGATATTGGGGTTGGGTTGATTGGTGTTTTTGTTGTATGTTTGTATGTTAAGGGCGTGTTTGATAGAGGGGTTTTAGTGGTTTGGGCTCAAAAATGCTTTAAATCAATAATTTGATAGATCTTTTTTTAACCGACACAAGGGATTTACTCCGAGATTCTAGTCCAACCTACATTAGTGGGTTTTCAAAACTTTGACCAATCAAATTTCTCCTTTTATTTCATGATTTCTTCAACTACGTATTTAATCAATATTTTTTCTACTTCTTATTTTCTATTTCAAACAAACGAGGTGGATAGCACCCGCACATTACAGAGGGGTTTTTTGTTTTTAGTTTTCTTGCTACCTGTGTTTGTTTATACGTTGGTTGCCCACATTATATGTGAAAATAGAATTGTATGAAAAACGCCCCAATTCTATGCCTACACAAATTGGAGGATGGTTTTTAAAGTTAGTGGGTAAGTTAAGCGTGTGTTTTGTAACATTTTTTTAAAAGATATGTTAAACTTCAACTTTTTCTATAAAATCGTACGCACTTCAAAAGTATATCAATATTGGGCTCATTTTGTTCATAATCTAGAGCTCTTCACATCGATTTATTTTTTTTATTAAAGATTGCGTTACGTATTTGTTTCATATTTGAAGAATAATATTTGATATATAAAAAAGTCGTAAATAGGAAAAAGTACAGGGTAATTTATAGGAGTAATTCGAACTTTGATAGGTTTGTACGTCTTTGACCCCTGTGGTTATGCGTACACAAATTGGAGGATGGTTATTAAAGTTAGTGGGTAAGTTAACGGTGTGTTTTGTAACATTTTTTTAAAAATATATATTAAACTTCAGATTTTTTTTTTTATAAAATCGTACGCACGCAAAATCATATCAATAATATTTGTTCGTAATCTAGAAATCTTCGCATCGATATATTTTTTTATTAAAGATTTTGTTACGTATTTGTTACATATTTGACGAATAATGTTTGTATATAAAAAAGTCGTAAGTAGCAAGAAGTGCAAGGTAATTTATATAATTTAAACTTTCATAGACTTGTACATCTTGGACCCCATGTGGTTATTTTTAAAGTTATCAGATAGTTTAAGCGTGTATTTTGAAAGTTTCCTTTTTTTTTTTTTAAATATATTGAAATCGGACATTTTTAAAAAAATCGTATGTACGTCAAAAGCGTATCAATATTGGGCTTGTTGTGTTCATGATATGGAGCTCTTCGCACCGACATTTTGTTTTCTTTTTGCAAAATTCGCTAGGTATTTGTTAGATATTCGACGAATAAAGTTTGTTATATAAAAAATCGTAAATATCAAAAAGTACATGATGCGTTTTGTAAATCATCACATAGTTTAGGGGTATTTTCTGCACATTTTCCATTTTGGCTGAAACGCTGTCGTTTCGGTACTGTCGTTTGACGTTTTGTTTTACCCGCACTGTTGCCGTGTTTTTCTTTTTTTTTTCTTTTTCTTTTTTTTCAAAGAGTAAAACACCACCATTTCCTTCAACATTTAGGATGCGTTTGGTTGATTGGAATTGGATTCAAATTTGCGAAAGGTTTAAAAGAAAAAAGAGAGAGAGAAAAAAAAATGAATTAATATTTTATTTATATATGTGTTTAATAGGTTTAATGCATTTGTTTGAAATAAAAAACTTTAAAAAAATTAAAAAAAAAATGAATGAATATATGTGGTTGACAATTTTTTTTTTTAAATTTACACTACAATTTTTTTTTCCGCTAGGGGGCACGTGACCTCTTCTATCTCCGCCCTTGTAACTTTGGCCAATAAATGGTATAATTTTAATTTAATTATATCAGCGATTTGGCATGCGGCCGCCAACATGCAATCTTTTAACACCTCCTCGTTAATGCTTGATTGATTCTTTCCTCAAGTGACCTTTTCATCTTTGTTTATGATATTCTATTAGGTTAAGCGATAGTCATTATAAAATATTCAAGTTATATGCAATCTATTCTATGATGATAATATTTGTTTAGCTTCAAGGATCGGACCAGTAAGCCTTATGGTTCCAAGAATCTTCTTTCCTTCAACTATTTCACGTTGACAGGGTTGTAGTCTATTTGCCGGTTCTTTTTCATGTGTGACATTAAGGTGGAACAATCAACGAAACAATGCACGAGTTGTGCATGATTCTTCAGAGAAGAGCTAACATACTTGATAATTCAGACCGCTCAATTTGAAGATTAGGTTTCATAGATTTGTAAGTTTTGCTGAATTACCACTTTAATATAATTTTTCACGCAATTTTCATCGTGAATGATAACTATTTCAATGTAACACTTCAGCTTGTTGATAATCAATCCCTTCCCCACCCTGAACCCAATGCCCACAAACACCAATAAAAAAATAGGGTTCAATGATTTTGTATATTAAAAAAGGAAAGTGGATACATACATACATGCGAAACCTACTACTATTTATAATAAAACTAAAACTAAGCAAACTAGTGCACGAAGTTGTGTGGCCATGATTCCCAAATATCTCCTATGTAATCCTCATAATACTCGGTCAACAAAGACTATATCAACTCTTTTATTCACATACCAAATGCAGCAACCGAATTATCGATCCATTGACCCACATACTTGGCCCATCAAGATTATACACAACATTCACCCCCGTAATCTTGATGCCTATCACGGTCTCGGCTCCTACGATCATACTTAGGAACACGGTCTCGGTCATGTACTGCTTGCTAGGTCTCCTCGTACTTTGCTTCTCTTCTGATGCGTTCTTTTGGTCACCCATTGTGATCAAAACTTTCTGCTTGCTTTCGTCTTTCGATCTTTTACTGCTCGTCCGCCCCGTAAATGGATCAACCCACTTCTGAGATCCATACCTACTGAACCATGACCCATGGCCTGCTCCATGGATACAACCTGTTACGGGATCGACTTGCTTATTGCTAAAATTTCTTCCTAAACTTTTGAGTTCCAAAACGGTATTTCTTTCTTACAAAATACCGGTTTTGATCTCGTTCTTGTTTCTTGCTTATCGATTCTTGCTTTCTTACGATTGTTTCTTGCTTGCTACTTGCTACAAACCCGAAAATTTCTACTTGTTATAGTTGTCTTGCCCGCTACTTGCTTCAGACTATGCGACAAGCTTCTTGCTTGCTTGCTTTCTTGTCTGTTACTTGCTACAGACTACTTGCTGTGATTTCTTTCTTTCTCGTTCTTCTTGTTGTGATTTCTTGCTACTTGTGTTTTCTTTCTTGCTTGCTACCATTCAACCTGCTTCTTTCTTCTTCTCTTTCTTGCTACTTTACTACTTTCAAGAAAACAATTCTTGCTATCTTCACCTTGATGTGATCAAACTTGCTATGATGAAACTTGCTTTAACTTCTTGTTGTGATTACATAGATTGCAATCACCCTTTTCTTTTTTTCTAGACACCAGGCATGAGCCCCTAAGCTTTGATACCATGTTGATAATCAGTCCCTTCCCCACCCCGAACCCACTGCGCACAAACACCAATCAAAAATGACAAGATGGGTTTCAATGATTTTGTATATTAATGGAGGAAACTGAATACATACATACATGTGAAATCTACTGCTATTTATAATAAAACTAAAACTAAGCAAAGTAGTGCATGAAGTTGTGTGGCCATGATTCCTAAAATATCTCCCACGTACTCCTCATGATACTCAGTCAACAAAGACTATATCAACTTTTTTATTCACGTACCAAATGCAACAACCCAATTACCGATCCATTGACCCACATACTTGGTCCATCAAAATTATACCCAACACAGCTCTTGTATAAATGTATGTATTAGTTCAACTTGTCAATTACTTGGGTTTACTTGTTGGGAGTGATAATGTGTCACTTAACCTTCAAATATTGTTATTATTAAGGTTGTTCATTGTTTACTTTGTTATTATGCCGAATTTCGTCCCATAAAGTCCCATAAATGACACATGCATGGAGGCTCCGCCTCATTTTGTAAATATTTATGGATACTTATTTTTTACTGGTAACATATTTCTTTTTGTACCTGATCTATAACTTATTTTAACCAACAATGTCATTTTTGTTGCCAATGCTATGTAAATACCTAAATTAATTATAAATGTTAGTGCATATTGTTGGTTTAATGGACATAAATTAATAGACGTGTGTTAGCATCGAACTCGAGACCACGGGATTGCACACTTTACGTATGAGAATTAAAGTTAATAATTAAATGTAATAATTATATTTATTTATTAATTAAATGAAATAACTATAACGGACGTTAAGTAATTAGTTGTAATGGACTAACGATCGTTAAATATAATTGGAAAGGACTTAAGATGAAATTGGAGATCGAGAAGGTTCTAGAATCCCTTGAGGGAGTCCATGGCCGATCGTCCATATGGTTTCCATAAACCAATCCTTAGCCAACTTGTTCACCAAGTTTGTTTGAGTATAAATACAAAACCAATGGTGTTTGTAATTTAACTCTTGGATTCATTAGCTAAACCTAAAAACTTGTTTTGTGTGTGTTTGCTAAAACCGGTCGACACCCTCTCATAGGGATCGATCCATAACTTTTCCCAAAACAAAGTTATTTGTTTAATCAAAACTATACTTTAATTCGGTATAGTACGTGTGTACAAGAAAGTGGTACTAACACATTATTGTTAGTATTCTTGGATTGAATTACAAAACGGTAAAGGGTAATTCATATAATCCTATAAACCTTAATTAGGGTTCATCCAAATTGCTAGTTTGTGGATTTGATTCTTGTTCGGCTAGAATCAAGTAAGGTACGCATATTCTTGTTTATGTTAATTAATTATTCGTTAATAAATCCTATACGCTTCCGCATGTGTACTTGATGTTTATTGTTTATATTTATGATTAGCCATGTTATATAATTCCAACAGTGGCATCACGAGCTTGGTTTAATGAGTAATTAATTACTAAACACGTAAAAAACGGATATTGTATTGTGTTTGATATGATTAATTATAGGGTTTGGTTATTATGATGTAAACCCTAATTTTATGGTTAGGGCTTTTGCCCTAATTGGTTTTTTAATTTTTTTTTATGTCGACCTAATTTTTTTTAGTCGATTTTTATAAATTTTTTTTAGGGTTTATAAAATTGTTTTGTTAATTGATATCTAAACCTAGAATTGTATATATGTTACATAAATTAATTCGTGAATAATTGTTATGTGACATGGAATTGTATGCGATCTTGTGACAACGTGAATAAATTGTTATGTTAAATCCATGAAAACGTGCATGTTTGGCATGGATTATTGTCGATATATATTTAATTGTTAAGATTGGTTATGCTAATATTAATTGTTAAGTTTTATACACATGTATATTTATGATAAATCTTGAATTGGGGACAACTCCAATTATATATATTAATGATTCAATTATGTGCAATTTGGTATATTATTAATTATGGGTTTACGCAATCGATTCATCGATATATGTGGCTCAATTTCAATTGGGAGAGTGAAAGCCCTAATTAATATATACATTAATTTAACGTAGACATTGATTATTAATAGGGTTTTATCGAATAAGTTGCATATGGCTACTTGTTTACACGTATTAATTGTTAGTTATGTGCGCATTGTTTTTAGTTGTTTATTTTTTTATTTGTTTACTTATTTGTTTATTATGTGTGACAGTTTTAAGCAAAGGGTAATTTTGAATAGAAAAATAATACGGACTAAACAATGGTGAAATTTGATTTGTTTTGGAAGAGTTAAGTTTTCAATAGTTTAATTGATTGATGATTCTGTACTAAATGGTTAGAACGGCTCATCCACTAGAACAAACTATAAAGGGGTTAATAAAGAAGTGCGCACAGTCACACTGAAAGGATGTCTAAGGTTATGCTTTTGCGCTTACCTGGTCCTCTGCCCCCTGTGAGTTCGATTGGAGCTACTTAGTAAGGCATAAATGTACAAACTCATCTTAAGGGCGAATTAGTTTTAATTCCATGTGCCACTTTGATGGTAATTAACCGAAACACTAAGTGTTTACACTTATGCAAAAGTACGGTATAATGGACGATAATTAACGCTAAATTCCTTGATTGGTGAACTCAATACCTCAATCAAAACTTTGATAATTTGATCTTTATGAATTGGTAATAAAAAGTTTTTTATTAAATTTATGCTACAAGATGAATGCATGACATCTTTGTACATATTTGATTTGACCACATAAAATCAAAACTAGTACCCTTATAAATTAAGTTATGTGCCATCTAATTAAAATAAACACTTGAAGTTGCAATTTACGTCATGACAGTACTTGGCGAGATTGTGATGGACAGGTAAATCTCTATGTAAAGTCAGACCTTACATGGACATATTTGCAGTTCTTTAAGTTAGACACTTAAGTTGAGTAGGAAGTGAGAACTGGACTCAAGGCATAAGATGGGATGAAACATGTTTACATTTGCAATAGCGTTGGAAAATGTAAATCCCATAATGATCTAGGAATTGGAAAATGTTTGCCAATTATTGTTCGACATATTACCTTGTTATGTGCTTTCGTTATTAGCAGATCAACTGATGTAATGGAACTATGATAATTTGGATCCTAGTTTTCGAGAAAATTCTATGGTTATATGAATATTACCTTGGGTATTTTATTTTCCTGAAAAGTTTAATTATCGAAAATACTGAAATTGAATTTTGAAAATTTTTTAAATGTATTAATGCAACATTAAACCGTAAACGAAGGTTATTCCTGTATTGGTAAATTGATCTACACCTGTAAGGGTTTTTTTGGTAGAGTCAACTTTACTAAAAGAATAAACCTAGTCCTCTTTTCTAAGAGAGGGTGAGATTCAATCCTATTCCTTTTCATGAATGAAGAAAGGTATGATAGGACAATTAGAATTGTCTAAATTCTAAATACATAACTCGTAATCAAATTTTAATAGTTAAGAAAATTGCATATTTCTGAGTTATTAAATTAGAAGCTAGACTAATTACTGTATAATTGGTAAAAGACAAACTAGCATATTTTATCTAGTTGTTTTGTTTTGACCATTTAAAAGTACTACTTACAATTGTTGGAATGGTAGAACTATTAAGAAATAAATTGCATGCCCAATTTTCCAAGTTAATAGCATTGATGGATAGTTCATCATCTACATAGTAGAATACATTCTTTTAGTACATAAGTAATTGTTATGTATGGACTTTCTTAAATGTGTAGGGAAGTGAATAGAACACTATTTTCTTTCAATGGTTAATGAAACACTTACAATGTTGTCAAATCCAGTGGGAGTATTGTTCTTATTAACTGAATAAGGAATTAATGTAATGATCTCTAATTCAGTGGGAGTTACAAACTTTGTCATCTTGGTAGTAACCCAGATTATCTCTAGAATGTCTTAAGATAATTACTTTCCACTTGTAGACACTTATGTTTTCAAGGATAGTCATGTACGTTTCCTTATTAGACAATGAAGTGGTTTTACATCTACTAGTTATGCTAATATCAATGACACAGTCATATTAGTCACATAAACAAACATATGTCGTGTTGTTTATCTGCTACATGACGTTGTTCCATGCACAAGTGGGAGAAATCTATATTGTGTGCAAGGTACAATATATAAGTATATGATTTAACGGATTCTCTTGACTACAAGGTAAGAGACTAACGTTCTAATATAACTTGTACATATCTAATTCAAGAAACATTTGGTGTTGAAATTTACGTCATGTGAGAACTTGGCGAGATTGCAACAACAAAGTAAATCTCTATGTGAAGTCAGACCTTGCATGGACATATTTGCAGTTTCTAAAATTAGACAAGTATTTAGAACATGTGTCAAAATGATATATAAGACTACTTCAAATTAGATATTTATGTATTATTAGAATGACATAAATGAAGTAATCTAATACTACTTCAACTTGTTTATTTATGTATTTTGGAATGACATAAATGAAAAAATAATGTAGTCCTACATTATTGTGAAGTAAATAAATTAACTTGAAATTACTATTGAAACCAAGAGTTGTGTTCATAATTACTTTAGTTAAACATGTTTATGATTCATTGTAAAGACATAAACATAAAGTCTTTTAAGACTTATAATAAAGTAAGACGTTAACTTGTTATGTTTTTTAATTAAGACATATACAAGAAGTCATTGAGTTGATCAATGATTTATAACGTTAAATGGGATTATAACAATTTATGTTTTCTTGATGAGATATGGATATGAAGTGACTTGGTTAAAGAGTACTTGTGTTATAACGCATGCAATTGGCTTGGAAAGTTTATTATACCATTAAGTTGACTTAGTTGGTAAATAGGTAACCCAAAAGGAATATGTTTATCTTATATATTGTTGCCTTACAATATTAATTCTAATGAATACCACAAGTTGATGGTATGTTCAGTTAGGAGAATCAAACTCTATTTGATTTGTTTGATTGAAGATAACCATAACTTATTTCTTAAAAAGTAACAAGGTTAGAAAATTGAGTATGGATTGAACATACTCAATATGACTCCAACCTAGAAGATTAATAAAACACCATTTCATTATGGAATGTGATGAATCATATTAAGTTTTAAAATTGAAGATTCTGAATTTGTTAAACTACTTATGAATAGGTTATTAACAAACAAAATTCAGGAATTATCAATGTGTATTTGTAATGTCCCAAAAAGATAACAATGTAGTTTTGCTCTAATTGCTAAGTATATATAGATAGTCTATATATTACAAAAGGCAAGTGGGAGTTTTTTTTATCTTGAAAGATAAAATTACAAGATACATAATCTTCTAAAATACACTAGTAAATATCATGATGAGGTTAGACATGTAAATGATAGACCTCATGATGATGGAATTTTCATTCATAGATCTGCAAGGATATCTCAGATATTTGACTTATATGCTGAGAAATATGAGTTACACGATTATAGTAAACCTGATAATCATTATGATGGATTACCAAATATTGAATTGGGTAAATTACTCATACTATGAATGTTAAAGATGTTGTCCATAAAGATAATCAATTTTGGAAATTTGGTTTATCTTAATAGTTAGACTAGAGAATGAAGATGAATTTCTTCAATGAGATGGAAAACTCTAGTGGTTTAAATCTCTGTGTAGAAATCATATGGGCAAAATTGTACACATATTTAATGCATGTTTTATGAAAAGATTATTAATCATACTTAAGCAATTAATTGTGATTGAATGTTCTTTCATAAACACATTAAATATATAAAGATAATAATTGTCATACATGTTTTCATTAATATGAAATATGACAATGGAATATCAAAACTCTTTCTTGAAAAATTACTTAAGCGAGGACGGTAAGTAATCGAAAGGTTTTTTTTTTAAATTCATATAATCTTTGGAAGTGTACGAAGTGCAATAATTCATGAATGGATAAATGCATGCATCTATGAAATTATTCTTATGTTTAATTATTAAATTCTAGTTTTGATTTATAATTGAAATAAGATAAATTTTAAGTATTCCTGAAAGCTAGTGGGAGTATTAAGTTAAGGTTTTAAATCTTATATGTTGTATAACATATAGGAAGTAACATTCCTTGTAAGCTAAATGTTATGTCTTAGTTTGGAATAAAACTTCACTTGTAAGATTTAAGAATTAAAACATATAACCTTGGAATATATGTTTATTATTAATAAACATGTGCAGTAAAATAAATGATTCTAATTAAACATGATATATTATTTGGGAAATGGATAAATGTCTTTTGACAAGATAGAACATAAATGAAATTTAAGTTTGACCTGTAGATTTATCATGTACATCATGTAGTGTATTCAAATTGTTGTATCATTCTTGAATGATAGATGATTTGACAACATTGATATCTAACTAAAAGTTATTAGATAACTTGTGTAATGAATATTCTAATAGAATTACATCCTCATACTGGAATTGCTCCTAGATTCTGTGGATGAACAATATGTCAAATGTTGTGCAAATTGTCATCAGCTTCAAACTTGAAAGTTTGGAAGACATCAAACATTACACAATAAGATATTAAAGTTTACGGAGTTTTAATGAGCATATTGTTGTTTGTATACAATGATGCTGGTTTAATTGAGATGACAGTCAATACTAGTCATGGTAGGATTTCATCCTTGTTAATGGACATGTGAACTAGTTGTGCTACTAAGAGCGCAGTTGCATTATACATTAAAAGAATATGAATACTTTAAACTTTAAAATATTTGAAAGTTTAAATTGTCATAAATTGGTGATAGAGGATGTCACACACTTTATGAATTATTATGTGGATTGGTGAATGCACACATACAAGGACTTCACTAATTGAATTCTTGAAATAAGTATTCTCAAAATTATGATAGATCAAGTTGGTTGATTTATGCATTTTCAACAAGTATGATTGTCATTACTTGAGGCATAATTCATCAACTGGAATTTTCATGCATTGATCTATTTAGTATTTGGATAAGGGATGTTAAACAATTGTTATAATAAATCAAATACTTGGTATGTTTGATTTTATAATATATTGTATCCTATATTTGCATGTTTAATCCGTGAATAAATTTATTCATTCTAAATCGTCCGTTGACAATTAATGATATGGGAGTATCATTAAACTAAGACAAATCTGAGAGATATGATAGAATATACTTGAAAGTATATTGATGAGAATGCATACCAATTTCAGATGATATTCAGAGAATTGAATATAGGACTTATCCCAACTACATAATTTACTTTATGGATATTGTTGTTAAGTAAATTATGAATAGTTATCCTCAGACTTGAGATACCAGATAAGTGTCATGAATGTAGTGCACTTATGTGGAACAACTTAACGCTATACGTAATTGGTAGTCATAAGGGTTGTTTCCTGAAGTGTTGCAAAGTACGTGTGTTATTCTCGTAGTCAAGATAGAATTTGTTCCTTCAAATTTATTTGGAGTTTAATGTTGTTGGGCCCCTCGTAGGGTTGACAAGATGTTTGTGTGGCCACACCCAAAATCTCCCCTAAATATATTTAGAAGATTTGGTAATCTTGCTCAATCACTTATAACGAGAAACAGAAGGGTTGAATAAAGAATGACTTAATTCCATATCTTTATTTAACATGGTATTAGAAACAAAAGGATAATAATAATGAGAAATCATTAAAAGGTTTTCCAGGAGCCTTGCTCGAGTTGTACTAGAGGCATCGAAGTGTTGCTAGACGCTAACCGATGTGATCACACTATTAAGATATGTCCAAGTGGGAGCTGTTGGTTTAATGGACATAAATTAATAGACGTGTATTAGGATCGAACTCGAGACCACGGGATTGCACACTTTATGTATGAGAATTAAAGTTAATAATTAAATGTAATAATTATATTTATTTATTAATTAAACGAAATAACTATAACGGACGTTAAGTAATTAGTTGTAATGGAATAACGATCGTTAAATATAATTGGGAAGGACTTAAGATGAAATTGGAGATCGAGAAGGTTCTAGAATCCCTTATGGGAGTCCATGGCCGATCGTCCATACGGTTTCCATAAACCAATCCTTAGCCAACTTGTTCACCAAGTTTCTTTGAGTATAAATACAAAACCAAGGGCGTTTGTAATTTAACTCTTGGATTCATTAGCTAAACCTAAAAACTTGTTTTGTGTGTGTTTGCTAAAACCGGTCGACACCCTCTCATAGGGATCGATCCATAACTTTTCCCAAAACAAAGTTATTTGTTTAATCAAAACTAGCATTACTTTAATTCGGTATAGTACGTGTGTAAAAGAAAGTGATACTAACACATTATTGTTAGTATTCTTGGATTGAATTACAAAATGGTAAAGGGTAATTCATATAATCCTATAAACCCTAATTAGGGTTCATCCAAATTGCTAGTTTGTGGATTTGATTCTTGTTCAGCTAGAATCAAGTAAGGTACGCATATTCTTGTTTATGTTAATTAATTATTCGTTAATAAATCCTATACGCTTCCGCATATATACTTGATATTTATTGTTTATATTTATCATTAGTCATGTTATATAATTCCAACATGTATACGTGCCTCTTTTACTATATCATCACATCACATTATAGGAAACAATTAATTATGGCATTGAAACAAAGTGACAATCACAATACTTGGGGGTTGTGCTATACTGTATGTATCAGCACATGAATAGTGCATTGAAGTAATTCACGTTTGTCTTTAATGTTTCAATTTGTATACGTGTCATGATCAATCAAAAGCTTTAAGGCTGCCCTCAGTAAGGGGATTCAATCCTCTTACTTTTTACTGCCACGTCAGCCTTTTCTCTCCAGCGACCTTCAGGCGATTAGGTGCCCCAGTAAGGCGACCAAGTTCACAATTTATTATTTTTATTTATATTTTTTTTTCACTTCGTACATGATTTGCATGATGACTCAACTATATATATCTATACGTGTTTCATTTGTCTATACACTTGTTTTTTCACTTCTTCATGCAACGTGTTTCATTTGTATTACACTTAGTACGTAATTTGCATGACTCAACTATATATATCTATACGTGTTGTACATAGGATGTGCCATCATGCAAAGCTAAAACGCATAACATATAAATGAGATCCAAGCTGTTTCATGCAAATAAACACTGTTGGAATCACTCCTAAACCTTTATTCAAGTGTTAGTTTCTCATATGTAATAGGTAGCTTATTATGGCCTTTATGTTTGTTATTAGCCTTAAGCTTGTGTAGAAGGCCCATGAGCTTAGGCCCATGTCCAATAAGGTAAAGGATGGGAACTAGGAGTGTTGCCCTAGCTTCCCTCCTATAAATACCCCTTGTAAACCTTCATTTGAAGGTTGGTTGTTCAATTTACTCTTTCACATACACTCTACGCCTAACCTTTCTTTACTTGTACGTGTGTGTGTGTTTGTGTGTTGTTCAATCGCCTCTCTATCTCTTTCTATAAAGCTTGTGTTGTAAAACTAGTGACCTAACAGTGGTATCAATCGCCAACTAGTTGGGTGAATCGTTATTGCTTTTGAAGTAAGTTTTTTGGTCTTACGCGTAAAGGTAACGATATCTTTGGTGCGCTTAAAAACTTGTTTTTTACACTTTTTAATCCAAGATTCTTGTACTCTCAATGTTTTAAGGTGTTAAAATAACTGTTTTTGGCAAAAAGTTTCAAACTTTATGCGTGGATCATAGTTTTAAGCTTGTTTTTGTTCGTGGGTGACGTTCTACGCGTAACCTGTTTAGCCGTTTTGATTCATCAAGTTTCACACTTTTGTGTTATTTTGGTGATATTGAAGCTATTCCATAACAAAAAAAACTGGTTTAGAAACAACTTTGGGCAAAATCACTTTTACGAGTAAGCTACGCGTAAGTGAAACCCTAATCTTACGAGTAACTTTATCCGTGGTTTGATCTTCAGTTTCGTGGTTTACTCCGTGTTTTCTTGCTTGGATAAGCCTGAAAATACGTCGACTTTGGATATCTTTTGCACTGTGATAGTGTAAAAGATCATTTGGGATAAAACCCTAAACTTACGCATAAGCATAAAGCTTACGCGTAGAAATCCTACGCATAAGATTAATCTTACGCCTAAGCCTTGTCTTACGCCTAAGGTAATCCTACGCATAACTTTCTACGCCTAACTTTGTGTCTACGCATAACTTTAGTGCCTTTACCCTACTTACGCGTAAGCTAAATCTACACGTAACTCTTGATTGTTACGCGTAACTTTGGTGTTTTTACGCATAAGTCCTACTTGGTTTATTGTGATTTCTACGCCTAAGGATACTTCATCAACAAAGGTTCATTCGACTACAAAGATCCATTTTTTACCAACACAAGTTTTCAACATGTCACAACCACCATACTCTAACTATTTCCCTTACACTTATTCTCAACGTCAACAACAACAACTAACTACACATCATCAACAATGGAATCAACAACAAGCAATTTATCAACAATTTAATCAACAACATACTCCACAACTTGCCGCAATTCCACAACCTCAAATGGTTCAACCACCACCAAGTCTTCAAGTTCAACCCTACACAAATGACTTCAATCAACATCCATCAAGGAACACTATGAAGGAACCCACTTGGTTTGCAAAGATGTGTGAAGCTTTAAGCAGCCAACAATCAATTCATGAGGCTGGATCACTTGATAGACCTCCAATGCTCACTCCAGGAAACTACGATCAATGGGTGATAAGGTTCTTTAGGTTTTGTGATCTAAAGAAGCCACATGGAAAGTTCTTAAAGACGGTTATCTTGGAAGGTCCATTTCAGATGCCTACTGTCAGTGTACCCGGCGATCCAAATGCCAATCCACCAAGAGATGAACAAACGAACATTGCTATCAAGCTGATTTAAATCCAAAGAAAACTTCTACACTATGAAGATGATGAGCTTGCAATGCAATATATCCTCTTAGGATTACCTAACCCAATTCTTTGAAGTGTTGATGCTCAAAAGACTGCAAAGGAAATGTGGGATCATATTCATCTTCTTATGGAAGGATCTGTACTCAATCAGGAGGATTTGGAATCCAAAATTTACTTGGCTTATGAAGACTTTATGATTGAACCTGGAGAGACACTAGAGTCTTATCATCATCGTTTTTCAGACATCATCAATGATTTGGATAAACACAACATCATCATGCCAAGAATTGCAGTTAATACTAAGTTCCTAAGTAGTCTTGGTCCTGAATGGGAGAAGTATGTCATCTTTCTCCGTCAAGCGAAGAACATGCATCATTCTACATATGGATTGTTGTATGATTACTTGAAGCCTCATGAAAAGGAAGTTGATAGGGAAAGGATTCTCCGTGCTCAAATTGCTTCACCTTCACAACCGGAAAATCCACAACTTGCTTTATATGCTCAAAACAGTTATTCTCCTCAACCAGCAACTCAACCAACTGCTACAATCACACCATATGATCCTTCACAACCTCAATCTCAACAAACTCAATTGGTTCCATACAACAACAAAAATGCTCAAGCACTTGTCAGTGAAGCTAATGAGGAATCTGATCCATTCGAAGCATTGCAACAAGGATTTGCTATGATTGCTAATGCTTTTAGCCGTTATACCAACAAATCCAACAATCGTATTCGCTCCTCATCTAACACAAGGAATCAAGCTGTTGTGAACAATGGACGAGTTGAAGTTCGAAATCGTGGTTATGGTCGTCAGATTGGCGGTGGTCAAGGGTTTAATGCTGTGGGTAGGAATAACAATCGAGCTCAAGTGGTGGAATAGGGAAATGCTCAAAATGGGTTGAATGGTCTTCGATGCTACAACTGCAATGAGAAGGGACACTGGCTAATGCATGCCCAAAGCCGAGGACAAGGGGCAGTGCTTATCACAAAGAGGCTCTTCTTTGGCTCTTAAGGATGAAGCTGGTGGAACTCTCACAGACAAAGAACAGAGCTTTATGGCAAATGCCGACTCAGATGATGATATGGAGGACTTGCAAGCCAATGCAGCCGTTATGTTGATGGCTAATATGCATGAGTTACACATGAGTGACACAGGCCCAATGTATGACACTGATGGCTTGTCTCGGGTACCCGAACAAACCATATTAATCTCCGATCTAATATCTCCGCCAACATCCAATCCCAAGGCTCGGAATGTTCAAAATGAGTCATCCACATCTCATTCCGACGATTTTCAATTAGACCCGTAGTTATATTTGACGATCAAGATGACCAAATGGTTTCCCTCGATAATCAAATTGACTCTGTGGTTATACTTGAGGATCTAAGTAATGATCATGTTGTGACTCACGTTGAACACGCCAAACTTTTGCCTCATCCGCATTTTGCTCGCTTAATACTAGACCAACAAACCATAGTGGAAGAATGTCGTGCAATTAATCGGGACTTGAAAAGTAAAAATGCACTGTTAACCAAGGATTTTGAATGTTTACAAAAGCAACTCAACTTTTTCAAAACTCAAGAAAAACGTGAAAAAGGTTTTGAAGCAGCCTTTGCTAAATCTCATCAAAATGAAAAATATTTAGAGAGACAGATGCTGATCTAGCAGCTCGAAGAATGCTTTGTTGTCTCAAATAGAACAACTGAAACATGAACATAAAAAGCAAATTAACGCTCTCACCTTGGAAAATCAAAAAGCTAAGGCTGAGTTGTTAACTTGTCAAAAACAGTTCTCTGCATACAAAACGCATTCAACGAAACGAATAGATGATCATCTTGAAGAAATCATCGGCTTGCAAAACAAACTTAAAGAGTTTAAAAGCTGTTTACAAACATGGTGAGTCGGTCACTGCTATTGAAAAGTTTACTTTAAAACCTAATCCAAATGGCCATGGACCGAATCTCGTGATTACATAAACCTAAGCTTTCAACCAAAGCATTCAAACCAAATCCAAGTTTCCAAAGGCAGAATATAAAATTGATAATTTCATATGAGTGTTGTTGAATATAATCGTCAAGAGGAATTAGATGTAGAAGACGAGAGTCGATCAAAATTAGAAAAAGTTGTTTACAACAAACCTTTTAACTATTCAAAAGCGGTCACTTCGTCACACCAACGGATTCTTCTAACACACCAAGGATTATCATAAAACGTCTGAGTCTTCTAATGTTAATCCCAAACCAGATTATGCACAAACTTATGGTCCTTTACCTTCCATCAACGAAGTAAACTCAAAACCTGAAAATCGCAAAATTCTTAGATATTTTGACCTTTTCATGGTTGACCTCAAAACTTTACAACATGAGATAGAATATCATTCTGAAATCAAAGTTCAACATTTTCAATCGCCTCTGGCACGAGAACAAAGAGACATTTTTCAGAAAAATCTTTTACCAAATGTTAAAAATTTGAAAAGTTGTGCATTGTCTTGGGAAAGGGACTTTCATAAGAAACTTGGATTGATGAAGGTCGTGAAAACAGAAACATCTATTTATAATACTAAACGTAAAAAGAAAATGTTACGAAAAGATGTTGATCGACTCTTGGAAGATGTCATCTGTGCTGATGTCCATAATGTTGTGCTATTGCATTCTTTGTCATATGCATTTGATAATATCTCTCACGATAATCGTTGATTACGTGGTAAATGTTGAGAACACCGATATGTGCTTCGCAGACGAGTCCTTAAAAGGTGAAAATAAACGATTGTCAAACGAACTTTCAAATGCAATACGTCGTCTTAATTGGTGTCAAAAAGATATTCACGATCAACAACTTGCTTTTCAATACAAAATCGCCCAGTTGCGTGACAAAACTTCGATCCAAAATTGAGCAACTAGATGATCAAAACGTGTCTTTTAAGTGTCAAATCTCAAAATATGAACAAGAACTTGTAAAAGTTAAAAAGGAATATGGTGTCATATTTGATTTACTCAAAAAGACTCGTGATGAAGCATCAAATGAACTTGATCATTATCTTGCACACACTAAAGATGTTATGCATTTTGCTGGAAATATTCGGTCTAAAAATCAAGATCTGATTCACACTATCTTCAAGTTAAGAGAAATGTTAGGAAAGTATGAACAACTTCCGCCTACCGTGATTAAGAGATTAGCCCCAGTAACACTTAGTAATCGTGAACCTAGCATCCCTACTGCCAAATCACAAGTTGCTAATGTGCTTCTTTCTACTGAAACAGGACTAGTTGCGTCTTTTCCTAACGTCCGCACTTCACAGCCTAGGAGCACTACATCGAAGAATAGGAAGTTGCGACCAAAGAAAAGATCAATAAGGAATGCTAAAGTAGAAGAACACCCTAGGACAATGAATAAGACTCATGTTGCTTCCACTATAGATATTGCGTCTGGCAAATGTAATAGAAATAGTGATGTAACTGTTGGATCGATATACTTTAATCAAACTAACTTAACTAGCTTGTTAAGGTTTAATAACCTCGGATAAATCCTAAGTTATTAACAAAGAAACACTGAGCAATCTTTATCAAGTATGCGGAATTTACTTAACAAAGCTAAGAAGAATAACCTTTTATTATAAACTCTAAATCTGCTTATTATGCAGATACTCTAATACAACTCTAAGATAATCGAACTTTTCTAAAACTCTAAACAACTTGTGAATTCGTAAACTCTAAAACTCATAGACTCATACATCTAATGCCAATCTAGGAGTCCTTTTATAGGCTCAAGGATATCCTAGTCGGTTTACAATTTGTAACCTTGTACGACAAGTAATCTAAACATAGAATACAATACATTCCATAAACAAATATAACAGTTCTTTTGTTCTTGCGATTACTTTGACTTCTAGATGCGTGCAGACTTTGACTTTATCTTTAGCAAGATTTTGACTCTTTGACTTTTTCCAAGATTTTGCAGCTACACAAGATTTCATATCTTGATACTACTTTTCATGTCTTCAGCACTTTCATATCCCAACAATCCTCCCCTAACTTGAATTCTACTCTCTCGACTTCAAGTTCCTTTGTAAATATATCTTTAACAGCTTCATCTTTAAGGACAGATTGTTTCTTAGTCTTTAGATTATATCTCTGTAGTGTCTGTGCTTGTCAAAGTATCTCTTAGAATTGTTCTTTCTCAGCATCATCCAGTAAGCTCCATCTTTTCAGCAACACAGCAACATATGTTAATTTGTACATTAATTCAAATTTTAGGTTGCATACTATTCTCATCACTTCGTGTGTGTTAACCCATGCGAGAGGTGAATCATTGAAAATTTAATGGATTTAGGTCTCTTTACCAAAGCCATTATCTTTGAAGTAGCCAAATGTTTTGGTGTTTAAGACCATGGTACATTGATAACCATATGATTTTAGCAAATCATCAGCTATCAACAGATTTGATTTGTCTTTACCAAAAGTGTACCTTCTGGACTAGTTAGTTTCTTCTATCTAATGGTGAACTAATTACCAATAATGGTTTTTCCATTGCCTTTACCACAAGCCATTTTCTTGTGGGCTAGCCAACTCTTCACATTAATGATATGGTGAGTTGATTACCATACAACTTATTAGCAAGTTGTCAACTAAAACGGATTTGATATATCTTTACCAGAGCCGTTTGCTCATGGATTAGCCAATCCTTTTGTAACCATGGTGGATTGATTACCTATTGATGTTTCCATCTCAAAATCCATTTAATTCACTTAACCTTTGTTTCAAAATATTTGATATTTTAACAAAAATTTCTTTCAAAAATCACTTAACTGGTTTTAAAAAACTGCAAGCAGTACTTTGATGAAAGTACGTTTGATCGCCAGTATTGAATAAAGTACCGATTTATCAAAATGAGTTATTCAATAAAACTCATACCGCTTTACTCATCTTCTTCAGGAATAGTAGTCCAGTTGATAAATAGGTTGATAACCATGCAAGCAGTTTCATTATCCTCTTCTACTTCCAATCCATGCTCTAGCATTCTTCTCATGAGCTCAACTGTGAGAGGATATCTTCTTTTACAAACATATGTATCATTTTACCATTCTCTAGCTCTAAAACATGAACTCCAGACTCTTCAAAAAATCTCCAGCTAACAATTTCCTAGTTTTCTTGATTTTTCCATATATCATCAGTGCTTTCCTCTTCTCGTTCCCACATGGTTATGAGATCTCCAAGCAAAACCAGACCAATTCCTTCTGATGGAATACCTCCAAAATAAGCTTTCACCACATTATATAGATAGAATAAATCCACTCTATCTATAATATGTAGCAAATCCCATAGCCTGTTGAAAACTTTGAAGCTTTCATCTTCTTTATGAAAAATCATATAATCTCCTTCTTTGGATTTCACAACATTAAAAGCACTAATCTGAGATCTGTTCATCTTCATGTCAAGATCTTATTTTGAATAATCAAAATCTACCACTCGAGATAATTTCTTAATGCATCTTTAGACTCGGACCTTAATTCAATTTTTCTTTCTTTGAAAACTGTCTATCAGAACTTTTTCTTTTTCTTTTAAGCTTTTCTTCCTTTCGCTTTCACCAAGAAGCTTCTTCTCTAAAATCTTTAATATCTGCAACACTCTTCTTATAAGCCTCTGTTTCGACCATAGAGTCTTTTCATGTCAACATAGTTCAACTTCGCAATCCTTTATACCCTCGACCTTTCAAATAAGCCATCATAGCATTTCTGTCCTTAGCTAAATTAGGTCTTCTAGGCATATATCTAACAGAGTAGGTCATGTAACGGTTCATCAGCTTCAACATTTAATTGCTCTTGTAACTTTTAGCCGCTTCTACTTTGAACTTCAAATTCACTTCTTGAGCTGCTCTATCTTTAGCATCTAATTCTTCTTGAAGCTTTCTAGCAGCAGCTTCATTCCTAGCAACTTTAATTTCTCTAATTTCAGCTAAAGTAAGTTTCTTCTTCTTTACTTCTACTAGAACACCTTTCCCTTTATCCTTAGGATCGATTGTAGGTTGAGAAGTTCTTTGTTGTTCATCTTCTTGTACTTCTCGAATAGTAACACCACCTCTAGGTTGAGATAAATCTTCTAGAATTGTAGCAATGAACTCATCATCACTTGCAGAATGAATAGGTTTGAGAATAGCTTCCTCCTCTTCTTGTATAAAGTTTAGTAAGGACCAGCTTCTTCAAAATTCAATACTCTTGGAGTTATTACCTCTTGTCTAAAAGTACCTTGTCCGTTCAAGCATTGATTATCAAGATACCTTGAACTTGAACTTGTTCCTCTTGTTCATAAGTATCTTGAATGATCTTTTCATGTTTATCAAGACTTTGATAATCGCACCTTCGTGTTCTTTCTCTTTCTCAACATCTTCTTTCAAATTTTCTTTGTGTAAATTCCTCCCAAATTAATGTAAGATTGTTGATGAACCTTTTGCTTACGTTTAGATCGCTTTTGCTTCTTCTTCTTTGATTTAACCCGCATATGAAATTCTTGAACTAAAGGCCACACAAAAGTCTTTAGCCTTCTAAACTTTAGTTTTAATTTCTTTATCTGTTTGGCTTGAACCTCAGTAGTCTTTTTCAACTTAACCAACTCCCTTGTCAAAACATAGTTATCCAATGTGATTTCATCGGAGGGATGGTATGTGAATCCTCTCCTTGAATAGGTGAATGATCCTCCTCTGATTGAGAAACAGAAAGCAGACCGCGTGGAGATGGAGAAGGTGAAACTGCAAGAATCTTCTTGAAGCAAGCTTGAAGGAAGCACCTTGTGAGATGCAAGACTCTTTTGATACAATTTGTAGAGAAGCAAGATTGCAGTATTTACTTGCAGAGGCAAGACCTTCAATAGCTTCATCAGCCTCAAAGATCGACTCTAACGGCCGAACAACTTCCATCATGAGGTAGTTAAGGAGTATCTTGACCATGAATAAAGCACCTTTTGCCATAAAGGTAAATCTTGGATTGTTGAACAACCACAGGCAATAAATCAGGTTTTGGCATATCGCAAGTTGCTTATTTAAGAAAACATGTATAAACCTTGGGTACATTAGCCAAGTAGATCCATGTGAGATATGCGATAGCATTCCATCAAGTATTAAGGGAGAAGTTAAAACTCTATCTCAGCTAACCCAACCATAGCAGATGCTATATTTGACCCAAAATGCTCCTAAAGAGGTACTCTAGCACTTATGCAATTGAGCAACACATGAACCAAAAACTTCCAATGCGGACAAAATAGTTGTTTTCAAAACGTTTGTTCATTCAAAGATCCTTCATAACCAATATGTCGAAAAGTATCCCATATCAACTGCTTATCAAACCTTATATCCCCATCTGCATCATTGAACAATAAATCTTCTCATATGGAAGCTTCAGTAATCTTAACAGTTCTTCCAAAGAATCGTTGAACTAATTTAATATTCATCATTCTCCATATTATCTCTAGCATTAGCCCAAAATTCTTGAATCCAAGGTTCAATTATATCCGGATCCACTAAAAGAGCATAACCGATAGGCGAACCAAGAAGATAATCAAGTATATCATGAAAGAGTATATTCGCCTCTTATCCCAATTAGCGACCATATTATGCTTCGAAATAGTAGGACGATTTGCCATCGTTGATTATGTAAGCACAAAAGAGTTGTAATCGAATAAAATGAATATGATGAGAGAAAGATGGAAAAGATTCTAATGTATCAAGATGAGAGGAAAATCGAAGTAGGTATTTATAGGTGAGATTTGAAAAATCACGACCTAAAATAACATTATTGTTACCGTTAGCATTAATTACCCTCAAGATAACCGTTGGAACAAGACTTTAATAAGACAAACAACATTTCCACGTAAGCGATTCTTTCAAAGCATTCTTACTTAAAAAGCAAGATTCTTTTCCAATTTCTTCAGTATAAACGAAATATACATAACTATCCTCCCCTCAAGCAATACTTAGGACTATACAAATACTAAATAGTCCTCCCCTTAAATGTAGCTCAAGAATTAATCATTCCAATGCTCACCACCAAGTGAATGAATCTTGAAACATCAAAACCTTTGGTGAGTAAGTCAGCTACATTATCATATGTGTGAACCTTAACCACATTAATAAGCCTGCGGCTCATAGCAATCTCTGATAAAGTGATGTCTAATATGTATGTGTTTGGTCTTGGAATGATAGACTGGATTCTTCACAATACAAATGGTACTCTCATTATCAATGTTGATAGGAGTATTCTTGAAATTGAATCCATAGTCCAAGAGTTGATTTTGCATCCACAAAACTTGTCCACAACAACTTGCGCAGCCTACATATTCAACCTAGAGGATGTTGCCGCAATTGTTTGTTTCTTGCATTTCCAGGAGACTAATCTTCTTCCAAGATATTGACATCCTCCAGTGGTTGATCTTCTATCATAGTTAACACTCGCATAATCACTATCCAAAAGCTTCCAAGTGAAAAGGTGACTTTTGGATACCACAACCCCAACTTTGGTTGTTGCCAAATAACGTAAGATTCTCTTATCGCATTCATGTGAGATCTTTGGTGAGACTTGATATCTAGCACATAGACAAACCAAACATGATATCGGGCCTTGATGCGATGAGATACATACGGAGCCAATCATGGATCAGAAAAGCTTAACTTCAACAGGTTGTCCATCGTCATCTTTGCCCAATGAATTGATAGATTTAAGAGGTGTAGTAACAGTCTTCATATCATCAAAATTGAACTTCTTAAGTATGTCCGTAAATACTTGTCTTGGACTGATAAAATACCTTCCTTTGACCGCTTAACCTCGAAGTCCTAAAAGAAAGTCAACTCTCTCATTGAACTCATTTGAAATTCCTTCTGCATCAGCTGCTCAAACTCTTTAACCATGGATTGTTTGGTAGCCCCAAAGATGATATCAATAGTATTTAAAATAGTAAGAGGGCATCCAAAAGGCTTCATAAAACGAATGTTGGGTTTATTGCCCATCAGCAATTCATATGGTGTCTTCATCTGTGGTTTGGATGAGACTCTGTTAGTACAAGAAGCAGCATTACATGCCGCCTTGAATGAATAGGTAAATGAGAATCTCGCTAACATTGTTCTTTGCTGCTTCAATCAAAGTCCTATTCTTCCTCTCTCAACACCATTTGTGGTGTTCTTGCAATTCTAAACTCCCTTTTATGCCTTTGTTTGCACAAAATTCATCCATAAGCTTGTTCTTGAATTCAATTCCATTATCACATCTAATACCTCTAACCTTGAGTCTCAATTGGTTTTCAAGGGCTATAATTGTGCGAATAGCATCAAAAGTATCATCTTTAAAACCCAAGAAAATACCCAACCTAATCTACCTAATCATTCATATAACTAGAAAGCATTTTTTCTTGTTTAAACTTGCCACGTAAACGAAGTCCAAACAAATCCATATGTAAAAACTCCAAGGGTTCTCTAATAGTTCTCTTCAAGCTTCTTGCGGGAAGCTGTTGTTTACCCTTCTTGTATGCCAAGCATGATTGATCATTCTTGTAGGTCTTGAAGGTGCCTCTAACTAGATTTCCTTTGACCAGTTTGTTGATATTCTTGAAGTTAACATGGCCCAATCTTCTATGCCATTGATGTGCCTCTTCAGATGTTGCTTTAGCCACCAAACATGTGGCTCATCCATAGGAACGTAGACTCTTCATGTCTAAACTATACACATCATTTGTCCTTGGTACTCTAAGAACTACTAATTCATCATCAACAAGGCTTAAAAGTCGAGGAAAGGATGAGACATTCTGTGGTCGCTGAATAACACAGATGCTTTTTATCACAGATTTGTGATAATGACAATAGATTGAACTTTAACTCCTTCACATATCTAACATTCTCAAAATCTATAAGCCTGCTGATAGTCCCTTTTCCATTAATCTTTCCTCCATTGGGATCATTCCCAAATGCAACTCTTCCTCCACTAATCTTCCTAAAATCGTGACAGATCTCTTTGTCTCTGTCATACTTCCGAGCAACCACTATCCACAATGAGATGATCTTTAAGCTCCTCTTCCTCGGGTTGCCCGACACAAAGAAAAGAGTTAGAACTTTTAGGAACCCAAGCCATTCTTGACTTGGTTCCCTTGTGGAGTTACAAACTCAAATTTTTTGAGTATGTAATGTCCACTATCTTTCAAATGATGATCCAGAATTATCTTTTGATCTTTAGCATGTGGTTTTTCAAAACTGTTTTTCAACACAAATCACTTTTTTTGTATCACAAAAATATCGATTCACTTTTGGTTGAAAGTACTTGCCTGTCCCTCTCCAAGATTTCTTTAACCTTATCTCTGTTTAACACTGGTCCCCTGTGATCTAAATATCCTATGTGAATTGTAATACCTTCTAGGTTGATAGTGAGATCTCCTAGAATTCCTATACCAAGTAGTGTTATTCAAGACCTTGTTTTATCTCTGGTACTTTGAGAAAGTATGGACCAGAGTTAACAATACTTTGGAAAGTCTGAGATACAAGGTTTTGAAAAAGGTTTTTTCCGGTGTGGGTATCTATGATCGGTGAGAAATTTCTCTGATTGACCCTATTTGAATTATTCCAAACTGGTTTGTTCTCTAGGTTTCTTGGCAGTACCCGCTTGGAAATTTTCTAAGGTATTCCGAGTGATGTTCACAATCCTTAATTAGATGAGTAGAACTAAAACACACAAAACACATTTTCTGACCCATACTTCCAAAGTGACATCTTCTATGTCTATGCCCAAAATTATTTTGCCTTCTTGGTGAATGATTAAACTTGTTTTGACCAAAATTATCCCAAAAAGGTTTAGAAGATCTGTTTTGAAAAGGTTTTGAAGAAGGTATGCTTGTGGATCAAGACTTTGTTTTGAAGGTATCAATAATTTTGAACATTGTGTTCAACGGGTTCTTTAGGTTTCTCGTGCCTAGATTGAGCAACTAGCTTCTTCCTAAACTCTAGACTGCTACTCTAAAACGAAACATCGGGCCTGTGGGGTTGATGAATGCTGGGATGAGGAACAAAGATGATAATCATTAGCTTTCTTATATCGTGAGGTGAATCACTTATTGAACCCTCATTACTAGATGTATCAACATAATTAATGAGTTCTTCATCACTAGTAATTATATCCTCAAAATCACCTTCATCCAGATCACTAGATTGGTTTTCTTCTAATTTACTAAAATCCATTCCAAAACCTAATCCAGTTTTAAGGTAGGCTCTATGTTGTTTTTGAACATAAGAAACATGTGACGTAATTCTCACCCCAAGCACAAATTTAGCTAACAAATCATCTCTCTCCTTAGTTAATTTCTCAATTTGAATTTTACGATTTAATTTCCATTCACTAAGTTTTAATTGGTAATCTCGTTGTTCATATTTTCTATTTAAACTACTTCATTAGTTTGATGTGCTAAGATTTTGGCTTCCATAGATTCTAAGGTTATTTGATAACCGGCTACCTCAGACCTAGCCTTTATACAGTTATCTCTTTCAATCACATAAGCATTAAGTACTTTTTGATAAAAATCATGACACTTAGAACATACCTCTGTGATAGGAGTTGATGCAGATTCTGTCGACATCTTTAGGTTTTGTTGTAGTAGGGTTTCTTCTTAGTCAGAGTTTCCACACAAGCTCTGATATCAACCAATTCCTTTAGTACCACTTCCTTTAGTAAGAACACAAGCTCTGATATTGAACAAGGTTTTCATTCACTAACACTAACTAATCTTAGACGTTTATAAGAACACGTCTACTAACTAAACTAATAACCTAGGCGTTTACATGAACATACGCCTAGGACACACACACACCTTTAGACATCTACATCTTGGTACGCATATTTAATTCCATCACTTCTTTATATACTGTAGAGTCTAGGTTACAATTGACTACTAGGTACTATATAATAAATACTATTTTAACAAATAAGTCCCTTGTCTTCAATAGTCTTCATAAGTCTTTCATATTTCATATTTTGTCATAATCAACTCAAATATAATTCCTAACAATCTTCCTCTAGTTGATAATGACAAAACCAAATAAGCACGAACTTCCCCTCGAGTTAATATGTCATGAAAGATAAGCAAACTTCCCCTTAAACATGCAATATCACCAAGGATCTTCAAGTTGCAAATCTTCTATGTAATGCCTTCTTCCCCTTTTTGTCATAATCCACTAGGAGAAGCTAAGTAGAAGAAACTTTGATTCCAACCACTAACCAATATTATACGACTAATCCATCTTTCCAATGCCTCAAGATACCCTCCATGAAGTTTTCCGCAACTAAAAATGAAATTAAGGCAAAAGAAATCTGAACCAATAGTACAAATATCAACAAGTAGTAGAAACTCTTCCCTCGAATGATGCATGTAAATAACCATAAGAACTTGTCGAATAACTAACCACCATGATCACAATACGTCAGTAGTTCCACCCATGAAGAACATAGTACCACCCCAAATACTAATAAAGATGACTACAATCGCATTTGAAACCAAGCATTAGTAACATGAAGAATAGTTCTTTATCTTGAACCTAATTCATAAACATCAGGTCACAACCAAAAACTCAAAATCCAAAACATCATATGTGTGTCGTCCGACAACTAAAAATCCAAATCACAAAGTATGCGGTCGACTTCCCCTCAAATCTATAACCATATTCTATCCAATATCCAATCACGTTCTAGCCGAGATCCAATCATGTATGTATGTTAACCAATAACCTCTGTGTGTGTCGCCAAAAATCCATAACAAATATCATGCTCCAAAAAATCAACCAAAATTGAGCATCCAAACGGTGTGTGTATATCCAGTATATCTCCATACCAAATCCATTCTGTACTTGTACCCTACTCCTTTCATTCTCATACAAATAACCCATATGAGTAGAATAATTTGCTCAAAACTCGACCTTCCCATGATAACGTGTAGCCACAGACCCCATGTGAGCAAACTATGCATATGCAAATTAATATACTATTGTCCCATACATAATTTAACTTTGTACCACAAAACATATAACTGACTTGAAACAATGTATCACAAACCCATGTGACATACAAGAATAACAATTAAGTGAGCGAACATATTACCAAAACAAATTGTAGTCACCGTCCCATGTGATATAAGCAAATAATATGTCAAACATGAAAGAGGCCAAATATATCAAGCTACTATCATTCAATCATGAACCAGTTACCATGCAAAAAGGGATAAATACTCACCGAGGCCCAATTAAAATATGCTTTCAAAAACCTTGACTAGTTAATCACAACTTATTTTGAAAGACCCAGCAATATGGAGCAGCGAGCACAATACTGGAAACGAGCAGTACCTATTGGGACCAGCAGTACTTGAATCATAATATATACACGCAGCAGTATCAAGAATTCCATGAGCGAGACTTTCAATAAAAATCAAGACTTTGTGAGGACCACGAGCAAAGCAGTACTTTAAACAGTACTTTGCGTTCAAGCGCAGTACTTTCAAATCGTCATAACAGTACTTCGAGAATAAGCAGTACTTTGAAAACACAACCTTAATCACCGACGTCCAAATAATCCAAGCATGTAGCAGTAGCAACGATAAGCCTAGCAGTGGTACCAAACATGTTGAAACACTGATCGAGTAGTAGGAACGAGTAATGAGCAGCACCTTTGGACCAGCATCCATCTCTCTCGCATAAATCATATGACACCGACAAACCCTTTGCAATAGCAGCCAATATTACATACATCCCACTCCAAAACACTTTAATAAACTGCTCCATAAATTCTCATAAATCATGTTGTACTTCTACTCACAACGACCACTTCAGTCATAATCAATAGACTATGATATTTGATCAAATCTCCTTATCATACTTTCCATCGTCCAATGTGACCTAATATCAACCAATTCCTTTAGTACCACTTCACCCATGAGGGGAATATTATATCAATCTTGAGATATATTATTCAATTGCGTTAAATAGCTTCACATGCAAATCACAAAGAATAATATCTTCAATAGTAAAGAAATTCAATAACAAAAGCATGCACTGACCTATTCAGTACGAGGTGAACTAGATGAAAAATCTTCATGTATCGACAATTAATAAACAATAAGACATCAGCTCAGCTCCACATATTATATTTGCCAATTGCTCTTTCACCCACAAAAGTTATATTACTCCATACAAGGTTACTTCGTACAAGGTTATACTGACCCTTGATTTACTAATGAGGTCATCCTTGTTAAATCATCCAATCAGGTACCACATAATGAATTCATTGATGACAAAGAAAAGAATATGTTACCTTGTTATACATTGTCATCACAGAAAAATAGATACCCTTTAAAACTCTTAAAAATTCGACTTTTAAACCTCTCTCAGCATCCAACTTCGACACCTTATATCTTTTTACTGGAAGCTCAGATCGAAGATCCCTTCGATGGAAAGTTAGATGGCTATATAGAGAACGTCCAACAAAAATTTCGTCACGATCCAACGGTTAACGAAAAAGTTATGATTATTTCAAAACAAGGTCTTTGTAGTAACCTACGGAATTTTTTCGCCAAGACCGACATTGAATAACTTTTGATTTCGAGCTCCAATTCACAATCCCTCTGGTCAAGAGTTAGATAGATATCTCGAGATGCACCAGAACAAATTTTAGCTCGATCCAACGGTTCAAGAAAAAGTTATCGCTGTTTGAAAACAACCCTGCAAAAACATTACGAAAATATTTAACAGCTTCGAATTTTGTATCTTTTCTTCAAAAAACCTTGTAGATCCCTATATCAAGAGCTCCCCGTTCTGATACCAATTGTTAAGATCGTTTATAAGCTCTAGGGGATAACAATAACAATGATAATAAACATAATACGCAGCGGAATAATCAAAACAATACTTTGTTATTGAACAAGGTTTTCATTCACTAACACTAACTAATCTTAGACGTTTATAAGAACATGTCTACTAACTAAACTAATAACCTAGGCGTTTACATGAACATACGTCTAGGACACACACACACCTTTAGACGTCTACATCTTGTCGTACTTAAACCTAATTCCCTGCCTCTCTTTATATACTAGAGAGTCTAGGGTTACAATTGACTACTAGGGACTATATAATAAATACTATTTTAACAAATAAGTCCCTTGTCTTCAATAGTCTTCATAAGTCTTTTATCTTTCATATTTTGTCATAATCAACTCAAATATAATTCCTAACAGTAACAAATGCTTTAAGCACTTTTGATATCGGCCGATGCACCTTGTGTTATTTGTCGAAAAGTATGAATTTGATTGTCATGACAAATGTGTTGCTAAAGCTATCATCTCTCGTTTAAGGAATCCAAGAACCGGTACCTCTAGGCCCACTAATCTTTCTAAGTCATGCTTGGTAGACCGCCATCTTTAGATTCTAATAAATGCATTCACGTCCTCAGTAGCTCCAAGTCACCTCCTAGGAATGTAGTACCACCTGGTGCATTCACTAAGACTAATGCAAATACTAGTTGGAGATGGCAGAAATGGATATATAACACACTAGGATTTAAATGGATACATAAAGCTATTGATGTATGTATGTCTACTATAACCCGCCATAACCCTCTAACATTTCGGGTTCCACATCTACTTCTATTCCATCTGTCGCCCTGTGTAATGCAGTGACTGAGATCATTCTCCTCTGATTGTTGATAGCGGATGATCCCGGATAATACGCAGGCAACCTTAACCTTATCAAACTTTTATTGCAAAGTTCATTGGTACGTCAGTTCTGGAATGATCACTAGCAGGCTATCATGGGCTACAGAGACTATATCAATGGGAACATCGAAATTAGCATGGTTTATTATGTGGAAGGCCTTGCCACAACTGTTTTGAGGGTTTTTGTGATGGAGATTTGGAGGTTGCTTTGTGGAGAAATCTTGTTTCATTCAGATCTACAAGGAAACGAACCTTATGTCCTGGCTCAGTAATTCAAGTCTTTATACTATCTCTATGCAAGACATGGTTGCTTCATCTCCCATTTGCTTACTTTCAAAGGCAACATCAACAAAATCCCGCTATGGCACCGTCGCCTCACATCTAAACTTTTAAACCATCACCAACCTTGATCGACACAAACTAGTCAAGGACTCCCAATGATTTTGGTTTCTAAAGATCACCTTTTCTCAACTTGTGAACAAGGGAAAAGCACTCGCATTCATTTTCCTTTAAAGGTAGAACACAGCTCTCAGCATGTGCTTCATCTTCTTCACATGGATTTGTGTGTCCGGCGCTGCGGCAAACAATTAATGGCAAACGCTACATCTTAGTAATTGTTGATGATTATTCTTTGGACTTGGGTCTACTTTCTTCGTAGCAAAGACCAAGCTCCACAAATGATCATCACCTTTCTCACTAAAATACAGTTCGCTTTTCAAAGATCTGTCCGGCCAAATCGAACAGACAGAGGTTTGAATTTGTTAACCAAACTCTTCGAATTTTATGAGAAAGTGGGAATTGAGATCGCACATCTATTGCACGCATAACGGAACAAAATGGAGTTGTTGAAAGACCAAATCAACGCAGAAGTTCGCAAGAACAATGTTAATCAATGCTAAACTTCCAGATTACTTATGGGCGTAGTCGTATCTCGTGCATGCTATACCCAAACCGATCTATGATTACAAAACATACAACAAAACACCTTTAGAGCTTGTCCACAACCGAAAACCGAATCTCAAACACTTTCATGTATTTGGATCTCTTTGCTATCCCAATAATGATCATGATGACTTTGGAAAGCTCAAAGCCAAAGCTGACATTGGAGTCTTTATAGGATATTGTGATAATTCTAAAGGTTTCGAACGGAATCGTCGAACAAAGGAGGTGATGTGTTGGGATATGCTGCGAAGACATGAAATCTTGAAGATATGAAAGTAATCGTAAGTCAGAAAGCTTTGGAAAAGTCAAAGAGTCAAAGAAATCGCTAAAGACAAAGTCAAAGTCTGCAAGAACAAAAGAATCAATATATTCGTTTTATGGAAAGTATTGTATTCTATGTTTAGATTACTTGTGCATAAGGTTACAAATTGTAAACCGAACTAGGATATCCTTGAGCCTATAAAAGGACTCTGATTGGCATTAGATGTATGAGTCTATGAGTTTTAGAGTTTACGAATTCACAAGTTGTTTAGAGTTTTAGAAAAGTTCGATTATCTTAGAGTTGATTAGAGTATGCATAATAAGCGATTTAGAGTTTATAATTAAAGGTTATTCTTCTTAGCTTTGTTAAGTAAATTCCGCATACTTGATAAAGATTGCTCGGTGTTTCTTTGTTAATAACTTAGGATTTATCCGAGGTTATTAAACCTTAACAAGTTAGTTAAGTTAGTTTGATTAAAGTATATCGATCCAACAAGTGGTATCAGAGCTTGTGTAGAAACTCTGACTAGGAAGAAACCCTACTTCAACAATATTCAAGATGTCGATTGAAGTCGTTCCACCACCCTCAATCACCTCACTCCGAATTCCAATAATCAAGAAGGGAGAATATGATCTCTGGTGCATGAAGATGAGGCAATACATTGCCACATGCACTATGCTCTATGGAATGTAATTGTGAATGGGAATGAAGTTGTTCCGCATCCATTGATATTCTGGACAACCCAAGGCACCTAAGGCGGATACTGTGACAACCTTAAAGAATCAAGAGAAGGCACTCAACATCTCTTTATCCGCCATTCCGGATGGTCATCTTCTCAAATTTCATGATGCCAAAGATGCTAAGCGCTCGGTCAACGCTCTCAAGACCATATTTGGAAGGAATGAAGCCTCTAAAAAGATGCACGAAATTTTGGCTAACAGTTTGAAACTTCACAGTTGGTGAGAGAGTCTGATGTCATATGATAGGTTTCGAGTCTTTCAACATGTTGGAGCTATACAAGGCGAATATCATTGAGGATGCTAATTTGAAGTTTCTAGGAGTTTGCCATCTTCATGGCATGTGATTGTTCAATGATCGAGGACAAAGGTTTGGATGTCATGGACTTTGATGATCTCTATCATCAACTGAAGGTCTATGAGCATGAGATGAGTGGTCAAACAAATTCTAAGTCTCACAATATTGCTTTTCTATCATCTGAAAAGAGGGCCGACTTCCAATAGTAATCGCTTCTCCTCAAAGTATTGTTCTCAAATCTTGATGTCTACACACCCCTATATGCTCACAGGCCCCACCAACTACCACTATGGCCTCGGATGAAGTTATGTGCTCCATCTTTGCACAACAAGCTAGTTTACCTGTCACTTATGAAGAAGATCTAGCACAAATTGAAGAAGATGCACTTGAAGAAATTGATATCAGGTGGCAAGTTGCTATGATCAATGCAAGGATCAAAAAGTACATGAAGAAGACAGCAAAGCATTGATTTCTAACCAAGCAGGCATAACTTTTGACAAATCTAAAATTGAATGCTTCAATTGTCAAAAGACCGGTCACTTTGCAGGGAGTGCAGTTTGCTAAGTATCAAGCAAACAGACATCCGAAACCAAAACTCGAAAGCTTAAGGAAATTCCAATTCTTGAAACA